>CM035172.1:66629014-67829014 GCA_020205615.1 Panax quinquefolius
AAAAAAATCAACAGGTTTACAAGTCTTCAACACTTGTTAATCTTTCATTTCCCTTTACTGGTGGTAGGTTCATCCACCTTCATAACTTTAGCTGTAATAGTTATATAAGCAAGAGTGAGCAAACAAATGCTCACTTGAAGTGACAATGAATAATAATATCATAACAACTGCCAAACACATAGGCTCAATAGGATTGGATAATATTCTTTATCAATGATAATCAGGAACAGAAATTGAAGTATATATATGAGGGTCACAAGACCACGAACTATGTCCAAAGTTATAAGTATTCTTTCAACTTAAACCTAAACAGTCATAAGACAGTAGTGACTTCTCGTACTTAGGGGGATCAGCCCTTCGTATAATGTATTGTGCACAAACATCTAAACGCTTTGCATAATTTATCCCTTGTAATAGGGTTGTTCATCTCAGTATTTAGAATACAAGTCCGCACCAAAGTAAGTTTGGTTTGGATAAGTTTCAAGGTAATTTATATTTTAACGAACATCAACTAAGGATTAGTTGAATAAAAATGTAATAACAATATGCTATGGAATAAGTCATAAATGAATCAACATTGTATATTAAGGTCATGCTTTAGAAATGAACTAAAAGCATAAGCATTGAATAATGCAACATACCTTGCTTGAACAATATTAAGCTAAGGCTAGAATTTTGTTTAGTAACAAAATTGTGTTATTGAGCATGTATACTAAATAGTAAGGTGAACGATAAAACTTGTTCAACATAAGTGTATCAGAATTTAGAAGCTTACATACTAAGAAACAAGTTAAAAGTAGGGAAACCTTCTCGAAGTAAGAGTTAGGTTAAATAGCTTTGCATGAATATAATTAAATTGTATAAATAGGATTAGGAATTACTTGTTCAATATAAAGGTAGATAGAACAAATTTAAATAGAGGTTAGAGTTCGAAAACCTGCCTTGCGCGTAAGCTAAACCGTAATAACCCGATTCTCAATACCCTATACACATGTCATCATGACATAATTAGTTACTTTATGTACTCTGTACATAATTAAATACCTATTTCATGTATGACGTAGTTTTAATCATATAGTCAAGTCACACTATTAATGCAAAAAAATAACTAATTAATTGTTTATAATATTCTCACTCTTGGTACTATAAGACCACAATATAAAAATCACATTTTTGACAGTCATAACATTACACCCTATCAACAATTACATATTTTCTATAATTAAAACAAACTTTTCGCCAACACATTTAACCCACAAGCATGACGCCTTGATTTACCGAATGAGATATGCACATTATTGTGGCCTTAATGCGACGAGAATCAGAAGCGTATTTACTCTGGTAACAGAGCGCCCAAATACGATTCTAGCGACCAGTTTTGCGAAGAACACAAACAAAGCCAATTTGGCCTACAAGTTACTTTCTAACAACCAATTTAACACGTAATATATATATATAGACCTCACAGAAACATAACTTAAGGTCTCTTAACATGATTTTACCAATATAAATAATATAAACATCGAATTTAAGACCTCTAATTACAATGTTCTTGCTAAAACTTCACTTTTTGACTTTCTTAGTGAAAATCAACACTGTGATTTTGTTTTTCAACCAAAAAAGTTAATTTAAAATGCTTTGTTTTCGTTTCTTCATGTACTTTCACAATCAATAATCAATTTATACATTATACAATGAATTAAACATCAATTTTGACTTCAAAATAAGCTATATTCATATATATTTCACTACTAAATAACTTTCTCCTTACATATCATATTTATATGAAGTAAACTTGTGATGCCCCCAAAATAGGTATACATCACCCATTCTGAGTCGCCAAATACATAACACTACTGACAACTTTATTTATTCAATTGTCGTGCAAAATACAACAACACATATACTGTGAGTTTCAATACAAATATTGTTACATATATAATACGACAATATTCATACTCAAATTATTACAATGCCATATAAACTACAACAACAAATATTTTAAGTCACCAAAGGAACACGAGAAGATTTATGTCCTTCTCATTGTAATGAAGTGCATTTTCGACGCTTCCAAATTCGAGTTCACCTCACCCTATTGTTGTTCACCAAAATTAAATATTAAATGATGTATAAAATATGTCACACACATTTTAAGTTCTCATTACAATTATTATGCCACACCGTTTCATAATTTGATTAGGCTTGCGACTAATTCGAAACACCACTTTATACCCATGTTATTTCTGCTAGTCCCATCTACAATTTTATTTCCTGAAAGTGGTGGTGAAGTAAAAGGGTGAGCACAAATAGCCCAACAAAGAATATTACGACTTAAGATAAATAAATTATCAATAGCTTTCATCAATAATAAATCAGATATTTAGAACATATGGTAGATGATAAAAGTTTTCAACCATAATAGTAGCGGAATCAACAATCCATTAGAAGAGTCAAGTAGAACATAATGTCTTCTATCTCCTCTAAATTAAAAGTCAATCGTTAATATTTCATTCCTATAATACTCATCAACAGTTCTTTGTTGTACCCAAGAAAAAGAGAACTCTCTTCACCTGAACCACCAAAGATTATAATTAAATTCATAATTCATATTTATAATCAGGTAAATCAACAGTCCATCTTTGCAATACGAGCCTAAGACATACAACTGAAAAACCAATAACGCTGAGACTCAGCTCAATAGTATCACATCCACGAATTATCCATACACTACGGGCCATGGATATTTGTGTTATCACCAATGGTTATGATTATACAGAATAATTCCTGGTCATAATCATACCAATCAACTATCCATCTTTGCACGTAAGCCAAAGAGGATGTTGTTTATCATCAATTTTATCGTTGAAACTTAGCTCATTAGTATCATAACCAAGAATTATTCATGCACTACGGGCCAAGGATATTCGTGTTTTCACCAATAGTCATGATTATATCGAATAATCACTGGTCATAATCATGCCAATCAACAATCAAATATGCACAACTGTCCAAAGATGACTTTTAACACAATATAAACATGAGAATGAAAATTGTGACGCCCCCAAAATAGGTATACATCACCCATCTTGGATCGCCAAATACATGGTACAAAATTCAAATACAACTTAATTATACAACTGTCGTGTAAAATACGACAAAACATAAGCTGAGAGTTTTAATATGAATATTGTCTTCTAGACAGTATTCAAACTCAAATGGAGTCCTCATTACATTTATTATCACAATATTTCACTTAATAGTGAGGACTACTAATGTAAACATCTGGACCGTCACTCCGTTCCCCGACTAGTCCTAACTATATTCTCATTTCCTAAAGAGAACAATAACAGCAAAGGGTGAACTCAACTACCCCAGTAATAAATATTATGACTAAGATAATGCAGAATAATTTATCGTTAGCCTTCAACAGTGTTAAACTGATAAAATATAATAAACATCAAGTTTAACTACAGCGGAATAAGCAATCCATTAGAAGAGTCAAGTAGAGCATGATATCTACTATCTTCTATGATTTAAAAAGTTTATCATCAATTTTATCGCTGAGACTCAGCTTAATAAATAATCCACATCATCGAATAATCCCTGCACTACGGGCCAAGGATATTCATTAGTATCACGACCACGAATTATCCATGCACTACGGGATATTCGTGTTTTCACTAATGGTCATGATCATGCCAACAACTGTCCATTAATGCACTATGGGCTAATGTGGACTTTTACCACATCATTTGTAACATTACGGTCATGATTATACCGAATAATCCCTGGTCATAATCATACAAATCAACAGTCCATATATGCACTACATGCCAAGGATGACTTTCATAACAATATAAGCATGAGGATGATTACAATGATATAAGAATTCAATTAAATGAAAGCAAAGGAATTTTTTTTAAAGATTTATAATTTAATTTATCTAGAATTCAAAAACGTCTGAATTGTCAACATGATACTGCTTTGTGAAGTAAAATTCAAGAATAATATTATATCAAAAATGATTTGGACAGAAAAGAAATAAGTTTTTGTCATGAATAGTAGCCCGGGTGAATAGTACTCGAGTGAATAGTAATTTGGGAATAGTACCCCGTGAATAGTACTCCGACATGAAAAAGTTAAAACTTATCAAGAATGTTCTTAATAATATTTCCATGAAAAAAATACTGGATGAAGCGCAAAATTCAAGGATATTCTACTAATTTCATGGAGTATAGAAGCCAAAACTTAACAAAACGAGTTTAGAATTTGAAATCTGAAACGAAATAATATTACTTACATACTACAGAATATGGAAGAAAATATTATTTCTTACGAGTATTGAACAAAAATAATATCCCTTACCTTAAAAAGAAGAGTAGTCCAACTGGTATAGCGGGGATATTCTTGAAGAAAACTTTCACATGTTTTCTACACTCAAAGCTTCTTAAAACTCTAAACAAATACACTCAATATTATAGAAGAAGAATTCTCTGATTTTGGTGTGATTTTTAATTCTAACTAAGCATCCTATTTATAGGAGAATGGAATGATACTATTCGAATTTAGAAAATCACGGACTGCACAGTAAGGAATCACGGGAGAATTCAGCCGACAAAATTTTCTAAAAAATGATTTTATTATTCATTACTGTGCAATAAAATATTTTAATAAAACAAAATTTTAAAAAATAAAATATATTATATTTATAATCTAATAAAACAAAACTTATATATATATATATATATATATATATATATATATATATATATATATAACTTGCACTGACAGGGCATTCAATCACACACACACACATTATATATATATATATATATATATATATATATATATATATATTGTAGCGCCCCAAAATTAGGTATACATCACCCATCTTGAGTCGCATGGGATACATGGTATGTAATTCAAATACAACTTAATAATACAATATGGTAGGTATAATACGACAAAACATAAAGCGTGAGTTTGAATACAAATATTGTCTACTAGAGAGTATACAAACTCAAAAGGAGTCCTCATTACAATTATTATCACACTATTTCACAGAATAGTGAGGAATACTAATGCACCATCTAGGACCATCACTCTGTTCCCCGACTCGTTCCAGCTATATTCTCATTTCCTGAAGAGAACAGTGAAAGAAAGGGTGAGATCAACTAGCCTAATAAGAAATATTATGACTAAGATAATGCAGAATAAATTATGATTAGCCTTAAACAGTGTTAAACTGATACAATATAACAAACATCAAGTTTAACTGCATCGGAACAAGAAATCCATTAAAAGAGACAAGTAGAGAATAAAATCTACTATCTTTTATGATTTAAAAGGTTTTTCATTACTTTTATCGCTAGGACTCAACTTAATAAATAATCCACATAATCGAATCACCCCTGCACCACGGCCAAGGATATTCTTTAGTATCACGACCACAAATTATCCATGCACTACGGGCCAATAATATTTGTGTATTCATTAATGGTCATGATCATGCCAACAACTGTCCATCAATGTACTACGGGACAATGAGGACTTTTTCCACATCATTTGTAACATTACGGTCATGATTACACCGAATAATCCCTGGTCATAATCATACCAAGTCCATCTATACACTACAGGCCACAGATGACTTTTAAAAAAATATATATATATAACATGAGGATGATGATAATGATATAAGAATTCAATAAAACAAGTTCAAGAA
Source organism: Panax quinquefolius (assembly GCA_020205615.1). Lineage (NCBI taxonomy): Eukaryota > Viridiplantae > Streptophyta > Magnoliopsida > Apiales > Araliaceae > Panax > Panax quinquefolius. The sequence continues at coordinate 66,634,740 of CM035172.1, forward strand.
TTAATTTATTCAGGAACTAATAACGTCGAAATTGTCAACGTGATACTACTTTGTAGAGTAAAATTCAAGAATGCCTAGAAGAATATTTCCATGAAAAGACACTGGATGAAACGCAAATATCAAGAATATTCCACTAATTTCATGGAGTATAGAAGTCAAAACTTTCATCAACTGAGTATAATAAAGAATGGAATAACAAAAGAAATCACCATGCATGCGGTACTTCGCATAGACAGGTTATTCAAATAGAATAATAATAACGGAACTAGGTAAGGCAAAATTCGCACCGACGGGATGTTCCAACAGAATAATAAAGAATGGAATAACAACAGAAATCACCAAGCATGCGGTACTTCGCATAGACAGGTTATTCCAATAGAATACTAATAAGGACGGAATCAGGTCCGGCGTAAAAAACATCTGATATGATATTCCCACGAGAATAATAAAGAGCGGAATCGAAGTAAAACAGTAAAAGCCATGTGATGGGATATTCCAATGATTAGTAAAGACGGAATAATAGAAGAATGTCACCAAGTATAGGGTAGTAGCAGCGATACAAGTTATTCCAACAGAATAATAAAGAATGGAATAACATAAGTTCTCTTCATGAATACAAAAGAATAACACCCCTTACTTAAGTACAACAAATAATATTCCCTACCTTAAGAAGAAGAGTCTTTGGATATATATGTAGTGAAGTAGCGAATACTTTCTTCTTTCTCTCTAGAGTTTCAGTGAATTCGTAAAAAAATAATGAAGGAATGAGCTTCTATTTATAGAAAAATGGACTGCATAGTAACTAACTCATGAACGGTCCAGATTGATTTACTTTTAAACGAACGGTCCAGATTGTTTTAATAAAATATTCTAATAAAACAAAAACTTTTAAATAAAATATAATATATATTATATAAATATATAACATATGCTTATATTGTACAATCACAGAATGGAGATTTTGAAGAAACACTGATGCTTCATCTAACAAAACAAAAATAATAATAAAACACCTTTATATATATAAATAATACAAGTTGGCCACTTATATATATAAAAATATATATTACATATAAACATCCTGCAAGATTTCTCCCCCCCGTGACTATCTCTGCCGTTCTTTTTTAAACACATGTGGCCCCCACATGTGGCCCCACTTTTATTATATTAAATAATTTTCTACCGATTATTTTGAAAAATGGGTAAATGGGGGTCCAATTAATAAGCCATATTCCACAACAAATACTGTAGCAATAATTAAATAAAATGAGTGACTTATCACGTAAGCATCAATAATCAATACTGTGTGCTACTATGCAACCACACGTATTACTGTACTTTTACTACCGAGTAGTTCAACAGTATTAACGGTAAAACTTTCACCGTTATTTTCAACAAAATATTTTTGTCGTTTTCTCAATCAAAGCAATAATCCGTTGTGGGGTCTCTCATCGATGATTGTCTTGGTTGTCACGAATATTCCCTGTTAAAACGAATATTCCCCAACCAATCGAATATTATATAACAACTTGCGTACTTTGTAAAATTTATAAATATTACCCACAACTATAACATTATATCAATTTCACTCCAAAATAATATTTATAGAAAATTCATCTTTATTCAAAAAGTTGGGGTTTTACAATCTCCGCTTCTTATGAAATTTAAGCCCTCGAAATTAGAATGCGTACACGGTATATTGAAGAGGTAAGGATACCTTGATTTCATTTTGATTCTAACTCCCAAGTCATTTCCTCAACATCGTGGTTTCTCCACAAAACTTTGACTTGAGGTATAACCTTGGAGCGTAGAATATGTTCCTTCTTATCCAAGATTTGAACAGGAACCTCTTCATACGTTAAATCTTTTGCTATTTTGTTCGGTTCCAAGTCAATAATGTGGTTCGGGTCTTCCACATATTTACGTAACATGGATATGTGAAAAACGTTATGAACACGAGACATACTTGGTGGTAAATCGAGTCTATAGGCCACATTTCCTACTCGATCAAGGATTAAAAATGGGCCGATGAATCGAGGATTGAGCTTTCCTCTCTTTCCAAATCTCGTAACTCCTTTCCATGGAGCAACACGTAACAACACATGATCTCTTATATCGAATTCCACATCCTTTCGATGAAGATCATCATAACTCTTTTGTCGATCTTGTGAGATTTTTATACGTTGTCGGATCGTTTGAATTTTTAAAAGTAGTTATACGTACTCAACTCCGGTCCCAACAACGTTGCTTACCCACCTCATCCCAGCATACTAGAGAACGACACTTTCTTCCATACAACGCTTCGAATGGAGCAATGCCAATACTTGCTTGATAACTGTTGTTGTAGGAAAACTCCACTAATGATAAGAACTTGTCCCATCTTCAAGAGTTTGAATCGTCCTCTTCGACCGCCCATAGCTTTTCTGAGGATGATATGTCGAGCTAAATCGTAAATCCGTGCCCATAGCTTTTTGCAAACTAACCCAAAATCTTGAAGTGAATTTTGGGTCTCGATCAGAAACTATGGATACTGGCATACCATGAAATCTTACAACCTCGTTTATGTACATACGAGCAAGACGTTCAAGTGTATAAGTTTCTCGTATTGGTAAGAAATGAAAGCGGACTTGGTCAATCTATCAACAATGACCCAAATCGCATCTATGCCTTGAGAAACTTTGGGAAGGCCAGTGCGAAATCCATGGTAATGTGCTCCCACTTCCATTCTGGAATTTCAAGTGGTTGCAATGGACCTTTTGGTACTTGATGCTCTACCTTGACTCGTTGACACGTTAGACACCTTGAGATAAACAGCGCTATCTCTCTCTTCATATTGCTCCACCAAAATGTATGACGAAGATCACGATACATTTTGGTACTCCCAGATGGATTACAAACGGTGTGACGTGCGCCTCCATCATGATTTTATACTTTAACTCAGGATCATTAGGAACACAAAGTCTGGAGTTGACTCGAAGTATTCCTTCATCATCGATTCTTGCTTCCGGCATCGCACCTTCTTGTACTTTCTTCCTCATACGCATCAGCTCCGGATCTGTAACTTGAGCAGCTTTAATTTTATTAATTAAAGTCGGTTCTACTCGTATATTCGCCATCATCACGTGGGTCCCTGGAGTCTTTATCTCTATCTCCATCCATTGCAAGTCATACAAAATGGGCCTTTGCATTGACAATATTGCACTAGTACCCGCATATGATCTTCTAATCAATGCGTCAACTACCACGTTCGCTTTTCCAGGATGGTATTGGATGGTATGATCATAATCTTTCAACAGTTCAAGCCAACGTCGTTGTCGCATGTTGAGTTCCTTTTGAGTGAAGAAATATTTGAGGCTTTTATGATCCGTAAAAATCTCCACTTTCTCCCCATACAAGTAATGCCTCCAAATCTTTAGTGCGAAGACAATAGCTGCCAACTCTAGATCATGAGTAGGATAATTCCTCTCATATTCTTTGAGTTGTCGTGAGGCATAGGCTATGACTTTCCTATGTTGCATGAGAACACATCCTAACCCTTTACCCAAAGCATCACTGTAGATGACAAATCCCTCCGAACGCGCGGTATTATTCGAGCAGTCTTTGAAATGAGTCTCCTCTTGAGTTCTTGAAAACTCCTCTCACATTCCTCGCTCCAAGCCCGAACTTTGTATCTTCCAAAGTCACGGTGAGTTTGTGGAGTATCGATTAGAAAACCCTTCTACGAATCTCCGATAATAACTAGCTAAATCGAGAAAGCTACGTACTTGGTCCATTGATTTAGGTTGCTCCCGACTTTGAATAGCTTCAATCTTTCTTTGGGTCAGCAGATATTCCATGACTTGATACCACGTGCCCAAGGAATGCTACTTCCTCAAGCTAGAACTCACATTTCTTCAACTTGGCATAAAGCTTATATTCACGAAGCTTTTGGAGTATCAGCCTCAAGTGTTGCTCATGATCTTCACGGCTTTTGGAATAAATAAGGATGTCATCAATAAAGACGACCACAAAGTGATCCATATATTCTTTTAATACTCGGTTCATCATATCCATGAAGGCAGCAGGAGCATTAGTCAATCCAAAGGACATGACTAGAAATTCATAATGCCCGTACCGAGTTCTGAAAGCCGTCTTTGGAATGTCATCGGTTCTAATCTTCAATTGGTGATATCCGGAATGAAGATCGATCTTTGAAAAGAATTTGGCTCCTTGCAACTGGTCAAACAGGTCATCAATACGTGGCAATGGGTACCTATTTTTGATGGTGACATGATTTAACTCCCGATAATCAATACAAAGTCGCATACTCCCATCTTTCTTTTTCACGAATAGAAGCAGGAGCACCCATGAGAGAAGTACTAGGACGAATGAAACCGATGTCTAACAATTCTCGTAGTTGGGTCTTTAACTCACGAAGTTCAACAAGAGCCATTTGATATGGGGCTTTGGAAATAGGTTTTGTACCGGAGTTCAAGGTCGATACAAAATTCAATTTCACGCTCCGGGGTAGGCGGGGAAGTTCTTCTTGAGAATACGTCAGGAAATTCATTAACAATAGAAATATCATTCAAAACTGACGTATTTTTGTTTAGATCCGTGACATGAGCTAAAAAAGCTTGACATCCGTTTTTCAATAAACGGATAGCTTTGTGGCTTAAGATGACAATAATTGATTTTAATGGTTTGGTGGCTTGAATTTGCATAACAGATTGGATAGGAATATGAAAGCTAACAACCTTACGAAAACAATCAATTTTTGCATGATGAGTAGTTAACCAATCAATCCCTAGAATTACGTCAAATGCAAGTATTTTTAATGAAATAAGATCGACGGGTAATGTGAAGGTTGATTTGAACCAAACAAGACTTATAAAAAGTGGATGTAATGAAGGTTTCTCCCAGCGGAGTTTCTACTGAGATAAGTAAAAGTCTAATTTCTCTCGAAGTCAAATTTAATCGTTGGCGCCAAGTAGGAGAAATAAAAGAATGGGTAGAACCGATTATCAAATAAGGTATAGACTTTCGCTAGAGTTTATGATAAGCTTTACGTAATGACCTTATTCGGGTTCCTTGCTACAGGAGGTCACAACAAACGCTCTACCTTGTACTACCGACTTTGACTTTTCTGGGACGGCCTTTGGTGCCTCCATCCTAGCTGAACTTGTCTTCGGTGAACGACAAAATTGGGCTAAGTGACCTTCTCTTCCACAATTATAACATGCTTTGGACGACATCACGAAGTTTGGATTGATGTGTCCCTCCCCTCCGCATTTGAAGCATATGATAGGTGGTCGTTCTCCTTCCTTAACCACGGGTGCTGGTGCTGACGTCCTTCTATCATTGTTGAATCTCCGTTTCTTGAAATGTCCATTTTTACTGTCTTGGCCATGATTACCACTGAAGTGGTTACCATTTCTGGCATGTTGATTCCCTCCATGTTTGTTGTCACAGTTTCGATAACTGATACCACTGATATTTTCATGTTGCCGGCTGCTTTCTCTTGGTTGCATTGACTCGTTATCGCGCTCCAATAACTGAGCCCTATTTACAACATCTTAGTACAAACACAGTTTATGAGAAATAAGATATTGACGTATCTCCGGTTTTAAACCCCTTAAAAACATTCGCATCATTCGCTCCTCATTATCAACCAAATGGGATGCAAACCGGGATAACTCCGCAAATTTATCCTCGTATTGCAACACAGTCATATTGTTTTGTTCCAATTTGATAAACTCCACTTCTTTCATGTGACGAATACTCTCGGGAAAGTACTTGTCGTTGAATAGCTCTTGGAACTTCTCCCAAGACATCTTGAGTCGTCAGTGAGATGCGTTTCTGATTTCCACCGATGTCGCCTCTTCATCTAACATGAAGGTGGAGAAAGGAACCTTTGCTCTCGGAGTATCCCAAGACATCAAATATCTTGGTGATATGCTTTATCCATGCTTACGCCTTAAGTGGTTTAGGCTCTCCAATAAACTCGGGTGGTCCAGCTCCTTGAGGCTGTTTTAGCGGTGACCGTCAGAGAGTTTCTGTGTTTACACCGTATTTTGAGCAGAGCCACTCTCGCCTGATGTTGCATGAATTGCATGAAGCCTCGGAACATTCCATCGTTCATCATTTGGTTAGTGTTGTTGTTTGCATGAGGATTGTCGCCTTCCTGATGCACGTTGTCTTGGTTATTGATTTGTGGAGACTTGCGGTCTCTGTGCTCCATTGATGTTCTCAACATTCTCGGATGCCATTTTCAAACAACGCCACAAAACAAGGGTTAATTGACATGCGACATATTATCACTATACTCACGCCAGCCAATCAAATACCAAATAAACTTAGGTAGGTCATACTAGCGAAGAATTCCCCGTCTCTCCCTCCTAGTTCTAGTCTCACATCTTATCCGAGGATCATATCCTAAGCTTTGATACCTGTTGTGGCGCCCCCAAAATTAGGTATCGTCACCCATCTTGGAGTCGCCACTTACATTGTACAAAATCAAAATCAACTTAATAATACTGTTGTCGTGTGTACAATTCGATAAAACATAAACTTTGAGTTTGAATACAAATATTGTATACTAGAGATTATACAAACTTAAAGGAGTCCTTATTACAATTATTATTACACTATTTCACGAGAATAGTGAGGACTACTAATCTTATCATACGGTCCGTCACTCTGGTTCCCGACTAGTCCTGCAACGTTCTCATTTTACGAAGAGAACAATAAAAGTAAAAGGGTGAGCTCAACTAGCCCAATAAGAAATATTATGACTAAGATAATGCGAGAATAAATTATCATTAGCCTTAAGCAATGTTAAAGCGATACAATATAACAAACATCAAGTTTAAGCTGCGGTGACGGAACAAGCAATCCATTAAAAGAGTCAAGTAGAGAATAAAATCTACTATCTTTTATGATTTAAAAGGTTTTCATCACTTTTATCATTTGAGACTCGACAATAAATAATCCACATCATCGAATCACCCTTACACTACGGCCGAGGATATTCTTTAGTATCACGACCATAAATTATCCATACACTACTGGGCAAAAAAATATTTGTGTATTCATTAATGGTCGTGATCATGCCAACAATTGTCCATCATACTGCACGGGCCAATGAGGAATTTTACCACATCATTTGTAACATTACGATCATGATTACACCGAATAATCCTGGTCATAATCATACCAAGTCCATCATGCACTACTGCTGCAGCAGATGACTTTTAAAAAAAATATAACATGAGGATGATGACAATGATATAAGAATTCAATAAAACAAGTTCAAGAATTAATTTATTCGAGGGAACTAATAACGTCGAAATTGTCAACATGATACTACTTTGTAGAGTAAAATTCAAGAATGCCCGGAAGAATATTTCCATGAAAAGACCTTTGGATGAAGTGCAAATATCAAGAATATTCCACTAATTTCATGGAGTATAGAAGTCAAAACTTTCATGTTGAGTATAATAAAGAATGGAATAACAAAAGAAATCACCATGCATGCGGTGCTTATGCATAGCGAGTTATTCAACGAGAATAATAATAACGGAACTAGGTCGGCGAAATTACATGCAAAGCAAGATGTTCAACAGAATAATAAAGAATGGAATAACAACAGAAATCACCATGCATGCGGTACTTTGCATAGAGCGAGTTATTCCGAGAATACTAATAAGAACGGAATCGGGTTGGCGTAAAACTCCCAAACGAGGATATTTCCACGAGAATAATAAAAGGCGAAATCGGGTCGGCGATAAAACGCATGACGGGATATTCCAAAGCAGTTAGTAAAGATGGAATAATAGAAGAATGTCACCAAGTATAGGGTAGCCAGCGTATCTGAGTTATTCTAATGAATAATAAAGAATGGAATAACACAAGTTCTCTTCATGAATACAAAGAATAACACCCTTACGAATTACAACAAATAATATTCCCTACCTAAGAAGAAAGTCTTTGGATATATATGTAGTGAAGTAGCGAGAATACTTTTTCTTCTTCTCTCTAGAGTTTGGTGAATTAAAGTAAGAAATTAATGAAGGAATGAGCTTCTATTTATAGAAAAATGGATTATAGTAACTAACTCATGAGCTGGTCAGATTGATTTACTTTTAAGCGAGCGGTCCAGATTATTTTAATAAAATATTCTAATAAAACAAAAACTTTTAAATAAAATATAATATATATTATATATATTATATAAATATATAACATATGCTTATATTATACAATCACGGAATGGAGATTTTGAAGAAACAACGATGCTTCATCTAACAAAAATAAAAAAATAATCTGACACCTTTAAATATATAAATAATACAAGTTCAGCCACTATATATATAAATATATATATTACATATAAACATCCTGCAAGATTTCTCCCAGTGACTATCTCTGCTTGTTCCTTTTTCAACACATGTTATTTACAGCATGGCCCCACTATTATATTAAATAATTTTTCTTGATTATTTTTAAAAATGGGTAAATGGGGTCCAATTAATAAGCCACATTCTACAACAAATCTTGTAGCAATAATTGAACAAAAGCGGTGACTTATCACGTAAGTATCAATAATCAATACCGTGTGCTACTATGCAACTACACGTGTACTTTTACTACCGAGTAGTTTAACAGTATTAACGGTAAAACTTCCGTCGTTATTTTCAATAAAATATTTTTGTCATTTTCTCAATCCCACAATAATTCCGTTGTGGGGGTCCATCAATGATTGTGCCATTGTACGAATATTCCCTGTTAAAACGAATATTTCCCGACCAATCGAATATTATATAACAACTTGCGTACTTTGAAAAATTTATAAATATTACCCACAACTATAACATTATATCAATTTCACTCCAAAATAATATTTATAGAAAATTCATCTTTATTCAAAAAGTTGGGGTTTTACATATATATATATATATATATATATATATATATATATACATACATACCCCTTCTTCTTTTTTCCATGCCATCCGTGACTAATTATTCCTCCCCCCCCCCACATTTCATTTTTCTTCCACACGTGGGCCCCATATGTGGCCCCCACTATATATATATATATATATATATATATATATATATATATATATATATATATTTTGAATAAAGATTATTTTGAAAAATTGGGGGGTCCAAATAATAATCAAAATTTACAACAAATACTTAATAAAAATCTCTTCAATATTTTTAACAACATTTATTCATCATTAATATAACCATGATATTAAAAACCAGATCATTCCCAGGAAAAAGGGGGTTTCCAATAAAGATTTCTCTCTATTGGCACGCAATTAGGTGACCAAACCCATTTCCTCGACAGAACTTTAAGGAATGAATTTTTCGAGTTGTGATTCTGGGGATAGAATCCTTTTAAGGAGGGAAGGATGTAACGATCGAGAAATTTATAATTTAATTTAAATATTTATTGAATTAAATAAATATTTTAAATAATTTATTTATTAAGGAAAATAAATAATTGATAATTGTAGTGAATTAATTTAGTAATTAAATTGAATAATGATAATTTTATTGAGGGATTTAATTTAAGGAAATAATTAAATTAAATCAATTGTTTAATATTTAAGAGAATAATTAAACTAAATGAATTATTTAATTTAATGGAAATAAATAAATTAAATAAAGTGATGTTTCTAATTTATTAATTAAATTAGATATATAATTATTTATTAATTATAAGTATAATGATAATAAGATTTTTAAACTAAAGTTATCTAGGTTAACTAAATTAGGGTGTGACACATGTAACTATATAATATAATAATATTAAAATAATTTGGTTTGGGAATTATGTGGTTTGTGAAACATGGCCTTGTGGTCTTTGGCTTTTTCAACTGACGCCTTTTATTTTTTTAAGCGATGAAGTGGGAGTCTTGGTTTATTTTTTTAAGCGTCTTTTATTTTAAGCCAAGTTCATAGAGGGTTTGGAAGAGAAAAAGAAATACAGAGAATTTGCAAGAGAGAAAAACAATGATATTGAGGGTTGGAAAAGAAGGGCATTGGGAAAGGATTTCTCATAATTTTGCTATTATACCATAAAAGATTAAGGTATAAACTAAAACTACTCCTATTGTTTTGTTACTTGTAGTTTTGGTGGTGTATATATATATATATATTTGATATGATTTGGATATCACGTGAATTATATGAGTATATGGTGTTGCAAAATCTATTAATCATCATGAATACTGGATACTTGTTTGTCAAATTCATGAGAAATTGGTTTAAAGTAGGAAAAATAAACGACAGTGTATATTTTTCCATATAGCTTGTGAATAGTTCTAATTCTAGTGGCCAATTCGTATGCTAAATTGTAAAGTGAGTCTTGATTATGCTAGCTTATTAAGAAACGAGCATAACGTAATTGGAATTAAGTGTTTTGGCCAAGTATCGAAGTCACAGTGATGATTTTTGTGTAAGAAGTTCAAAAATGGAGTTTTATATGAAAACATGGAATTTTGAGAAATTAAACTAGTTTTAGTTGATGATAAATTGTGTTAATTGGTTGTAAATGTTAGCAAATTAACATGTTTGTAATAGTCTGTACCAATTGTAGATGTTAATTTCACTGTTTGGTGGGTGAAATTCATGTTAGTTGGGCTAAAACTCTTGGCTCATCTGTTCATGTCGAAATGCATGCATGCGTCAGCGGTTGTGATGCTAGTGCGAGCAAAAAAAGCGTGTAGGCTGCTAGCCATTGGGTTTTTTGCGATCGAGCACCGGTCATTTCTTGTACGTTGAAAGCGAGAGGGGTAGCATTGCTGTAGCGTGCCTACAGCGAGCAGCGATGACTTACACTTTATTTGCGAGGTTATTGTATCGGACTTATGTTAGTCTATCATGCACGTTAATGATGTTGAGACATAATATAAACTACAATAACGGGTTGTCATGCGTTGTAATACAAAGTGTAAAAGATTTTTAAGTAATTGTTAAACAAGTTATAAAATGAAACCAAGTGTGGTGTTTTCAAAGTTAGAGGTGAACGATTAAGTTATGTTGGCTCGTAGTGAGATTTCAGATTCGTTAAGTGTGTTAACCTATATGGTTAGATGCTAAGTTAAGGTTATGGCCTAAATGATGGTTTAAACTCGAAAGCTAATATTCATATAACTAATTGTTGTTGCGATTTCAATGATAAATATAGGGTAATTGGAGATTGTTTTACATTTGTGTAGCTTACAAACAAGGCAAGTTCTTTAACCCTACTCTTATAATAATTGTGCAAGTTCTTTAACCCTACTCTTATAATAATTATGCAAGTTTCTAAACCTTATCTTTGCCATTGAGCAAGACTATTGATTATATTCTGATGAATGATTGAATAAGCTCATGTAACTTAATTCGTTACATCGAATGAGTTTCACATTCTCGTTTCTGGTTATTAGTATTCAAAACATATATTGTTCTAATACATTGATTCAAAGGAGATTGTTTTAATTCCTTGAATATAATACTTTGCATATATATATATATATATATATATATATCATGTTTATTCAGTTATATATTGTTGACATCTGATCTTTGACTTTGATAGCCTTGTTCAGTTATACATTCTTGTATTAAATCTTTATTGATTGAATTTGAATAAGTGTTCTAAAATTCTAGAAACACTGATAAGCTAGTTCCAAACTAAACTTTCTTTAGTGCGGAAATTCTAAAAAAATTCAAACTGAGACGAACAACCCTAACATAGGGGATTTTGTACGTGTAACGTTTAGATGTTTGTGCACAATACATGGTATAAAGGGCTGATCCCTGAGATGCGTTAAGAAGAATGCATGCGGTCCAATATTTGTTGAGGTTAAGGAAATAATACCTAAACAAGTGGACATAGTTCGTGGTCATAAGACCCTAAGATAATTAAAGTTCGAACTTGTTTTCTATTTTGATTCGTAGAACAAGTTCTTTATTATTCAGTATTTGTTGTTAATTCTCATGTTGTTATTATACTATCTTTATGTAAGTGAGCAATTGTTTGCTCACTCTTGCAATTAAACAATGCAGCTAAAGTTGAAAGAGGTGATGATCCATCTACTAGCAAGAGGAAAGGCGAGGCGTCTAAGTGATGGAGAATTAGTTAAAGTTTATTTAAATTCTTGAAGTTTTAAGATTTGTTTTATTTTGTAATGTATTCCGCAAACTGATGTAATAATTTTAAGGTAGATTACTTGGGATTTATGTTGAGATTATGATGTAACCCTTTAATGGGAGAGATTATTGTTTAAGTTATTTATTTAATGTTTTATCCTTTATTATGGGTAGTTAGATGTAATTATTTTGATAGTGAGCACCAAATTAGGTAGAAATGAAGTACCCAAATTTGGGGGTGTCACAGGTTGGTATCAGAGCCTTAGGTTATGAACCTTAGGTGGGGAAACCTTAAGAAGTAGCCTTTAAGAAGTCAGAAAACATAGAGGTGATTAACTCTTATCGGGTTTTAAGGAATGGATTAAGGCATCCATTGAAACTAAATAATAAAAGACATTATGTGCTATGTGTTAATAACTTATGTGCTCGTGAGTATCGATAATGTTAAGTAAAACTTAAATTTTTTTTTAACAAGATGTCTAACGAAGGAGGTTCTAGTCCGATTAGGGAGGTGATACCTCGGTACCTAGAGATGCGAACCGGGATATTCATGTAGTCTTGAGGAGCAGTTGATCCGGGAGGATGAGCTGTGAGTGATCCCGAGGAGGATAGTCTGAGGAGATGAGGAGGATGATGATGAGGAGGATCTGAGGAGTTTCCACCAAACTTAAGTATCGGTGAGATGTCTGACGCTCTGTATGGCCAAGTAACATAGAGTTACATGATAATGTTGAGGAGCTGAAGGAGATGGTAGAGATGCATTACGTTGCATTGGAACAGAAGGAGGTAGAGATTCAGGAACTTGATTCAAAACTTGGAAACACGGAATGGGATCTAGTTCACACCAAGGGTCAGCATGAAGACCTGTTGGTAGTGAGCGAGAAGATGAAGCCCGACATGGGCGAAGATGACTTCAAAGAGGAGTCATCTAAGCGGACAAGAGAGCAGAGGATGCTATTATGAAGGTGACTCAACGTGCAGACCGTGCTGAGGCTAAGTCCAAGTGAAGAAAGCCAAGACGAAGGAGATGGATTATGCTTTTAATTCGGTGATTGATAGGGCCCAGGATCGAGTTCATTATTACCCACCTCAATTTGAAGACTCACCTTGGTTCGTGATGGATCGTAGGACGGCATATCACATCATGGAAGAGGAACGTCGAGAAGCATTACGGTGTCTTAATATGAATAGATAGAAAATAAGAGTGATGATAATAATATGTGGTTAATTATGTGGCTAAATAAAGTTTTAAATCCCTTATTTTGAGATAAATAAAGGGATAGTATGAGTATGTAATCCTAAAACTGGTTTAGTTCAGGAAAATGGATGTTTATAGCAGATATGCTATCTTTACTATGTTTAAAACTTTATGAATGAATAAAATATTAGAGTTTATTTGAAATGTTATGTGTTAAAGCTTCAATCTTGAAATGTTTAAGTTAAACTTTAAATACCCAAGAAGTTGAGTAATGAGCTAATAAACGTATATCTTAACAGAAAATGCCTCCTAGAAGAAGACAACCACGTCAACAAGCACCTCATGAGGGGTCTACTAATAATAACAATGAGACCAACGTTAATCCGGTTCAGCAGTTGGTAGCTTTGTTTACGGGAGCACTTGTGAATCAACTGCAAGCTCAAGTTACCACCTTCAAGGAATTCAAAGCGGTTGGACCGCCAGAGTTTCAAGGGTCTATGAATCCAATGGAAGCCCAAACCTGGATCATGGAAATGGAGAAGGTGTTTGACGTTTATAGAGTTAATGAAGATCAGAAGACTGCATTCGTGACGTTTATGCTTAAGTCCAAAGCTAGATACTGGTGGCAAACAAATAAAGTTCATGGAGGACATGGAGTGGTAGCGTTGGATAGATTTAAGGAGATGCTCTTTGAAATGTACTTTTCAGCGAGTTCTCGGAACCAGTTGGAGGTGCAATTTCTTGAGCTTAAGCAAGGAACTATGACCGTGCCAGAATATGCTGCGAAGTTTAACGAGTTGGTAAGGTTTGCCACTTATCAAGTCAATAAGGATGAGCGTAAGGCGAGAAGGTTCGGACAAGGATTAAAACCCTGGCTGTATAGCAAGTGTCTACGTCGGGATTTTTAGCCGTCCCTTTCCGTTACTTGTTCTTTGGTGTTCTCATTTTTGTGAATTTGTTTAAAAAACAAGTGAAAAGGTCGAGCATGTATAATGTAATGACAATTTGTCGAAAGTCGCTTGATTGGTTTTTAAATGGTTGTACCAACCTGATCGAGAAAAGGTTTGCACATTTACCCGGTGATGTGACAACGCTAAATGGGTCGATTGAAAGCAAGATTCATTAGGGTCCGGGGACTTGGTTATGCGGAGAGAAGGTGTTAGGCACCCCCCAACATCCGTGTTACCACGGTGACCGCCTCTTTTCAGGAAACTATTATCTGAATGTGTGTATATGTGTGACTCAATGTGCTATTATTTGGAAGTAGTGCGAGGCCTCGATCGTACCTATATACACAGGGTTTGAATATATGTAAAAATTCAGTTTTTAGCAAGATATAGCAATGATGTTTTATAAAAAGTTTTTTCAAACCCTGATGCTCAATAGTAATTGAGACCTTTTACACTTCCATTTTATTAAGTGTTCGGCTTGATTGATTTTATTTTACGGATGTGAGGCATCCATACGAAAATAATATATAAAATAATGTCGACTTCCTCGTGGGTATGGAAACCATCTGAGGAAATTCAGATACCACAGAATAATTTACAAGATGCTTACAGCTGAAAATGTCCATCACGAGGGCGAATCTAGATCGATAAATTTGAATCTGTGATCACATGATTCTAAAGCATACGTAATCTGTAATTTATATGGAAGCGATGGCGGTATATATATATATAAATATGTATATATATATATATATATATATATATATATATATATATATCTGAACATGATCACCAACCACGAAAGCACCTCCGTGGGGGATCGAGAAAATGTAAATAAAAGGCTGTAAAAGCTATCAGCCGCCACGGAGGAAACTCTAGGCGGGACAAAACATAAATAAAAACGTAAAGCTATCAACCACCACGGAGAAAACTCGAGTGAGGAAAAAATGTAAATAAAATTGTATAAAATGATCAGCGCCACGAAGTGAACTCGAGCGGAGGCGAAAAGTAAAGAAAGGCGTAAAAGCGATCAACCACCGCGAAGTAACTCCGGTGGGAAGAACTATATATATATATATATATATATATATATATAGATATATATAAAAGCGATAAACACAAGAATGTAAAATCCGGGCTCATCGAGCGAGTTGACAGCAGTTCATATATATATATATATATATATATATATATATATATATATATATATATATATATATATAAGGGAGTAAGCGTCTAGGATGTAAAATCCGAGGCTCATCGAGCGAGTTGACAACAATTCATATATATAAGATATATATATATATATATATATATATATATATATATATATATATATATATATAAAAGCAAGTAACGCTCAGGATATAAAATTAGGGCTCATCGAACAAAAGTCCAGGCACATAGTTAATATATATGTATATATATATATATATATATATATATATATATATATATATATATTAAAGTAGTAAGCGCTACTGAAGGCAGAAGTCTAGGCGCATCGAACAAAGTTTGACACACGATTATATATATATATATATATAAGCAAATAAACTCTCCAAAGCAAAGTGCAAGCTCAATTGAGGCATAACTTCGATAATATTAGTCCATATATATATATATATATATATATATATATATATATATATATATAAGCTGAAATGAAACCACAGATAGAAGTTCGGGCAAACACACAGCAACCACGACTCTCAGCGTGAAGAAGGGTGTGTGCAAAGATGAAAGAAAGGCTTTAAAGTGTATGAGAAGGCTTACAGGTTGGCGCCAAGAAGACTTCTATATCTTTAAAGTGGGTAAACACTGGCTTTTGTAGGTAAAAAAGTAGCTATATATGAGCTCACATGTGTTTAAAATGAGAAAGCACTCAGTATGGGGTGAATACAAAGCAAATTGGGTAGGGCTTCCTCACCGTTTTTTTTAATAGGCCACCCCAAGCCCTCTATTTATAGAGGTGGAGCCCATGAGTATACTATGGTGGGGCATGCAGTGTCAAGAGGCTACCGGGTTGCCGGGGTTTCTCGGGTCGGTCTTCTCGTGATACGTGCACTTGGGGCGATAATGTCGCTTCGAACTTCCAGAAGTGCAATCTAGGAATCCGATTGAGGTATACAGGACCTATTTCAGACAGCCTTCATCGAGAGTTGTACAATGGCATGGGATTAGAGTTTGTATGAAGTCATTGAAGATGGGACGATACCCTCCGATCTTCAAGCTTCAAATTCCATACGTTACCCCGCACAATAGTCACTCGGGATTGGTTTTCCTTGATTCTTATGGGACATCAATGTGTAGAGATGTTCATGAAATGTTGAGACGACGTGACGTGGCATCGTGTTGGCAAGATGACGATGTCTCCCTTCACCGGTGTTATCATGGATTTGGTGTCAGCGAGCGTTGCTCGAGCTTCGTTTAGATTGGATTCTTTGCGATTGTTGAAGGTCCTCGGTGTCATCTACGAGGTGTACTGTCCTCCGGTGTTATCTCCATGTTGGTCTTGAGTATCTCGTTGTGAGGCGAGATTGAAGCTGGTTGCATTTGGAACAAGCATTTTCGGGTTATCATTTGAAGCGCATTCTTTAGGGGTGATCACGAGGTTGGTAGCTATTCCCGTGATTGGAAATTTGATTTGGATATCTAGGGGTTATCTCCGAGATTAATTGGTCTACTCTGGTGTGTGTTCCGGTATTGGATCTGCATGCCTCGGGGTTATATCTGAGGTTAGAATTGTTACTCTCTGTGAGACCCCAGATTTTATGAATAAATATTTAATTTTCTCGAAATAATTTTTTAAATATTATGGTGTGGATTTGATATAATGTTGTAGTTGTGGGTAGTATTTATAAATTTTGAAAAGTATGCAAGTTGTTGTATAATATTCGATTGTTCGGGGAATATTCTTTTTGTCAGGGAATATTCGTGCAACGACACAATCATTGGTGGACCCCGCAACGGAATTATTGTCGGATTGAGAAAACGAAAAAAATATTTTATGAAAATAACGGCGGAAGTTTTACTGTTAATAATGTTGAACTACTCGGTAGTAAAAGTACAGTAATATGTGTGGTTGCATAGTAGCACATGGTATTGATTATTGATGCTTATGTGATAAGTCACTCAGTTTTGTTTATTGGTATTATTAATGTAATAAAAGCGAATACTTTTATAAAGTTATTCTATAAATAGAATATATTATATTCTATTATGCGTAGTATGCGTAAATGTACGTATAGTGTTTTGCATAATAAAATCTTTTTATATAAAGCAGAATACTTTTATAAAGTTATTCTATAAATAGAATATATTATATTTTATTATGCATAGTGTTGCATAGTGTCTGCGTAGTGCTTTGCGTAGTAAAATCTTTTTTATATAAAATAGAATACTTTTATAAAGTTATCTATTTTATTAGACAATAATTAGAATATATTATATTTTATTATGCATAGTATTTGCATAGTGCTGCGTAGTGTTTGCGTAGTAAAATCTTTTATAAAGTTATTCATTTTATTAGATTATAAATAGAATATATTATATTTTATTTAAAAATTTTGCTTTAAATATGGAATAGTCAGATTAAAGTAAATCAAAGCTGGACCGTTCATGAGTTAATTACTATGCGGTCCATTTTTCTATAAATAGAAGCTCATTCCTTCATTATTTCTTACGGATTCACTAAAACTCTAGAGAGAAATTATAGAGAAACTATAGAAAAGTATTACGCTACTTTCTACTCTTATATTAAGGTTCTTTTACGATTAACAGATATTATTTGTTGTACTCGTAAGGGGTATTCTTTCTTTCTTATTCGTGAAGAGAACTTTTTGTTATTTCATTCTTTATTATTACATTGGAATAACTTTGTGTATCATGAGGATACCCTATACTTGGTGAAATTCTTACATTATTCTATTCTTTATTATTATGTTGGAATAACTTTGTCATCACAATCTTTGCATACATGGTGAAATTCTTATAATATTCGTTCTTTATTATTACGCCGGAATATCACATGCGTACGTGTGTGTTTCTGTGGGACTGGTTCCATTATTTATTATTACATTGGGAATAACACATGCATGAAGTCTATCATGCGCATGTTGAATCCTTATGTTATTTCATTCTTTATTATTACATTAGAATAACTTGCGTATGTGGATTACCACATGCATGGTGAATGATCCTTCATTATTCATTCCTTATTAAATTGTGGAAATGATGCATCCGTGGATTCTGGCATCATTTGGTAAAAATCCATTTGCGGTTTCATATATTCATTATACTCGGTTGGTTAAAGTTTTGACTTACATATTCCATGAAATTAGTGGAATATCCTTGATATTTTCATCTAGTATCTTTTCATGGAAATATTCTTACGAGCATTCTTGAATTTTTACTCTGAAGAAGTATCGTGTTGACAATTTGGACATTATTAGTTCTGGATAAATTAATTCTTAAACTTGTTTTATTGAATTATTATGTCATTGTCATCATCCTCATGTTTATATTATGTTGAAAGTCATACGTGGCTGTATGGTGCATAGATGGACTTGGTATGATTATAATGAGGATTATTCGGTATAATCGTGGTAGTAATGTTACAAATGATGTGAAAAAAGTCCTCGTTGGCGTAGTGCATTGATGGGCGGTTTTGGTATGATTATGGCTATGGATTCTCTTGACGAGGGTGCAAAGATGAATTATTTTATGGCATGATCGAACCATTGATGAAAACACAGTATCTTTGGCACGTAGAGCGTGAATAATTCGTGGTCGTGATCTTAAAGAATATCCTTTGCACTGCGGATGCGGGGATGATTTGATGATGTGGATTATTTATTAATGGCGTGATGTCGTGTAAATAAAAGTGATGAAAAACCTTTTAAATCATAGAAGATAGTAGATTTTATTCCCTACTTGACTCTTACAATGGATTCCTTGTTCATTTTGAGTTAAACTTGATAGTTATTATATTTTAGAAGTTTAACCTTTGTTAAAGGCTAACGATAAATTATACGCATTATCTTAGTCATAATATTTCTTCTTTGGGCTAGTTGAGCTCACCCTTTTTCTTTTATTGTTCTCTTGAGGAAATGAGAGCGTGGTGGGATTAGTCGGAGAGCGGTGATGGTTCTAGATGGTGCATTAGTAGTCCTCCTTTTATTACGTGAAATAGTGTGATAATAATTGTAATGAGGACTCCTTTTGATTTTGTATACTCTCTAGTAGACAATATTTGTATTCAAACTCACGGTTTATGCGAATTGTACTACAGCAGTTGTTCTTCATGGTATATTACATACAAATACACTAATCTTATTACGGGACGATTAATTGTCCATCTTAGCCTTGCCCTTATCTCTCTTAGAACTCTCGGTTAGTTCGGCTTTAAGCTATGAAACATATGGTTCGAGCAAGAATGAGCATAACTAGCTCATCAAGTCTTAACAAAGAATCATATGAATATAGAATAACATTTTCATGCTTTAATTCCATATTTGAGCGATTATACATGAAGCACTTCTGAAACATTTGACTTGTACTTCTCGTATCATAACAACAATTCAAAGTATATAGAATAGCTTAGGAATGATGGGCAAAGTCGATAGACCATGAACATACTCTTTTCATTTTCATACTTGAAAAGGATATTGACACTTAAGGCCGTCCACAGTCTTCACTTACGAGCACTTCAGGTGATGGGCCTATTATACTCTATGTTGATCGACACTCTTTACATTAAGCGTATTTACGTTCAACATTTAGCAACCTCGTGTGCCCATCGAATGTCGATGAAAAATACTTTTGTTTGTCATAGACAACTTACCCTCTCATCAAGTACCAAACACTTGGCATAGGATAGCGTTAAGCATACTATATCGAAGACTTGTAAACAAATTAATCAACTCTTGGTATTAGTCTGGCCAGGAGTTAAAAGCAGAGGCATCGACTCTTTCTTTAAAATAATTCATGCATTGTATAACATGCATCACGTAAAACAGCTAACGAAGGTTAGACAAGCATTTAAAAGACTTGCCTTCAAGCATCTTGAATATACAATTCAACTATTATCGGTCTTTATAGGATCTACATGATATATTAAAGCATAGCACCTTTGTAATTAGTTATCAAACAAACTAACTACGGTTCTAACCAAATTCTTTCTCTTCTATGTCTTATTGAATAAACTTCATTATTAAAAGTCGATTCGACTTCCTATACTTTATTACGTCTCATTAATGTTCTTCGTCCTTAGCAGAGCATTCGATCATTATTGGTTAAATACCCAACATTGAGCGTCATTCACAGTTTACTTATTATGTATTCGCGTTCTTCGTTTAATTTCTATTAAACCTTACTAGATCTTCTTACATTAACACCTTATAAGTGATTTAAGGTAAGTCTTATCATGTACATTAAGTACCTTCGATGTCTTACATTAGGTCTACATTCAAATGGAACAAAACCTAAGTTGGTCGACATTTTTCTCTTGCCCGGTATTTATGACGCGACATCTATGTATTCTAGTGGTATTTGTAATTTTGAGTTAGCAGTACTTTCGGCGAAGTTTGCAGCGCTTCTGGCGCCACCACTTTATATTGGTTTTGGCGTTTGGTGAGAGCAACTGTGCACCCAGATTAGCCCAAAACAGTTTGGTTTCCTTACGAAACTCCCGGCTTCCTAATTTGTTTGTTTTACATCCGAATTGACCCATTTGAAAGCCTACAAGTCACAAATCACATCCTTTACGTGTTCATATAAAATTTAATATTTTCGAATCAGTTAACTCGAACTCATCTTTAAGTTCATTTTAAGTGTTCGTTTAACGTTTTCGTCCAGATTCGATACTTTCGTTTTCTTCGTTATAAGTCGAATCGACGATTCTTTTCCATGTAACGACTCTTAATTACCATATCTCGTATGTTGACATTGGAAACCGATGTTTTAAGTCTGCTGACGACTTTTGGCCTTTAATCAGGACTTTTTATGTTTCGATGTTTAGCGTCTATTTTACGTAAAATTTGCCATAACCCGTTACTCGTGTTACTATAAGCCAAATCAAATGGAAAAATCCATTGATTCATCATAGTCATCTAACCAAACAATAGGCACATTCCTAGCTATAACGATTTTCAAAGCGTTCATTTAATAACTAAGTTAACTTTCGAGAGCGTTTATGGTTTTTTAACTTCGTATAAACACTTACGATTTCCATTTGGTCGTGACTTATCAATGATTTGGTCATTAATTGGCATCCTTATATCTCCTCAATAAACATGCTCCACTAATCTCGATTCTTCTACGAAAAGAAATCGAAGCAAGATGAAGATTACGGTTTATAAAAGTTTACCTTTGATGTAATTCACGTTCTTGATAAGCGCTTTATTGGTTTTCTTGGAAGTAGAAGGATTATATGATTCTAGCTCTTCTTTTGTCTCTACATATCTTTGGACAAGCTTTGTAAAACCACAAAATGCCGACTCTAGCTTTCCCACCTCCTTACTTTATTCCACCTCCTTTGTCGACTTTGCCGCAGTAAAGTACTTGGTAAGAAAGTTGTCACTTTAACAGCCACCAGTGGCAGGGCCCACTCACTTGTGGATCACCCCATGGGTTGCCCATGGGTTTTACCCATCCATGACCCACCGGTTCGACCAGCGGTTCAATTCTTTGGATTAGGCTTGACTTTAATAAGCGTTGGGCTTTAACTTGGGCTTTCTCATATAATTCATTTGGGCTTCTTTATTGGTTTAAGTCCAATTAAGTTATACCAACCTTTAACTCAGTACTCTATTAATCGACTTGTATTACTACTCGTATTACTCACGTAATCTCTTCGTCTAATATAAATACGATATTCGTGTTATACGTCTTACTATTCTTCATACCATACTCGTATTTATACTAATTTAATACTCGTATTTCATACGTATAATATCCAAATCGACTATATGCATTGCATTTCCCTTTCGGAAACCTCTTTCACAAACCCTTAGGTTTTACGTCCGCAAGCGAAAACTTCGTTTGCCATAACGGAATTATTATTGAATATTCCATACTATCTTCGTATTCTATCATTACGCATTTTCGAATCTCGAACCACAACTCACGAACGAAATCGGATGAATATAGTTTTTACGCAAACATTCTTGGAAAACCTTCGTTTTCATCTTGATAATTCTCAACAATTAATTCTAGAACAAAGCCAGAATACTAACCACATCCGCACATTCTAGGTCATAGAACGAACTTCAAACATCTTACTAACATAATAAATCAATTAAATTCATTTAATCCACATAATCGAATAAAATTTAATTCATTCAAAATTCAAAATTCTCGGTGTTACATTCTTCCCTCTTTATAAGGATTACGTCCCCGAGAATCTCATTTATTCTTACATAAACAAATGAAACTTTTCCTTCATTTTACCTTGAGCTCCACGCGTTGCTTCTTGACGCCATCGTGGTTACTCTAAATTACCTTTCTTGAATGTATTACTTTATTTCTCAAGACTTGTTCCTTCCTATCAATAATACGAATCGAGAATTTCTTTATCGTTAAGTCTTTTCTACATGAATAGATTCATACTCTATTACGTGTTTGTGATTACGGTTTATAAGGACGCAGAGAACCGCGTGAAACATATTGTGTATTCTTTCTATTTACGGAGGTAAGGCTACTTCATAAGCTACCTCCTATCCTTCTTAAAATCTCGAAAAGGTCCTACAAACCTTGGACTTAACTTCCCTTTCTTTCAATACATATCTTCCCTTTCAAAGGCGATACTTTTAGAAAAACATATGAACCTACTTTAAACTCCTTCTTCTCTCGATGAGGATCTGCATACTTGGTTAATACATCTTGATCCGCTACTAATCGAGCTCTTATCAACTTTACCATATACGCCGTTTGTTGTACCATCTTAGGTCCTAACATTCGGCGTTCACTACTTCATCCCAAAAAGTGGTGTTACGCACTTCCTTCCATACAACGCTTCGTAAGGTAACATAAAGCTTAGCTTCTGCTTTGAAGTTATACCTAACTCTATTGGTGAAAAATGGCCGATTTAGTTAAGCAGATCCACTATTACCCCGAATAGCGTCGTACCCCTTTCTAGTTGTTGGAAGTCCCACCACAAAGTCCATGGTGATATGCTCCCATTTCCTCTGGAATCTTTTGTCAAACGGTCTTTGATACCTTAACTTTCAGGACAAATAAGCACTTTAGCATTGATGCAATCTAAGCTCTTATGTTATTAGGTTTGTAATTTCATGAAGATCAAATTGCACAAAATAAATGGAAGCGATGTAAAATCGAGTTTAAAATTTTACAAAATATACCGGATCATCCCTTGAATTAATTAAGCGAAAAGATAAAGAATAAGAATTATACCCTCGAGCTTCTCGGTACAAGTTCACCTCAAATCCTTTTCGCGTTCAACTTGAATCCACCGGGTTTGGTTCCTTCCTTTGATCGGCGTAAGTCACCCAAGTGTTTGGCCTCTAGGTGATCCATCGAGGAAGAAGAAAGATTCAAGAAGATGGGTGTTTGGCTAAACCCTAGTTTTTTATCTCTCGTAGAAAAAGGCGTACTCTCCCAATTGTTGGAATTACGTATGTTGTGAAAAAGGTCGACAACCACACCACCCATATAAGACTCCTCTTATTTATAGATGTGGGCAACCCTCCTTAACAATTAAGGAATTGGGTTTTATTTTAATTAATTAAAATCTTTTAATTAATTAAGGCTCCTAATCTTATTAGGGATAATTAATTAAACTCTTTTAATTAATTTAGCCTCTAATCTTATTATTAATAAATGAGAGTACTTTTATTAATTAATTCCCAAACTCCTTTAGGAATTAAATAATAATAATAGTAATAATAATAATAAGACTCCTCTTATTAATTTATATTTAATAATTTCAAAATATTAAATAATAAATATTAAGCTATTTAATTTATTCTATCACCATAGATTAAATTAAATATACTTAACTTATTATTACGATTATGCCATTAACTTCTTAAATAATTATTCTTCCTTTTATGGTGTGACCCTTTAGGTTCTCCATATTAAGCAGGTTGTGAATAAATCAATTAGAATAATTCTAATCTTATTTAAATAAATAAATTAAACTATTAATTTATTTAAATAAATAATATTTATTCTCTGATAGGGATAAGACTCCCCTAGCGATCAACGACTTTCCGGATAATATAGATTTCAACATTAATCATAAAAAGAACCTTTGAGTAAATAGTTTGCGTGCAATTCAATCCTTCCACCATCTGATGTCCCGATTAAATATAAGGCATTGAAATTCTTGTCGAGTCTTATTTTATTTAATTATATGTATTTCGACTCTTAAATGCATAACTCCAAATAATGCAAATTAGAAACTCCTTTCTAATTTCATTACGCCTTAACCGAGGACTATTGGGTTGTCATTTATCGAATCACATAGGACATTTCTCTTCTTTTACTAGAAGCGGTAGATTCTTTATTGATCATACATTATCTCCATGTACAACTTATTATACTGAGCATACCCTTTGATATACCTAAGGGTCTTAAGAATAAGTCAAAGTATAACTCATCATACACAAGATCTATGATGATCTCAAGTCCAAGGATTACTTGTCTACTTTCACTCTTCTGAAATTTCTATTGTGAGCAGAGTAAAACTCCATTAGGTATTCCTTAGCGAGCCACGTTCGGTGAACTTATTCTCTAATAAGCACCTATATACTTGCTTTAGTGTCTCCACACAAATGATCATGAGATCAATCATCCTCATCGATGAGCAAAGCAGCGTATGTACCAATCTATCGGATTCACTAATCCCCGATTTAGTAATCAGCGATTGGGAACTATTTTAGTTTTAAGCTTTCTAAGAATTTAGATCTCATTAGAATGATCATCATCATTATTCTAAAAGCATTGCTTAAAACTATGGGTTTATCACATATTATAAAACAACATCATGTAGATAATTAAAAGCCTTTAATAAATTAATACTTTTTATTAATAAATGAATAAGATTATTCTGAAAGTATATGCTTTATCATCAAACATGATTGGCTTGTGTGCATACTACTTTCAATCTCCCACTTGCATTAAAGCCGATCGCCATGGTATCTCATACCCTTCTTCTCTAAGTGGCGATTATCCTCTTTGTTGGATAAGCTTTAGTTAATGGATATGTAATGTTGTTCTTGAGAGTCCACTATCTCTATAGTGATTTCCCATCTTTCGATGATTCTTATAATCAAATGAAAGTGCCTAACACATGTTTAGATCGAAGATGAGACTTAGGAACTATTCCTAGTTACGTAATGAACTTTTATCCAAACAATCAACTTGCGACTTCATTTATAGCTATATACTTTGTCTTTATCACTAAACCAGGCAACTCTTTCTTTATTTGGAACCTTTCGATTCACTTTGCTGCTGATTCAAGGTAACACTTTACCTTAAAGTGGATTTTCTGTAAATCTTGAGTGCATGCGAAAAACTTGAGTTTGTTAAGCCCTCTAGTTTTAATTTAGACCCACCATAAATTTTAATCACATCCTTAGTGACTGGTTAAGTACTTTAAGATATTTTTCTTTGACTCATAGTGAACTTCTCGAGAATATGGTGATCGACATCGGTCTCGTACATTTCATTGCATACATGATAGTTACTCATGCGATCTCTCTTTTATGAGTCTTTGGGGACTATTAAGAGATACACTCCATGGCTCATCAACATGAGACATCTCTTGGAGTTTGCCATGCTAAGCGACTTTAGCATCAAATGAATATCGTTCCTTGGGTTAAATCGAGCATCTCTTTTAAATCTATCTATATAGATTTGTATCCCGATTAAGATACTCTTCCCAAATCATTCATGGAGGAATGTTTAGACAACTTTATCTTTCTTGATTGTAGCATTAGTATGTCATTCCTTATCCGTAGTATATCGACATATAATCTTAGGAATGTCGCGCTCCCATTTGACCCTTTTGTACACACTAGGTTCATTCTTGTTTTTGATAAAATCAAACTCTTTTGATTGTCTCATCAAAATGAATGTTCCATATTTGAGAAACTTGCTTGATCCATTTCTACGAGTGTCTACAACTCTTACCTCATCGTATATAGCTGGATCATCATCTTCTATGATGTGTACCTCATCATCATCATCTATGATGAATCCATACCTCCTAGGTATCTTGATACTATTCAGATTTATGATTTGGTTTGTGCAATATAATGATTACATCTCTGAGTTCCTCTTATTTGACTTATAGTGTTTTGTGGTTCTTGAACTCTTCAAGATCTATTATCCTCCACTAGCCCCTTGATGATAAACACCTTTATCTTAGAAGGTAGCGTGTTTCATGATAAACACCTTTTGCTAAGTAGGATTATAGAACATATACCTAAACTTACTTTAGGATGTCCCACAAATTTGTACTTGTCAAATCTTGTCCCAAACTTATCCTTTGAAACCTTTTCACATATAAGTTGGACAACCCTTATCTTAACTTACTTAAGATTAGGAATCCTTCCTGTCCATAACTTTTATGGAGTCTTGGGGTGAATTTTGAGGTTACCTTTTCGTGAATGTCTGACCATTTCTAGGACATGACCCTAGAAGGATCTTTGGAATGTCGGTAAAATCATTATGGAGCACCATGTCCAACAAAGGTATGATTTTTCCTTTCGGATACATCAATCAATTATTGCGTATCGAGGAGGCGTCCATTATGAGAAAACCATTTGAGATGATCTAGAAACTTATTGCACAGTATTTATTCCTTGATCTAATCAAAGAATCTTAATACTTTGCCAATTTGTTTCACTTTGAATTCTTTTGAACCTTTGAATAATTCACACTTGTATTTCGACAAATACACACATTCGACTCTTTGAATGATCATCTCCTTTTCTTATACTAGTTTGTTGATTTGCAAAATATATTTTTATGTAAGTCAGTACACAAAATCCATTAAGTAATATTTCGGTTCTATAAAACATTATTATTATAAATAGAACAACAATTGTTCTTAATTATAATACCAAAAGATTTTATTGTCCAACAATAAAATGGAAATAATGTTTCTAACAAGAAGCTGGAATCTGATAACAACTTATTGACTTAATAGATTTGCCGGTAGGCATTTCTAAACTATAAGTTTCTATGGCTAATGTGGCAACCTTTGCTTCATTTTCCACATATAGGATTACTTATATTTGTTTAGCTTTCTACTTTTGCTTGGTCCTTCATAAATCTATATTTATGATAACCAAAGTCGGTATCAATACCCAGTAGAACCTTGACTTAAAGAAAAATTTATTTAAATCATGAACAAAATAATATTTTATGGCGAAACTTCACTAAGCTTCTTTGGTTAGCCTCTGCAAGATGCTTCTTCGCGAGTTCTTTTCGAGTGTCCGGGCTTATTGCGGTGGAAGCAAACTCCTTTCTTTATCCGTATCGGTTTTGTTCTTATTATCCTTTGTTTTTGCCTTTCTATTTACCTTCTTTGAATCGTTCTTCTTTTCAGAAGATCCTTTGGCCCTACCAGTAAGACATGGTCTTTCTTGGTTGGAAAGTGACTCTCAACATTTTTAACATGTTAAGCAAATCAGTGAGGCTGATATCTAGCTTATTCATATGAAAAATTCACAACAATTGTGAAAGGAGTCAGGGAGTGAGTGCAAGATCAAATCTTGGCTCAACTCTCCATCCATGACAAAACTGTTGTCTAATTGATCAATCAAATTGATAATGTTAAGGACTTTTTTATACATCTTTGTAGTGTCATCGGTCATTCTAGATCGGAAGAGCTCCTTAGATATCTGATATCTATCAGTCCTACTTTCCTCACCATCAACTACTTGATGTGCAGGAATATAGTAGGAGCATCCATAGTTTCATGCTGACGCTGAAGCTCGTTACTCGTGGATGCGAGCATGATCGTTGAGCTTATTTGTGCATCATCTTGCCACTTTCTAAAAGTAGTGATCTCTTTCCTCGAGGCATTATGCGCAACCATTGCGAGGATAGGCGTATTAAGGACATAAGATAGCTTTTGACCCGTGAGAACTATTCTCAAATTCCTTAACCAATCCATTTAATTTGATTACGGTTAATTTAGCATCTAATATCTTTTCTGTGATGATAGTAATTTAGACATTGTAAAATTACGTAAATGAATTTGTAATTAACAACATTTTAGCATACATTCTTTTATTAATTACCAAAATAAATTAGGTCTTGTTTTAAATTGGTATCTCCACTATTTTCTTCAAACTATATTACCCTCAATATATATAGTTGACAATATCTAATTAAAGATATGCTAGTGAGAATAAGGATCCCATTTCAAATGTATATAGCCTTGTGGTGACACAACAAACTATATATAAATAAATAGGTAGACAACTCTTGTCGATTACATCAACTATGTAACTCCTTGTATTTTGCCTCTTAGATTATTTTGATCGAGTGGTGGCACATCAGAATAAAAATTATCCAAGTTAAGTCAACTAGCACTCCATATATTATAAAAAAGAAAAATATTGTCCTTGTGGTGACACAACAAAACAATATTGTTCAATTTTCTTTATAAGCATCAAATGTGATAAAATTAACATCTTAAATATTTAATACTTGCCTTGTGTGTGACACAACAAACTCATAATAAATATTGATACTCTATTATTTTATCATGCTAGAAATGACGTTCGATATTCCAAATATCTTTGAGCGTTAGGACTTAATATAAAAAATTTGAGGGGTTTGTTATTAATTTGTCTCATCTTGTTTTTGCGCACATTGTACATATATATATATATATATATATATATATATATATATATAATATATTAATTAATATCGAAGCATGTTTGCATATATATATATATATATATAGTATAAGCATGCACATATAGAATATTATATTCTACGGATTGATTATGGACTTTTATTCTAGTTTGGTTCACTTTAGAGCCACCAAGTGAACAAAAATTCAAACCCCAGAGAGTGCGAAATTAATATTTAAATATAACTATTACATTTAAACCCAGGGCTCCATTACAAGCGGGTCTTCGCTCCTTGCTCTTGATCTCAATTCTTCAAAATTAATTCTAACTATTCTATTACAAAACTATTTAAAATAAATAGAAACCTTGATCGGTGATCGAGGGGAAATGCATGGGAGGAGATAAAATTTACATTAAGAAAAATTAGAGAAGCGCAGTCATGAGACCCCATTTAATAAAACTAATACATTCATACATCAACTAAAATAAAATCCAATCACATTGGTCGATAGTCCATAATCAATCCCATTTATTATCATACACATCACCATATGCATCGATAAATAACATTCATCTCATGAATAATAAACATTAAATAATATATATATTGATATCATTTAATGGGCAAATTTAGTTAGTATAAAATCTAATTTTGAATCAAAATAAACTCCTTTATTTTAATCAAATTTAAATCAAAATAAAACTCTTTTATTTTAATTTATCCAATTTTGAATAAAATAAACTATTTTATTTTAATCAAAATCTTTAATCAAAATAAACTCATTTTTATTTTAATTAATTATGGAATCTTTTTAATTCAAGTAAAAAAAACTCCTTTATTAAAGAAAACACGGATTCTCTTTTCTATTCACAAATAAACTCTTTTATTTTGAATAATATGAAATCTTATTTCATATCTAAATAAACTCCTTTATTTAAGGAAATACGGATTCTCTTTCTATTCACAAATAAACTCTTTTATTTTGAATAATATGAAATCTTATTTCATATCTAAATAAACTCCTTTATTTAAGGAAACATGGAATCAATTTCAACTCCAATTAGTTATCATGGAATCATAAATTCCAACTCTAATTAGTTAGCATGAAATCTAATTTTAAAATTAAAATAAACTTTTTATTTTAAAATTAAAATAAACTTTTTATTTTAATTAAATAAAATAATAATATAAATATAATATATTATATATATATATATATATATATATATATATATATAATCCTTATATAATATATATATATATATAATATAATAATATTATAATATAAGTTATAAAAATGATCAATATACATTAAAGTTATTATAATTTATATATATAATATAATATATATATTATATATATACATAACTATACGAATAATGAACAATTGATTAAGTGCATCCAATGAATATGAATCCGAGTAAAAATTATCTTTTCTTTTTTTGATTTTTTTTAAATTTTTCTTTTTTTAAAGAATAATAATTTTTTATCTGATAAATTATGCCCAATTAAATTGTTCTAAACACATATCAAATGCTCATATTAAATTTAAACAATTAATAATTTAGCATAAAGGTTTGGCTACGATACCACTTATTAGGTTTGTAATATTATTGAACCTTGATCAAATTGCAAAAAATAAAGCGTGTAAAAATCGAGTTTAAAATTTTACAAACCATATACGGATCATCCTTTATACATAATTATTAATTAAGCGAAAAAGATAAAGAATAAGAATTATACCCTTGAAGATTGAGCTTCCTAAAGTCTGAGTTCACCTCCAATCCTTTCGCGTTGACTTGAATCCACGGGTTTGGTTCCTTCCTTTGATCGGCGTTAGCCACCCAAGTGTTTGGCCTCACAGAGGTGATCCACCTGAGGAAGAAGAAAAGATTGAAGATGGGTGTTTGGCTAAAACCTAGTTTTTCTATCTCTCATAGAAAAAAGCGTACTCTCGACTATTGGAATTACGTATGTTGTGAAAAGGTCGACAACCACCTCACCAATAATAAGACTCCTCTTATTTATAGATGTGGCAACCCTCCTTAACAATTAAGGAATTGGGTTTTATTTTAATTAATTAAATTCTTTTTAATTAATTGGGCTCCCTAATCTTATTAGGGATAATTAATTAAACTCTTTTAATTAATTTAGCCTCTAATCTTATTAGGAATAAATAAGTACTTTTATATTAATTAATTCCCAAACTCCTTTAGAAATTAAAAATAATAATAATAGTAATAATAATAATAAGACTCCTCTTATTAATTTATATTTAATATTTTAAAATATTAAATAATAAATATTAAGCTATTTAATTTATTCTATCACCATAGATTAAATTAAATATACTTAACATATTATTACGATTATGCCATTAACTTCTTAAATAATTATTCTTCCTTTTATGGTGTGACCCTTTAGGTTCTCCATATTAAAGCAGGTTGTGAATAAATCAATTAGAACAATTCTAATCTTATTTAAATAAATAAATTAAACTATTAATTTATTTAAATAAATAATATTTATTTCTGATAGGGATAAGCCTCCTAGCGATCAACGACTTTCAGGATAATATAGATTTCAACATTAATCATAAAAAGAACCTTTGAGTAAATAATTCTTGAAATGCAATTGATCCTTCCACCATCTGATGTCGATTAAATATAAGGCATTGGAATTCTTGTCGAGTCTTATTTTATTTAATTATATGTATTCGATCTTAAATACTGACTCCAAATAATGCAAATTAGAAACTCCTTTCTAATTTCATTACGCTTAACCCGAGGACTCTTTGGGTTGTCATTTATCGAATCACATAGGACATTTCTCTTCTTTTACTAAGTGGTAGATTCTTTATTGATCATACATTATCTCCATATCTGACTTATTATACCCGAGCATACCCTTTGATATACCCTAAGGGTCTTAAGGAATAAGTCAAAGTATAACTCATCATGCGAATCTTATGATGATCTCGAGTCGAGGATCACTTGTCTTACTATCACTACTGAGAATTCTATTGACGGCAAGTAAAACTCCATTAGGTATTCCTTAGCGAGCCACGTTCGGTGAACTTATTCTCTAATAAGCACTACATACTTGCTTTAGTGTCTCCACACAAATGATCATGAGATCAATCATCCTCATCGATGAGCAAGCAGCGTATGTACCGATCTATCAGGATTCACTAATCCCCGATTTAGTAATCAACGATTGGGAACTATTTTAGTTTTAAGCTTTCTAAGAATTTAGATCTCATTAGAATGATCATCATCATTATTCTAAAAGCATTGCTTAAAACTATGGGTTTATCACATATTTATAAAACAACATCGTGTAGATAATTAAAAGCCTTTAATAAATTAATACTTTTTATTAATAAATGAATAAGATTATTTACAAAGTATATGCTTTATCATCAAACATGATTGGCTTTCAAAGAAGGTGCTGAATATATGTACTAGTTAGCAGATGGTAGCACTAAAAATGTTGAGTTTTCATGGTAATGATTAATTTTATAAAATAGTCCCATTTTTTGGTAGAAGAAACAAAAGCCATTTTAAGAGGCGATTCAGAAGTAGGGTATTTTTAATCCCACTTTATGATTTAAAATTCTTGAAAAATTTGGAGTGTTAATATAAGAAGATATGAAGGTTGTGTAAAACTTTTGAGAATTTTTGGCCATACGGTTTGAGAGTTATGGATTTTCTGGTGAAGGGCTATTTGTATGAAACCACGAATAACTCTACGTGTATAAGTCCAAAAAATTACAAAATTTTATTGGGAAGTACATGTGTATACCGGAGCATCTTTGTAAAAAATTACAAAATATTTGGAGATAATCTCGGTTATGAAAAATCGAGAGAATATTTGGCTATTATGGACTATTTAAATATAGTAAATCTATTTTAAAATTTAGGAAAATATATGTTCAATATGAAACTATATTAATGCCGAATTCTAGAAAAGAAATATTTTTGGAACTGATTTGGTATTTTTCATCTAAATGATGATAAATGGATAAATAGATTTAATTAAATATATGATGTCGAAAATATGTGAAATGCGATTTATGACTTGAGACCTTGGCGTGGCTTATCACGGATTTTTTGATGAAGTTTTGGGTCGTAGGTGTGAAGTATTGCTTGATGTTTATGGCATTTTTTAGAATGTAAACATGTTTATTAATAAAAGGAAAGCAATTAAAAACAATTGTTTATTAATGTGATTAAAGACTTAAATTATTTTATATGAGTAATAATATTGGATTAAAATATTATTTGTAGTATTTAATAGGCATTTGTTATTAAAAAAAGGTTGATAACCTTAGCGTAAAAATATTATTACATAATTAATAATATTGACGGAAGATTAAAATAAAAGATTTATGATATTTTTTCAATGTAATTGTTGAAATTGATATTCGATGAACTATATTATGTGTTTTGGGCAAAGGATAAAATAATAAGTGATTTAGTGTTTTTCATGCAGAAAGGATATGGAATCCATTTCATTGAATTGGAAAATTGATGAATTCGACTACTTTGGATTGAAAGAAGCTTCTTGAATTGAAGGATTTAGAATCCCGACTTGTTGGATTGATGGATTGGTGAATCCGAACTTCTTTGGATTGCTTGATCTAGTTGTTAGATTTGGAATCAGGTTAGGCTGGATTACAGGTTTAAGGTTGTTAGATTTAGAACCCGGTGGGTGGATTAGTATTTGACTTATTAGATGTTAAAGAATAACTTATGAAATGATAATGAGAGTTTTAAATCATAAAGGATATGATATAGTGATTAAAAATTATCAAAGAATGATAATAATCTTGATGTGTTAAGTTGTTATCTAATATTTGATTAAGTGTTAGATAATCTATGGATAAAGTAATCGTATTGTGAAATTATGAGTTTGTTATCTAATTGAAGATCGATCTTATAATTGATAGGTCTTTCATGCGAGATTAAATTAGATTGTTTAGCGATGTCCAGTGATGCATACGATTTTCCCTAACTTCGAGCTTGATTTGTATGTTCAAAGCATGTTAGTGAATAATTATTGTTGATTATTCCACGTCTATAATGATTTTGATTAGCGCATGTAGTCGTAGATAGTATATGTTATCGGTATGAAAAGGTGATCGCCATTTACCATAATGTTGATTAAATTGTTTATAGTCGTTGTTGACTTGAACATTATTGATTCGATCGTGCGATTATTGAAACTTGATTCAGTTGTTATTTCACAATTATTATATTGTTGAAAACTTGAAAGCTTATTCATTCTTTTCAATCGCTGATATATCTTCGTTGTATTTAAAACTTCTTGGGCAAAATTTGTTGCTCACCACTTGTTATATCATGAGTGAATTTTTTTGATTTAGATGAAAGCTTTCGAATAAAAGAATGAAATAAAGTCGAAGTGCAAGAATTAAATTATGTTGCGACTAGATCTATAAAATTTTTTACGATGAAAATAGCATTTGTAAATCTTAAGATATTGAAGGTATGTATATTAAGTTAAGGTTGTAGACCTTGGGAATGATGTGTAAAGTATAATATATAAGCGATGTATGTTTATATTTTCATGATAGTTGTAGAAATGATGTACGGAGTCAAGGTTAAAGTACACGGATTTGGGATGTCGCGGTGATACTTTTAGAAAATCATATGTCCTTGCTTCAAACTCCCTCTTCTCTCGATGAGGATCTGCATACTTCTCGTTTATTCTATCTTGATATACTAATCGAGCTCTTATCGACTACCTTAGTATGCATCGTTTGTTGTGCCATCTCGGGTCCTAACATTACGGCGTTCACCTACTTCATCCCCAATGAGAATGGTGTTACGCACTTCCACTCCATCTGACACTTAGTAAAGGTGGCATGCCTATACTTGCGTGAAAACTATTGTGATGGCGAATTCTGCAAAGGTAGATGCTCGTCCCAACTCCTTGAAATCCATAACGCGAGATCTTAACATATCTTCTAAGCGTTTGAATTGTTCGTTAAACGCTGTCCCATCCAAATACGTGGATGATCGCCGTACTCGATCTCAAATCGTTCCCATTTCTTTCTTGCAAACTCCTCCAAAAGTTCGGCGTGAATCGTGGATCACGATCGGACCTGATTAAACAAGTACTCCATGTCTAAAATGATTTCCTTGACGTAAAACAGCTACTAGCTGCTCTAGGTTATACCTAACTCCTATTGGTAGAAAATGAGCGATTTAGTTAGCAGATCCACTTATTACCCAAATAAGCGTCGTACCCCTTTCTCGTTGTTGGAAGTCCCCACCACAAAGTCATGGTGATATGCTCCCATTTCCACTCTAGAATCTCTAGTGGTTGTATCAATCCACTCGGCCTTTGATGTCCACCTTAACATTACGATAAGTTAAGCACTTACTTAGCGTACTGCGATCTCTTTCTTCGTGTTTGACCACCGAAAGTTCGGTGAAGGTTTTGATACATCTTAGTACTACCGGGATGTATCCAGTACCTCGAACTATGGAGCCTCACATAATCTCTATTCTTTTGACTTCGGAATTATTTGGAACCCCAATTCTTCCTTCAAAGCAAAGTAAACCTTCTTTATCGAGGTTATACTTAGTCTTTCGTCATCCTTCATTATCTTTTTATGCGCTCGCATTCTTGATACTTATATGTACTTCCTTAACTTGGATTCCACTATCGTTGGTCGAGTCTCTATTGAGAATAACATCTCTGTTTGTTTCACTTGGCAACAACTTCTAATTCCATCTTGCCATCTACATTATTAACTTTCATTCTGAGTCGTTAACATTGATAGCTTTTTCCTACCCTTAAAAGCTTAGCGTACGGCTACTACATTTGCCTTCCCGGATGATATAAGATATCACAATCATAATCTTTTATCAACTCTAACCATCTTCTCGCCTCGTATTCAACTCCTTACGTGTGAAGATATATTTCATACTTTTATGGTTCGTGTATATCTCACACTTCTCCCCGTATAAATAATGTCTCCATATTTTTAAAGCAAACACTACCTTTGTGATTCTAGGTCATGAGTAGGATAAACCTTCTCATAATCCTTTAAGCGGCGTGGCATCACGTAATGACCTTGCCATCTTGCGTAAGCACGTGACCTAGTCCTCTATACGAAGCATCGCTATAAACTAAAATTCCCGTATCATCTGGTAAAGATAATACGACGGTGCCTCACTCAACCTCCTTTTTAGTTCTTGAAAACTATGCTCACACTTTTACTGTCCATACATACTTCATGTGACTTCCTTGTCGGTTGTTAGCGGATTAGCTAATTTAGAAAAGTCTGAATGAACCTTCTATAGTATCCCGCTAACCTTGAGAAAACTCTAACAATACGGTTGGCATTTTCGATTGCTCCCCACTCATTCACTTCCACCTTTCATTTGGATCTACGGATATGCCATCTTTATACATAACATGTCACAGAAAGCTGCACTCGTTCGGGCCAAAATTCACACTTAGTAAATTTCCATACAACGTCTCCTCTCGTAATGTTTCCAACACTATTCTTAGATGTTGACATGATCTTACGGCATCTTAGAATAGACTAGAATATCATCGATGAACACTTCTGACGAACTTGTCCAAATCTTTGTTTGAACACTCACATTCATCGTATCCATGAATCTTGGTTGGCGCATTCGTCGACCCAAACGACGTAACCAAAAACTTCGTAATGCCCATGCTTGAGTTACGAATGCCATCTTAGGTATGTCTTCCTTCCTCACTTTAGGTTGATGATACCCCGATCGCAAATCTATTTTAGAAAAATACTTTTCCCCTTTGTTGATCAAATAGATCATCGATCCTAGCAGCATGGTATTTATTCTTAATCGTTAACTTTTTTAACTCTCGATAGTCGATACAAAGTCGTAACGATCCATCCTTCTTCTTTACAAACAATACGGTGCTTTCCACGGAACACACTCGGTTGAATGTACTTTTCATCTAATAGTTCACATGCTTTGAACCATTAACTCCTTCATCTCATTGGCGCCATCAC
Organism: Panax quinquefolius; assembly: GCA_020205615.1. NCBI lineage: Eukaryota > Viridiplantae > Streptophyta > Magnoliopsida > Apiales > Araliaceae > Panax > Panax quinquefolius. The sequence goes on from CM035172.1 coordinate 66,671,896, forward strand.
TATATGGTGCCTTTGATGCTAATGTCGTACACGGCAACAAATCGATCACAAATTCTACATCCTATCTGGCGGAATCTCGGGTAACTCCTTAGAAACACATCCGCAAATTCTTGAACTATCATTATCTGCTCGATGATGTTTCCCACTCTTTGGGTATCCACCACATGACACAGATAACTTTTACACCTTCTTGACATCTTCACAAGCTTGTGTCGTGGTTAGCACAACGAACAAGAACGTCTCGATGATTTATTTCCATAAAAACACCACCTCGGGTTTCTTAGAAAGCCTTAGGTTTACACTCTTTCTATAACAATCTATTATCAGCTCGATGGTTAATTAACTTGATCCATACTGAAGAATCACATGAATTCCCTTAACCTTATCGGTAAAAGATCTACCGATAATCTATTACCCACGATATCTACAAAGCAATTCCTACTGAATATGTTGATGGAATTATCTCCTCGTTTGCTACCTTAGCGTCTAAAGGTATTTCCTAACTTTTCAGGATTTAATCCCAATTCTTTGAAGCAAATCCATGTTATAAAAGAACCAGTAGCACCGGTCCGAATAACACGTAAGCATTTATTTCGATTGTTGGAATGATACACCTGCTACCTACATAGATTGATCTGAACCACATCTTAGGTGGTCATATTAAATGTTCGGTGAGGGTCTACTTGATGATGGTGTTGGTCGATAATGACCAAATTACCACTACCGAACCTTTACTACCCTCAGCCCCTTTCTGCAGGCGATTTCTTGCCATGTGGTCCACAGACCCACAAAAAAAACATCCTGACTTTTCTTAGGATTAGGGACGGTTGGAAGATATATGACCCTCCACCTTACAATTATAACAACCCATTTTTCCCTTTTGACGGACTCGGATGAGTCTTCTACGCATGTCTTACATGCCTCCATCCTCGTTTAGGATCCCCTTGTTTTCACCCCAATATTCCGGGGTTAAAATTCTTCGTCTTAGGCGTATTGCCCACTACTGCTTGGCAACCTCGCCTTATTTCCTCCTCTCCCTTACTCTTATTCTTTCTATCCTTGTGGTATTGGGTTGATGCCTCACTACTACCCAGCATTGTATATCGCCTTTTCTAGAATGGTCCCATAAGAGCACTCGAAAAACCGATATCCTAATATAGAGCCGGGGTTTTAGGCCACCTCCTCGAACCCTCTGAGCCTTCCTCTCCTCGTGTCCACTTGGTGTGGGCCAAACCTTACCAATTCATTGAATTTGGTGGCGTGTTAGGAACTTGATCGTGTCCCCCCTGCTTAAGTTCTAGGAACTTAATCTCCATTCTCTCCTTGCATGTTAGTAGGGAAATAGTTCTCGAAGAATACCTTCTAAAGCTGTTCCCATATAACAACTTTTGCTCGGCCCCCACAGGTGAGCCTCCCACCCGATGGTTGGCTTCCCCCCTTCATCATATAGGTTGCCAAAAGAAGTCTTTTAGCCTCAACTCGTTGTAATAACAAATGCCTTCTCTATTTCCTTGACCCATATCCAGGGCCTCCATTGGGTCCGTTGTTCCCTTAAATTAGAGGGTGGACCTACATTCTTAAATTCCTTAAAGGTAGTCAATTCGGGCTACCACTAGGTCCTCTGGTGCTACCCCCGGCTTGGTTAAATCGACCGTTAATAAATTAACGAACTCTTGTATTGGGTTATTAGGACCCCCCTCGTTATCATTATGCGATTAAGCCTCTTGGTTACGTTACCTTCTTCTTGGCGGCATTTACGATTAAATAAATAAAGTTAAGTTATTACTTATTTTCTTACTTCGTTATTGAGTAAGTCGAACAAGCGAACAATAACTTTCATACAACAAAGCAATTTAAAATAAAACTTCCTTATATTAAAATGCTTCTTTATAGATCAAAACTATTTACAGGTTGCTTTCCATAGCCCAAAAGCTATTACATATTTATCCTGCGATTGAACTTTACAAAAATTGGGATTTACAAAAGACTACCCTTTAATTATACAAAAGAGGGTTTTACGTCATTCTACAAAAGTATGTACCATACTACTCCTAATCTTGCTAATGACATTCTCATGCTTTTAGTTAGCGAATCGACACAATATCTCGACTTATAGTATGTAAAGTGTCCCAGGCTTCGATAGAATAACAAAAGCTATCTTAAGCTTGAAATCCTCGTCGTGCTTTATCATTTATATATGACATTTGTGCTATCTTACAGTCTTTTTCAACCCGGTTTCTTACGAAGTTCTCGACCTCGTTCTTATAGTCTCTAGCCTTGTCGGTCATGAGCACTTTCTCATCATGCTCATCTCATAGCTGACTCTGCAGACTCCTTTGCTGTTTAGAGATCGGTGATCTCTTCCTTACAGTCTTTGCACCGTATTGTGCGGTTACGCGTTCTGGTCGAAACAGCGAGAGGTACATTGCCCTCATAGTCTCAGCAGAATTATGTCGACTACAGGAGGCGGCATCAGTATTATGTCGATGTCACCTCCATATCATCCTCCACATCAATCATCATATTCAAATATGATGTTATCCCTATAAGTCTCTCTCGAATAGTCCTCTTCCGAGTAATATTCCTTGAGCCTCGACTCTTTAGAATCCTTCTGAGGTATATACACTATGAAGCACAGTATATCTTTGTCTCGGCTCGGTTCACGGACTCCTCGTTGATCACATGTATATCCCTATACATCAAGCTATCAACAAACATCATAATAACACATAACAAAATTGATTAGTACATAATACACGATAATATAAGCACAAATCACATTTAATCCATTTAGGGTTACTTTCCATCTTTTAAATCTTTGAGTGCTTGAGTTTCCTCAATACCTTATTAACTTCATTAGACTTGAGTTAACTTTCTTGGGACTCTTCCTTTCTAATGAGGTTATTAGCCTAAGGTTCTTCTCCCTTAAGTTTTATAACCTATTGCTTTGATACCAATCTGTGGCGCCCCAAATTGGGTATCTTCAACCAAGCCAGATGGTGCTCCACGATACTACAATCCATACAATCATTTCATTGAGATAACAACAAAATGAGTGTAATTACTATCTTTGTATTACATTGTAATAAATCATTTCCCGGAGTTCATTAACTTGAATACATTAGTTGTTCTTCTTAAGTATATTACATACAAATACACTAATCTATTAGAGGACGATTAATTGTCCATTTAAGCCTTGCCTTTATCTCTCTTAGAACTCTCGGTTAGATTTAAACTTTGAAGCTATAAAACATATGGTTCAAAACAAGAATGAGCATAACTAGCTCAACAAGTCTTAACAAAGAATCATTATGAATATCACATTAACAATTACATACTTTAATTCCATATCGAACAATTATCTATGAATCACTATGAAACATTTGACTAGTACTTCTCATATCATAACATGAATCCAAAGTATATATAATAGCTTAGGAATGATGAGCAAATCGATAGACCATGAACATACTCTTTTCGTTTTCATACTTGAAAAGGATGTCAGGCACTAAGGCCATCCACCCCGTCTTTACTTACGAGCACTTCTAGGTGATCGGCCTATTATACTCTATGTTGATCAACACTCTTTACGTTAAGCGTATTTCACGTTCAACATTTGGCAACCTCGGCGTGCCCATCGAATAATTGATGAAAAATACTTTTGTTTGTACATGAACAAACTTACCTTCTCATCGTGCAAATACTTGGCATAGGATAGCGTTAACAGTTCTATATTGAAAGACTTGTAAACAAATCAATCAACTCTTCAGTATTAGTCTAGCCGAGTTAAAACAGGCATCGACTCTTTCTTTAAAATCATTCATGCATTGTATAACATGCATCACGTAAAACTTGGCTAACGAAGGTTATGCAAGGGTTAAGAAAGACTTTCCTTCAAGCGTCTTCAAATAAACAATTCAACTATTTTTTAGTCTTTACGGGATCTCATGATACATTCAAATAGCACTGCTGCAATTAGTTATCAAACAAACTAACTACGGTTCTAACGACTTCTTTCTCTTCTATGTCTTAATTGAATTAACTTCATTATTAAAAGTAGATTCGACTTTACTATACTTTGTTACGTCTCATTGCATTCTTACGTCATTAACCGACATTCGATCATTATTGGTTAAATACCAGCGTTGAGCGTCATTCACGGTTTACTTACTCGTCTTCGCGTTCTTTGTTTAATTTCTATTAAACCTTACTAAATCTTCTTACATTAACACCTTATAAGTGATTTAAGTTCAAGTTTTATTATGTACTTTAAATACCTTCAATATCTTACTTTTAGTCTACATCCAAATGGAACAAAACCTAACTTGGTGACATTTTTTCTCTTTTTTCTTGCGGTCTCCCTTGGTATTTGAATCCTAGTGTTCTAGTGGTATTTACAGTGGCATTTGAGTTAGCAGTACTCTTACGGAAGTATGGCCTTTAGCGCCACCACTTTGTCCTTGTTTGGCATTGGCTGCCAGTCGAATGCACACCAGTTAGCCAAAACAGTTTGGTTTTTAAAAGAAACTCCGGCACCCTAATTTGTTCGTTTTATATCCGAATTGACCCATTCTAAAGCCTACTGAGTCACAAATCACATCCTTACGTGTTAAGTATAAAATTTTACATTTTTGAATCCGTTAACTCAGATTCACCTTTGATTTCATTTTTAAGCGTTTGTTTAACGTTTTCGTATTCATTTGATACTCATTTTCTTCGTTATAAGTTGGAATGCGATGATTCTTTACGCCACGACTCTTAATTTCCTTATCTCGCGTGTTGACATTGAAACCAACATTTTTCAAGTCACTGCAGCTGACTTTTGACCTTTAATCCAAGGCTTTCTACTTTTCGACGTTTAGCGTCTATTTTCACAAAATTTGCCATAACTTCGTTACTCATGTTCTATAAGCCAAATCAAATGGAAAACTCTATTGATTCATCATAGTCATCCGAACCAAATAATAGGCACATTCCTTAGCTATAACAGTTTTTAAATCATTTATTCATAACTAAGTTCACGTTCAAGACTTTTATGGTTTTTAACTCACGTAAACACTTACGATTTCTATTTGGTCAAGTCCTATCAATGATTTGGTCATTATTAGGCATCCTTATATCTCCTCAATAAACATGTTCCACCAATCTATGATTCTTCTACGAGAAAGAAATCAAAAAAGATGAAGATTACAGTTTATGAGAATTTACCTTTGAAGCGATTATCGTTCTTGATAAGCGCCTATTGGTTTGCTTAGAGTAGAAGGATTATATGATTCTAGCTCTTTCTCTCTCTATATATATTTGGACAAGCTTTGTAAAACAACAAAATGACCCGACTCTAAGCTTTGTATATATAGAAAACCAAATGAGAGGCAAAATTGTCCAACTCCCCACCTCCTTACTATTCACTTCTTGATCACCAAGCAAAGTACTTGGTGATCAAGTATTATACTACTTGCCCACCAAGTGGTAGGCCCCACTCCTTGATGGATCATCCATGGGTTTGCCCGTGGGTTTTACCCATCTCATGACCCACTTGGGGTTCGACCCATGGTTTAATTCTTTGGATTTGGCTTGACTTTAATAAACGTTGGGCTTTAACTTGGGCTTTCTCATATAATTCATTGGGCTTGCTATTGGTTTAAGTCAATTGGATTATACCAACCTTTAACTCATACTCCATTAATCGACTTGTATTCTACACATATTACTCACGTATTCTCTTAAATACAATACTAATATAATAATCGTGTTATCATCGTACTATTCTTATTACCATACTTCGTATTCATACTAATATAATACTAAGTATTATTTCATACATTATAATATTTGAAAATGACTATCGCATTGCATTTCCCTTTTGGAAACATTTTTCACAAACCCTTAGGTTTTTCGTCATAATGTTTAAAAACTTCGTTTGCCATACTTAAATTATTATTGGATATTCCATACTATCTTCGTATTCTATCGTTACGCGTTTCTCGAAATTTCAAACCACAGCTCCGAGCGAAATCGGATGAATAGTATTTTTCTGTGAAACATTCTCGGAAAACTTTCATTTTCGTCTTGATAATTCACAACAATTAATTACTAAGCACAAAGCCGAATACTAACCACATCCAAGTATATTCTAAGTTAGTAAAACGACCTTGAACATCTTACTCATAATAACTTCAATTAAATTCATTTAATTCACATAATCAAATAAAATTTAATTCATTCAAATTTAGAAATTCTCGGGCGTTCTGAGTTTTATGTGGGTGACCTCATATGTACTCTTGTGCCTTCCTTTTATGGATGTATTTTTTCTTTGGTTGTTTTAAAAGTTTTGTTTCTACGTGTCCTTTTATAATTGTTTACCATTATTTGATTGATCTAATGAATGAAGCTATATGGGTCATCCATATATCTATGGATGAAAATTCATAAATACTTGATCCTGTAATCTGTTACATTAGCAAGCTATAAAATTGACCATATAACTTAACTATTAGTCGTTCGTCACCTTATTTGTTTGACATCTCTCTCTCTCGTATTTGTCTTGGTTCTTCATTTTTAAACCGTTCTTGAACTAATCCTAAATTTATATAACGACACTGCAATTAGTTTTTGTATCGAGTTACGTCTCTGCGAACCGTATACTTACACGTCTACGTCTTGACAAAAAAAAAGAAATTTATAAATAATAAAATGATAGTTTTTAATTGTCGAGATTCTATTATTTAAAAATTCTGATCAATCAAAAAGGCTTATAAATAATAAAAATAAATCTTGAAATGTAGTTAAACTTAGTTTAAATTTATGAGAATTTGACTATTAAAATTGGATATTCTTTATTTATTCATTTCAGAAATTTATCTTCATAAGAATTTTTCATTTAAATGTTTTGTGGAGTATTTATGGAAAGTGCGGGTGTGAGGCGGATCCATGCTTGGGGCAGAGGCACCTACCCCTTGAATTGAATTTTTCAGTGTCATTGTCCGGGGTCTTGGGATGTGTTCATATTTGTTGATCTGTTTGATTTTTTCATTGCATGCATAGGCGTAGTCACAAGGAGCTTTTGGGCTTATGACTTGTTTGGTTGTGTTTTTATTCCTAGCCTCGGGGATGTGATGCTATTTATTATAGGTTGGAATTGGTTTCTTAAATTAGCTAGGGTTTTTAGTCTCACGGGACTTGGGATTAATGTATTAAATTATAATGTCTTATCTTTAATTTTGCAAATTAATATATAAATAATTTTTTTAAAAACAATTAAGTCATGTATGTTGTGTACTTTCACATGTCACATTAAAGTATCAAATATCAACTATATATTTTTGTTAAATTATTCGGTCTTATTTTTCTCTTTGCATTATGACTAATAAATAATTGTACTCTTTTGTTTTTTCTTTATAAAAAATTGTACTCTTTTTGATGAATTCTGATTTATTTGATTTATGTATTTTTTCCTCAAGATTTAACAACAATAAATATTGAATATAGCATCCCTAAATTAATTTCCTCTCTAAAATTTTGTTATATTTAATTTTAAATTTCTTATTCAGTTTTTCTCTTTAATTTGTATACACATTTTATCTCTAACATTTATTTCTATAAATAAGCTTTCTATCTTTTACTATTTACTCATTATTTTTTTAAAAAAAAATTCATTTATCGTCTCACTCTTATAAATTTTCTTTTCTTTATACAAATTTTGGGAGAGATAGTATATAAATAAATTTAGATTTTTTTCCTTCTCTAACAATGCTTGATGGAGTAAATTGGTATCTCCAGTTCCAAATAGAGAATCAATTTTGATATTAAGTTGTGGTATTTTCAATTTTAAAATTGATATGAATACACTAAAATTTTGATATAAATACATTTTAATTGATAAATAGACTTGAGGATACACATTTTGACCATGAATATTGTGAAGAATGAACTCAAGTAACTAAATGGGAGATGAATAACTATTTATTAACTTACATTAAACACGATATTTTTAAACTATTAAAAATGAGGTTAACATTTGCAACAATTTCAATGATGAAACATAAAAAATTGTTATTATAAATAATATTTGAGAATTATTTAATTGTGTTTCATGTTATTAAATTGTATTCTTAAGGTTTTTAAATTAAAAAAAAAATTATTTACTAAATTAGGAGAAATTTGGATCATGCCCTTAAGGGTGTGTTAAGAATTAATTTAGGCTTTTAGTTTAGTGTGTGTCCATATTCGATTTCTTCATTTTTTTTGTTCATGATTTATTTTATTTTTTTAATTATAAAATTGCCTTGAGCCACACGGGTTATATAACGTCCAGAAAATCAGATTTTTATGAGAATTAAATTTTTATTTGATTATATGGATTAAATAAATTTAATTGATTATTTATCTGAGAGTAATCTATGAGAAAGGTGGTTACATGACCTAGGAATAATGCGAATGTGGTTAGGATTTTGGCTACGTGGTAGAATTAAAAAGTATTTGAATTTCGAGAAGAAAAAAAATGTTTTTAGAAATTTACGTAAAAAACCTTTATTCTTGATTTACTTTCAAGAATTATTTAATAATTTCAGAAACGTAGCGTAATGATAAATTCTAGATGAGATGAATATCTAATAATATTTCAGTTATGGCAAACACAGTTTATAAACTGCGGACTTAAAATCTAACGGTTAGGAAAGTTATTTTGGAGAAGGAATTGAAATGCGTATAATGAATTAAGCGATGATCGTATAATACATAGGTGTTATGCGAGGTAATGAATCGACTATGATTCAAGTATTATCGAGTATGTATGAATGATGGTATGTCGTATATGAATAAGTATCGTGTAAGACCCTGACTTTTATGAATAAAGAATAATTTTTTGAATTATATTTTTAATATTATGGTATTGATTTCATATAATATTATAGTTGTGGGTAATATTTATAAATTTTGCAAAATCTGCGAAGTTGTTATATAATATTCGATTAATGGGGAATATTCATTTTTGAAATATTCGTAACACAATCATTGGTGGACCCCCAGCAGAAATTATTGTCGGGATTGAGAAAGCGACAAAATACTTTTATGAAAATAATGGCGAGCAAGGTGTATTCTGAGTTAAAACTATTGAACTACGGTAGTAAAAAATACAAGATGTCTGGCGTAGTTACATTAGCACGGTATTGATTATTGATGCTTCGTGAGAAGTCACTCGGCTATACTCGATTATTACTACGATAATTCTTTGCATCATATTTCGTATTATTGATTCAATTATTATTCTGAAGATTATCATGTATTATATGATATATTATTAAATCAATAATTGGGGCGACAAAGTTATTCATATTATTATTTGCAATATTGACAATGTCTAGAAGTTACATCGAGGGAATTTTGGTCACCTAATTTGCCGCTAATAAGGAGAAATCCTTATCGGAAAGCCCCTCTTTCACGGGGCGACCTAGTTGATAAATATTGTGAATTATAATATTAATGATGAATAAGTTTGTGTTGATTAAAGATGAATTTTATAGTTCCATTGTGTTGGACTTATTTGTGTTAGTATAATTGATGTGCGGAGGATATATTATTCAATTGGGTATTCGGGACAATTTTAGGTGCCCGAGTCTTATTCACGAGTTCTTATCCACGAGTTACTTTTACTGAGTTACTATTCACGGGATCTTATTCACTCATAAAAGATATATTTATTTTTGGTCCAAATCATTTTTGGGTGCAAATATTATTCCATGAGGAGATGTTCTAATTTTTTGAATGGTTGGTTGAAGATATAATAGTAAATCAATATGAATGCGTGGTGGAAGTTATAATAATAAATCGGTATGGATCGCTAGTTTAAAGTTTTAATAGTAAATCAATATGGAGTGTTGTTTTAAGTTTTAATAGTAAATCAATGCGAATAGTTCATAAGTTAGTTACTATGCTCGATCCATTCTTCTATAAATAGAAGCCCATTCCTTCATCATTTCTTACGAATTCTTTGAAACTTCAGAGAGAAATTATAAGAGACTTTATAGAAAAGTGATACGCTACTTCCCTACTCTTATATTCGGTTTCTTTTTACGGTGAGGGATGTTATTTGTTGTACTCATGAAGAGAACTTCTATTATTCCATTATTTATTATTACATTGAATAACTTTGGTATCTGCGAGCTACCTATACATGGTGACATTCTTCTAATATTTTGTTCTTTATTATTACAGCGGAATATCATACGTGCATTTCGCCGGACTGGTTCCATTATTTATTAATACGCCGGAATATCGTAATATGCAATGCGTTCTGGCGGACACAGTTCCATTATTTATTATTTTGTCGATTATCATATGCGTGCGTTTACACGGACTGGTTCCATTATTTATTAATGCAGCGGAATATCCTTTTATGCACGTGCATTTACGTGGACACGGTTCCATCCTTTATTATTCTATTGGAATAACATGCACATGCGGTCTATCGCATGCATGGTGATTTCTTTTGTTCTTCCATTCTTTATTATACTTAGTTGGTTAAAACTTTGACTTCTATACCCATGAAATTAGTGGAATATCTCTTTGATATTTGCGCTTCATCGATATCTTTTCATGGAAATATTCTTGAGCATTCTTGAATTTTAATCTACAAAGCGATTATCATGTTGACAATTTGGGCGTTATCGGTTCCTAGATAAATTAATTTTTGAACTTGTTTTATTGAATTTTTATATCATTGTCATCATCCTCATGTTTATATTTTGTTGAAAGTCATACGTAGCATGTAGTGCATAGATGGACTTGGTATTAATATGACCGAGGATTATTCGATGTAATCATGTTAGTAACGTTACAAATGATGTGATAAAAAGTCCTCGTTGGCCGTAGTGCATTGATGGGCCGATTGTTGGCATGATCGTGACCATTAATGAATACCTACGAATGTCCTTGGCGTGTGGTGCATGGATAAATTATGGTCGTGATACTAAAGAATATCCTTAAGTAGTAGTGCGGGGGTGATTCGATGATGTGGATTATTTATTATCTTTGAGTCCCAGCGATAAAGTGATGAAAAACCTTTTAAATCGTAGAAGATAGTAGATTTTATTCCCTACTTGACTCTTCTAATGGATTGCTTGTTCCGTGACAATTAAACTTGATAGTTATTATATTTTATTAGTTTAACTGCTTTATTGAAGGCTAATGATAAATTATTACGCATTATCTTAGTCATAAATTTCTTCTTAAGCTAGTTGAGCTCACCCTTTCTTTCCTTTGTTCTCTTGAGGAAATGAGAAGCGTGGGCTGAGACAGTGATGGTCTAGATGGTGCATTAGTAGTCCTCACTATTACGTGAAATAGTGTGATAATAATTGTAATGAGGACTCCTTTGAGTTTATATAATCTCTAGTAGACAATATTTGTATTCAAACTCACGAGTTTATATTTTGTCGTATTGTACTACGGCAGTTGTATTATTAAGTTGTATTTGAATTATGTACCATGTGTCTGGCGACTCAAGATGGGCAATGTATACCTAATTTTGGGGGGCGTCGCGTCTGAGTTGAATACGAGATGTCGTAGATTATATGTTATAAGGATGTAAGCCGATTGGATTGGACTTGTAGGATTTGTTAGGAATTGTACAACTTTAAGTGATGAGTGTATTCTACATTCATAAATTAGGTACCTTTAAGTTTGTTAATTTGCAAATCATAAGCTAGTTTGTTTGGTTTTATGTATTTTCATTGTATTGTTGTATGTCTGATTTTATATTACTTTTATGTATTTTTGTATTAGTTTTATGCATTTTAACTTTGTTTTGTAGGAATTGGATGGAATGTCGTTTTGGGTCGATGGTTGGAATCGCCAAATTTGCATGAATCGGTACTCCATAAGTAGGTATAAAACCCACTTATCAAATACCCCCAAACTTGAACCGTTGCTTGCCCTCAAGCAATGCATACTCATGAACAATAAAAATGCAACTATATTACTATGCAACTAAATTGTGATGCAACTAATCTCACATTGTCCCAACTATCATAGAAATTGGTCAATTTGCCTCGATGAATTTTTCTAGATTGAGAATACAAATTCAAATCAAGCTACTTGAGCGTAATGTCATACACTCGGATAATTCAAAAATCTTTATAGAGATCTTTATATGTGTGGTGTTGTGTTCGCATGAAAACTTGATTTAGGCACAAAATACTCATCTTTATCTTGCTCGAAAAGCAATTTGCGACTTAAATCAAGACTTATGTATATATATGCAACCAAGACTATTCAACATCTTAAAATAAACTAAGGTTCAACACGGAGGGCTTAGCGCTTTATTTCTACTCACGAAGGCGACTTTTCGCACTTTCATGGTGTTTATTGCTATTTTTCTTTTCTTTTTTTTTCTTTTTTCACATGGTGTGCGATGTCTTACTCCATTAGGCACCTTTGCTACTCCTTAGCGAGCTTTGACCCAGCGACTCCCGGACCATAAAGACCTTAGAGGCGCTAGGTGTGAAACAATCCCCTCGGGCGTGCTTACTTTCAGTGGCGGGGCCCCGAAATAAAGACTAGCCACGCTATTTGCTATTCTTTTTTTTTTTTTTTTTTTTTTATACATGAGATACCATGTTTTCCCCAAGTTTAAAATCAATGTTTTATACGATCTATACTCACTTTTCATATTTCCCTTTTTAAAACTACATTTTCTATCGAGCATTTACAACACATGCTTCTTATACCTACAAGCGATTGTGAACACATTTGTGTATGAGCAAAAGCATTTAAACAACATTATGAATTTTCATTATGTCAAACATTATATCTCAATGCAATTATCAAAATACTAAAAATCATTTAACAAATTCACTATCATCATTGGCTAGAGCGAAATTTCTATAAGCGAGAAGCGGTGAGAAAATGCAACCTAAACATGAGCGATGCAAATATATATGCAATAATAAACTATATGATGTAACAATTTAAACTAACATGCGAGAACTAAAAAAATTAACTAATCATGCTAAAACTTAAAAATAAAAATTATACTAAACATGCTAAACTTCATACACTACTACTACTCCCAATACCCCCTGAACTTAAAATATTCAATGTCTCGTTGAATGAAGGTAAAAGTATAAAAAAACCCCTAAGTATAGGTGGTGCCACCCTCCTCGGGTGGTGAATGCAGTGGTGGATATGGTCTTTGCGGTTCGGCTGAGGCCATTCTAGTGTTGTTCCTTGTTGCATAAAAGCTTGGCTAAGGCCCTTGTGAGTCCCGTCATAAATGTGCCCAAATTATCGTACATAGTATCGACTTTTGCGCTCAACCTTGAATTTGGCGATCGCCCGTGGGTAACGCGTCGTCGTGCGTGGGTGAATGAGCAAGCTTCATCTCATCTGCGGTGGTTCTTTGTGGCGTTTACGGAAAAGTAAATTTGAATGATGAATCTAGTCGCGTGGGTGTGGTACACCACATCCACTCCTTGAAATTTGCAATAGTCGCGTGAGTGATTGCATGGTTTGAATCTGCTTGTTTGCTCATTATGCCATTGGACTCCTTGTTGATTCTGAGCATGGCTACTGCCGATGCATGCGGAATAGTCCATTTACATTCCACGCATATAACTTCAGCATGTTTTATGGATTAAAAGGCCGACATCGATGTACTTTCCTTTGATGATTCCCCACAAAATAAGTTCACGTTTAGTGCTTATTGCATTATAATGGTGTGAACTAGCTTGGAATAGATAAATAGGTTCGAGCACCTGGGCATATCGATTCAATCTTGACGATGGAAACAATTTTGGTTTAGTTTTTCCACCTTATACTTCCATTTGGTGCCCGAATACAAATCGGTAATCACCTGCTACTAGATCCATTTGAGATATATATACATACATCAGATTGTCGGACCGGTGGGTGGTGCATCATATATGTTGAATACTTCTCACTAATCGCGGAAGGTCGAAAATTCACTGCTCTTCTCGAACTAAGCGTGATTCCTCTTGTTATCATCTCCTCGCATTAGCATAAAATTCTCTAACAATCCCTATGGGGATAGGCGTAGGAGATCTTGATTAAGCTGACCCGGTCTCGTTAGCGTATCATATACGAGTTGGCCATCCTACTTACGTAGGTAGAAGACCCGTTCCTTCACAAAATATTTAGCCACACTCAGATAATAGTCGTGTTGGGCTTCCAATGATAAATTTACTCTCATCCAAGACATCCTCTTCGTGGTGATCGGAAGAAGATTACGATGAAGCGAGTGAGATTGCACGATGCTCTTTTTGGGCCCATGTATGGATGATAGAGAATGAGAGGAATTGTTGATGAGCGTCCCCCAATCTTCTGCTACCTGGCCCAGTAGAACCCTAGATTTATGCGGGAAAGAGATGTGTGGGTATGAACTTTGATGAGGTTGATTGGCCTTATGAATATAGGAGAACAGAATATGCGCTTACATTATATTAAAAGAGAGACCCGATTAGACCACAACTCAAATTTGTCTTTGTTAAAAAAAAATTTCCACGTCTGCGATCATGGCAGCGGCCAGTCGTCCTTGATGGTTCTCGGTGGCGGCGAGCCGTGAGTGCATTATTAATTACGAGGCTGTGCGTGGCTTGGTAGCCTTGATCCATCATCTGTGTTCATCAGCGCAGTGCGCATGATCACACTTCTGCCTTTCTTTTTTTTTATTTGTAGACTCTGCTGAAGGCGAAATGTGTGTGCTCTCGATACACGTGCAATTCATTAATGAACCTTATCAACGCATGGTTTACAAATAAACATGAATATCATGGTAGCACCCTTATTTTATCTGATGCATATATACGCTCCCCTTGATATCGGCTAGTATGTGAATTATGCGAGAGATAATCGCATGGTCTAACTTAGGTTGACATTGAGTTAGCATGATAATTTAACTAAATAAATAAAAGTGAAAGAGAGAATTTAGAGATAGAAAATAATGGGTTGCCTCCCATCAAGCCCTAAGTTATAGTCAATTAAGCTTGAATATCTCTCGATGCTCATGTTGAAGAAAGAATTGAGGCGACTTTTGTACATCTACCTCACCACCAAAGTAATGTTTTAAAGCGTTGTCCATTCACCTTAAAAGGCTTGCGGCAGCGTATCGAATATTTCAATAGCACCATGCGGAAAAGCGGTTTTCACTTTGTGAATGGTCACGACCACCTCAATTTTAGCTTCCGGGAAAAAGTTTAAAGTGCAGGTTATAAAGCAAAACCCTTTGTCTGGTTCAAATGCTCTCTCGATGATTTTTTCGATCATGCCATTTCTTCACTTTCTCCTTGCTCTGACGAATTCTCGTATGCACTGTGATACGAATTCATCGACTCATTGAGTTGATGTAGTCGTTTCTCCCCGTGATTTCAAATCAAAATTTAGCTTTGCGAATTGCCCAATATGCTTTATATGTCGAGCTCCGTAGGAAGGTGGAAGGCTTTTCCATACCACGAGTTGAAAAGGTGGCATACCTGATGGTGTCTTATATGCGAATCTATAAGCCCATCTTGCATCATCTAACTTGATGACCAATCCTTCCTTGTGGGATTCACAACTTTCTCTGAATTCTCTTAACTTCTCGATTTGACACTTGACTGGCCATTCGTTTTGTGGGTGATATGATGTAGCAATCACGATGATTCACCCCATATTTAGCAAACAAAGTTGTAAAGCGCCTATTGCAAAAATAGGCGCCTTAAATCATTGATGATAGCCTTGGAGTCCCAAACCTCGTGAAAATACTTACGTGTAAAAATTTGAGGATGACCTTGGCATCATTTGTCGGAAAAAGCGCCACTTCTACCCATTTCGAGACATAATCTCTGATGACGGAATGTAGAGATTTCCGTAGGAAGAAAGCGAAAGGTCCCATGAAATCAATTCCCCATACATCAAAAATTTTGACTTCCAAGATTGTATTGATGGCATTTCATTCCTTTTAGAGATGTTCCCCACTCGTGACATCTATCTGCCATTTGGACAAAATTGTATGCATCCTTGAAAATTGTCGGCCCGGTAGAATCACCTTGTAGTATTCTGGCCATTGTTCTTTCACCACCATAGTGTCCACCATACAAAGTAAGTGATGATCTGCGAGAATCCCCTCGGTCTCGCTATATGGAATACACCTTCTTATACTTGATCGAACCTTTATTTAAATAAATAAGGCTCATCCCATATATACCATTTGACATCAAATGAGAAATTTCTTCTTTTGATAACCCACCAAATTGGAAGGTAGCATCTTACTTACCAAATAGTTTGCATAGTCTGCGCAAACCATGGCACTTCCCTTTCACCACAAACAATTGTTCATTTGGAAAGGATTCATTGATTAAAACCTTGTCATCATCTCCCTTTACGGATTCTCAAGTCGAGATAAGTGGTCCAGCCACTTGGTTTTCGATGCCTTTCACATCCTTGATTTCTAATCAAATTCTGCGATAATAAAATCCATCGATCAAGCAGAGGCTTTGCATCCTTTTTAGCCACTAAATGTCGAATTGCGGCGTGATCTATATATACTATCACCTTTGTGCCGATCAAATATGCTCGAAATTTATCAAAAGGCGTACACGCTTTGCCGATAACTCTTTCTTCGTGGTGGTGTAGTTCAATTTGTCGTCTGTAAGGGTCTTCTTGGCATAATAAATAACATGAAACATCTTCTCTTTCCTCTACACCAAAGCAAACCCCTATGGCGTAATCAACGGCATCACACATCGGCTCGAATGGCAATTCCCAATCAGTGCGGTAATAATTGGTCTTGATGTTAATTTTCCTTTAGGTGCTCAAATGCCGACACATGAAGCCTCATCAAAGATAAAATGTGCATCCTTCTCCAATAAAGCGCATAGTGGTTTAGTTATCTTGGAGAAGTCTTTGATAAATCTGCTTTGTAGAAACACTGCGTGTCCCTAGAAAGCTGCGAACACCTTTTACTAAAAGTAGGTGGTGGCAATTTCTCTATAGTTTCAACTTTGCCTATCTACCTCGAGTCCCTTCTTTGATACTTTGTGTCCTAGTATGATTCCTTCTTGTACCATAAAATGGCATTTTCCCGATTCGATTACTAGATTTGTTTCAACACATCGCTTCAAAACCATCACCAAATTCTCGAGGCATAGATCAAGCGAGTCCCCAAAAATTGAGAAGTCATCCATAAATACTTCCACATTACGCTCTACCATATATCGAAAATATAGCCATCATGCATCTCGAAAAGTGGTGGGCGTTACCTGACCTAAAGACATTCTTGAAAAAGCGAATGTGCCGTAAGGACATGTGAAAGTTATCTTTTTCTGGTCTTAGGAGCTATCATTATTTGATTATAGCTTTGAATATCGAATCGATAGGCAATAGTACTCATGACACTGCTAATCATCAACATCGATCAATGAATGGAAGTGGAAAATGATCTTTCCTAGTAGCCTTGTTGAGTCTGCGGTAGTCCATGCATACTCTCCACCTATTCTTTGTTTGTGTTGGAATTAACTCATTATTCTCATTAGTCACTCTTGTTATACCACCTTTTTTTGGTACACCTTTATCTTGGGCTCACCATGAGCTATCGAGATTGGATAGATTATGCACGCATCCGACCATTTTAGTACCTCTTTCTTAACCACTTCTTTCATTATCGGATTAAGTCTCCTTTGTTTGCTCGGTGACGGCTTACTTTCATCTTCCATCGAGATTTTATGCATGCAAAATGAAGGTTGATCCCTTTGATATCGCTATGGTCCGACCAATTCTTGATTTGAACTCTCGAAGCTTTTCGTAGCAGTTTTCTTCTGGAAAGATGTTAATCTGAGAAGAAATAATTACTGGTAACCAGTCTTTATTTAAAAATGCGTACACGAGATGTTACGGAAGTGGTTTTAATTCTAGTTTTGGAGGTGTCTCGAGATGGCTTTAATTTCTTGAGGCTTCTCTGCTTTTGTCGGCGGCTCAACATGTATTACGAATTTTCGACTTGTGGGTGGTATCCGGATATTGCCTGAGTTAAATGAGTTCCTCGTCCTCCAAATCTGAATTTTCGGACAATTACACTCCTCAAAGGTTCGTCATCCACCCGACTTTGTACTTCATCATTTCTGGTGATCCACCGAATCAACGAAACCATTCCTCTTCCTCTGCTTTGGAAACTTCCATAGCTTTGAGACATTAAAGGTGACCTCTTGATCATGAACATGCATAGTGAGTTCCCCCATACGCACATCTATCGAGTCTTTCCGTGGCTAGAATGGTCTTCCCGGTATGATTGGTATATTTTTGTCTTCCTCGTAATCGATATGATGAAGTCGGTCGGAAAGATAAATCTCTCTACCTTCACTAATACATCTTAAACAATTCCTCGTGGATCGTGATGGATCTATCGACTAATTTGTAAAGAAATGTTTGTTGACTTTGGATCCAAGCAATCCCAAGCTGGTTAAACAACGACAAGGGCATCAAATTTATGCTTGCCCAAGATCACATAAACACTTCTTTGAAGTTCATCTTTCCAATGGTGCATGGAATTGTGAAGAAATTTGCCGGATCCTTGACTTTGGAGGTAATTTACGCTAAAGCCTTTGCCTTTGCATTCCTCTGTCGAGTCTACCATTTCAAACTCATCTAGTCTCCTCTTCCTTGATAATATACCCTTCATAAACTTGGCGTGGTTGGGCATTTGTTCAATTCCTCGGTGAGCGGTATGTTGATCTGCTGACTTTTGAATACCTTCGAGAATTCTTTGAAGCCATTTATCTTCCCTTTTTTTATTTAATCTCTGCGGATACGGAACTTGAATGTGAATTGGTGGTAATGGACTCTTAAGCTTCTCCTCTGAACCTGTTTTCTCAGCCTCTTCTGCTTTGAACCTCGGACTTTTCAGATTTTCTTCTTGAGCAGGCTATTTGCTTTCTACCTCATGGTGACGCGTTCTCCTCGATCTTGATCTCGCATGCGGTATGCGACTTGCGATACGACAAATCTTTCCCGGATCTCGATGTGATCTCTTGACCAACATTCCTTCCCAGTCTCTTCTTGGATTTGTCTCTGTATTGCCAGCAATGAACCTTGGGGCTGTTAGTAAGCATGTTAGCCATACGCCCCATTTGAGTTTCCAGTTCTTTATAGCCACTACTTGGCTCTTGATCATAACCATGTTTAGCCATGTATTTCATCATCATCTCCTCCACTTTACGATTTCTTTTCTTCTTTGAGGTATATTTGGAGTGTGATGTAGCTATTGTTCTTTGAAAATACCGTGAGGAAAGGGTGGTCTAGGATTAAGCTACATTGCTATGTTGGTTGTGGTGAAATTGATTATTTGGTTGAAACTAATTCTGCTTTGATTCCTTGATTAGTCGACCGACTAAAGTTTGGATGATTTTGGTTGTTGGGGTGGTATGTGTTACGAAATTGACCTTGGTCTTTTACGTAGTTGCTCACATCTTTGCCTTGATTACGGTGATAGTACATTGATCGATCGAGTGTGACCCACTTTAAATTTCACATACAAAGGCAACCATCTTTACTTTTCATTCTGCAAAGTATCTATCTTCTTTGCCATGCATTTGCCATCTGTCTTTGACAAGCGAGTAATAGCATCAACCTCAACACACCTGCAACTTTGGGTTGTGGCATTCTAGATGTAGGATTACGAAAATCGTTGGATGCGATGTCTCGATAAGGTTATAGGCTTCTTAATAGTTCTTTGCCCAAAATGCCCCTCCCTGATTTGCATATACAATCGATCTGGTTGCCATCCCAATCAATTATAAAATATGTTGATCACCATCCAATCATTATCTTAGTGATGTGGACACTTCCTCGGTATTTCTTTGTATCTCTCCCGTGCTTCATATAAGGACTACTTGTTGTTGCTCAGCCCGAGAGATAGATGTCCTCATCTTTGCGGTCTTAGCCATTGGGAAGAACTTAGCTAAGAACACGTGCTAAGTCCTCCATGTAGTTATAGATCCTGGCGGCAAAGAATGAAGCCAACTTTTCGCTTTATCCCTCAATAAGAATGGAAACAACCTTAGTCTAATAGCATCTTAGTCACCTTGTTGTATCTGAATGTATCACAAATTTGATGAAACTTAACGGTGTTCATTGGATCATCTGTAGTAACACCCCAAATGAACATATTATGTACCATTTGAATAGTGCAGTTTTTATCTGAATGTATTGGTCGCTATCATTTGATGCAGCGATGCTAGGCGTAGTCCATTTATATTGGGCATGGAATATTCCTTGAGCCCTATGCTCCTCTCGTTGCTATTCTCCTTGTGCCTCATTTGCCGTATTAGCTATCGTATTTTCTAAGCGTGTTTGTAAATTTCTCTGAACACCGCTTTCCAACCTCTCTATTAATGTTATCCACGAACATATGTTAAATTAGTGTTGGATGATGGCGTGTGCATAAAAAATTTATCAAATTCTGAAATAAAAAAACAAAAAGCGAAATGAGATAAGACTAGAGTTGTCTAAAGTCATACAATATAGCTTAAAACTAATGATAATAATACTAAATTAAGCGCCTCTCCCGGAAGCAGGCGCCAAAAACTTGTTGAGTCGATTTACATGCCCAGATAAACACTGCCAAGTATATCGCGGTCCACAAGTAATATATGATAAGTTGAAGTGTCGAACCCCGAGGAATTATCTCTAATGATTAATCAAGTACTAACTTTATATCGTCTAAGTCTTATTTAAGCAGTTGATTAAAGCGATAAATTATGATTATAATTAATTAAAATAATAGAAAAAACAAAACATAGATAGATAGATAGATAAAGAGCTAAGAAACAATATCCACACACAAGCATTTTGTCAAACACTTGGCGTGCATCACTTTGTTCAAATCTCTTAACTCTCTTTATGATCATGGCGGCCTACTATGAATTGACAATACATAAAATTATGCATAACATAATCACATGCCCTTATATTTTTGGTCTAAACTCACAATTCATTTTCCACTTTCAAATAGATTACCAAACTAATTACCAATTCCTTAGTGATTAAACATTAAGCCGCGAAATATAAAGAACCAATTAAGTATGACACCAATCAAAAGGAAAGTAAATTAGAAGTTTAATTCATAACAAATAAATCAAAATATTCTAAATATTAAGTAATCATCGATGGATCATACAAGTATCAAAGAAAAGCTAGAAGTTTAATTCAATTCCTTGCCACCATGGGTGTTACAATTGTTTGCACTAGATTCTCAAGAATGAGTTCTAGTCACAAGAAAAAAGAAAGAAAGAAAAGATGGCTTCCCTTACTTGTTGGTTGAAACACCTCCATTGATGTTGTTGAAGCTCCACCATTGATGCTCCTTGAAGCTCTTGAAGAACCATGGCGAGAGCCGTGGCCTCCCTCTTCTCCAATGCCTGCCTCTCTTTTCTCCTCAGGTTGCAAGTAGAAATGAAAGATTAGTTCATTGGGTCATTAGGTTGAGTATTTAATAGCTAAAATTTGTCAAAAAAATTCGTATGCGGCGTTGCGGCGCCTTGATTTGGCTTGAGCAGGGGCACTTCAATACTGAAAAAAAATTTTGAAGCTTCTTGCTTCAGCATTTTGCATCATTTGGTTCATTTACGCTTCGACATTTGTTAGGAAAATTGCCATAACTTCTTCATACGAACTCCCGATTGAGGCGATTCAAGATGATCTGGAAATAAGAGGCGTAAATCTACAACTTTCATTCTTTGAGTTATTCGAAATAATAGTGGGGAAATGCTCAATTTGCCTTGAAGTGTATTATATGCAAATGGCAATTAGTAGTTTCAGATTTGACACCGTTGGGAAAATGGACATAACTCTCGTATCCTAACTCCGATTGAGGAGATTCAAGATGATCTGAAAGCGAGGAAGCGTTGATCTACTATTTTCATTCTTGGAGTTTAGACAGATAATGGCGGATCATGGCAAAAACCGGGCTTCAAGGAATGCTTATGTCGATGGCAAAAAAGAAAATCTGAATTTGGTGATTCTAACCATCGACCCAAATGACATTCCATCCAATTCCTACAAAACAAAGTTAAAATGCATAAAACTAATACAAAAATACATAAAAGTAATATAAAACTGTATTACACAACAATACTGATGAAAATACATAAAAACCAAACAAACTAGCTTATGATTTGCAAATTAACAAACTTAAAGGTACCTAATTTGTGTATGTAGAATACACTCATCAAATACCTCCAAACTTGAATATTTGCTTGTCCTCAAGCAAAACACTAAGAACAAAAACTATAAAATAAATTCTAACAATCAACTACTTGAGCAATGAATCAATAAGTTTGAACAATGGCCTTAAAGATGTCAAAACATGATAACTCTAGAAAACTTTCAAAATGTCACACGTCTAGGATTTCAACTTGCTTGTTAGTCATACCTTGCTTTAGATCCTTTCTCTGTGTGTGTGTGTATCCATTTGAACTAAACCAATTATAGCTCGGATTGGCTTATGCAACCATATTACCTTATGAAAGAAATAAACTTCAAAAACTACATGCTTAACACATCACTCATCCCAATTGTAAACAAATCAAACATTCCAAAATTTTGAGATCGAAAGGACTCTTAGGTGAGTGCATTTTATGCACCATCTTACTCTATGTCCGCTTTTATGGGGAGTGCATTTCGCTCCATCTCACCCTAAATGCTGCTTTTATGGGCGAGTCGTTTTCGCTCCATCTCGACCCACATAAGATTTTCGATATATTTTTATTTCTTTCTTTTTTTATAGGTGAGTGCGTTTTACGCTCTATCTCCCCTAAGTATGTGTTTATGAGTGAGTGTGTTTTATGCTCCATCTCAACCCACCACATGACCAATTAATCATACTTACGTATATTGCTTCGAGTGATGTTTAATCGAGTTCTAGAGTTTATTGATATCTCCCACAAGCATTCAGTTATATAAGCATTCTAAGTATCTGACTAGTTCATTTACAAATGGATGAGTGCTCAAAAGTAGGAGTCATAAGCAAAAGCGATAACCAACAATAAGTCAATCACCCAAACTAAGCAACATTTATCCATTTTCTTAAGTTATAACCTTAACAATCATTTGCACGATCATATATTATAGCTCAATTCAAATTAAATCAATGCTCGAGAGACATAACCTATAGTAGAAATGCGGTTAAACCAAAAAAACACAATAAAACAAAACATATCAAAACAAAATGTAGAAGACCCCCAAACTTAGGCCGATGATGTCCATACTAAACATAATAAAGAATTGATGAAAAGAACTTCCGTGATCATTTATCGATTGTGCTTATACTGCAACCAGAGCATCTACTATTTGCTAAGATATAACATAAAATGGAAAATTTTCAAAATTTTAAAATTTTTAACTAATATGCATAACTAAACATAAAAATATCAAAATAACTGACATAATAACATAATACTAACTCAGGTACCAAGAATATCACGAGTACCCCCAAACTTAAGACAAACATTGTCCTCAATGTAAAGATAGATAAAATTAAAATAGAGGACTTCCCTGAGGTTGTGTCAATCATCATCGACACATCCTCACCACCGTAAGTCATTTTGGAGCCATTCCAATTCAAAAGCACCAACAACATTCAAGAAATAGCTTGTGCCTTTTTCTTTTTTTTTTTGCCTTAGCTTGTGCCTTGACATGCCTTGCCCCTTGCTTTGCTTGGCGATTCATTGATGAATCATGCTCATAGCTATTTGGTACCTAAGATTAACTAACACAAAAAATTATAACTTGGGTTGCCTCCCAATAAGCGCTTGTTTTTATAGTATTGGCTGACTTTATTTAAAACAGAAATACAAGTTTAATAAAAAAGTGTCATGCAAAATCGGACTGTAAGGATCCAACAGTTACGTTGAGTCTTGCACAAGAGCCGCATTTACATACAGTCTTGTCAATCAAATCTCACAAACGATAACAATAAAGCAGGCAGTAAGGCCCGACTTCTATGAGTCGTACCAAGAGCCACATTTACATACGGTCTTGTTAGCCTATTTATCATAAATAGAAAACACGCGCAAACAAAGATCAAACAAATAAAAGATAATTATACGTTCAAATTAAGACTAAATTGATTGAAATCAATATTGGACAATATTAGAATAATAATTCCACAGCAATGGCACCAAAACTTGTTACCTCTTTTTAGTCTTAACAAAAGAGCTCTAACTCATGCAAGCATACACGTAAATCAAGCAAGCGTCTACAAGAAGCAAGTAAAGTATCGATCCCACCGAGAGAAAGTTGTTTAATTCAAATCGCCGTGCATTAATTAATTCACTATATTTATATGCTCAAACTAATGACTAAGATTGGTTTGTTCTCGAGTTGCAAATAGCAACTAAAATAATAATAACACAAAATAAATCAAATCTGGAAATAATGGGATCCTAACTTCATTTAATAATTCATTCAATCGCCACTATCATGCATGACTTGTTCACATATCACAGGAAAGTAGCCAAGAGCACTAAAAGAGTATTAGCCATTTTTCGATGCACTAAGACCTACTTACATAGCATCCACAGATGATAGACTCTATTTAATCATCAATATAACCAAAATCACTATATGTCTATGTGAAATTGCAACTATATTGACTTTAAGTTCAAGCCCTTATTCTAACTTATACGGTGAAACAATATATGTCTATCTGGTTCACGAAATACATAAGACATATAACCTGACCCTATATATCGTATCTTATCGTGATTCTGATCCATATTTGCATGTTCATTGTCAATTCCATACAAAATCTTTGAAGCGAATGGTGATCAAGCATTCATACATGCAAAACAATCATGATAGACATCCCATATGATATGTAAAACAATCCAACATTTAAGCATGCAATCAAACTACATATTAAAATCCGTTAGAATCCCATAATGGAGTTTAGTTCATGACTGAACCAAAAGCCATTATGGGATCAAATCTAAACATGATTAATAAACAAACAATTGAAAGATGAAAGGTAGAAACAATCAAACCCAATTCTTTGAATATAGATCAATATTCAAATCCTCATAAGATTCCAGCAAAATAATAATAATAATAATCCACTCTGGTAGAAAATCCCAAGAAGAAGTAGACAAGTAGAGTTTTGGCCTCCTTCTACATTGGAATCTCCCCCAGCGAGTAAACCCTAATTACGATGTAAAGAATACGACTCGAGTTGTCAAAGATACCTCTGACACACATCAAATATCATTTTTAAAACATTACAACCCTTAAAAATTAGAAATTAAAATAAAACAAATCAAGTGACTTCAGGGCCTCACGTGCGTAGGCGCCTCTCCTCAAGCCCTTTACTTTCAAGTATGAGACTTATGATAAGTTCTATGTTCAAATTTGGGCTTTCGTGTGTGGCGCTTTACACTCCTTAGGCTTGTCATGCTGCATGATGCCTTGACTTGCAATAGGTTCCATAGTGCATTTGGATACTCGTGTGGTAGCGCCTCAAGCTCTTCTGTGCAGTGTGGCTTGCTCTCGAGATCCTAGTTCTTGTTCTAATTTTGTCGTACTCATCTTCTTCTTACTTGTTCATTCATGCTTAATCTCCTTCCATGCTTGGTCTCCTTGCTCCATTGCACCTTCATGCCGTGTATATATCCGCTTTTGCCTTGCCTTCACGCATCTATTAGCCCCGTGCCCTATAACACCACCAAAATAGGTCAATTCCTGCACTTATTCATCAAAAGGAGTTTTAAGTATACGAAATGCAAATTAACATGAAATGCAGCTAAAACCTACTAAAAAGTACTTGAGATGGGCATAGTTCGCATGAATCGGTACTCCATAAGTAGGTATAAAACCCACTTATCACCAAGTATAGGAATGGTTAAGTCCAATTGGAATTAAAGGTTAAGGTCCAAAGTGAATTAATGAACAAGCCCAAGTGTTTATTAAATGCAAGCCCAAAGCATAAGTTAAGTTAATTAAGCTAAGAGCCAAAAGTAAGAATCGATGGGTTATTGGATTATTAAAACCCATGGGGCAACCCATGGGTGATCCAAAGTGATGAGAAAGTAAAATTTAACGGTTAAGTAAAGGATAAGTTATGTGATGAGCAAGTAAATTGCTTATATGTGATGAGCAAGTAAAGTGCTTATATGTGATGAACAAGCAAAGTGCTTATATATGATGAGCAAGCAAAGGATAAGTAAAGTAATGGCCAAGTAATGTGGTGATCAAGTAAACTTGATGGCTAAGCTAGGAATAGTAAGGAGGTGGATGGATTATTGACCATTAAGCCCTCATTTTATGATTTCTATAAATAGAAGATATCCTAGATCATTTTGTTGGTTGTTAAATTTCATCCAACATCATAAGTACTTATTGGTTAGAGAGAAAAAGCTAAACAAGTTAGACTTTGTAATTGAGAACCAAGAAGAAGAACAAAGCTTAATCAAGTGATCTTCAAGGGTAAGAACCTAAACCATTATTCTCTTTCTCTTCAATTATTAGAGAAGTGTGTAGTGGTAGAACATGTATGCTAAGAAAAAGTTGGAATGATTAATCAAAGGACTTAAGTCTTAATAAGCTTGAATAAACAAGTTGTTCATATATAAGTTATGAACCAAAGAAGAACTTGTAAGAACTTGTTATATGTTTATATTAATGAAGTTGTATGATAAGAAGAAGCATGGATGGTGGTTAAAATATTAAGACCATGATAAATCATGAGAAATGAAATCATAAGTAGTTTATACTTTTATAAGTTATAAACTCATGAAGAACAAGTAATAACTTATCATGAATATAAGTTAATGATATATGTATAGTTAAGATGTTAGTATGATGGATTGAATCCATTTGAAACAGTTTAAAAATCTTAAGTAACAAAGTTATGGCGAAATCCACGAGATTAGACGTTAATCGTAAAAATCGTGAAATTCTCGGAATGGAAGTTAAATTTTGACATTGAGCTCGGAAACGTTGGTTTTCGATGGAGTATAGTCTCATTTGGCATTCTAGAGTTGTGGACTCAAAAATGACCGAATTCCGACTTAGAACAAAGAAACGAGCGTTGAACGTTCACGAACGTTTATCGTTTTCGTTGAAATGAACTAATAGGTAAATTTTGAGTTAACGGATTCGAAAATGGTAAATTCTTGCATAAACACGTAGAGTATGTGATTTGTGAACTAATAGCTTTTGAACGAGCCAATTTGGACTTAAAATGAATAATTTAGGAGTCCAAGAAATTCGTTTAGGTAAGAAAACTGTCAAAACTGTATGGTATTGAGGTTTGGCCATATGGCTTCTACCAGCAACCACAATAAGTGAAAGCATGACACTAATGATGTCCAGAACTCTACGAAGTCTCGTATGCATGACCCGTGGAATGAACTAAGAATGGCCATGGCACCAAGGTAGGGTTCGATTATTCTTGACTCGTCTTGCTTGCAAGATAGAGAAAGGAAGCTAAGCAGCATGACTCGAACTAGAAGATAGATAGAGAAGAAAGTTTTTGAATGTAAAGTGAATGAGAAGTGAATGAAGAGTGAATTAAATCCTTAATCAACTTAATTTAACATCATTTAGGATGTTATAACCTTAAGTATAACACTAAAGGTTAGAGGTAAGTCAATTGAACGTAAGTTATTGATAATGAAACGATGAACGATAATAAGCCGTAAGGGCATATAAATACTTGAAACAAGTTTTGTTAATGAAATAAGTATGATTAAGTATATGAAACGAAAGATAGTTAATTGATAATGAATTAATTTACTTAAGGTAGCATATTCGATGATGACTAGAATGTTGAGAGTTACAACTAAAAGTTGTTGAATATTACGTGAACATGAACGGTATGAAATAAATGTACTTAACCAATGATGATCGAGTTTCAATTAATAGCGTAAGAACGTTAGTAAGCCATAAGTAAGATTAATAAGTTGAATTGATCTTTATTAATGAAGTAAATTCACTTAAGACATAGAAGAGAAAGAAATTGGTAAGAATAAAGTAAATTATAATGGCAAGCCAGAACCAATAATAACAAATCTAATATATGATTAGATTGAGAAGAAGGGTAAGATTCATTAGGAACCATGTATGTTCATTCATGACCTAATATGGTATGTTATGTGGTTATGTGTTATAGAGAATAGTATAGACTCAAAGGAAAGTAATTTTTTACGTAGCAAACTGAAAGGCAAGTTTTTCTTATCGCTTGTCTAACCTTCGTGTTAGCCAGGTTTTCAGTGATTCATGTTATGAGATACATGAATGGTTTTAAAGAAAGGGTCGATGCAAGTTTTAATTCGGCTAGACTAATCTTGAAAGATTGATTGATTTATTTATAAGTCTTTTGATATAGAATTGATAACGCTTTATCCTACGCCCAATTGTTTGGTACGAATTCAAGGTAAGCCTGAGTATGATTAAACAAATGTATTTTACATCGATTTTTCGATGGGCACGTGAGGTTGCCAAAACTTAAACGTACATACGTTTAAAGAATGTAGTGTTGATCAATATAGAGTACTATAGGCTGATCACCTAGAAGTGCTCGTAAGAAATGCCGGACTTACGGACTTGGTGTCGGGTTGTCCTTTTCATGAATAAAAGCTAAAGAGAATGTTCATGGTCCATGGACCTACTCTGAGTTTCCAAACTACTATATGTACTTGAATTGTTTTATGAGATGAGAAGTGTTATTTGATGTTTCATAGTACTTCATAACTATTGTTCAGTTATTGAAGAATAATCATATGATTCTCAAAGTGGTATCTATATAATATATTATTAAACTTGCTGAGCTAGTTATGCTCACTTCTTGCTTGAATCATATGGTTGCAGCTAAGGTCGAGCGAACCGAGGGTTCCAGTAGAGATAAAGGCAAAGCGAAGATGAATGATTAGTTTATCTTGTAATAGACTAGTAAGTGTATGTATTATATTAGGATGAACAAAGAATGTAATGGTTTCAGAATCTGGGAACAGGATGTAATATTATTAATGTAATAAGAATGTCATTGATACACACATTTTGATGTTGTTTCAATAGAATAAATATACATCTATGAGTACCGTGTAGCACCATCTGTCGGGTTGGAAGATAACCGAATTTGGGGGCATCACAGGTTTGTATCAAAGTATTAGGTTATAAAACTTAAGGGGGGAAGAACCTTAGGCTAATAACCTCGTTAGAAAAGGAGAAGTCCGAAGGAAGTAAGCTTGAATCGAATGAGTTAATAAGGTATTGAGGAAACTCAATACCGAAAGATTTAAAAGATGGAAATTAACCCAAAATAAACTAAATGTGATTTGTGCTTATACTATTATGTATTATGTACTAATCAACTTGTTATGTGTTATTGTAGATGTCGATTGATAGCTTGATGTATAGAGATATACACGTGGTGATCGAAGAAACTGTGAATAGAGTAGAGCCTGTATCCATACCAGTGGCGGAGGTACCACTAGTGATTCTAGAGGAGTCGGAGCAAGTGGAGTACTTTTCTGAGGAGAACTACTCCGAGGGAGATATGGATATATCATCATACCTTAATATGATGATCGATGTGGAGGAAGAAATGGAGGTAACATCGGTTAATACGGTTGTACCTACACAAGAGTCATAACCTCCATATGTAATATGAGAGCATTGTATCTGGCAGTGCTTGACAGGAATGTGCAACTGAGTACAGTTGTGCAAAATCAGAATGAAGAGATTAGTTATCTCCATGAAGCTAAGGTGTCTGCAGAAGTAGATTTTGAGTCAGAGCACGATGAAAAGGTGCTTATGACAAATAAGGCTAGGGACTATAAGGACGAGGCCAATGAGCTTCGTAAAGAACTGGAGGAGAAGGACCAAAAAATAGCACGGATGTCTTACATCCATGAGAGTGCTCATAAGGATTTCAAACTGAAAGTTGCCTGTTATTCCATTGAGTCGGCACAAACTCGACATATTATTAGTCGGGATACTGTAGCGATGATTGTGAATGAGAAACACGAGGACGTTGTTATGCATTATTAGAAGTCTAGAGTGATAAATATGTGTGTAGTGATGTAAAACCCTCTTTTGTATAAAAGGGTAATCTTTTTATAAATCCCAACTTTTGTGAAATTCAATCGCGGGATAGAAATGTAATAGTTTTTGGCTATGAAAGAAAATTGTAAATAGTTTCAAACTATGAAGAAGCATATGAATATAATGAAGTTTTCATTTAATATGCTTTGTTATGGTATGAGTTGTTATGTGGCGAATAATAACGAAGTAAGTAAATAGATAATAATGAAATTCTATTTATTTAATCAGCAAATGCCACCAAGAAGAAGACAATGTTATTAGGAAGCGGAATCACATAATGATAACCAAGGGGGTCAAAACAACCCTATGCAAGAGTTCGTTAATTTATTAGCAGTTGTTAGCATTTAACCAATAGGGGTAGAGTACGCATGGGACCTAGGGGTTGCTAGAACGACTACCTTTAAAGAGTTTAAAAGCGTTGGTCCGCTGGAGTTCAAAGGAACAACGGACCCAATAGAGGCCCAGACATGTGTGAAAGAAATAGAGAAGGCGTTTGTTATTACAAATGTAAGTGAGGCGTAAAAGACTTCTTTTGCAACTTACATGATGAAAGGGGATGCCAACTGTAAGACCTCAACTTTTATGAATAAAGATTAATCTTTCTAGAAATATATTTTTGAATATTATGGTGTGGATTTGATATAATGTTATAGTTGTGGGTATTATTTACAAATTTTGCAAAGTAAGCAAGTGGTTATATACTATTCAATTGGTGGGAGAATATTCATTTTAATAGAGAATATTTGTAACGACTAACACAATCATTAGTGGACCCCTACAGCGGAAGTATTGTCGTGAGTTAAAATGGCGAATTATCTTTTTATAAAAATAACTTGGCGAAAGTTTTACAGTTAAATTGTTGAACTACACGGTGGTAAAAGAAATGCGATGTCGCGTGGTTGCATAATAGCACGGTATTAATTATTGATGCTTACGTGAGAAGTCACTCAGTTATACTCAATTATTGCTACAGTAATTGCTACATAATATCTCTCATATTATTGATTCAATTATTATCATAGTATCATCTGCATATTATTTTATATTATTAAATCAATAATTGAGACGACAATTATTCATATTATTATTTGCAATATTGACAATGTCTAAAAAGTTCTGTCAATGATAGGTTTGATCACCTAATTGCACGCCAATAGGGAGAAATCCTTATCAGAAAGCCCCCCTCTTTCCTAAGAATGATCTGGTTGTTAAATATTATGAGTTATAATATTAATGATGAATAAGTTTGTATTGATTAAAGATGAAATTGATATTTTCATTGTGTTAATGGAAATCGACATTTATTTTTATTGTGTTAATGAAAATCGACATTTATTTCGATAATAATTGATGTCTGGAGGTTATATTGACCAATCGGGTAATTAATCGGATAAATGAGCAATTAATTGCTATTAATTCACATGCTTATAACTATTTGTTCACATGCATGTACTATTAGGGGAGGTGGTGCAAGATTGATAATACTTGCATGACTAAATTAAAAATAGAGGTATAAATGAAGGTCTTTATCTAGTAACTATTTTTCACATGTATAAACTATTGATTCACATGAATGTACTATTAATTCACACGAGGTACTATTAGGGGAGGTCGTGCAAGTTTGATAATACTTGCAGGACTAAATTAAAAATGAAGAAAAAGATGAAGGTATTATACTGTAATATTTCAAGCCCAAAAACGTGCAATTATCAAAACTATATTTTCCAATAAATAGAAGTTCATTCTTCTTTCATTCTCACCAATTCACTAAGACTCACAAGAGCATTTATAGAGAGAGAAGCTATAGAGAGAAAGAAGAAGAGAAGTCTGCTACTTCACTATTCCAGTATCCAGTCTTCTTCTGAGGTAAGTGATATTATTTTATTCAGTATTCATAGGAATAATATTTTCTTCCATACTCTGTAGTATATGAGTAATATTATTTTGTCGCGTATTCCTGATTATACCCTTATTTTGTTAAAGTATTGCTTCTATACTCCATGAAATTAGTAGAATATTCTTAAAATTTGCGCTTCATCTAGTATCGTTTCACAAGGTTATTTTCTACACATTCTTGTTAAATTTTAAGCTTTTCATGCCGGAGTACTGTCCATGAGTAGTAATCATTTATACAGTACTATTCACAGGATACTATTCATAAAGTACTATTCACGAGATACTATTCACCAAGTACTATTTGCGGGTACTATTCACAAAGTACTATTCATGGGGTACTATTCCCAAAGTACTATTCACTCGGGTACTACTCACCCGAGGAATTATTCATAACAAAAATTGATTTCTTTGCTGTCCAAATCATTTTTGATACAATATTATTCTTGAATTTTACTCCACAAAGCAGTATCATGTTAACAATTTGGACATTATTGAATTTTTGATAAATTAAATCATAAATCTTTAAAAATTTACCATTTGCTTTCTTTTAATTGAATTCTTATATCATTGTCATCATCCTAATGCTTATATTGTGATTAAAGTCATATGTGGCTTACGTGCATAGACTATTGTTTGGTATGATTATGACCAGGGATTATTCGGTATAATCATGACCATAATGTTACAAATGATGTGGTAAAAATCCTCATTGGCCTGTAGTGCATTGATGGACAGTTATTGGTATGATTATGACCAGGGATTATTCGGTATAATCATGACCATTGATGATTACATGAATATCCTTTCCCCATAGTGCAGGGATGATTCGATGATGTGGTTTATTTATTAAGCTGAGTCTCAGCGATAAAATTGATGATAAACTTTTTAAATTATAGAAGATAGTAGATATTATGCTCTACTTGACTCTTCTAATGGATTGCTTGTTCCGCTGCAGTTAAACTTGATGTTTATTATATTTTATCAGTTTAACACTGTTGAAGACTAATGATAATTTATTATGCATTATCTTAGTCATAATTGTTAGTTCCCAGTAGGCACAATAGATCTAGAAGGGGGGGGGGTTGAATATATCCTTTTTAATTTTAAATACTTTTCTCTTTTATTTTGTATTGCTATTAAATTAGCATATGACAAACATAAAAATCTTTTCAGGCACAACAGAATAAGTAAAAGATCCCCTTCATTGATATATTCATAACCCTACATACATTATTTGGAGAGTTAGTTTGGTTGTAAGCAGTTAAAACATACATAGCATATATAGTAGTTTAATAGACATAATGTAAATGACACAAGGGGTTTTAAGTGGTTCAGAGACTCAAGCTCCTAATCCACTCTTCTACTTTCAACTAGCAGGATTTCCACTAAGGAAAGGCAGCACCCTGAATCACTAAGATTCCTTGAGGCCAAGTGACCTTAGGACTTGAGTTCACTAAGAACTCTTGAGACCAAAGTGACCTTAGAACGTCTCTACTTCCCTAGGAACTCTTCAAGCCCTGCAGGCTTAGAACTTTATTTAGTCCCTTTGGACAAGGACCCCTCAGGCCCTGGCTTCTTGTTGTTGTTGTTGTTGTTGTAGTTGGTGCTGAGCTGCTAAGATGTCTTTAAGTTTGATCATCTTTTGTACTTAGCAGCTTGGTGTGGTCCTCTTTGTATTATGCTTTGAGACTGGACCACATCATCTTTGGTGTAGCTGATCTTCTTACGTTCTGCTCATCTTTGTATATTATCAGCTGTGCACCATCACCGTTTATTGAACCCTTCTCAACATGTTGGCACACATGGTTCTGCACTTGCTCTGCTTCAGCTTTGGGTTCATGGTGAGTAGTAGAGTGGCTCTTGGGATTTGCCTTGTGCTTTGCCACTTTTCTGAATGCTAACTTCTTGTCCTTCTCGGCTCTCATCTTAGATGCCAATTTAGAGGGCATTCTTATCTTTGTTTGGTGAAGCTTTGATTTGTTCAAGTCCATCTTCAAAGTTGCTTCACTTCCACCTTCGTAGTCTCATTGTCACTGAGACTTGTTCTATTTGAGCTGAGGTGGAACTCGTAGAGTCAACATTAGCATTTTAACCAACTCGACAATTCTACAACATTGCAATCATTAGCAACACTTGATCGTTAAAGCTCTGGCATATTTATACTCCTTCCCAATCTTCACGTTGAGAAGTAGCCGTTAAAATCTCTTTGAAATGCTTCGCAGATCTTGAGTTATTTGATGTAGACTGCAGATGTGACATGTCTTACTTTTCTAACACTGCAGTCTACTGTTTCACCTACCCCGTCAGAGATGTCACTTTAATGTCTTTGGCAGGTCGAAGACTTGGTTTCCTCCTTCTGATTTCTCGATCAGAGGTTGTCCTTTTGCATCGATGCTCTCAATAAGCTTTTGTACAAATATCAACCTTCAGATTGAACCGTCGTGTCAATGCTTGATCTTGACCATTCGTACTCTACGATTACGATGCATGTCTTCATGGACCTGATCGTAGTGTCTTGTTGACTGGTAGAGACAACACTACGATCTTGAAGAGTGTTAATTGGATCTTCAATGTAGAACACTTCTTCCTTCTTTTGTGCAGTGCTTCAACACTTCTATTTGCCTCAACAGCTCTCAGATACTGATGACTTGACTTTTTTTTATGGCCTCTTCTGAATAACAAGACAGTTTAGATCTGTGGCGTGTCCAGCTCGCTTTCTCCTTGTGATCTCCCATTCAATTATCATCAATGGACTGACCCAATGCTTAATCACTTTAGCCTTATTCTTCAGAAGCTGTCCAGTGTCTCTGTATGCACTTCATCAGTTCTTTCTTTGTTTGGCAAACACTACGATCCTAGTTTCTTCCAAGATCGTCGTCTTCTGTTCATTTGACAGCTATTACACTTGCTGACTTTCCTTAGTTAGTTACTGAAGTCTTCTTCTGATTTCCTTATGGAAGACTTTATCCTGAATGGCGTCACAACTCAATCTGGATGCTGATTGGGTTGGTGCTTAGATCTTCTATTAGCTTGCATGCCATTCGTTGAATGCTCTCTGGTTTCCTTTATGATGGGATGATTCTTTGCAGTGCCAACCAGAGGCTTCATTCCTTTGGATATTCTGGGAGTGCTCATTTTTTGAGAATTATATTTGCTCTATGATTTTGCCTTGGCATTGTGAGCACATTTGTTGAAGTCGTAGTTCTGCACTCTACGATTCTGCTTTGGCTGTGCAAACACTACGAATCCGAGATCAGATCTTGACACTTTACGATTTTGGCCTTGTGCTTGTTGTCTTCATCTGTTCTTGCTCGACTATGATCTCTTCATGTACTCAATAGACTCTACAACTCAGAGTGTAATCTACGATCCTTGACTTGACTTCAGCATTAGTAGACTCTACGACTTCGAGTGTAGTCTACGTTTCTGACTTGGCTTCGGCAAATGTTTGGTCGGCTCGTAGGCAGGCTATCTCTACGATTCGGAACATGACTTCCTCAGCAGACTTCGGCTCTGAGGAACTTCTACTTAACACACTATGATCCTTCATCGTTTCTCCTGGCAGTCTATGAACTCTGAGATCTAATATCTTGCAGACTACGATTCTGCATCGACAGCTCTCAAGTTTTCCTTGACTCTCTTGGCAGACTCCGATTTCTGGTGCAGTACTCGACGATCAGACAAGCCTATCTGTTACATCATAAGATCAACCTAACATGCTTGATCTTTCTATGTTTATAGTCCTTGTACATCATTTCTTTTTAAGGACTTTATAAAGCTGTTTTGCTTATGTAGGATCAACCTAACATACTTAATCAATTCATTCTAAGTCCTTGTACACATGTTTCTATTATCTATCAAAGGACTTTATAACTTTTCTTAATGCAAGCATACTTACATGTTCATTCATATATATATCATAATCAAATCATATATAAATAGGAATAACATTCACATGCTTATTCCTGACAATCTCCCCCTATTTGATTATGACAAAAACAATAAGTGCATATGCATGTTATGAATGAATCTTATATACAGTGAGCAGCTGTATTTCTAAAACAGATAATCATGACTGTTATTTATAATGATATGGAATTTAATACAATGATATTTTACATCCTGGATCCAGAACATACCTAACTAGTTAGAGATGTACCTTTTTTGGCTCCATGTATGTTTCCAGGATTCTGCTGATCAACTAATCATCTGTTTGGCTTTCTTGCTTCTGCTCCCTTGAGATATGGCCTTTTCTGCTTTACTTTGCTCCCCATCAGATGTATGCTTCTCTTCTCCTTCTGGCTCCCCCTCAGCTTCGACATACATAGGTTCATCATTCTTCAGCTCTTCCTCAGAAGATGACACTGATTCTTTTTCTGTTATCTTCTTCTTTGACTTCTTCTCTCCTTTAATTCTTTTTCTGCTATCTTCTTCTTTGACTTCTTCTCTCCTTTCCTTCTGTTCTTCTTCGAATGCCTCTTGATCTGCCTCTTTCTATACCTCTTTTTCTCCCCTTTTTTGTCATTAATCATCTAGGAGAGTTGCTCTATGTTGGTCATGAGCTGCTCCATCAGGTAGGAGGAGTTAGCAACTTCAAACTTGAGTTCCTGTTGGCCTAGCTCAAGTTGCACTGAGAAAGATTGCTTCATGTCGTCAATCTTGTCAGAGAGGGCTTGGATTTGTTCTTCATTGGCCTTCTGTGCTCGTAGAGCTTCTGCCTTCTGATCATGCATGACCTTCAGATAGATGTTATCTCTTTCTTTGAGTTTGAGAGATACATCAGCCATAGTAGCTTGAAGTTTGTTCTGGAATGAACTATCTCCTGCTGCTGTCAGCTTCTGTGACTCTTCAATGAATAGAGATATTTTCTTAGTCAGTTCATCAGATTTTTTCATCAGCTCCTTCTCCACAGATACTTGATCATCTGGTTGAGCAGTCTCTTGTTGAGCATTAGATTGAACTTTACGATCTGCATCCTTGGATAAATTTTTGAAGGTGTTGAGAATCTGAAGAATCGTTGAGTTCCAATCACTGATTGAGGATGAAGGAAAGTCAGATTGCAGTGCTTGAGTTGATGGAGGTTTCTGATACTCTACGATCATCTCTTTGGTCAAGATCCTTCTTCCTTCAGAGTCCACTCTATGATCGTAAAGGATATAGTGATTTCCAGCATGACGATAGACTTTGAAGTGGGGCTGGTTTGTGATCATCTTTATAGCAAAACTCTTTACCCTTGGGAAGTTTTGTGCCACCAGCTCCATGCTTGGAAAGTGAGAGTAGCACCAGCTTTTGTAGCTTCCATCCTTTTCAGTGTGATCCCTTAGCCATGGTATCCATTGGAAGAACCATCTCATTAGCAAGTCATCGGGATTATAGAGAATGGTCGAGCAGTCTAGCTTCATGTTATTCCAATTTTTTGCTATATCAAAGGTAGTCATTCTTACCACCTTGAGTTTTTCATCTCCATAGTTCACCCATCTTTCTGATGGGGCTTCTGGTGGTTCATTCGAGACTTCTACCACTATTCTCTTAGTGAATTTTGCTGGAGAGAGGATAGGATAGAGTTCTTGTTCCTCTGATTCCTAATTTTCAGAATTGAACTCATTCTCCATTTCTTCTCTTTTAGAGCCTGAACCATCTTGATCATTTCCAATAGTGAATCCTTCTTGCTGCATTTCATTTTCAGAATCTTTTTCAGCAAGATTTTCTTCCGATTCATCTTCTTCACCAATGGTTCCATCTTCAGCACTTTCATCCTTTGATACAGACTCATCATCACTTAGTTTAACGATAGCATTGGAGTGATCGCTTCTCCTTTTGGAGGCAAATTTGGCTTGCAGTCTATAGCTCTTCCTTCTTCTTAGAGGTTCAATTTTGGGAGAGTCAGACTCTTCTTCCTCTTCAGACTTAGAAGCTTTTGGTTCATCAGATGAGTTTCCTTGGGGTTCAGCAAGGGTAGGGGCATACCCTTCTTCTTTAGACTTATCACCTTTTGAGCCATCATGGTGGCTTTCAGGATTGGAAGGGGCATATTCTTCTTCTCTTGAAACAGCATTGTTTGATCCATTATCTGGGCTTGTTAGGGCAGTTGCATTTGGGGATTGAGTTGGGTTATCTTGAATCTTTTCTTCATCAACAGAGTGACTGCTCTGAGGATTAGCCACAGGGCTTGAGCATTCCTCTTCATCAGCAGATGCTGCATTTTCATTCATTAATCCAGCTTCACCTTCACTGCTGGATTTGGTCTGTGGGTAGTCAGCCTTGAGATTGTTAGTTACCTTTTCTTCTTATGATTCTACATCCTTATCTTCATCAGATGTACTGTCTTGGGAAACTGAGGCTGGTTTGATTATCACCATGACTTTCTTGCTGGATGGCCCTTGAAGTAATCTGTTACTTCTCTTCTTTGTTGTTTTAGCAGTTAGGGCTCTTTCTTCTTCAACCTTGTCTTTGATGGAGAGACTCCTTGGTGGGGCCTTTTTTTTCTTCACACCTCTTGATTTCTTCTTGGCTGGTGTGCTTGTTGTTGGTACAGAATCATCTGACCTAGAGCTTTCTGCCTCTTCTGCCTTCCTCTTTTTGAGAGAGGCCTCACTTCTTGCTCCCGGATGTCGACCTTCCGGTTCTCCTTGGGGTTTTTCTTCCAATTAACAAATAGTTGTGGAGACATCACTTTGTGAACGTTCAGAGGCTCTCCTTCATCATCCTTGATCTTGCCTCCTAGCTTCTTCTTTATTACAATGCTCAATAGTCTTCAATGAAACACCTTTGTCAGTGGTTTTTCTGTAGACTTCTTTAGCTCAGCCTTTTCTACCCACTTGGAGATTTGATTAAACAGGATAACTCAAAAGTTAATTTGTTTCTTAAGAACTATTGCTGACATTATCTTCAACTGCTGATCAAGCACAGTATCATGTGCAGTATCCTAGCATAAAATAAATTTGCCCGCTATCTCTGCAAAGAACTCGAACTCTTCAAAAAACTCCTTCTTCTTCATGTCTTTCAGACTAGGGTTCCTTTGGTACCCCATGATCTCCTTTGCTTGTTCCGTATCGACATCATCAAGGCTCTTCAGTCCTTGGTTAGGAAAACCTAGGCATTGATTGAGGTCAGAAGGTTTCAGCTTTAGAGACTAACCTTTGACCTTGGTAGAAAGGGTTCCAGAGTTTATGGAAACATTGGAGTAGAACTCTTTAACCAGGTCAACATATACTCGAGTGCTTGCCTCAAGACATTCTGAGAATCCAGCTTTCTATACAAGTTCGAGAA
The DNA here is from genome assembly GCA_020205615.1 of Panax quinquefolius. Lineage (NCBI taxonomy): Eukaryota > Viridiplantae > Streptophyta > Magnoliopsida > Apiales > Araliaceae > Panax > Panax quinquefolius. Next base: position 66,711,145 of record CM035172.1, read on the forward strand.
TGTCTCTGAACTTCTTTTCGGATTTCTCAAACGACTTGATTCCAAGCTGAATGTCAGTGATAACTCGCCAATCTTCCATTTAAATAGTTCAAGGAATACGGGTGTTTGATTCAGAGGGATTGTTGAGAGATGATTGATTGTGATTTGGGAAAGACTCTGGAAGGTTAATTGATTTTGTCTTTTGAGAGGATTCTAGGGTTTGAAAAATGGGAGGGAGAAAGGTTCGATGCTTTCTGATAACTGTTTGCAGATTTTGAATTTATCTTAATGACAGTTCCTTCTAACTCTGCATAATCAGTGAGGTGTCAACAAATCATTGGTTGCATGAAGTGCAGTAATGAGTTGTAACTCCCCATAACTTTTCAGTTAGATATTTGCTTTAGGAGAGTAGACGTTTAATTGCGTGGATTGACTGTTGACCTTTTTGGTTCGTAGAGTGGCATGATAGAGAAGCTTTGGACTCTACGTTTTCCTTTGTTGACTCAACGATCAACTTTTGAGAGATGTCGTAGTGGATGGTTTTGACATTAATCCTCATCTTGATGCAGCATAGATTGATCACTAATATATTCGAACTTGTCTCCTCATTATCTGAATGGTTGAGCAATTGTCCCGTTTCTCAAGCTCCTCGTGAACTGGAGTATACTCTTGTAGGACTGCGATCGTCGAGTCTGCTTCTATGATCGCTGATGTTGCACTACGATCGTTGAAGTTACATTACTATCGTTGAGTTCTTTCAAACTCTACTCTGCGATAGTTCACTGTCTTGGTCCTTGAGATGAATTTGATCAAGCAATTCTTCTGGGTAAAGGTAGCTCAGAAAGGGCCAACCTCTTAGAGTGAGCTAAGGGTCAGGTTTGTCCCTAAAGCGCTTTCCAGATGAAGTACTTTAGAAGATATTTGCACTAACATCTCTTTTGACCTTTTCTGTTGGGGAGGTCCTCTACCAACTTTAGACAATTGCATTTGCTGTAATCGTGGTGTCCTCCTGCTTCTATACTGGAATCAGATGTTTGATCGTAGGTACTCCACAATTTTGAGTTGGGTGGCTGATATGTTATCAGTAGTACGTTTTGAGACGTTCTTACTGACTATGGATGTAAGACCCCAACTTTTTGAATAAAGATTAAATTTTCTCGAAATATATTTTTGAATATTATGGTGTGGATTTGATATAATGTTATAGTTGTGGGTAATATTTACAAATTTTTCAAAAATGCATGAAGTTGTTATATAATATTCGATTGGTGGGGAATATTCATTTTAACGGGGAATATTCGTACAACAAGATACAATCATTGGTGGACCCCTAGCGGAATTATTGTCGGATTGACAAAGCGACAAAAATACTTTATGAAAATAACGGCGGAAGTTTTCACAGTTAAGCTGTTGAACTACCGGTAGTAAAAATACGATGTCGTGTGGTTGCATAGTAGCACTGCGGTATTGATTATTGATGCTTACGTGAGAAGTCACTCGGTTATAATCAATTATTGCTACAATAATTGTTGCATCATATCTCTCGTATTATTGATTCGATTATTGCCATAGTATCATACGCATAATATGTTATTTTATTAAATCAATAATTGAGACGATAAAGTTATTCATATTATTAAATTGCAATATTTACAATGTCTAGAAGTTACGTAAAGGAGAGGTTTGGTCATCTAATTGCGCGCATGATAGGGAGAAATCCTTATTGGAAAGCCCCTCTTTCTGAGGAGCGATTTGGTTGATAAATATTGTGAGTTATAATATTAATGATGAATGTTATTAAAATTGAAGTTGTGTTCGGAGTTGAATTTGGAGTCATGGACGTGATATTTGAGTCAGGAACGATGAAATTAGTAGAAATAGTTTATAAAACACAAAAATTTTGGAATTCACTATTTGGTCGAAAAAAGTCAACAAATTTGATTTTTTAGGAAAAATCAAACTTCAAAATTTTAAAATTTATATTTTTGATAAAAATGGTTTCATTGTGTTGGAATTATTTGTGTTAGTGAAAAATAAACAATTATTTTGATAATAATTGATGTCCGGAGGTTATATTGACCCGATCGAAGTATTTAACTTAGGATAAATGAGCAATTGATTGCTATTATTTCACATGAGTATAACTATTTGTTCACATATGTATACTATTGTTTCACATTCTTGTTACTATTAGGGGAGTTGGTGCAAGATTGATAATATTTGCAAGACTAAATTAAAAATGAAAGAAAAGTTGGAGGTATTGTACTGTAATTTTTCAAGCCCCAAAATGTGCAATTATCGAAACTATATTTTCCTATAAATAGAAGCTCATTCTTCCTTCATTTCTCACCAATTCACAAAAGCTTTAGAGCGATTATTATAGAGAGAAATTATAGAGAGAAAGAAGAAGAGAAATCATTACCTCTTTATTCCAATATCCGAGCTTTTTTTTCCAAGGTAGGAGTATTACTTCTTTCTTATCCATGAAGGAACTTACATTATTCCATTCTTTATTTTTACGTTGGAATAACTTTGATCATGGGCTACCCTATACTTGGTGAAATTCTTCTATTATTCCATTCTTTATTATTCATTGGAACATCACATCACATGCGTTTCTGGGACTGGAATTAAAATCTTTATTATTCTCGTTGGAATATCACATACGCATGCGTTTTATTGGGACTGATTACATCTTTATTATTACATTGGAATATCACATGCATGCGTTTTACGCCGGACACGATTCCATCTTTATTATTACATTGGAATATCACATGCATGCGTTTTCTGCCGGACTGATTCCAGATTATTTATTATTACATTGGAATAACCTTCCTGTGCGGTCTATCGCATGCTTGGTGATTTCTTTTATTATTCCATTCTTTATTATACTCAGTTGGTTAAAGTTTTGACTTCTATAATCCATGAAATTAGTGGAATATCCTTGATATTTGCGCTTCATCCAGTATCTTTTCATTGAAATATTCTTCTAAGGATTCTTGAATTTTACTCTACAAAACAGTATCATGTTGACAATTTGGACGTTATTAGTTCCTGGATAAATTAATTCTTGAACTTTTTTTTATTGAATTTTTATATCATTTTCATCATCCTCATGTTTATATTTTGTTGAAAGTCATCTATGGCCTATAGTGCATAGATGGACTTGGTATGATTACTACCAGGAATTATTCGGTGTAATCATGACCGTAATGTTAAAAATGATGTGGAAAAAGTCCTCATTAGCCCGTAGAGAATTGATGGACAGTTGTTGGCATGATCATGACCATTATTGAATACACAAATATTCTTGGCCCGTGGTGCATGGATAATTGTGGTCGTGATACTAAAGAATATCCTTGGCCGTAGTGCAGGGGTGATTCGATGATGTGGATTATTTATTAAGATGAGTCCCAGCAATAAAAGTGATGAAAAACCTTCTAAATCATAAAAGATTGTAGATTTTATTCTCTACTTGACTCTTTTAATGGATTACTTGTTCACCGCAGATTAAACTTGATGGTTGTTATATTGTATCGATTTTTAACTTTGTTGAAGGCTAATGATAATATATTACGCATTATCTTAGTCATAATATTTCCCTCTTGGGCTAGTTGAGCTCACCTTTTAATTTTATTGTTCTCTTGAGAAATGAGAGCGTAGTAGGGACTAGTCGGGGAAGCGGAGTGACGGACCGGATGTGATGATAGCATTAGTAGTCCTCACTATTCTGTGAAATATTGTAATAATAATTGTAATAAGGACTTCTTTTGAGTTTGTATAATCTCTAGTAGACTATATTTGTATTCAAACTCATAGTTTATGTTTTATCGTATTGTACACGACAGTTGTATTATTAAGTTGTATTTGAATTTATGTACCATGTAAGTGGCGACCCAAGATGGGTGACGTATATCTAATTTTGGGGGCGTCACAGTGGATTTTCATTTGGTTCATCAGCCACAAAGTTTTAAGACTCTGTAGCTGGTACATTGCTTCATAGTATATCTCAGTGTTATTGTTTCTCAACAGATCGCTGCTCCCCATGGTTGATGCTGTCTTCCCAGATAGATGTGATTCCCTTTTACTTTAGGTTCATTTGAAGGCAGCCTCACATATCTCCTTATGACTGGAATCACAATTATCACTTAGATCTCCTTGTATCGTAGGCATGTATATTTTCAGGATTGATCACTCTACGATTTTTTGACAGCACTACGAACGTAGTCTTCATTGACAGTCTTGTGCGTGTGAAGTTCTGCTCCCGTAATGAGTTCCTCTTGACTGATGCTCGATGATCCTCTGATTTGAGCTTCTTTGAGGATTCTTCTCCTATAGCATTCTTTGCTTGTTTTTGAGCACATAAGACCCTTTTCATCTTTGGTTGAATGGCCTGCTTCCATATACAGATTAGCATCCATGTGAGCTCTATTCTAGTTAGCTCAGCGGGTCTTCAAGGACAGGCTTGGACATATAGGAATTTTATCAGAATCTCTTCTGAACAGTCCTTAGCCTTCTGTTGGTTGAGTCTTCTTGAATGAAGTCTTCTGCTTCAATGTTCCTTAGTGTGGTCAGACAGACCAAGTACCTGCAGAATAGATTCATTTCTATTTTTGGTACCCATAATTAAATGGGTCCTGCTAGGTTAGTTTTCTAAACCCCTGTTCCTCATATTTGGATAATCATCACATTTTTCATCAAAAGTCATATTCATGCATGCAACTAGTTTTAGATAATATATTTTGAGATGCATGAAGGTGAGTGTGTGTAATATTTTTCATTTTAATAACACACTCTTTCTCTTTGATGGTTTCATCATTTGCTGAGTTATGTTCACAATGTTTGAGTGTTCACAGAGTGAAATTAACTCTACGATTTATGTGTATCTTGTTGATTCATGGAGGTGATCAGTTTCTACAAATCATCAAGATACACTTGTAGAACTGATCATACTTAGTGGGTTATCAAACACTTAGAACATAGGTTTGTACATACATACTAACCCATCAACAAAGATTACTGCACATAGAATTACTTTGGCCTGTGATGCTCTTATGACCCATTTCAGATTTCCTTCAAGATGTCATCTTCAACCTAAAACTTGGATGGAGAGAAAGTTAATAGGCATTTGAGTTTCCATCCTCAGGGTACTTTCTCTCTTCACCTTTTTTGGTAGATTATGGCTCTTTGATGAGAATCTTTATTACGATTCATAAGAAGAAGATGCATTTATGATGTACACATTTATAATAGTGAGGAACCAAGTACCTTTTCTTGTCCGGTTTTAATGATCATTTACCTTTAATATACTAAGTTTAGGCATTGATGTGCATAGTTTCACATTTACTCTTGATAGCTTATTGCACTTGTTGGCCTTTAATCAATCAGCCATAGTCTTGAAGATACATCCTTAGAATCTCAGCATCTTGAATTCTTTGACATCCTTCAGTTCACTGGTTTGCACCAGTTCTTTGGTTGGCGGACACATGTTTGAGAAGAACTTCTTTCTTCTCTGAATAAGCATTTCTTAGCATGTATGACCTTTTCATCTTTCAGGCTGGTGGATGCTTGACTCTGTGTTGTTGATGTCTCTTTGGCTATCTCGTCTGGTTTTCAGACTACAAGATTGACTGCAGGCTAGGATTGGTCTTGTAGATATAATATTTGAGAACATAGACCAATCTGAGCAGCTTCAGGTGTATATACACATTTACCTATACACAATATTTCCAACGTATGAGCTCATCTGCATATAACAAGTGACTTACTACTAAACTAAGTTTAGAATAATGTTTGTGCTCGAGAATGCACTCAAAGCGATTAGCTTTTGAATATAGCATGAGAACACCGCTCCGATACCAATTGTTAGTTCGAGAGAGCACAATAGATCTAGAAGGGGGGGGATTGGATAGATCCTTTTTAATTTCAAATACTTTTCTCTTTTATTTTATATTGCTATTAAATTAGCATATGACAAATATAAGAATCTTTTCAAGTACAACGAAATAAGTAAAAGAACCCCTTCATTGATATATTCATAATCATACATACATTGTTCGTAGAGTTAGTTTGCTTGTAAGCAGTTAAAACTTACATAGCAGTTATAGCAGTTAATAGACATAATGTAAAAGACACAAGGGGTTTTAAGTGGTACAGAGACTCAAGCTCCTAATCCACTCTTCTGCTTTCAACTAGCAGGATTTCCACTAAGGAAGGGCAGCACCCTAAATCACTAAGATTCCTTCAAGGCCAGCAGCCTTGGGACTTCAATTCACTAAGAACTCTTCAAGACCAGTAGCCTTGGAACGTCTCTAGTTCCCTAGGAACTCTTCAAGCCATGTAGGCTTGGAACTTAATTTAGTCCCTTCGGACAAGGACCCCTCAGGCCCTAGCTTCTTGTTGTTGTTGTTGTAGTTGGTGCTGAGCTGCTAAGATGTCTTTAAGTTTGATCATCTTTTGTACTTAGCAGCTTGGTGTGGTCTTCTTTTTATTCTTCTTTGAGACTGGACCACATCATCCTTGGTGCATATTGTCAGTTGTGCACCATCACCATTTACTGAACCCTTCTCAACATGTTATCACACATGGTTCTGCACTTGCTCTGCTTCAGCTTTGGGTTCATGGTGAGTAGTAGAGTGGCTCTTGGGATTTGCCTTGTGCTTTACCACTCTTCTGAATGCTAACTTCTTCTCCTTCTGGGCTCACAGCTTAGATGCCAATTCATAGGGAATTCTTATCTTGTTGAGTGAAGCTTTAATCTGTTCAACTCCATCTTCAAAGTTGCTTCACTTCCACGTTCGTAGTCTCACTGTCATTGAGACTTGTTCTATTTGAGCTCAAGTGGAACTCGTAGAGTCAACATTAGCATTTTTACCAACTTAATAATTTTGTAACATTGCAATCATCAGCAACACTTGATCGTTGAAGCTCTGGCATATTTATACTCCTTCTCAATCTTCCCGTTGAGAAGTAGCCGTTAGAATCTCTTTGAAATGCTTCGCAGATCTCGAGTTATTTGATGTAGACTGCAGATGTGACATGTCTTACTTTTACGACATTTGCTAGATCTCTTGTTTCACCTACCCCGTCAGAGATGTCACTTTAATGTCTTGGGCAAGTCGAAGACTTTGTTTCCTCCTTCTAATTTCTCGATCAGAGGTTGTCCTTTTACATGGATGCTCTTAATAAGCTTTTGTACAAATATCAACCTTCAGATTGAACCGTCGTCATTGCTTTAATCTTCAGCTATTCGTACTCTACGATTCTAATGCATGTCTTCATGGACCTGATCGTAGTGTCTTGTTGACTGGTAGAGACAACACTACGATCTTGAAGAGTGTTAATTGGATCTCAATGTAGAATATTTCTTCGTTCTTTTGTGCAGTGCTTCAACACTTCTCTTTTCCTCAACAGCTCTCAGATATTGATGACTTGACTTCTTTGTTTTGGGCTCTTCTGAATAACAAGACACTTCAGATTTGTGGCGTGTCCAGCTCGCTTTCTCCTTGTGATCTCCAGTTCACTTATCATCAATGGACTGACCCAATGCTTAATCACTTTAGCCTTGTTCTTTAGAATCTGTCCAATGTCTCTATATGCACTTCATCAGTTCATTTGATAGCTACTGCACTTGCTGACTTTCCTTAGTCAGTTACTGAAGTCTTCTTCTGATTTCCTTGTGGAAGACTTTATCCTGAATGGCTTCACGACTCAATCTGGATGCTTATTGGGTTGGTGCTTAGATCTTTTGTTAGCTTGTATGCCATTCGTTGAATGCTCTCTGGTTTCCTTTATGATGAGATGAATCTTTTCAGTGACAACCAGAGGCTTCATTCCTTTGGATATTCTAGGAGTGCTCATTTGTTTGGGAATCGTATTTGCTCTATGATTCTGCCTTGGCATTGTTAGCACATCTGTTGAAGTCGTAGTTCTGCATTCTATGATTTCGCTTTGGCTGTGCAGACACTACAACTCCTGAAAGTAATATGCACACAAGCCAATCATGTTTGATGATAAAGCATATACTTTGTAACAATCTTATTCATTTATTAATAAAAAGTATTAATTTATTAAAGGCTTTTAATTATCTACATGGTGTTGTTTTATATTATGTGATAAACCCATAGTTTTAAGCAATGCTTTTAAAATAATGATGATGATCATTCTAATGAGATCTAAATTCTTAGAAAGCTTAAAACTAAAATAGTTCCCAATCATTGGATTACTAAATTGGGGATTAGTGAATCCGGATAGATTGGTACATACGCTGTTTTGCTCATTGGATGAGGATGATTGATCTCATGATCATTTGTGTGGAGACATTAAAGCAAGTATGTAGGTGCTTATTAGAGAATAAGTTCATTTGAGCATTGGCTCGCTAAGGAATACCTAATGGAGTTTTACTTGCCTATCAATAGGAATTTCTGTAGTGATAGTAAGTACAAGTGATCCTTGGACTTGAGATCATCATAGTATCTTGTGTATGATGAGTTATACTTTGACTTATTCCTTAAGACCCTTAGGGGTATAAAAGGTATGCTTGGGTATAATAAGTTGTACATGGAGATAATGTATGATCAATAAAGAATCTACCACTTTATTAAAAGAAGAGAAATGTCCTATGTGATTCGATAAATGACAACCCAAAGAGTCCTTGGTTAAGCAGAATGAAATTAGAAAGGAGTTTCTAATTTGCATTATTTGAGTTGTGCATTTAAGGATCGAAATACATATAATTAAATAAAATAAGACTTGACGGTAATTCCATGTCTTATATTTAATTGGGACATTGTATGGTGGAAGGATTGAATTATACGGTAACTATTTACTCAAAGGTTCTTTAATGATTAATGTTGAAATCTATATTATCCGGAAAGTCGTTGATCTCTGTGGGAGGCTTATCCTATTGTAGAATAAATATTATTTATTTAAATTAATTAATTATTTAATTTATTTATTTAAATAAGATTAGAATTGTTCTAATTGATTTATTCACAAGGTTTAATATGGAGAACCTAAAGGGTCACACCATAAAAGGAAGAATAATTATTTAAGAAGTTAATGGCATAATCGTAATAATATGTTAAGTATATTTAATTTAATCTATGGTGATAGAATAAATTAAATAGTTTAATATTTATTATTTAATATTTTAGAAATATTAAATATAAATTAATAAGAGGAGTCTTATTAATATTATTACAATTATTATTATTTTAATTTCTAAAAGAGTTTAGGAATTAATTTAATATAAGTACTCTCATTTATTCCTAATAGATTAGGAGGGAAAATTAATTAAAGGAGTTTAATTAATTATCCCTAATAAGATTAAGAGCCCATTTAATTAAAAGAGTTTAATTAAATAATACCTTATTTTAATAGGGTTACTTGATATCTTTATAAGATGAGTCTTATATCGATATCAAAATATACGTAATAATTCCAATAGTTGGAGAGTACGCTCTTTTCTATAGAGATAGAAAAAACTAGGGTTTAGCCAACCACCCATCTTCTTGAATTCTTCTTCTTCCTTGGTGGATCACCTCTAGAGGCCAAACACTTGGGTGGCTAACGTTGATCAAAGGAAGGAACCAAACCCGGTGGATTAAAGTTGAACGCGAAAGGATTTGGAGGTGAACTTGTACCTGAGGAAGCTCGATCTTCAAGGGTATGATTTTATTCTTTATCTTTTCGTTTAATTAATAATTGTGCATAAAGGGTGATCCGGGTATATGGTTTGTATGAAATTTTAAAACTCTGATTTTTACACGTTTCCGCACTTTTTATGCAATTTGATTGTGTTCTTGAATATTACAAACCTAACAGTGGCATCAGAGCCAAACCTTTATGCGAATTATTAATTATTTTAATTTAATATGTATATTGATATGTGTTTTGAACAATTTTTTGGGCATAATTTTATTGTATAAAATTTATTAAAAAAAAAGAAGGAAAGCTGAAATAATTTCGGTAATCCCGATTTTTTCCGCGGAGTCTGTTGATGCTTTTTTCAAAAGTTGATCTCATAGCCACGCGCATCACGAAAAACAATAAAAAAATAACCGGCAGCGTGGACAAGGGAATCACGTGCTATATATAAAAAAAAAAAAGTTGCAGGTTTTTTATAAACTTACACGAGTTCACATTTTTTTTATTATTATAATGAGCTGATTCGGTAATCATGATAATCATTCCCACTATACTGTCATTCATGATTCGGTAATCATGATAATCATTCCCACTATACTGTCATTCATGATTCGGTAATCATGATTCTTAATGATTTTTGGAAAAACTTGAATCTCCTGTTTTCTTTTTAAACCATTCGGATATATATATATATATATATATATATTATAATATTCGGTTATTATTATTATTATATATATATATATTTTCATTTATTTTATAATTAAAATAAAAAAAAGTTTATTTTAATTTTAAAATAAAAGATTTATTTTAATATTAAAATAAAAGAGTTTATTTTAATCTTAAAATTAAATTTCATGCTAACTAATTAGAGTTGGAATTGGATTCCATGGTAACTAATTGGAGTTGAAATTGGATTCTATGTTTCCTTAAATAAAGGAGTTTATTTGTGAATAGGAAAAGAATCAGTCTTTCCTTAAATAAAAGAGTTTATTTAGATATGAAATAAGATTTCATATTATTCCAAATAAAGAGTTTATTTGTGAATAGGAAAAAGAATAAAATGTTTCCTTTAATCAAAGTTTTTTTTTATATGGAATTGGATTCCATAATTAATTTAAATAAAGGAGTTTATTTTGATTAAAATTTTGATTAAAATAAAATAATTTATTTTATTCAAAATTGGATAAATTAAAATAAAATAGTTTTATTTTGATTTAAATTTGGATTTAAATAAATGAGTTTATTTTATTCAAAAAATAGATTTTATACTAACTAAATTTGCCCATTAAATGATATCAATATATATATTAAATGTTTATTATTCATATGATGAATGTTATTTATTGATGCATATGATGATGTGTATGATAATAAATGGGATTGATTATGGACTATTGACCAATATGATTGGATTTTATTTTAGTTGGATGCATGAATGTATGGGTTTTATTAAATGGGGTCTCACGTGCCTCGCCTTCTCTAATTTTTCTTAATATAAATTCTATCTCCTTCCTATGTACTTCCCTCGATGGCGATCAAGGTTTCTATTTATTTTAAATAGTTTTGTAATAGGAATAGTTAGAATTAATTTTGAAGAATTAGAGATCAAGGAGCAAGGAGCGCTTGAAGACCCATTTGTAATGGAGCCCGGGTTTAAATGTAATAGTTATATTTAAATATTATTTCTTACACCCCTAGGGTTTGACCTTTTGGTTCATTTGGTGGCTCTAGTGAACCAAACTAGAATAAAAGTCCATAATCAATCCGGGTAGAATATAGTATTCTATATGTGCATGCTTATACTATATATTTTATATATTATGCAAACATGCTTCGCATGTTAATTAATATGACGGCGTATTTTATATATATATATGTAATGCAGACTAAACAAGATGAGACAAATTAATAACAAACCCCTCAATTTTTATATATTAAGTCCTAAGCGTTCAAAGATATTTGAAATATCGAACGTCGCCTTCTAGCATGATAAAATTAATAGAGTATCAAATATTTAATATGAGTTTTCTGTGTCACCACAAGGCAAGTATTAAGTATTTAAGATGTTAATTTATCACATTTGATGCTTATAAAGAAAATTGAACAATATTATTTTGTTTGTGTCATCACAAGGATAATATTTTTCTTTTTTGAATATATGGAGTAATAGGTTGGACTTAACTTGGATAATTTTGATTCGGATGTGCCACCACTTGATCAAAATAATCTAAGAGGCAAAAGAAAAGGAGTTGCATAGTTGATGTAATTGACAAAGGTTGTCTACCTATTTATTTATATATAGTTTGTTGTGTCACCACAAGGCTATATACATTTGAAATGGGATCCTTATTCTCACTAGCAAATCTTTAATTAGATTTTGCCGAACTATATAAGTGAGGGTAATATAGTTTGAAGAAAATAGTGGGAGATACCAATTTAAAACAAGACCTAATTTATTTTGGTAATTAATAAAGGAATGTATGTTAAAATGTTGTTAATTACAAGTTCATTTACAGAATTTTACAATGTCTAAAATTACTATCACTGCGAAGCATATTAGATGTTATTTAATCGGACCGAATTAAACGGATTGGTTAAGGAAATTGAGAATAGTTCTCACGGCTAAAAAGCTATCTTATATCCTTAATATGCCTATCCCTGCAATGGTTGCAGACAATGCCTCTGAGGAAGAGATTGTTACTTTTAGAAAGTGGCAAGATGATGCACAGTTGGCTCAATGCATCATGCTCGTATCCATGAGTAACAAGCTTCAGTGTCAGCCTGAAACTATGGATACTTCTACTATACTCCTGCACGTCAAGTAGTTGATGGTGAGGAAAGTAGGACTGATAGATATCAGATATCTAAGGAGCTCTTCCGATCTAGAATGGCCAATGGCACTATAGTACAGACAAAAGTTCTTAAAATAATCAATTTGATTGATCAATTAGACAATTGGTTTTGTCATGGATGGAAAGTTGACCAAGATTTGATCTTGCACTCACTCCGGACTCCTTTCTAATTGTTGTGAATTTTTCATATGAATAAGCTAGATACCGACCTCACCGATTTGCTTATCATGTTGAAAAATATTGAGAGTCACTTTCCAACCAAGAAAGATCAAGTCTTCTTGGTAGGGGCCAAAGGATCTTACGAAAGAAGAACGATTCAAAGAAGGTAAAATGTAAAGGCGTAAACAAAGGATAATAAGAACAAAAGCGACACGGATAGCAAAGGAGTTTGCTTCCACCGCAATAAGCCCGGGACATCGGAAAGAAAGCTGCGAGAAGCATCTTGCGGAGAGGCTAACCAAAGAAGCTTAGTGAAGTTTCGGATTACAATCGCTTTTTTGTTCATGATTGAAATAAATTTTTCTTTAAGTCAAGGTTCTACTTGGGTATTGGATACCGACTTTGGTTATCATAAATATAGATTTATGAAGGGACCAAGCAGAAGTGGAAAGCTAAACAAATATAAGTAATCCTATGTGCGGAAAATGTAGCAAAGGTTGCCATATTAGCCATAAAAACTTATAGTTTAGCACTGCCTACGGGCAAATCTATTAAGTCAATAAGTTGTTATTGTATTCCAGTTCTTGTTAAAAATATTATTTCCATTTTATTGTTGGACAATGAAATCTTTGGTATTATAATTAAGAACAATTGTTGTTCTATTTATAATAATAATATTTTGTATAGAACTGGAATATTACTTAATAAATTTTGTATACTTGACTTACGTGAAAATAATTTTGCATATTGAACAAATTAGTATAAGAAAAGGAGATGATCATTCAAAGAGTTGAATGTGTGTATTTACTGAATACAAGTGTGAATTATTTGAAAGGTTCAAAGAATTGTATGAAACAAATTGGCAAAAGTATTAAGATTCTTTGATTAGATTAAGGAATAAATACTTGTGCAATAAGTTTCTAGATCATCTTAAATGGTTTTTCATAATGGACACATCCCGACACGCAATAATTGATTGATGTATCCGAATGAAAAATCGTTCCTTGTTGGACATGGTGCGGTCCATAATGATTTTACCGACATTCCAAAGATCCTTCGGGATAATGTCCTAGAAATGGCTACATATCTACGAAAATGGTAACCTCAAAATCCGCCCCAAGACTCCATAAAAGTTATGGATGGGGAGGATTCCTAATCTTAAGTATGTTAAGATAAGGGTTGTCCAACTTATGTGAAAAAGGTTTCAAAGGATAAGCTTGGGACAAGATTTGACAAGTGTCGATTTGTGGGACATCCTAAAGTAAGTTTAAGGTATATGTTCTATAATCCCGCTTAGCAAAAGGTGTTTATTGTGAAAACACGCCTTCTAAGATAAATGTGTTTATCATTCAAGGGCTAGTGGGAGGATAATAGATCTTGAAGAGTTCAAGAACCACAAAATACTATAAGTCAAATAAGAGGAACTCGTAGATGTAACCTATTGTACCACAACCTGAATCAGTAAATCTGAAATAAAATCAAGATACATAGGAGGTATGGATTCATCATGGATGATGATGATGAGGTACGCATCATAGAAGATGATGATCCAGAGTTACATACGATGAGGTAAGAGTTCTAGTGTGTACAAAAGGGTCAGTGGGAAAGTCTTGAAATTTCTAGTATTATATGTTGATATACTACGGATGAGGAATTACATACCAATGCTACAATCAGTAAAGATAAAGTTGTCTAAACATTCCTCCATGAATGATTTGGGAAGAGTATCGTGATTGGGGATATAAATCTATATAGATAGATTTAAGAGGATGCTCGACTTAACCCAAGGAACGTATATTCATTTGATGCTAAAGTCGTTTAGCATGGCAAACTCCAAGAGATGTCTCATGTCGATGAGCTATGGAGTGAATCTCTTAATAGTCCCCACGCACTCGAAAAAAGAGAGGTCGCATGAGTGACAATCATGTATGCAATGAAATGTACGAGACCTGATGTTGATCAGTCATATTATGGAGAAGTTCACTATGAGTCAGTGAAAAACATCTTAAAGTGCTTAACCAGCACTAAGGATGTGATCATATTCATGGTGGGTCTAAATTAAAACTAGAGGGCTTAACAGACTCAAGTTTTTCAGACAGACCAAGATGACAGAAAAATCCACTTTAAGGTAAAGCGTTATCTTGAATAAATTGGTGCAATTAATTGGAAAGGTTCCAAACAAAGAAAGAGTTCTTTGGTTTAGTGATAAAGACAAAGTATATAGCTATAAATGAAGCTGCAAGTTGATTGTTTGGATTAAAAGTTCATTACAAAACTAAGGAATAGTTCCTAAGTCTCATCTTGGATCTAAACATGTGTTGTGGTACTTTAATTTAATTATTAGAATCATTGAAAGATGAGAAATCACTATAGAGATAGTGGACTCTCATGAACAACATTACATATCCATTAACTAAAGCTTATCCAACAGCAGGATAATCGTCACTTAGAGAAGAAGAGTATGAGATACCATGGCGATTGGCTTTAGTGCAAGTGGGAGATTGAAAGTAATATGCACACAAGCCAATCATGTTTGATGATAAAGCATATACTTTGTAACAATCTTATTCATTTATTAATAAAAAGTATTAATTTATTTAAAGGCTTTTAATTATCTACATGATGCTATTTTATAATATGTGATAAACCCATAGTTTTAAGCAATGCTTTTAGAATAATGATGATGATCATTTTAATGAGATCTAAATTCTTAGAAAGTTTAAAACAAAAATAGTTCCCAATCATTGGATTACTAAATTGGGGATTAGTGAATCCGGATAGATTGGTACATACGTTGTGTGACGCCCCCAAAATAGGTCCATTCCATACAACTTTATTATTACAACATATAAACTGTGAGTTTAAATACAGATATTGCCATCTAGACAATATCCACACGCAAATAAATCCCCATCATAATTATTGATACATTATTTTACAAAAATGGTGAGGACTACTAAACAACTCTCTCTAGAACCTTCATTCCATACCCGACTAGTACTGCTACATTCTCGCCTCCCGAGAAGAAAAATGGAACAACAAGGAAAAGGGTGAGCTCAACTAGCCCAAGAAAGAATATTATGACTAAGATAATATACAACAAATTATCGTTAGTCTTCAATGAGGAAAAATCTAATAGAATACAATAGACAACAAATTTTAAATCAATATTCGCAATGAAATAATAATTCATTAGAAGAGTTAAGTAGAGAATGCAAACTACTATCTTCTATATATGAATTTAAAAGTTCATCGTCGATATTTTATCCTCGTAACATCAATCAATATACATCCGAATCAAATATTCATCTTTGCACTACAAAGCCAAAGATATTCATCAGTTGGTCATGTTCATCTAAACACTGCTCATCTTTGAACTACTACCAAAGATATTCTTGAAATCATTCATCTTTGCACTACAGCCAAAGATATTCAATAATATCATCATTTAAAATCGAAGATGATGAAAATATTTTTAAAGAAACGAATCCAATTGAAACAAAATGACAAGATTAAGGATTAAGGATTAAGGATTCGTACTTTGTTTTATCCACGTCCAAAAATACCTCAAAAAATAATCATAGGGGTGTAAAATTCAAGAATGATCAAAACATGGATACAATCAAAGCCAAGATCCGAATAGATATTTTAGATTTAAAAGAAAATTTTTTTTATTTGTCATTGAATAGTGTCGATTCGTGAATAGTGCCAGATATCGTGAATAGTGCCGTGAGTACGTGAATAGTAACTCGACACCAAAAGATAGAAATTCCACAAAAAACATCTTCACGCTTAGCTTGAATAGTACTCGTGAATAGTAACTCGTGAATAATAACTCATGAATAGTAACTCGTGAATAGTAATTCATGAATAGTAACTCCGACATGAAAAAGTTCCAAATTTGATAAAAAGTTCCAACCAATATTTCAGCATAATGATATTGAAGAAATAATATTATTTGAGAAGAAAATAACATCCCTTACCTCGAAAGACAGTACTTCTAGTTGAAACACCGGATATAGGCTATGACTTGAACTTGCACCGTATAGCAATACTCAAAGTATACTCAAAATACTCACAAGAATACGCTCGATAATATAGAGAGAAAACTTGATTTCGGTGTGATTTTCAATTCTAACATAAGCACCTATTTATAGGAAATTGCTTAGTAACACCAAAGTAGAAAATTTAATAAATTAATATTATAATTTTTTCTACAACTTCCTACGCATCCAAGAATCTGAACTCAGCCACCCTAACACATGTTAAATGAGTTTCAAAATGGAAAAAAACGTTTTTGTAATTAAAAATATTTTAAACTTCCAAAATCAATTATTTTGAACTTGAACTTCAATAATTCACAATAAATAGCTCTTTTATCAGAAAATTTGAATCTCGCGACTTTTTATAGGAAATTCAATTCTCTACAACTTTGCAGAAGAAAAGTTTTCCAAATTCCAAACATAAATTGACCGAAATCCTCAAACGGACAATTTTACAAGATATAATCAAATTTCAGTCAAGAAATGGGGTCCACCGACACACAAAACATGTGTTAATCATTTAATGCCACAAAATACTCTTCCTCCTCATATACTCATATATCCCACATTCATTATAAAAATATCACCAATTAATATATTATTAAAATAATATATTTAAATGAATTATTTTATCAGAAAAAGATAAAATATTAATTTTCAACAATTGTCATTTTAAAATTTTTCTCCATCTATATCCACATAAAATCAATATTTTCCTCATCATATAAATCAATAATTAATTATTCACAAATAATATTATAGAATCACAAAGATCTTGGCAACTGTGTAGTTCCTGAGAAAAGAGGGGCTTTCAATAAGAATTTCTCTCTTCTTGGCGTGCAATTAGGTGACCAAACCTCTCCTTAGATGTAACTTTCTAGACATTGCCAATAATGTTATCTAATAATATTATTAGGATAATATGAATTATTGCTTCGATAATAGAAAATCTTTGTGTAATGACAATTATTAAAACAACAACAATATAAAATATCAACGCAACAATTATTGAATCAATAAAATAAAATATCGAATAAGAATTACCGTAATAATTATTGAGTAGTGCCTTCTCACGTAAGAATCAATAATTGGTGCAATACTGCAGTGTAGCTCTTGCTCAACAATGCGTATTAGTGTGTTTTAACCAACCGGGTATTCCAACAAGATTAATTCAGAATAACTATTCGCCGTTA
This sequence comes from Panax quinquefolius, assembly GCA_020205615.1. Taxonomy (NCBI): domain Eukaryota; kingdom Viridiplantae; phylum Streptophyta; class Magnoliopsida; order Apiales; family Araliaceae; genus Panax; species Panax quinquefolius. Next base: position 66,729,025 of record CM035172.1, read on the forward strand.
TTTATAAAAAACTTATATTTGTCATTTTTTCATCCAATCGCTTCAAGTTATGGGGCCCATAAAAGATCGCTACAGGTAAATGCATTTAATATTCCCCGACAAAGACGAATATTCCACGACCAAACGAATATTCCCAAAAATAATGAATATTTTATCACCACTTGCTTATTTTGAAATATTTGCGTATTTTACCCATAACTATCCACATTAATCAAATCAACCCTTACTATTTCAAAATAATAAATAGAGGAAAATAAATTTCATTTATTAATAATTTGGGGTCTTACAACCTCCCTCCTTATGAAATTTTCGTCCTCGAAATTGGACGACGACGACCGATGTTTGAAAAGATGAGAATACCTCGCTTTCATTTTCGTTTCCAACTCCCAGGTCATTTCCTCAATAGCATGGTTTCTCCACAAAACTTTAACTTGTGGTATGACCTTCGTACGTAGGACATGCTCCTTCCTATCCAAAATCTTGACAGGTACCTCTTCATACGTTAAGTCTTTGGCTATCTCGTCCGGTTCTAACTCAATGACGTGGTTCGGGTCGTCCACATATTTACGTAACCTCGATACGTGAAAAATGTTATGAACACGCGTCATACTTGGCGGTAAAACGAGTCTATAGGCCACAGTTCATATTCGATCGAGAATTTTAAATGGATTAATAAATCGAAGGTTTGAGCTTTCTTCACCTCACCGATTCTCTCGCTTTTGAAATAACAACTTCTTGCACCTCCTTCTTCAAATTCATCAGCTTCGGTGTGTAGCTTGAACAACTTTAACTTTATCGATTAAAGTCGATTATACTCGTATATCATCACGTGGGTAACTAGAGTTTTCATCTCCATCTCTATTATTTGTAAATTATTCGAAATGAGTCTTTGACAATATCGTACTTGTACTTGTATACAATCTTCTACTCAACACGTCAGCTACCACGTTCGCTTTTCCAGGATGGCATGGTCAGAACATGTGCTGAAATGAGTCTCCTCTTGAGTTCTTCGAAGCTCTTCCCACACTCCTTGCTCCATTTGAATTTTGTATCTCTACAAGTCAGCTGCGTTAATGGAATAGCGATTCGAGAATATCCTTCAACGAATCTCCGATAATAACCAACTAAGCCTAGAAAGCTACGTATTTCGATTCTGACTTAGGTTGTTCTCAATCGTGACTCATATCCCAACCTTGGATAAGACGTTATAATGACACCTATCGGTTTACTATCGCATCGAATATGGTGTCCCTTATGGAGAGTCTGGCTTCGGTGCATTCCACAAAGGAAGTCACCAGATAAAGGCTCAGGTACCAAATTCTATAGTTGAATTTTTAACTCCTGAAGTTCAATAGGAGACATTCGATATGAGATTTTAGAAATAAGTTTTGTACCGGGTTCAAAGTCGATACAAAATTTAATATCAGCCTTTGGGAGTAAACCAAGAAATTCTTCAGGAAATACGTCAGGAAAAATTAATAACAACAGGAATATTATTCAAATCTGACGTGTCTTTATTCAAATCCATAACATGGACTAAGAAAACTTGACATCCGTAATAAACGAATGACTTCATAGCTTGATATGAAAATGTTTGACTACAATGGTTTGATTGCTTGAATTGAATAACAAGGTTGCTTAGGAATATGAAAACTAACAACCTTACAAAAGCAATCAATTTTGGCATGATGAGTAGTTAACCTTAAAATCACATCAAAAGCAAATATCTCTTTAGAAATAAGGTTAACGATGTAATGTGATAGTGCCAACTCTGAATCAAGCAAGATTTCTAAACAACGGATGTAATGAAAGTTTCTCTAACGGATTCTCCATAAATAGGTCAAAGTCTAATTTCTCCAGTCAAGTTCAAACGTTGAACGCAAGCAAGAGAGATAAAAGAATGGGTAGAACCGGTGATCTAGTAAGGTATAAACTTTGCAAGAATTTATAATTAACTAACTTTGTGCTAAACCGTTTGGGTTCCTCGCATTTTGATTGGTCACGACAAACGCTCTTCCAGAACCGTTGACTTTGACTTTTTTCGGGACATCCTTTTGAGTCACCATTCGCTGATTTGGGTTTCGATACCATACAATCTCGAGCGATATGTCCTTCTTTTCCACAATTATAGCATACCTTAAAGCTGTTGTGGGCGGTTTCAATGATATGTCCCTCTTTCCGCATTTGTAACATACGACCGATGGTCTTTCTCCTCCCTTGGAACCCGATTACTCTTTGGTGGCCGACGTCTTCACATGGTCGTTGTTGAATCTCCTCTTTTAAAATCTCCTCCGACTCGCTTCTATTTTCATGGCCACGATTACCACCGGAGTGGTTACCACCTTTAATCAGTATTCTTCTTTCTCATTTGGTTATCGTTATTTTGTTGACTACTATCTTCTAGATGATCCCGGTTATGGTCCCTCGGTTGAAGCGTACTCGTTATCTCGCTCTAACAACCGAGCCTTGTTGACAACATCTGATCAGAAGAGAGAAAATTTATGAGAAATGAGATATTGACGTATGTCGGGTTTCAAACCTCTCGAAACATCCGCGTCATCGTTCCTCATTCTCCACCAAATGAGGTGCAACACTGGATAACTCCATGAACTTCGCCTCGTCTTTGGGACACCGCCATGTTATTCTCGCTCTAGTCTAATAAACTCCACTTCCTTCATATGACGAATACTTTCGTGGAAGTACTTGTCATTGAACTATTTCTCAAACGTCTCCCACGACATGCCGAAGTGCAATTTGGATGGGTACGCTTCACAGATTCCCACCAGTAATCTGCCTCATTACGGAACATAAAAGTAGCGAATGGAACTTTTTGTTCTCTCCGCATCCCAAGACATCGAATATCTTGGTAATTTGTTTGACCCACGTCTCGCCTTAATCGGATCCGGCTTCCCGGAATTCTGGTGGTCCCAACTCTTTGAATTGCTTGGCTGTGACCACCCGTGAATTGCTATCATTTCCTCCTGTATTTTGAACACGAGTCTCCCTCATCTGATTTTGCATGAATCGCAAAAAGCTTCTAAACATCCCCTCGTTCATCATCGCTTTCGGTGGTGTTGTTCATGGAGGAACATTGCCACTTTGTTGCACGTTCTCCTCGTTGGTAAATACAGGCATCTCCACGGTCTCATTTACTCCCTTTGTTAATATTCTCATTCGACATTCTCAAACATCGTCATAAAACAAGGGTTAATTAAGGAAATCAATATATCACATAATATCCCTATATATCTTGACCAACTAACAAAAATAAGCTTAGGTAGGACACACTAGCGAAGGATTTACTCGTCTCTCCCTCCTAGTTCTATTCCCGATCTCCGCTTGGAGATCATATCCTAAGCTCTAATACCAACTGTGACGCCCCAAAATAGGTCCATTCCATCCAACCCATTACGAGTCGCCAAATACATGGTAATGCGAAATAACTACAACTTTATTATTACAACATATAATCTGTGAGTTTAAATACGAGATATTGCCATCTAGACAATATCCACACGCAAATAAATCCCCATCATAATTATTGATACATTATTTTACAAAATGGTGAGGACTACTAAACAACTCTCTCTAGAACCTTCATTCCATACCCCGACTAGTACTCGCTACATTCTCGCCTCCCGAGAAGAAAAATGGAACAACAAGGAAAAGGGTGAGCTCAACTAGCCCAAAAAGAATATTATGACTAAGATAATATACAACAAATTATCGTTAGTCTTCAACAGGAAAAATCTAATAGAATACAATAGACAACAAATTTTAAATCAATATTCGCAATGAAATAATAATTCATTAGAAGAGTTAAGTAGAGAATGCAAACTACTATCTTCTATATATGAATTTAAAAGTTCATCTTCGATATTTTATCCCTGTAACATCAATCAATATACATACGGAATCAAATATTCATCTTTGCACTACAAGGAGGCCAAAGATATTCATCGATTAAGTCATGTTCATCTAAACACTGTTCATCTTTGAACTACTACCAAAGATATTCTCTTCAGAAATCATTCATCTTTTGCACTACTGAGCCAAAGATATTCAATAATATCATCATTTAAAATGAAGATGATGAAAAATATTTTTAAAGAAGCGAATCCGGTGAAACAAAATGACAAGGATTAAGGATTAAGGATTCGTACTTTGTTTTATCCACGTCCAAAAATACCTCAAAAATAATCATAGGGGTGTAAAATTCAAGAATGATCAAAACATGGATACAATCAAAGCCCGATTATCCGAATAGATATTTTAGACGAAAAGAAATTTTTTTCATTTTTAAATTGAATAATAAAATGATTCGTGAATAATGTCAGATATCGTGAATAGTGCCAGAGTATCGTGAATAGTAACTCAGACACCAAAAGATAGAAATTCCACAAAAAAAACATCTTCACGCTTCATGAATAGTACTCGTGAATAGTAACTTCGTGAATAATAACTCATGAATAATAACTCGTGAATAGTAACTCATGAATAGTAACCCAGACATGAAAAGTTCCAAATTTGATAAAAAGTTCCAACCAATATTTCAAAGATAATGATATTGAAGAAATAATATCATTTGAGAAGAAAATAACATCCCTTACCTCGAAAAGACAAGACTTCTAAGTGAAACACAGGATATAGGCTATGACTTGAACTTGCACCGTATAGCAATACTCAAAGTATATTCAAAATACTCACAAGAATATGCTCGATAATATAGAGAGAAAACTTCATTTACGGTGTGATTTTCAATTCTAACATAAGCACCTATTTATAGGAAATTGCTTAGAACACCAAAGTAGAAAATTTAATAAATTAATATTATATAATTTTTCTACAACTTCCTACGCATCCAAGATCTGAACTCAGCCACCCTAACACATGTTAAATGAGTTTCAAAAATGGAAAAAACGTTTTTGTAATTAAAAATATTTTAAACTTCCAAAAATCAATTATTTCAGAACTTCGGAACTTCAATAATTCACAATAAATAGCTCTTTTATCAGAAAATTTGAATCTCGCGACTTTTTATAGGAAATTCAATTCTCTACAACTTTACAGAAGAAAGGTTTTCCAAATTCCAAACATAAATTGACCGAAATCCTCAAACGGACAATTTTACAAGCTATAATCAAATTTCAGTCAAGAAATGGGGTCCACCGACACACAAAACATGTGTTAATCATTTAATGCCACAAAAATACTCTTCCTCCTCATATACTCATATATCCCACATTTATTATAAAAATATCACCGTTAATATATTATTAAAATAATATATTTAAATGAATTATTTTATCAGAAAAAGATAAAATATTAATTTTCAACAATTGTCATTTTAAAATTTTTCTCCATCTATATCCACATAAAATCAATATTTTCCTCATCATATAAATCAATAATTAATTATTCACAAATAATATTACAGAATCACAAGATCTTGTGACGGTAGTTCCCAGGAAAGAGGGGGCTTTCCAATAAGAATTTCTCCTTACTGGCACGCAATTAGGTGACCAAACCTCTCCTTAGACAGAACTTTCTAGACATTGCCAATAATGTTATCTAATAATATTATTCAGATAATATGAATTATTGCTTCGATAATAGAAAATACTGTGTAATGACAATTATTGAAACAACAACAATATAAAATATCAACGCAACAATTATTGAATCAATAAAATAAAATATTGAACAGTAATTACTGTAACAATTATTGAGTAGTGCCTTCTTACGTAAGAATCAATAATTGGTGCAATACCGTGTGTTACTGTTCAACAACGCGTATTAGTGTGTTTTAACCACCGGGTATTCCAACAAAGATAATCTGTGAATAACTACGCCATTATCTATAAACAACTTATATTTGTCGTTTTTTCATCCAATCGCTTTCAGTTATGGGGCCCATTAAAAAGACAAATACACGGTCGTATCGAATATTCCCCGACAAGATTTAATATTCCACGGCCAAACGAATATTCCCCGAAAATAATGAATATTTTATCACCACTTGCTTATTTTGAAATATTTGCGTATTTTACCCATAACTATCCACATTAATCAAATCAACCCTTACTATTTCAAAATAATAAATAGAGGAAAATAAATTTTATTTATTAATAATTTGGGGTCTTACACGTTGCTTGCTCATTGGATGAGGATGATTGATCTCATGATCATTTGTGTGGAGACACTAAAGCAAGTATGTAGGTGCTTATTAGAGAATAAGTTCACTGAACGTGGCTCGCTAAGGAATACCTAATGGAGTTTTACTTGCTGTCAATAGGAATTCTCAGTGATAGTAGTACAAGTGATCCTTGGACTTGAGATCATCATAGTATCTTGTGTATGATGAGTTATACTTTGACTTATTCCTTAAGACCCTTAGGGTATATCAAAGGGTATGCTTGGGTATAATAAGTTATACATGGAGATAATGTATGATCAATAAAGAATCTACCACTTCTATTAAAAGAAGAGAAATGTCCTATGTGATTCGATAAATGACAACCCAAAGTGAGTCCTTAGTTGGTTAAGTAATGAAATTAGAAAGGAGTTTCTAATTTGCATTATTTGAAGTTGTGCATTTAAGGATCGAAATACATATAATTAAATAAAATAAGACACGACAAAGAATTCCATGTCTTATATTTAATTGGGACATTGTAAGGTGGAAGGATTGAATTGTACGGTAACTATTTACTCAAAGGTTCTTTAATGATTAATGTTGAAATCTATATTATCACGAAAAAGTCGTTGATCATTAGGGAGGCTTATCCCTATTGTAGAATAAATATTATTTATTTAAATAAATTAATTGTTTAATTTATTTATTTAAATAAGATTAGAATTGTTCTAATTGATTTATTCACAATAGGTTTAATATGGAGAACCTAAAGGGTCACACCATAAAAGGAAGAATAATTATTTAAGAAGTTAATGGCATAATCGTAATAATATGGTAAGTATATTTAATTTAATCTATGGTGATAGAATAAATTAAATAGCTTAATATTTATTATTTAATATTTTAGAAATATTAAATATAAATTAATAAGAGGAGTCTTATTAATATTATTACAATTATTATTATTTTAATTTCTAAAAGAGTTTAGGAATTAATTTAATATAAGTACTCTCATTTATTCCTAATAGGATTAGGAGGGAAAATTAATTAAAAGAGTTTAATTAATTATCCCTAATAAGATTAGGGAGCCCATTTAATTAAAAGAGTTTAATTAAATAATACCTTATTTTAATAGGGTTACTTGATATCTTTATAAGATGAGTCTTATATCAGATATCAAAATATACGTAATAATTCCAATAGTTGGAGAGTACGCTCTTTTTCTATAGAGATAGAAAAAACTAGGGTTTAGCCAACCACCCATCTTCTTGAATTCTTCTTCTACCTTGGTGGATCACCTCTAGAGGCCAAACACTTGGGTGGCTAACGTTGATCAAAGGATGGAACCAAACCCGGTGGATTCAAGTTGAACGCGAAAGGATTTGGAGGTGAACTTGTACCTGAGGAAGCTCGATCTTCAAGGGTATGATTTTATTCTTTATCTTTTCGTTTAATTAATAATTGTGCATAAAGGGTGATCCGGGTATATGGTTTGTATAAAATTTTAAAACTCTGATTTTTACACGTTTCTGCACTTTTTATGCAATTTGATTGCGTTCTTGAATATTACAAACCTAACAACTCCGAGATCAGATCTTGACACTTTACGATTTCGGCCTAGTGCTTGTTGTCTTCATCTGTTCTTGCTCAACTACGATCTCTGCATGTACTCAATAGACTCTACGACTCAGAGTGTAGTCTACGATCCTTGACTTGACTTCAGGATTAGTAGACTCTACGACTCCGAGTGTAGTCTACGTTTCTGACTTGGCTTCGGCAGATATTCGGTCGGCTCGTAGGCATTCTTTCTCTACGATTCTGAACATGACTTCCTCAGCAGACTTCAGCTCCGAGGAAGTTCTACTCGACACACTACAATCCTTCATCGCTTCTCCTGGTAGTCTAAGAACTCCGAGATCTACTATCTTGCATACTACGATTCTGCCTCGACAGCTCTCGAGTTTTCCTTGACTCTCCTGGCAGACTCCGATTTCTGGTGCAGTACTGGACGATCAGACAAGCCTATCTATTACATCATACAATCAACCAAACATGCTTGATCTTTCTATGTTTATAGTCCGTGTACATCATTTCTTTTCAAGGACTTTACAAAGTTGTTTTGCTTATGTAGGATCAACCTAACATACTTGATCAATTCATTCTAAGTCCTTGTACACATGTTTCTATTATCTATCAAAGGACTTTACAGCTTTTCTTAATGCAAGCATACTTGCATGTTCATTCATATATATATCATAATCAAATCATATATAAATAGGAATAACATTCGCATGCTTATTCTTGACAATAATATTTCTTACTGGGCTAGTTGAGCTCACCCTTTTGCTTTCATTGTTCTTTTCAAGAAATGAGAATGTAGCCGGGACTAGTCGGGGAATAGAGTGACGGTCCAAGATGGTGGCTATAGTAGTCCTCATTATTTTATGAAATAGTGTGATATTAAATGTAATGAGGACTTTATTTGAGTTTGAATATTGTCTATGAGACAATATTCATGTAAAAACTTTAAGCTACGCTGTTGTCGTATTGTATAAAAGAAGTTTGTATTTGATTTATGTACCATATTTTTGGCGACCCAAGATGGGTGATGTATACCTATTTTGGGGGCATCATACCAACTTTTGGTGGGAGGCTCACCAGGGTGGGGCTAGAACAGATGCGGTAACGTGGGAACAATTCAAGAAGGTTTTCTTCAAGAATTATTTCCCTACAAACATGCAAGGGAGGATGGAGATTAAGTTCTTAGAACTTAAGCAAGGGGACATGACAGTTCCCCAGTACGCGACCAAATTCAATGAATTGGAAAGGTTTGCTCCACATCAAGTGGGCATTGAGGAGAGGAAGGCTCGTAGGTTTGAGCAGGGCCTTAAACCCTGGCTCTATAGTAGGATTTCTAAGTTCCAGAGTGCTTCCTATGGGACCATTCTGGAGAAAGTGATTATAACAGAAGGTGGTAGTGAGGCGTTGACCTAATACCACAAAGAGAGAAAGAATAAGAGCAAGGGAGAGGGAGGAACCAAGGTAGAGAGTGTCAGTGGTAGTGGCATTATGTCAAAAAAAAGAATTTTAACTCCGAGAATATTGGAGTGGGACAAGGGGATCCTAAGCGTAGGATTGAAGCATGTAAGACATGTGGAAAGACTCATCTAAGAGTATGTCTGAATGGGAAAATCGGTTTATTATAACTGTGGACAGGAGGGTCATGTATCACCTAATTGTCCTAATCCTAAGAAAAACTATGTTTGTTTTGTATGTAGGTCATTGGACCATATGGCAATAAATTGACCAAAGAAGGGGTCGGAGGAAAGTAAGGGTGCTAGTAGTGGTAAGTTAGCCATTACTGGACCACCATCGTCAGGTAGACCTATGGCCCGTACTTTTAATATGACGGTCCAAGATACAATTGCATCAAGGGATGTAGTAACAGGTATCATTCCAGTCAATACAATGAATGTTTATGTGCTGTTGATTGGAGTGTTACTTTTCTTTTATAGCATGAGAATGTGCTAAGTGATTAAGTTCATTCCCGAAAGGGATTATAAATAACTTTAAACATTAAGGTAAATAATGAGGAAATAACTTTCGTTGATTACATTCGTGGAAATTGTTTCATGGATAATAGAGGTAAGCAAGTATCGGTAGATAAGTACCAATAAAGTTGAGAGAATTTGAAGTAATTCTCGGTATGAATGGGTTGATTAACCATAGAACTTGAATAAATCATGATAAGAAAAGGTGTAAACCTTTGGGTTTCTAAGAAAACCCAAGGTAGTATTTTACGGTAATAAATCACCGGGATGCTCTTGTTGTCTAACCATGACGCAAGTTAGGAGGATGTTAAGGAAGAGGATGAGTCATTATGTTTGTGTATCGACTATTGTAAGAGGAGTAAGTTAGCGGTTAAGAATAAATAACCATTGCCCAGGATCGATGATTTATTTGATAAGTTGAAAGGGGCAAAGTATTTTTCTAATATAGATTTGTGTATGGGGTATTGTGGGTTGAAAGTAAGGAAGAAGGAAGGATGTAGCTAAGACGCTGTTCAAAACTCGTTATGGTTATTACGAGTTTCTAGTTATGTCGTTTGGGTTGACTAATGTACTGAAGTTAGACTTTCCATAGGGGGCGCCGAGCAAGTCATTGGCAATTTGATAAGTACTCTGGTGAGGTGTTATGGTTGAAAGTACCATTAGCATCACAGAGTGTTCAAATAATATTTGGATAAATATGTCTTAATGATCATTGGTGATATTCTAGTCTATTTTAAGACGCCAGAAGATCACACTGAACATTTGAAAATAGTGTGGGAAACACTACGGAAGGAAAAGTTGGATATAGAGGACTTTGTAATTTATAGTGATGCTTTTGCATAGAGGACGAGGTTGCGTGCTCATGTAGCATGGTAGGTCATTATGTATGTGTCACGCCATTTAAAGGATTATGAGAAGATTTCTCCTACTTATGATCTACAATTGGCAACTATAATTTTGGAATTAAAAATCTGAAGATAGTATTTATACTGGGAGAAGTGTGAGATATACACGGACTCTAAGAGTCTGAAATATATCTTCACACGGGAGGAGTTGAATATGAGATAGAGAAAGTGATTAGAAGTTGATAAAGGATCACGACTATGATATCTTATATCATTCAGGGAAGGTAAACGTAGTAGCCGACGCGTTAAGTAGGAATGGTAGGGAAAAGTTATCAATGTTACCGAATCAGAAAGAGTTAATAACGGAGATGGCGAGAACATAGTTAGAAGTTAAATTATAGAATGAAGTGGTAGAAATGTTATCCACAATGTAGACTCAATCCACGAAAACAAAACGAGTTAGGGAAGTACAACTAGGTAACGAGGAATACAAGTAAATGAAAAGAGAATGAAGGATGAAGAGAAGACCAAGTATAATCTTGTTTTGAAGGAGGAATTTGAGTTCCAAATAATTCTAAAGTTAAAAGAAAAAAAAGTGAGTGAGGTTAAAACCTTCGACGGAACTTTGATTGGCCAAATATGAAAAAGAGATAGCGTAATGTATTAGTAAGTGTTTAACTTCCAACTTTGATTATTGATAGGAAGGGATAAGTCATGTGAAATAAAATAATACCTTCAATGAAGGTGAATTGGAGGAACCACAATGCCGAAGAAGCATCGTGGGAACTCGAGATTAACATGAAGGAAAATTTTCCTCATTTGGCTATGAAATTATAGCGAGATTCTGAGGATAGAATCCTTATAAGGAGGGAAGAATATAACGTTCGAGAAAATCAAATTTTTATGAGAATTAATTTTTATTTGATTATGTGGATTAAATAAATTTAATTGATTATTTATGTGAGTAAGCTATGTGAAGGTCGTTCTATGACCTAGAATGTGCGAACGTGGTTAGGATTTTGGCTACGTGATAGAATTAAAGTGTTTGAATTTCCAAGACGAAAATAAAAGTTTTCCGAGAAATTTTCGTAAAAACACTATTAACTGATTTCTACTCGGGAATTATTTTTGAATTTCTGAGAAACGCGTAATGATATAATTCTAAGACGAGATGGAATATCCAATAATATTTCAGTTATGACAAACACAGTTTTTTGCTTGCAGACTTAAAATCTAACGGTTAAGGAAAGTGATTTCCGAGAAGGAATTGAAATGCGTATAATGAATTAAAGTGATGATCATATAATACGTAGGTATTATACGAGGTAATGAATACGAGTATGATATAAAGTATTATACGAGTATGTATGAATGATGGTATGTCGTATATGAATAAGTATACGAGTTGGAATACGAGATTAATACGTAGATTATACATTATAAGGCTTTAAGCCAATTGGATTGGACTTGTAGGATTTGTTATGAATTGTACAAGCCCAAGTATAGGAATAGTTAAGTCCAATTGGAATTAAAGGTTAAGGTCTAAAGTGAATTAATGAACAAGCCCAAGTGTTTGTTCAAAGCAAGCCCAAAGCATAAGTTAAGTTAATTAAGGTAAAAGCCCAAAAGTAAGAACCGATGGGTTATTGAATTATTAAAACTTATGGGGCAACCCATGTGTAATCCAAAGTGATGAGTAAGTAAAATTTAATGGTTAAGTAAAGGATAAGTTATGTGATGAGAAATTAAAGTGCTTATATGTGATGAGCAAGTAAAGTGCTTATATGTGATGAGCAAGAAAAGTGCTTATATTTGATGAGCAAGCAAATGATAAGTTAAGTAATGGCCAAGTAAATGTGGTGATCAAGTAAACTTGATGGCTAAGCTAGGAATAGTAAGGAGGTGGATGGCTTATTGACCATAAAGCCCTCATTTTGTGATTTCTATAAATAGAAGATATCCTAGCTCATTTTGTTGGTTGTTAAATTTCATCCAACATCATAAGTACTTATTGGTTAGAGAGAAAAAGCTCGAAAATCTAAACAAGTTAGACTTTGTAATTCAATAACCAAGAAGAAGAACAAAGCTTAATCAAGTGATCTTCAAGGGTAAGAACCTAAACCATGATTCTCTTTCTATTCAATTATTAGAGAAGTGAGTAGTGGTAGAACATGTATGCTAAGAAAAAGTAGGAATGATTAATAAAAGGACTTAAGTGTTAATAAGCTTGAATAAACAAGTTATTCATATATAAGTTATGAGCCAATGAAGAACTTGTAAGAACTTGTCATATGTTTATATTAATTAAGTTGTATGATAAGAAGAAGCAAGGATGGTGGTTAAAAGATTAAGACCATGGTAAATCATGAGAAATGAAATCATAAGTAGTTTATACTTTTATAAGTTATAAACTCATGAAGAACAAGTAATAACTTATCATGAATATAATTTAATGATATGTGTATGGTTAAGATGTTAGTATGATGGATTAAATCCATTTGAAACGGTTTAAAAATCTCAAGTAACGAAGTTATGGCGAAATCCACGAGATTAGACGTAAATCATCGAAATCGTGAAATTCTCGGAATGGAAGTCAAATATAGACATTGAGCTCAGAAACGTTGGTTTTCGATGGAGTATAGTCTCATTTGGCATTCTAGAGTTGCAGATTCGAAAATGACCGAATTCTGACTTAGAACGAAGAAACGAGCGTTGAACGTTCACGAACGTTTATCGTTTTCGTTAAAATAAACTAATAGGTAAATTTTGAGTTAACAGATTTGAAAATGGAAAATTCTTACATGAACATGTAGAATATGTGATTTATGAGCTAATGGCTTTTGAACGAGCCAATTTGGACTTAAAATGAATAATTTAGGAGTCCGGGAAATTCATTTAGGTAAGAAAACTGTCAAAACTGTCTGGTACTGAGGTCTGGCGTCGCAGCACCAGCCAAAGCACCATAAGTTGCGCCGCAGCGACAAGGATGTCTAGGAGCTATGGAAGTCTCGCGTCGCAGCGCGACTGAATGAACTAAGAATGGCGTCGCAGCGCCAATGTGACGATTTGATTGTTTGAATTATGATTTTGAGGACATAATCCTAGTAAGGAGGGAATGATGTAACATTCCAGAATTTTAATTGTAATATTAAATATTTATTATATAAATATTTCCAAAATTTTAAATTGTAATGTTTAAATATTTATTGAATTATATAAATATTTAATGGATGTGTTTATCGTTGAATAAATATTTGTTTAATTGATTTGATTTTATTTGGTTAATTAATTGTTAAATAAATAATTAATGAGTTAAGGTTATTATATTGATATTTCAATTTGATGGTTAATTATTTGTATTATGTTATGTGATTAAATGATTTATTTAATAAATTGTTATTTGAATTAATTAATTAATTATGAAAGCTTAATTAAATATAGTGTGACAAATAACAATATTATAAGGAGTATTAAAATAAATTAAAGTAGTTTTAATTGAGTTTACCCAAACAAGGTTTAACGATATTAATTCTTTAGTTTAATGACTTTTTGCCAAACAAAGCCTTGTGGCTTTTGGATTTTTAAATTTTGAATTTAAATAATCTAGATAAAATAAATTAAATAATAAATATAATATATTTATAACATATACGTTATATGTATTAACTGATATACTTAATAGGTGAATAAAGGTCATATCAGTTTTATATTTTTGTTTTACGCATAAGGTTTTCAGTTGGATTTTTTGCCATTTGTTAGTCTGAGAAACAGAGTATTCAGAGAAACTTGAGAGAGAATTTGAGAGAAAAAACTAAGAATTTCACAACAACTTTTATGTTTAGCAAGAATTAACAGGCAAATTGAAGGTATTTTATCTAAATCTTAGTATTACATATATATATATATATATATATATACATATATATGTTCTACAGCAAACTCTATATATTCTGTGAATTGCAAATTTGTTGAATTATTGTTACACAATGGGTTACTTGTGAATATATGTGGTTATGATGATTAGAGGTTGTGTTAAAATAAGAATGGTATGCCAATTTCATTGTAAAAGGGAAGAAAAGTAAATGAGAGTATATTTTTTTATATGACTCATGTAAGTACCAATGTTGATAGTCAATTTGTATGTTAATGTGTGAATTGAGACTTGATTATGCTAGTTCATTACGAAACAAGCATAACATAATTTGAACGAAGTAATTTGGACAAGAATTGAAATCACAGTGTTAATTTGCGTGAAGGTTGTCAAGAAGGGAGTTTTCATATAAAATGAGAAATTTGAGAAATTAAAATTGTTAGAAGTATTGTTAAATTATTCTATGTTGATGAATATGTTAGCAATCATGTTTCTGATATTGTTATATTTATTTTATATGTTAATTTCACTGTTTGGTGGGTGAAATTCGTGTTAGTTGGGCTAAAAACGGCTATTATTCATGCCATTTCGCCTCCTGTCAGTGCACAGTCAAAAGTGCTGCCAAGAAAGCGTTATTCAGCTCTGGTGTGGCACAAATACGCTACACAATAATCGATCGAGGCAAAGCTATCTCTTCTTCAGCTGCAGAGTTTGGGGAAACCTTACCACTTGGTCTAAGGTTATGATTAAGTGTCAAACATGTAGTAAGAAGATTAAAACAGAACCATGATATTTAATTGATAAATTCAAAGTTTGAATGATTAGTAAGTGATGAACGTGGTATATTAGACCTATTTCCCATATTAATTCTTTAGTTTAATGACTTTTTGCCAAACAAAGCCTTGTGGCTTTTGGATTTTTAAATTTTGAATTTAAATAATCTAGATAAAATAAAATAAATAATAAATATAATATATTTATAACATATACGTTATATGTATTAACTGATATACTTAATAGGTGAATTAAGGCCATATCGCTTTTATATTTTTTGTTTTACGATAAGGTTTTCATTGGGTTTTGGCCATTTGTTAGTCTCGAGAAATGTACTATTCGCAGAGAAAACGAGAGAGAATTTGAGAGAAAAACCTAAGAATTTCACAACAACTTCTGTGTTTAGCAAGAATTAACAGGCAAATTGAAGGTATTTTATCTAAACCTTAGTATTATATATATATATATATATATATATATATATATATATATATATACATATATATGTTCTACGACAAACTCTATATATTCTGTGAATTGAAAATTTGTTGAATTATTGCTATACAATGGGTTACTTGTGAATATATGTGGTTATGATGATTAGAGGTTGTGTTTAAATAAGAATGGTATGCCAATTTCGTTGTAAAAAGGAAGAAAAGTAAATGACAATATATTTTTTTATATGGCTCATGTAAATACCAATGTTGATAGTCAATTTGTATGTTAATGTGTGAATTGAGACTTGATTATTCTAGTTCATTAAGAAACAAGCATAACGTAATTTGAACGAAGTAATTTGGACAAGAATTGAAATCACAGTTTTAATTTTCGTGAAGGATGTCAAGAAGGGAGTTTTCATATAAAAATGAGAAATTTGAGAAATTAAAATAGTTAGAAGTGTTGTTAAATTGTTCTATGTTGATGAATATGTTAGCAATCATGTTTATAATATTGTTATATTTATTTTATATGTTAATTTCACTGTTTGGTGGGTAAAATTCGTGTTAGTTGGGCTAAAAATGGCTACTATTCATAAGTTTACGCTTCTGTCTCGTGCACTACAAAGAAATTGCTATTTGGGTGCCAATGCAAAATGCACAAATTGCGCCACACACTGATCTGAGGCATAGCTATCTGTTGCTGCTGCAGAGTTTGGGGAAACCTTACCACTTGGTCTAAGGTTATGATTAAGTGTTAAACATATAGTAAGAAGGTTAAAATAGAACCATGATATGTAATTGATAAATTCAAAGTTTGAATGATTAATAGGTGATGAACGTGGTATATTAGAACTTAGTGAGCATGATGAATAGTAAACATGTGTTGTAAAGGTTAACATTTGTAATTTCTGATATTTGCATGGTATCTTAAGATTTGTGCTAAAATAATAAGTCTAACTAGAAATGCGTGTTATATTGGAACGTGAATGTTAGTATATCTAATAGATGATGGTTCTAAACCTATATGTAGGTGAACGTGAGTTTAATATTATAGCTTTCGTTCGAGGCAAGTTTCTAAACCTATCTTTTTAAATGGAGCAAGTTCTTTAACTTTATGCTTATAATAATTGTGCAAGCTTCTAAATCTCATCTATTTACATTGAGCATGTTTTAAATCTTAAGTTATTGTAATTCTAATCATTGTTGGCTTACTCTAACTTTTTATAGTTAAACAAGTTTTCTCTAGTTCATTCTTTTATAATAAATGTTTCTTGAACCTTAATTCCTTGTGTTGAATGGTTCAATCACTTTGTATAGTTTATTACTATGTGAAGTAAGCATTGTTTCCAGCTTACTATCAATTAGTGCATGTTCGGTAACTAAATTTCTAATTTGGAAAGATCACATACATAGCTTATTATTGTTCAAGCCAAGGTTTATCATTTTCTTCATTTTGATCAATACTTATGCTCTTTAGTTATTTTCAAGCATGAGTTTAGAATACAGTCAGTTCACCTATAATTCTCAAATGTTATATGTTATGTTGTTATTAAACAACTATTATGTTATCAAGCATTTTTGATTCAACTAGTTCCCTAGTTGATGATCGTTAAACTTCAAATTACCCTTGAAAGCTTATCCAAACCAAACTTTCTTTGGTGCGGACTTGTAATCCAAATACTGAGATGAACAACCCTATTATTAGGGGTTTACGCTTAGCGTTGAAATGTTTGTGCACAATACATTGTACAAAGGGCTGATCCCCCTAAGTACGTGGAGTCCTTATAGTCTTATGACTGTTAAAGTTAAAGTTGAAAAATTACTTATAACTGTGGACATGGTTCGTGGTCATTAGACCCTCAGTAGTATATTTCAGAATGTTAATAGAACATATCATTCAGTTCTATTGAGCCTATTATTTGGCAAATATTGTTGTAAAGTTTATTAACTCTTATTTCAATTGAGCTTTGTTTGCTCGCTCTTGTTTATATAACTATTACAGCTAAGGATGAAAAGGTAGATGTACCTAGCACCAGTAAGGGAAAGGTGAAGATGAAAATGTATTGAAGACTTGTAACATGTTGACAGTTATTTACCAGACTTTAATTTGATTGATGTAATGAAGTATTTATTTAATTTCCACATTTGAATGATTGTACTTAAAGGTTAAATAACCTGGGAGATTTTATTAATGTAATATTTTAAGGGAAGGTTTATTATTCAATTTTTATTATGATTGGGTAGTTAGATATGAATATTTTGATTAAGTGAACACCAAATCTTGAGGTAATGAAGTACCGGGATTTGGGGGTATCACAAGTTGGTATCAAAGCTTTAGGTTATGAACCTTAGGTGGGGAAAAGCCTTAGGAAGTAACCTTTGAAAAGATAGTGGTGATTAACTCTTATCGAGTTTTAAGGAAGAAGTAATAAAACACTTATGTGTTTATGTGTTTATAACTTATGTGCTCATGAGTGTCGAGTAGTAATGATTAATAATTAAAACATCAAATTTTGTTGTCAGGATGACTAATATCGTAGAATTTAGTCAAGCTAGGGAGGAGGGACCTCAAATGTCTATAGAGGAGGAGCCTCGCAACATTCAGGTTGTTTGGGAACGACTACTGCCACGGGAGTCAACCCCATTGGTCATAGTGGCTGAAGAGGAGGATCCCGTTGATTTGCCACAAGAGGATGATGATGACGAGGAGGAAGAGACTCCAATAACCTCGATAGTTGCTCGTATATACGATGAAGTCTACGACCGCAACGTGGAACTTCAGGATACAGTCGAGGAATTGCAAGAAATTGTAGCTGAACAAAAGACCAGAATGACACGAAAAGAGGCGAGATCCGTGGATCGTGGAGGAACAATCGACTAATGTCGAGGAGAAGCTAGTACACACAGAAGGAGAGAAAGAACAACTGATCGAGGTGATCGCTAAACTGAAGAACAAATTGAAGGAAGAAGCTACTAAGAGAGCAAGAGCTGAAGACACATACGAGGAAGCTTTTCAACAAACCGGAATAGCAGAGAGAGACGCACAAGCAAAGATGATGAAGATGGAGGAGATAGATAAAGTATTCAACACCATGATTAATCGAGCTCAAGATCGGGTCATGGGAAATCCTATTCAGTTCGAGACGCTGCCATCATACATGTTAGATCGCAGAACAATGTTTTAGATCATGGAGGAAGAACGTAGTAAGGCTAATCAATATCTTAGTAGAACATCGTAGTTGTTATGTGATTAATAAATGTTAAATAAATTGTAAATCCCAAGTGTTATGTAACCTATGGGATATGATGATGATGTTGTCCTGAAACTTTTGTAATTCAGGAAGGTTAATGTAGATAGCAGTGATGCTATTATTATGATGTTTTTAACAAGATTATGAATAAATAAAAGTTATTATTTCATTCAAAGTGCTATGTGTTATGTGATTATTTCTTTTTGGAAGAAAGTTAAGTAGAAAGTACTTAAAAGAGTTGAATAATAATCTAATGAGTGTATTTTAACAAAAAATACCTCCCAGCCATCAACCACCACGACAGAGAACCACTGAAGGAACCAATAATGACAATATTGATGCTAACCCCGATCAACAACTAGTGACGCTACTGACAGGAGCATTGTAGAATCAACCACAGAACCAAGGTACAACATTTAAGGATTTCAAGGCGGTTGGACCACCTGAATTCTGTGGGTCCATGAATCCAGTCGAAGCACAGATCTAGATTATGGAGATATAGAAGGTGTTCGATGTCGCTAGGGTAGGGTATGATCAGAAAACTGCTTTCGCAATATTCATGTTGAAAGCAGAGGCTAGTTATTGGTGGAAGGAAAATAAAACTCGTGAAGGGCCAGGGGTGATGACCTAGAATAGGTTTAAGGAGATATTCTTCGAGACCTATTTCCCAAAGAGTTCGAAGAGTCAGCTAGAAGCAGTTTTTGGAACTAAAGCAGGGAACGATGACAGTATTTGAGTATGCCGCTAAATTCAAAGAGTTGGCGAGGTTTGTGCCATATCAAGTCAGCACGGACGAACGCAAGGCGAAGAGGTTTGAACAGGGACTGAAGCCCTGGTTGTACAGTAGGGTTTTCTGCTCCAGTTGAAGACTTCCGTAGCAGTGATGGAGAAAGAAATACTCACTAAAGGTGGAGGCGAGGCAGTGACAAAGTTCAATCAGGAACATAAGAAGAAGAAGAAGAAGAAGAAGAAGAAGAAGAAGAGTGAGGTGGAGATTAAGAATAGAGGTGGTAGTAGTGGAAACGGCAACAACAACAACAACAACTGAAAAAGGAAGTGGAATTGAAATGTGGGTACTGGAAACCAGCAGGGTAACCAACAAAATAAAAAGTTTGAAGCATGCGTTACATGTGGGAAGTTTCATAAGGGTGCGTGCTTGATGGGGAAATGAGTATGCTTCAATTGTGGCCAGAAGGGTCACATCGCCCCAAATTGCACTCAACCTAAGAAGAACGTGTGCTTCACGTGCGGATCCAAGGATCACTTTGCTCGTGAATGCCCTAAGAAGAAGGTTGGAGAGACAACCAGAAGCAATGGAGGTAACGGTGGAGGTACATGGGCCATTGCTGGACCTACAGCATCAAACAAACCCATAGCCACAACCTTCAATATTACTGTGCAAGATGTTGTGCAATCAAAAGATGTGGTGTCAAGTATTATCCTAATCAATGATATAAATGCTTATGTATTGTTTTATTCGGGTGCTACTTGTTCGTTTATATCTAATGAATTTGCTAAGAGGTTAGAATTGCCTAGACAAGAATTGAATTTCCTTTTAAACATAGAAATTGCAAATAAGGAGGTAATTCCTATAAGATTCATATACAAGAACTGTAGGGTGAACATTAAGGAGAATATCTTGATGGTAGATTTGATTCCGATTAGACTTGGAGAGTTTGATATTATTTTAGGAATGGATTGACTATTCAAATATGGAGCGGTAATTGATTACCAAAAGAAGTGTATAAACCTTATAACCCCGTCAAAGGTAGTATTCTATGGTAGCAAGTCGCCTAAACAAATGAAATGTCTGACGATTATATAGGCCAAGAAATTATTGAGTGAAGGCTGTGTGGGATATTTAGCTTACATAGTTGATACTCAGAAGAAGAGTGTAAAACTGGAAGAGATACCAGTGGTGTGGGAATTTGAGGATGTGTTTCCAGAGGATTTGTCAGGATTTCCACGTGACAGAGAAATTGAGTTCATGATCGACTTAGCGCCGGGAACATCACCAATATCGAAGGCCCCATACAGAATGGCTCCAGTAGAAATGAAGGAACTGATGGTACAATTGCAAGAACTTCTAGATAAGAAGTATATTCAACTTAGCGTATCACCATGGGGAGCGCTAGTTTTATTCGTGAAGAAGAATGATGGGTCAATGCGTCTTTGCATTGATTATAGAGAATTAAACAAAGCTATTATTAAAAACAAATATCTGTTGCCAAGAATAGTTGACTTGTTTGATCAGTTGAAGGGTGCTAAATGCTTCTCGAAAATAGATTTGAGAAGTGGGTATCACCAATTGAAAGTGAGGAAGGAGGATATACCTCGAATGGTATTCAGAACTCGGTATAGACATTACGAGTTTCTAGTGATGTCTTTTGGTTTGACCAATTCCCCTGCTACATTCATGGATTTGATGACTAGTGTGTTTAAACCATTCTTAGACAAGTTTGTTGTGATATTTATCGACGACATTATGGTGTATTCCAAAACTCAAGAAGAACACGTGGAACACTTACGTTTGACGTTGGAAACACTAAGAAAGGAAAAGTTGTACGCAAAATTCTCTAAGTGCGAATTTTGGCTAGATCGTGTATAATTTTTGGGGCACGTGATTGACAAAGATGGGATTTCAATGGATCCATCAAAAGTGGAAGTCAGAATCAATTCGGGGAACAACCAAGAACACCGCTTATGGGAGGTGAGGAGTTTCTTGGGGATTTGATTTGTTATTATAGAATATTTATTCAAGATTTTTCTAAGATAGCCACTCTGCTAACAAATTTGACAAGGAAAGCGGTAAAATTTGTTTGGACGGAGAAATGTGAAGAGAGTTTTCAAGATTTGAAGAAGAAGCTAAGTGTGGCACCTGTGTTGTCGTTACCAGATAGTACATGAAACTTTGTGGTGTTTAGTGATGCCTCACATAAAGGGTTGGGTTGTGTTCTTATGCAGAACGGCAAAGTAATTGTGTATGCATCAAGACAACTGAAGGATTATGAGAAAGGTTATCCGAGTCATGATTGGAATTGGCTGCAGTAGTATTTGCTCTAAAGATATGGAGACACTATCTCTATGGAGAAAAATGTGAGATCTACACAGACCATAAAAGTCTGAAGTATATTTTCACACAGAAGGACCTGAATATGCGTCAAAGAAGATGGATGGAATTGATAAAAGATTACGATTTTGAGATCTTTTATCATCCGGGCAAAGCGAATGTGGTTGCAGATGCTTTAAGCAGAAAAGGCCGGGAAAAATTGATGTTGTTAACCAACTAGGAAGAGCTTATTTTAGATATGGCGAAGGCTAGAGTTAGAAATTAAATTTCCAAAAGAAACTGACGAAAAATTATATCAGATAGAAACTAGTCCAACTTTGGTGGACAAAGTGAAGAATGCTCAACTACAAGATAAAGAATGCGAAATGATCAAAGAGAAAGTGGTTGAGGGTAGTGATGCAAAATACAAGATCGATATTGAAGGGGTACTAAGATTCGAGTGAAGAATTTGGGTTCCAGCAGTACCAGAGCTTAAAGACAAAATCTTGACCGAAGCACACAACACAAGATATTCGATTCATCCAGGAAGTACGAAGATGTATCAAGATTTGCGGCGCCATTTTTGGTGGCCAAACATGAAAAGAGACGTTGCTGAATGTGTGGCGAAATGCTTGACATGTCAAAGAGTCAAGGCCGAGCATCAAAGACCAAGCGGATTACTTCTACCGTTAGAAATACTAGAATGGAAGTGGGAACACATCACAATGGATTTTGTGGTGGGTCTTTTATCTACTCAGAGAGGATGTGATGCGATTTGGGTGATATTGGACAGACTGACAAAATCAGCGCACTTTTTACCAATAAAGATTAGATTCAATCTTGATCAGTTGGAAAGGTTGTACATTAAAGAGATCATCTTGAGGCATGGAGTGCTAGTATCAATTGTGTCAGATAGAGATCCCAAGGTTCACATCAAACTTCTGGAAGAGACTACAAGAATGTATGGGAACACATTTGCGAATGAGTACAGCATACCATCTGCAAACCGACGGGCAAAGCGAACGAACAATCCAAACGTTGGAAGATATGCTGAGAGCATGCGTCATGGATTTCAAAGGAAGCTAGGACGAACATTTATCGTTGGTAGAATTCACCTACAACACCAGTTACCATGCGAGCATCGATATGCCACCTTACGAGGCATTGTACCGCAGAAAGTGCAGAACTCCACTATGCTGGGATGAAGTCGGTGAACGCCAGTTGTTAGGACTAGAACTGGTACAACAAACTGCCGAGGTTGTGAAACTCATCAGAACAAGATTGGTAGCAGCCCAAGACAGACAAAAAAAGTATGCTGATCAACACAGACAAGATCGTGCATTCGACGTAGGAACTTTCGTATTCCTAAAGGTTTCTCCTTGGAAGGGGAAAATTTGTTTCGATAAAAAGGGAAAAGTAAGCCAGAGGTTTATTGGACCCTTTGAAGTGCTGTGAAAAGTGGGAGAAGTGGCTTACGAGGTAGCTCTACCTCCGGATTTGGAAAACATTCACAATATTTTTCATATTTCGGTGTTACGACCGTATAAACCCAATTACAAACACGTGATCGAGTACGAACTGTTGCAGTTTGATAAAGACTTGTCCTATGAAGAGATTCCTATTCAGATAGTTGACAGGTAAGAACAGGTGCTCAGAAATAAAGGTATACCTTATGTGAAGGTGATATGGAGGAACCACAACGCTGAAGAAGCTACGTGGGAACTCGACTATAAAATGATGAAAGATTATCCTAAGTTATTTGTTTAATCTGTGTCTTCGATTCTGGGGACAGAATCTTTGTAAGAATGGAAGAATGTAACGAATGTATTGTTTGAGTTGTGATTCTGAGGACAGGATCCTTGTATGGAGGGAATGATGTAACATTCCAGAATTTTAAATTGTAATATTAAATTTTTATTGAATTATATAAGTATTTAATGGATATGCTTATTATTGATTAAATAATTGTTCAATTTGATTTGATTTGATTTAGTTAATTATTTGTTAAGTAAATAATTAAGGAGTTAAGCAAATAAATTGTGATGAGATTATATACTAATTTAATTTAATAATTAAATTAGAGAGCTTATAATGATTAAATGAATTATAATATTTTAATTGGAATTTGTAATTAAAATAAGGTGTTAGTTGGTTAAATAAAATTATAATTATAAAGGAAATTATAATTTATGTGGTAGTGATTTATATGATAAAGTAATTTAATAGATTAGCATTAGAATTTATTAAATTGATTATTAAAATTTAATTAAATAGAAGTGTGACAAATAACCTTGCTATAAAGGATTTACTAAAATAAATTAAAGGAGTTTAATTAGTTTGCCAAACAAGCCTTAATGCATATTAAGTCTTTAATCTAATAGTATTTTATCAAACAAGGTATAAGGATTAATCCATTTGTTTTAATTAGGGTTACCAAACAATGTGTAAGGTTTAAAGGGTTATTTTTATTAGCCTAGCCAAACAAGCCTTATGGCTTTTGAATTTTAAAAATGTAGATAACTGACATCAGTTATCTCTATAATTATATTAGGTAATTAATATATATTATTATTACTATACGTTTTTTTTTTTGTTAAAGACGCAAGTTAGAATAGAGTTGGGAGAAAGACTCAGAAGAAGAAAAGAGAAGAAGAAGAAGAAGAAGAATACAGAGGAGAGAAAGTTGAGAGAAATCCTAGAAGGTTTTGTTAAAGAGAAGAAGCTTGAGAATGAAAGATAGCCAACATCTTCTTCTAAATTAAGGTATCATCCTGCTCCTATTTTTCTAAAAGCTTTGGTTATCTTCTTCTCCAAAAGTTCTCTATAAAATATTTATAAAAGATGAATTGTTGGTATATATAATTTTATGTGATAATTGTTTATTGTAAAACTGTTTTTCATAGGTTATGTATTGTTATAATCAATTAATTCATGTATGTATGTAATTTGTGAAGAAAACTATATTACAAGTGTGTTTATATCAAAATATATGAATATGGCTTAGTTTAAAATAAAATTAAGGTTCGATTAGTTGTTAATATATATATATATATATATATATATATATATATATATATATATATCGACTATTGATTTTGAAAGTAGATGAATAAACATATACATGATAGTTTAAATTAATGGTTTTGGTTGAAAAACAAAGTTACAAAGTGATAAGTTTCAATCGAAAATGTTAAAATAGAGTTTTATCATAAACAAAGTGAAATTGGGTGTTGTAAATTTGACGTTTATGTTATCATATGAGTAAACACATGTTATTAGTCTTTAAATTATGTTTATATGAAGTCTATATATGTGTATTTTATGTTAATTAGTTTGTTAGAAAGGAGCTTCAGAGGCCAAATTGGCTTTTTTTGTTCATGTTGTTTAGCCGAGGTCGGTCAAGCCGGTTCAGTGTTCAAAATACAGTAGCTACTGCCCAACAGAAAGTTATTTTTCAAGGGCAATACTGGTATCACGTATGCAGTTGCCAATCTGCTAGCCCGAGTCTCACGCCAAGAAGATTTCAAACTTAACGTCATAGTCAACAACCCACAAGCAGTAAATCGTTGAAATAAGCAGTCATGAAAGTTAGCGAAGTAATGGTCTGACAGTTTAACTTATTTACACAAAGTTTGAAAACAAATGTTATGTGTTAATAATAGGACTGTTAAATTATGATTTCAGTAGTACTAAACTAAGAATGAGTGTAAGACCCCAGTTTTTATAAATAAAGATGAATTTTCTATAAATATTATTTTTGAATATTATGGAATAATTTGATATAATGTTATAGTTGTGGGTAATATTTATAAATTTTGCAAAGTATACAAGTGGTTATATTATATTCGATTGGCTCTGGGGAATATTAGGTTTAGCAGGGAATATTCGCATAACGGCTCAATCATTGGTGGACCCCACAATGTAATTATTGTCGGATTGAGAAAAGACAAAATATTTTATTGAAATAACTACGGAAGTTTTACACTGTTGATCTTGTTGAACTACCTCGGTAGTAAAAGTACAATGAATACGTGTGGTTGCATAGTAGCAATACGGTATTGATTATTGATGCTTATGTGAGAAGTCACTTAGTTTGATTCCATTATCGATTAATAATATGAATTATTATAAGCGATAATGACGTTTTGTTTTATTCAGTATTATTAACATAATAAAAGCGAAACATCTTTTATATAAAATGTAATACTTTATTAAAGTTATTTTATAAATAAAATATATTATATTTTATTATGCATAGTGTTTTTCAGATAGTGTTTTGCATAGTGTTTGCATAGTAAAATGTTTTTATATAAATAGAATATATTATATTTTATTTAAAAGATTTTTTCTTTAAACATGGGACCGTCGATTAAAGTAAATCAATCTGGACCGTTCATGGATTAGTTACTATGCATTCCATTTTCCTATAAATAGAAGCTCATTCCTTCATTATTTTCTTACTTAATTCATCAAACTCTAGAGAGAAAATTATGTAGAGAAGCTATAGAGAGAAAGTTATAGAAAGAAGAAGAGTATTCTCGCTACTTCATTACTTCTATATTCGGTTCTTTTTACTAAATGAGAATATAGCTGGGACGAGCCTGGGAAACGAAAGTGATGGTCCCGAAGATAGCATTAGTAGTCCTCACTATTCGTGAAATAGTGTGATAATAATTGTAATGAGGACTTTTTGTTTGAGTTTGTATAATATCTAGTAGAGCGATATTTGTATTTAAACTCACGCTTTACGCCGATTGTATGCAATTTACGCTTATGTTAATAAGTTGTATTTAAATTTCAGATCATGTAAGTGGCGACCCAAGATGGGTGATGTATACCTAATTTTGGGGGCGCCACAGCTTGGTATCGAGCTAAGGGATATGATCCCCCGGCTAAGATGTGAGAAAAGTACTAGGAGGGGAGAGACGGGGAATACCTTTCGCTTAGTATTTGACCTACCTAAGTTTTTGTGCTATTTTATTGGCTCACGTAATATAAAGGTAATTGTTAAATGTCAATTAATCTTTTGTTTTGTGGCAAGATTCTGAAAATGACATCCGAGAATGTTGAGAATAGCAATGGAGCACAAAGCGATCGTTGATTCACCACATATCAATAATCGAGGATAATGTGCATCGTGAAGGCGACAATCCTCATGCAAACAACAACACTTGACCAAATGATGAATGATCAAATGTTCAGAGGCTTTATGTAATTTATGCAACAAAGAAAGTAGAGCGACTCTCGCCCAAAACGTAGGTGGAAACACGGAAAACTCTCGAGGCGGTCACCGCTAAACAATTCAAGGAGTGGGACCACCGAGTTTAAGGGAGAGCCAAAACCACTTGGCGGAAGCATGGATAAAGCAGATTACCAAGATATTTGATGTCTTGGGATGCTCCAGGAGCAAAAGGTTCCCTTCACGCCTTTTATGTTCTTGGAGAGGCAGACATCGGTGGGAATCTGCAGAAACGTATCAACTCCGCCGATCAAGATATCTTGGGAGAAGTTCCAGAGTCGTTTCAACGACAAATACTTTCCCGAAAGTATTCGCCACATGAAGGAGGTGGAGTTTATCAAGTTGGAACAAAAACAATATGGACCGTGTCGCAACACGAGGCAAAATTTGCGGAGTTATCACGGTCATGCGCCCCACTTGGTGGATAATGAAGAGAGAATGGCGCGAATGTTTTAAGAGGTTTGAAGTCGAGATACGCCAACATCTTATTTCATAAACCGTGTGTTTGTATTCAGATGTTGTAAATAGGGCTCGCTTAGTGGAGCGCGATAACGAGTCAACGCAACTAAAAAGAGCAAAAAGCAAAGTTATAATACCAAATGAGAGTAGTCATCGAAGCGGTGACAACAAGCGTGGAGGGAATCAACAGGCCAGATATGGTAACCACTTCGGTGGTAATCAGGGCCAAAACAATAAGAATGGACATTTCAAGAAACGGAGATTCAACAATAATGGAAAGACGTCAAAGACCAAAGACCCGTTGTTAAGGAAGGAGAAAGACCACCTATCATATGCTTCCAAATGCGAGAAGAGGGTCACATCGATCAACTGCGCTATGCCGTCCAAAGCATGTTATAATTGTGGAAGAGAAGGTCACTTAGCTCGATTTTGTCGCCATCAAGACAAATTCAACTAGGATGGAGGCACCAAAGGCCGTCGAAAAAGTCAAAACCAAGAGTGTAAAGGGAGAGCGTTTGTTGTGACCTCCCAGAGAGCAAGGAACCCGAATGAGGTCATCACGGGTAAGCTTATCATAAACTCTAATGAAGTCTACACTTTATTTGATACCTGGGTTCTACCCATTCTTTTATTTCTCCTACTTGCGCCATCGATTAAATTTGACAGGAGAAATTAGACTTTGACTTATCTGTGGAAACTCCGTTGGGAGAAACCTTCATTACATCCAATCGCTTATAAGTCTTGTTTGGTTCAAATCGGTACCCTCACATTACCCGTCGATCTTATTTCATTAAAATACTTGCATTTGACGTGATTCTAGGGATTGATTGGTTAACTACTTATCATGCAAAAATTGATTGTTTTCGTAAGGTTGTTAGCTTTCATATTCCTAATCAACCTATTATGCGAATTCAAACGACCAAACCATTAAAATCAATCACGGTCATCTCAAGCCATAAAGCTATTCGTTTATTGAAAAATGAATGTCAAGCTTTCTTAGCTCATGTCATGATTTAAACAAAAATACGCCGTTTTGAGCGATATTTCTATTGTTAATAAATTTCCTGACGTATTCCCCGAAGAACTTCCTGGCCTACCCTCAGAGCGTGAAATTGAATTTTGTATCGACCTTGAACCCGGTACAAAACCTATTTCCAAAGCCCCATATCGAATGGCTCTATTGAACTCGTGAGTTAAAGACCCAACCGCAGGAATTGTTAGACATTGGCTTTATTCGACCTAGTACTTCCTTGGGTGTGCCTGATTCTATTCGTGAAGAAGAAAGATGGGAGTATGCGACTTTGTATTGATTATCTGGAGTTGAATCATGTCACCATCAAAATAGGTATCCATTGCCACGTATTGATGACTGTTTGTCAATTCACCAAGGAGCCAAATTCTTTTCAAAGATTGATCTTCGTTCCGGATATCACCAATTGAAGATTAGAACCGCTGACATTCCAAAGACGGCTTTCAGAACTCGGTACGGGCATTATGAATTCCTAGTCATGTCCTTTGGATTGACTAATGCTTCTGCTGCCTTCATGGATATGATGAACCGAGTATTCAAGGAATATTTAGATCACTTTGTGGTCGTCTTTATTGATGACATCCTTATTTATTCCAAAAGCCGTGAAGATCATGAGCAACACTTGAGGCTGACACTCCAAAAGCTTCGTGAATATAAGCTTTATGCCAAGTTGAAGAAATGCGAAGTTCGGCTTGAAGAAGTAGCATTCCTTGGGCACGTGGTATCAAGTCATGGAATATCTGTTGACCAAGAAAGATCAAGCTATTCAAAGTCGGGAACAACCTAAATCGATGACCAAGTACGTAGCTTTCTCGCTTTATTTGGTTATTATCGGAGATTCGTGGAAGGATTTTCTCGAATCGCTACTCCATTGACTCAGTTGACTCGAAAAGATACAAAGTTCGGTTGGAGCGAAGAATGTGAGAAGAGTTTTCAAGAACTCAAGAAGAGACTTATTTCAGCACCTGTTCTGACAATACCATCTGGCTCGGAGGGATTTGTCATCCACAGTGATGCTTCGAGCAAAGGGTTGGGATGTGTTCTTATGCAACATGGAAAAGTTATAGCCTATGCCTCATGACAACTCAAAGAATATGAGAGGAATTATCCTACTCACGATCGGAGTTGGCAAATGTCATTCTCTTGCACTTAAAATTTGGAGGCATTACTTGTATGGGAGAAAGTGGAGATCTTTACGGATCATAAAAGCCTCAAATATTTCTTCACTCAAAAGGAACTCAACATGCGACAACGACGTTGGCTTGAAGCTGCTGAAAGATTATGATCATACCATCCAATACCATCCCGAAAAGCGAACGTGGTAGCCGATGCATCGAGTGTAAGATCGTATGCAAGTACGAAGTGCGTATATTGTCAACACAAAGGCCCATTTGTGTGACTTGCAAAGGATGGAGATAGAGTTAAAGACTCGAGGGGACGCATGTGATGATAGCAAATATACGAGTAGAACCGACTTTTTAATCGATAAAGTTAAAGTCGCCAAGCTACGAGACTGAGGCGATGCGTATGAAAAAGAAAGTGCAAGAGGGTGCTATGTGGGAAGCAAGAATCGATGAAGAAGGAATACTTCGAGTCAACTCCGGACTTTGTGTTCCTAACGACCTCGATTTAAAGTATAATATCATGATGGAGGCGCACAACACACCATTTGCAATCCATCTCGGGAGTACCAAAATGTATCATGATATTCGCCATACATTTTGGTGGGAGCATATGAAGAGGGAGATAGCTGTTTATCTCAAGGTGTCTAACTTGTCAACGAAGTTAAAGCGGAGCATCAAGTACCAAAAGGTCCATTGCAACCACTTGAAATTCCGTAATGGAAGTGGGAGCACATTACCATGGATTTCGTAACGGCCTTCCTAAGGTTTCTCAAGGCATTGATGCGATTTGGGTCATTGTTGATAGATTGACCAAGTCCGCTTCATTTCACCGACACGAGAAACTTATACACTTGAACGCCTTGCTCAGATATACATAAACGAGATTGTAAGACCGCATGGTATGCTTGGTATCCATAGTTTCGATCGAGACCCAAGATTCACTTCAAGATTTTGGGTTAGTTTGCAAAAAGCTATGGGCACGGACTTCACGATTTAGCTTCGGCATATCATCCTCGCAGACGGACGGACAATGGAGAGGACTATTCAAACTCTTGAAGATCTATTAAGACTCGTGTTCTTGATTTCAAGGGAGTTGGGACAAGTTTTTACCATTGGTGGAGTTTTCCTACAACAAATGCTTATCAAGCAAGTATGGCATGGCTCCATTCAAGCGTTGTATGGAAGAAAGTGTCGTTCTCCAAAGATCTTTGGGATGAGGTGGGTGAAGCAACGTTGTTGGGACCGGAGTTGGTACGTATGACTACGGAAAAAGATTCAAACGATCCGACAACGATAAAAACCTCACAAAATCGATAAAAGAGTTATGGCCGATCTTCATCGAAAGGACGTGGAATTCAATATAGGAGATCATGTGTTGTTAAAAGTTGCTCCATGGAAAGGAGTTACAAGATTTGGAAAGAGAGGGAAACTTAATCCTCGATTCATCGGTCCATTTTTAATCCTCGATCGAGTAGGAACTGTGGCCTATAGACTCGCTTTATCGCCAAATATGTCTCGTGTTCATAACGTTTTTCACATATCCATGTTACGTAAATATGTGA
Source organism: Panax quinquefolius (assembly GCA_020205615.1). Taxonomy (NCBI): domain Eukaryota; kingdom Viridiplantae; phylum Streptophyta; class Magnoliopsida; order Apiales; family Araliaceae; genus Panax; species Panax quinquefolius. The sequence continues at coordinate 66,760,356 of CM035172.1, forward strand.
AAGACCCGAACCATATTATTGAGTTAGAACCTGGATCGAAATAGCGGAAGATTTGGACGTATGAAGAGGTTCCTGTTCAAATTTTGGATAAGAAGGAACATATTCTACGCTCCAAGGTTATACCTCAAGTCAAAGTTTTGTGGAGGAACCACGATGTTGAGGAAATGACTTGGGAGTTAGAATCTGAAATGAAATCAAGGTATCCTTACCTCTTCGACATACCAGGTACGTACCCTAATTTCGAGGGCGAAATTTCATAAGAAGGGGAGGTTGTAAGACCCCGCTTTTATAAATAAAGATGAATTTTCTATAAATATTATTTTTGAATATTATGGAATAATTTGATATAATGTTATAGTTGTGGGTAATATTTATAAATTTTGCAAAGTATACAAGTGGTTATATTATATTCGATTGGTCGGGGAATATTCGGTTTAGCAGGGAATATTCGTACAACGGCTCAATCATTGGTGGACCCCACAACAGAATTATTGTCGGATTGAGAAAAAGACAAAAATATTTTATTGAAATAACGGCGGAAGTTTTTACCGCATTGATCATTGTTGAACTACTCGGTAGTAAAAGTACAATGAATACGTGTGGTTGCATAGTAGCACTGCGGTATTGATTATTGATGCTTATGTGAGAAGTCACTTGGTTTGATTCCATTATTGTCGATTAATAATATGAATTATTATAGCGATAATGACGTTTTTGTTTTATTCAGATTATTAACGTAATAAAAGCGAAACATCTTTTATATAAAATGTAATACTTTATTAAAGTTATTTTATAAATAAAATATATTATATTTTATTATGCATAGTGTTTTGCATAGTGTTTTGCATAGTGTTTGCATAGTAAAATGTTTTATATAAATAGAATATATTATATTTTATTTAAAAGATTTTTCTTTTAAACATGGACCGTCGATTAAAGTAAATCAATCTGGACCGCTCATGGATTAGTTACTATGCATTCCATTTTCCTATAAATAAGCTCATTCCTTCATTATTTTCTTATTTAATTCATCAAACTCTAGAGAGAAAAATTATAGAGAGAAGCTACATAGAGAAAGTTATAGAAAGAAGAAGAGTATTCTCGCTACTTCATTACTTCTATATTCAGTTCTTTTTACGGAAATGAGAATATAGCCGGGACGAGTCTGGGGAAACGAAAGTGATGGTCCCGAAGATAAGATTAGTAGTCCTCACTATTCTCGTGAAATAGTGTGATAATAATTGTAATGAGGACTTTTTGTTTGAGTTTGTATAATATCTAGTAGATTTATATTTGTATTTAAACTCACAGTTTATGTCGTATTGTATACAGCAGTTATGTTAATAAGTTGTATTTAAATTCTGTATCATGTAAGTGGCGACCCAAGATGGGTGATGTATACCTAATTTTGGGGGCGTCACAATGAGCATGTTATCAAGGGTTAACTAGTATTAGTATTAACACAATTCAATTATGTGAATTGAAAATCAAACCTACATGAGGTATATACTTGTTTATATAGAATGTTGGTGGTGACTAATTATGTCATGATGACTTATATATAGGGTATTGAGATTCGAGTTGTAAGGTTTAGCTTGTGCTCAAGGCAAGTTCTCTAATCCTAAAACTTCATTGTGCAAGTTTAATTTTGTTGAGTACTATATTGCTTTTAATTCAATTACAATTACGCAAGTTGCTAACTCTACACTTTCGTGGAGCTAGATTTTCTATTATTGAGTAAGTTCTTGTATCTAGTTGTTCATGAGGATGCAAGTATTCTAAATCTTATATTTTAATATTGAGCAAGTTTCTTTAATATGTAACTTGTTATTTAGCGTGTGAGTTGCTATACTTTAATATTCTAGTGTTGAACAACTTTATCGTTCAAATTACTATTCACTATGCATGCTTGGTATCCAATTCTCAATAACTTTGAATTAATATTGTTCAAGCAACTATGTTATGATTATTCAATGTTTATGCTATTAGATTATTCCTAAAGCATGATATTAATTTACAAATATCGATTCAGTTATGATTATTCCATAGCATATAGTTAGTTCTTTTGTACTCAACTAATCCTTAGTTGATGACCGTTGGATTCTAAATTACCTTGTAACGTATCCAAACCAAACCTACTTTTTAGTGCGGACTTGTATTCTAAATAATCGAGATGAACAACTCTTTATTAGAGGTTTACGCTTAGCGTTGAAATGGGTTGTACACAATACATTGTACGTAAGGGTCGATCCCCTAAGTACATGGAGTCCTTATAGTCATATTACTGTTAAAGTTAAAGTTGAAAGATTACTTATAACTGTGGACATGGTTCATGGTCATTAGACCCTCAGTAGTATGTTTCAGAATGTTAATAGAACCTATCATTCAGTTCTATTAAGCCTATTTTTGGCAAATATTGTAATGTTGTAAAGTTATTCATTCTTATTTCAAGTGAGCTTTGTTTGCTCACTCTTGCATATTTATATACTTATTGCAACTAAGGTTGACACGGTAAAAGAACCTACAACTAGCAAAGGAAAGGGAAAAATGTACAAGTGATGAAGACTTGTAATTTTATTTTTTATCGTTATGATAATAGACTTTTTATAATGATGTGATGTAATAATTTAATTTCCGCATTTGAATGATTTTAATTAAAGGTTAGATAACCTGGGAGATTTTTATTTAAGTATAATCCTGTATGGGCAGGTTTTTATTATTCAATTTTATTATGATTGGGTAGTTAGATATAATTGTTTTGATTACGTGAACACCAAATCTTGAGGTAATGAAGTACCGGGATTTAGGGGTGTCACAATGAGTACAACATATCACCCGCAAACCGACGGACAAAGCAAACGAACAATCCAAACATTGGAAGATATGCTGAGAGCATGCATCATGGATTTCAAAGGAAGCTGGGAAGAACATTTACCGTTGGTAGAATTCTCCTACAACAATAGTTACCACACGAGCATCTTCATGCCGCCTTACGAGGCATTATACGACAGAAAGTGCAAAACTCCACTGTGCTGGGATGAAGTCGATGAACGCCAGCTTTTAGGACCAAAATTAGTTCAACAAACTGCGAAGGTTGTCAAACTCATCAGGACAAGATTGGTAGCCTCCCAAAACAGACAGAAAAAGTATGCCGATCAACACAGGCAAAAGCGCGAATTTGAAGTAGTAAATTTCGTTTTCCTAAAAGTTTCTCCTTGGAAAGGGAAAATTCATTTATCAGCCCAAGATTTATTGGACCTTTCGAGATACTACAAAGAGTGGGGGAAGTGGCTTATGAGGTATCTCTACCTCCAGAGTTGGAAAACATTCATAATATTTTTCACATTTCGGTGTTACGACCATATAAACTCGATTACAAGCACGTGATCGAGTACGAACCATTTCAATTCGATAAAGATTTGTCTTATTAAGAGATTCCTATTCAAATAGTCGACAGGAAAGAACAAGTGCTCAGAAATAAAGTGATACCTTCTGTGAAGGTGATATGGAGAAACTACAATATCGAAGAGGCAACGTGGGAACTCGAAGCTGAAATGATGAAAAATTACCCTGAGTTATATGTTTAATCTATGTCTTCGATTCTGGGGACATAATCTTTGTAAGAAGGGAATAATGTGACGATTTAATTGTTTGAATTGTGATTCTGAGGACAGAATCCTTGTAAGGAAGGAATGATGTAACTTTCTAAAATTTTAATTGTAATATTAAATATTTATTGAATTATATAATATTTCTAGAATTTTAAATTGTAATGTTTAAATATTTATTGAATTATATAAATATTTAATGGATGTGTTTATCGTTGAATAAATATTTGTTTAATTGATTTGATTTGATTTGGTTAATTCATTGTTAAATAAATAATTAATGAGTTAAGAAAATTATTATATTGATATTTCAATTTGATGGTTAATTATTTGTATTGTGTTATGTGATTAAATAATTTATTTAATAAATTATTATTTGAATTAATTAATTAAGTATGAAAACTTAATTAAATATAGTGTGACAAATAACTATATTATAAGAAGTATTAAAATAATTTAAAGTAGTTTTAATTGATTTTACCCAAACAAGGTTTAAGGATATTAATTCTTTAGTTTAATGACTTTTTTGCCAAACAAAGCCTTGTGGCCTTTGGATTTTTAGAACTTGAATTTCAATAATCTAGATAAAATAAATTAAATAATAAATATAATATATTTATAACATATATGTTATATGTACTAACTGATATACTTAATAAGTGAATTAAGGCCATATCAGTTTTATATTTTTGTTTTACGCATAAGGTTTTCAGTTGGGTTTTTGGCCATTTGTTAGTCTGAGAAACAGAGTATTCAGAGAAACTTGAGAGAGAATTTGAGAGAAAAAACTAAGAATTTCACAAAAACTTCTGTGTTTAGCAAGAATTAACAGGCAAATTGAAGGTATTTTATCTAAACCTTAGTATTATATATATATATATATATATATATATATATGTTATACGGCAAACTCTATATATTCTGTTCATTAAAAATTTGTTGAATTATTGTTATACAATGGGTTCATTGTGAATATATGTGGTTATGATGATTAGAGGTTGTGTTTAAATAAGAATGGTATACCAATTTCGTTGTAAAGAGGAAGAAAAGTAAATGACAGTATATTTTTTATATGACTCATGTAAGTACCAATGTTGATAGTAAATTTGTATGTTAATGTGTGAATTGAGACTTGATTATGTTAGTTCATTAAGAAACAAGCCTAACGTAAATTGAACGAAGTAATTTGGACAAGATTTGAAATCACAGTGTTGATTTTCGTGAAGGATGTCAAGAAGGGAGTTTTCATATAAAAATGAGAAATTTGAGAAATTAAAATAGTTAGAACTGTTGTTAAATTATTCTATGTTGATGAATATGTTAGCAATAATGTTTATGATATTGTTATATTTATTTTATATGTTAATTTCACTGTTTGGTGGGTGAAATTTGTGTTAGTTGGGCTAAAAACGGCTACTGTTCATGTTGTTTCGCTTTTATCTCAGGCAATTGTAACAAGAAATTTGCGTTGGTGCCAAGGCAAAAATTGTGTAATTGCAGGTGGGGCGCAATGGCCACACGCCGACCGAGGCAGAGCCGTCACATCGCCGCCATCGCCGGCCGCAGAGTTTGGGGAAACCTTACCACTTGGTCTAAGGTTATGATTAAGTGTTAAACATGTAGTAAGAAGGTTAAAATAGAACCATGATATGTAATTGATAAATTCAAAGTTTGAATGATTAGTAAGTGATGAACGTGGTATATTAGAACTTAGTGAGCATGATGAATAGTAAACATGTGTTGTGAAGGTTAACTCTTGTAATTTTTGATATTTGCATGATATCTTAAGATTTGTGGTAAAATAATAAGTCTAACTAGAAATGCGTGTTATGTTGGAACGTGAATGTTAGTATATCTAATAGATGATTGTTCTAAAACTATATGTAGGTGAACGTGAGTTTAATATTATAGCTTACGCTCGACGCAAGTTTCTAAACCTATCTTTTTAAATTGAGCAAGTTCTTTAACTCTATTTTTATAATAATTTTGCTAGCTTCTAAATCTCATCTATTTACATTGAGCATGTTTTAAATCTTAAGTTATTGTAATTCTAATCATTGTTGGCTTACTCTAACTTGTTTATAGTTAAACAAGTTTTCTCTAGTTCATTCTTTTATAATAAATGTTTCTTGAACCTTAATTCCTTGTGTTGAATGGTTCAATCACTTTGTATAGTTTATTACCATGTGAAGTACGCATTGTTTCCAGCTTGCTATCAATTAGTGCATGTTCGGTAACTAAATTTCTAATTTGGAAAGATCACATACCTAGCTTATTATTTTTCAAGCCAAGGTTTATCTTTTTCTTCATTTTGATCAATACTTATGCTCTTTAGTTATTTTCAAGCATGAGTTTAGAATACAGTCAGTTCACCTATGATTCTCAAATGTTATATGTTATGTTGTTATTAAACAACTATTGTGTTATCAAGCATTGTTGATTCAACTAGTTCCCTAGTTGATGATCGTTAAACTTCAAATTACCCTTGAAAGCTTATCCAAACCAAACTTTCTTTGGTGCGAATTGTAATCCAAATACTGAGATGAACAACCCTATTATTAGGGGTTTGCGCTTAGAGTTGAAATATTTGTGCATAATACATTATACAAAGGGCTGATCCCCCTAAGTACGTGGAGTCCTTATAGTCTTATAACTATTAAAGTTAAAGTTGAAAGATTACTTATAACTGTGGACATGGTTCGTGGTCATTAGACCCTCAGTAGTATATTTCAGAATGTTAATAGAACATATCATTCAGTTCTATTGAGCCTATTATTTGGCAAATGTTGTAAAGTTTATTCATCCTTATTTTAAGTGAGCTTTGTTTGCTCACTCTTGCTTATATAACTATTACAGCTAAGGATGAAAAGGTAGATGTACCTAGCACCAATAAGGGAAAGGGGAAGATGAACAAGTATTGAAGACTTGTAATATGTTGACAGTTATTTATCAGACTTTAATTTAATTGATGTAATGAAGTATTTATTTAATTTTCGCATTTGAATGATTGTACTTAAAGGTTACATAACATGGGAGTTTTTATTAATGTAATCTCTTAAGGGAAGGTTTATTATTCAATTTTTATTATGATTGGGTAATTAGATATGAATATTTTGATTAAGTGAACACCAAATCTTAAGGTAATGAAGTACTGGGATTTGGGGGTGTCACAGCCAAGGCCGGGTTTCAGCCATTGCTGACTCGCGCCACAGTGCGATATAGGGAAGGGAAACTGGCACCGCAATGCCAACACTAGAAGATAGATAGAGAAGAAAGATTTTGAATGTATAGTGATTGAGAAGTGAATGAAGAATGAATTAAATCCTTAATCAACTTAATGTAACATCATTTATGATGTTATAACCTTAAGTATAACACTAAAGGTTGGAGGTAAGTCAATTGAACGTAAGTTATTGATAATGAAACGATGAACGATAATAAGCCATAAGGGCAGATAAATACTTGAAACATGTTTTGTTAATGAAATAAGTACGATTAACTATATGAAATGAAAGATAGTTAATTGATAATGAATTAATTAACTTAAGGTAACATCTTCGATGATGACTAGAACGTTGAGAGTTACAACTAAAAGTTGTTGAATATTACGTGAACATGAATGGTATGCAATAAGTGTACTTAACAAATGACGATCGAGTTTCGATTAATAGCGTAAGAACGTCAGTATGCAATCAAGTTGTTATTTTTTATTTCTTATATTCTATTTTTGCTTCTTTACATTTTTATCCCTGATAAGCCCCATGATATTGTTAAATATGTTATTGCAGATGGAAAATGCAGTTGAGCAAGAACACTCACCATCAGTGGCTTATACAAAAAGAAAGAAAAATGTAAACAAGATATATATTGATTGCATGGTTACATCCTTGCCTATATATACAAACTTTGAACATTATTATTAAAAAAAGATGCTTTGAATAATGTTTAATTTTAAAAATAAAAAAAAAACTTGTAAGTTTAGTTTTAAAAAACTTGGTGAATTATTCTCTCACAAAATTTGAATAATGTTTTGCAATAAATGAATCTTAGATGATAGAGTACACCAAAGCAAAAAATTCCTTTGGGTGATCTCTTAGATTTATAACCTTTTGTTGATATTAACAATCTTAGATTTATGTATCTCGGTTTTTGTTTCTTAATTAGTATCTCCTAAAATCACTACTTTATAATCCCACATAAATATTTTGAATAATGTTAATAGCATAATGGTATGATATTATCTTTTGTAATTTAATTTTTATCTCTTAATTGATGATATTGATGATAACAATGTGGTTATTGATGATAGAAATGTGGTTTTGTCAATGTTTATATAGCTTGATTCAAGCTTCCCTTGTGACAACCCGACAATTTTGAATATTTTAAAAAAAAAATTATTAATTGATTTAAGGTTCAACATTAGAACCTAGACAGAAAATAAGTGTATGCGTTTAATATGTTGGGAGAATGCATATTATGATTTGATGTTTTAATGTATATGCTCATGATTAATTGTAAAGTCCTTCCAAGTAATATATGTACAAGGACTTAGTGATAGATCAAAGTTGTTAGGTTGATCTAAGCTCTAAATGTGTATCAATCTGTTATGGAATGTATAGATAGAAAGATCAAAGATGTTAGGTTGATCTTGAGATGTAATAGATAGGCTTCGAAGAAATCGTAGTGTATCATCTAATCAACATTGTAGAAGTCAAGGCAGAAACGTAGAGCTTCAAAGATCGTAGTGTGTGCCTGCCTTGAAGGGACTCTTCGAAAATCGTAGAGTGATCCCAATGTTTGCTGAGCCATCTCTACGATCGTAGTGTGCTGAAGGAAACATGAAGTTTACAAGTCAACGATCGTAGTGTGCTCTTGGGAACATAGAGTCAACAACACGAGCAAGTGAAGATCGTAGTGTTCAAAGGTCTAAGGGAAATTGTAGTGCTCTCGACTGATAGCATCGTAGAGTGCAAAGAAGTCAAGACGCTACGATCGGAATCGTAGAGTACCCCAATCCAAATCGTAGAGCGTCATCTGTCTCATGTCAGAAGACGTCGAGCCTCATGATTTGTGTAAAGGCAAATTTCAACATATGAGGAATGGATTCTAGACACTGCAGTACTCATTAGTCCCAGAGTATATGAAATATCCTTAGTATGCAACAAAGAAGCGTACTGAAGAAGTTAAGGATAGTACCATGGGTAAGAGGGACAAAACACCTTTTCAGGTGTTAGGTGAGAAAGCAGTCTGCTGTGTCAGTGGGCCAGAATGCAGTTTTAGAAGATGTGCAGAAATGTCTCCATCAAAGATCATAAAAGTCAAATGCATTTAATGCCTCAACGGATGAATCCAACGGATAGTTTTCAAGATCACATATATGCAGATCAGACAGATGAGAGAGAACTAAGCAAGCATTGAACAAACAACGTGAACATCTCTCTCAAGCTCAATTCTACGATCTGAGATATTACAAATCTTGCTCAGCTACTCAGTTCTTTAGAACAAGTGCTTACACAGCAACTAAGTAGCAACCATCAAGAACTCAACATTATCAACCAACTGAAGAAGTTTACCAAGTCTGCTAGACTTGAAGAGTTTGTAGTGAACTATAAGAAAGCCAAGTCTGCTGGACTTGAAGAGTTCAAGAGTGAACTAAGAAGTTCCTAGATCTGCCGGGTCTAGAAGGAATCTATGTGATTCGAGAAGTTGTAACATACATCCTTAGTGGATATCCTACCGTTGAGTAGTAAGAGTGGACTAGAGCTTTAAGTGCTCAACCACTTAAAATGATCGTGTCTTTTACGTTCATGCCATAACCGCCATATCTCTCGTTATATATCCGCCATAACCGCTTCACTCTCATAACTCCACTGCTTGGTAAAGAAGATTAAAACAAATATTAATTCCGCTAAGTTTTAATCATTATCAAAGAACTAGTTTAAAACGAAAAGATTTTTTAAATATCTATTCAACCCCCCTTCTAGATAACTATTGTGCCAACTAGGAACTAACAATTGGTATTAGAGCAGGTTCTATTTTATAGCTTACAAGCTTTAGTAGATCCAATGGCACTCATACCAAGCGAATCCAGGACCGGGGGAGGCAGCAAGCCACCAATGTGCAACAAGGATAAATTTGCTAACTAGAAAGTCAGGATGCAAGCGTACATGGACTCAATAGATGAAGATCTATTTGAGACCGTTCAAAATGGGCCCTACATTCCAACCAAGCTTGCACCAACCACTGACGATCTAAACCGTATACAGATCAAAGTTAAAGAAGAGTGGACAGATAACGAGAAAAGAGCTGTCCAACTTGATAAGAAGGCTAAGAACATCATGTTCCAATCCTTAAAGGATGATCTGTTTGAAAATGTTGTAAACAACAAAACAACTAAGGAAGTTTGGGAAGTTCTGCTGATCATGCATGAAGGAACTAAAGAAGTTAGAGAGAACAAACAGTCTCTTCTAACACAACTGTACAAAATGTTTGCTCATGTGCAAGGAGAAAATGTAACTGCCACCTATGAAAGATTCAATGTTCTGCTCAACTCTCTACGAGCATATGGAAAGGTCTATCCTAACAAAGATCTGACCATAAAGTTCATGAGAGCCCTACCAACCAGGTGGGATGCCAAGACCACTGCAATAAGAGAGTCAAAGAATCTCAACGAGATGATAGTTCAACAACTATATGGAAATCTCCTGACATACGAACTAGAGCTAACCCAACGTGCTGAAACCTTATCAGAAGGAAGAAGGAAGGATAAGGGTGTTGCTCTCAAGGCAACTGAAAGTGTATCAAAGGTCAACACTGAGATTGACTCTGATGATGATGAAGACGACGATGATGACTTTGCTATGCTGGTAAAGAGACTAAGAAGGTTCATGCGACAAGGCAGAATCAGCAAGTCCAAAAGGGTCAGCAATTACAACATCCAGGAGCAAATGAATGATCTATGCTAAAACTGCAAAAAGCCTGGCCACTTCATTGCCAACTGCAACAAACCTCTAAGAGAAGAACTAAAGAAGAAACAGCATGCAAAGAAGGAATTCAAAGGAAACAAAAGGCCTCAGAAGAGAGACAAAGGCCTGGTAGCTGGAGGATCGTGGAGTGACTCATATAATGACTCAAATGCTGACTCCGGAGATGAAGAAGAACCACAAATGGCCAATCTGTGCTTAATGGCCAAACATGCAAAGGACAAACAAAGCCTCAATATACATGATGTAAGTCTCGATGAGGTATTTGATTTCAACTCACCTGATGTAGACATGAATGACTTAAGAACTGCACTGCATGGCATAACCACTGATCTACATCAATATATGAAGTGGTTCAGAGTATTGTCTAAAGATCATTCACTTCTTCAAGAGGAGAAGAAGAAGAAAGTTTAAGAAGAGCTTGAAATAGCCCTTCTAAGTACTAATCTTCTTTCCAAGCTTGAGGCTGAGAATGAAACTCTAAAATAGACAAACACACTCAATGCACAAAGAGAATCTAATCTAACCTCTAAAATTGAGGATCTAGAGAAGACTATCTCTACATGGAACAAATCCTCATCATCCATGGACTGCCTGCTCTCTAGTCAGAGAAGCACATTCGACAGAACAGGTCTAAGCTTTGGGGAATCCATCTCACAGCCTTATGTGGAAAAGACAAAGGAAACTAGCACTAGTAATGCCTCAAGTTTTAGTAGAGGAATTGCCTTTGTGAAATCCTCACAGTTAGAAGAATCAGTTAAACCTTGTCCTACTGTCTCTATTCTTACTCATAGGAGTAAAGGATCTCATGCTGATCTGGGGTTCATAAAAGAGAAGAGTAACCTAACTTCTACTCAACAACCTCGAAGAATCGTAGAGTCAGGCAAGACCAACTCTACTAATCAACCGAAAAGGTACAGTAGAGGGAAGACACACTCATCACTATTTATGAAATCCAAGGACACGTGGAAAAATGAGAATCAGTTTAACAGAAGGATATCTAAGGAACCACACAAGTCCAAGTGGAGGATGAATCATCATACACACACAGGCATGCCTCATAATAAATGTTTCATATGCAATAAATATAGTCATAGGGCTGCCAAGTGTTATTATATTTCCATGCATGTGAGACCCAAGATTAGACAGATTTGGGTCCCCAAAGATACTAACAAAGAAGGACCCATGCAAATATGGGTACCAAAATGAAGGTTCAAATGTTTTGATAGGAAAAGTGCTCCACGACCTCAACATGGTATCTGAACAGTGGATGCTCGAGGAAAATGACAGGGAACAAAGCTCTACTATCTAACTACATAGAAAAGGAGGGTCCCTCAGTCATCATTGGAGATAACGGCTCGGGCAAGACAAGAGGATATGGCTCTGCTGGCAATGGTGCAATATCTTTTAGCAAAGTAGCCTATGTGGAAGGTCTTCAACACAACCTTCTAAGTATCAGCCAACTCTGCGACAAGGGACATCAAGTGACATTCCTCAACAACCAATGTTAAGTCAGAGATTTGAAGACATCTGCTGTAAAGCTAACCGGGACAAAAGAAGGAAATGTCTACACAGTAGATCTTGGTCAACTAAGCTCAGATGAGACAATATGTTTTCTGGCAAAAGCATCTAAAGAAATGAGCTGGCTATGGCATAGACGGTTGTCTCATTTAAACTTCAAAAGCATGTCCAAAATGGCATCAAAAGACCTAGTAGCTGGCCTACCTAAGTTCAACTTCATGCAGGAAAGGCCATGCAATGCCTGTCAGCTTGGAAAGCAAACCAGAAGCTCATTCAAAAGTAAGACTGCCAACTCTATTGACAAGCCCCTGCAGTTACTCCACATGGATCTCTTTGGGCCAATTTCATCAACTAGTCTTGGAGGAAAAAGATACTCTCTAGTCATAGTTGACGACTACACCAGATTCACATGGGTATTCTTACTAACTTCAAAGGATGAAACAAGCTCTGAATTGATCAAGATGTTCAGACTAGTGATGAACAAGAAAGGAGAGAAAATCAAGGCCATAAGGAGTGATCATGGCAGAGAATTCGATTTCTCAGAAATGGATCAGTTCTGCACAGACAATGGGATTAGTCACAACTTCTCAGCTCCATGAACTCCTTAACAAAATGGAGTAGCTGAAAGAAAGAACAGAACCTTGATAGAGGCTGGAAGAACTCTACTAGTCGCGACCCATCTCGCTCAATACTTCACAGGCGAAGTTATCAACACTGCATGCTACACGCAGAACAGATCACTCATACACTCTACAATCAAGAAGACGCCCTACGAACTGTGTAAAGGAAGAAAGCCAAGTGTCAGCTACTTCCATGTCTTTGGCTGTGCATGCTACATTCTCAACAATGAAAAGCAGTATCTAACAAAATTCCAGCCCAAGTCAGACGAAGGGATCTTTCTTGGATATGCCACAGACAGCAAGGCATACAAAGTGTTCAATAAGAAGACACTGAATGTTGAAGTCTCGATACACTTCATCTTTGATGAAACTAACTTAGACAAAATAGTGCTTCAAGACACTACGATCGATAGTGCAGACACTACGAATGAAGTCGTTGAGCTCAACACTACGATCGTAGTATCAGACAGTGAAATCGTAGAGCATGAGAATGTAATCGTAGAAAGGTCAATGCAAGACAGCGAGCCTCCACTCCAAGAAGAAGAGATCTATGACGCCCCCAAATTCGGGTATCTTCCAACCCGACAGATGGTGCTCCACTGTACTAACATCCATACAATCATTCCATTGAAATATAACAAAATAAAGGTAATTACTATCTTCTTATTACAATCAAAGTATAATCCTTCCCAGGTTCGTAAACCGGTTACATCATTCGTTGTTCATAATGTATAATACATACAAACTTACTAAACAATTACACAATGCCTAAGCATCCATCTTAGCTTTGCCCTTATCTCTCTTGGCATTCTTAGTGCGTTCATCTTTAACTGCAATTATATAATTCACGCAAGAAGTGAGCATGACAGCTCAGCAAGTTTAACCAAAGATAACAGGAATACCACATTCATGAATTATATAACAATTCCAACATAACTGAACAATAGTTATGAAGTATGATGAATCAATAATACTCTAACAGTTCATAATATCAATTCCCAAAGTATATAATAGATTAGGAATTGTGAACCGGTCGATAGACCATGAACAGAAATCTTCTCCACAAGGATTGTACCTTTGATGTAGAGATGAATTCAACCTTAATGGAAGTACATGAGGACATTGAGGTGCATCCAGAAATTCAAGAATGGGTCAAAGACAAACCTAAACCCAACCTTGACCAAACCATTTCCTTCAATCTTGGAACCGTAGAAAGCCCTAAGTTAATCCAGATTGGTTCAGATCTTACCCCAAACCAGCGGAAGACATGGTTACGCTATTAACCCAATTCCAGGACATGTTTGCATGGTCTCATGAAGACATGGTGGGTTTGTCCACTGACATTGTCCTTCATCGCCTTCCCATTAAAGAGGGATTTAAGCCAGTCAAGCAAAAGCTCAGGCGATTGAAACCTGAGTGGAGTTTGAAGGTGAAAGAAGAAATTATGAAATTGTTTCAAGCTGCCATCATCATGGTGTCCACATATCCTGAGTGGATATCCAACATTGTTCCCTTGCCTAAACCCGGAGGGATGTTACGAGTTTGTGTGGATTATCGGGACTTGAACAAAGTTTGCTTAAAAGATAGCTTTCCCGTGCCATTTATCCACATTCTTATTGACAATACTGCGTAATGCTGCATATACTCCTTTGCTGATTACTTTGCGGGGTACCATCAGATCATGGTTGATGAGGAAGATCGTGAGAAAACTACTTTCATCACGCCTTGGTGAACCTTTTGCTATAGACGGTTGTCATTCGACCTCATCAATGTCGGAGCCACCTATCAGGGAGCTATGATGGCTCTATTCCATGACTTAATGCACAAAGAGATCGAGATCTACGTGGATGACATCATTATCAAGTCCCGAAAGGAGGAAGACCACTTAGACCATCTCAGAAAATCGTTCAACAGGTTGCGTAAGTACAACTTGAAGTTGAATCCAGCCAAGTGCGCCTTTGGCGTTAGATCAGGCAAGTTGCTAGGATTTCTAGTCAGCCACAAAGGGATTGAGCTGGATCCTACCAAAATCCAGGCCATCACGGAAATGCCCATTCCTCAAATAGAAAAGGAAATACAGGGATTTTTGGGAAGAATCAACTTCATTAGCATATTTATCTCTCAACTCATAGCAACCTGTGAGCCAATCTTCAAGCTATTAAGGAAGAACTCCTCCATGAAATGGAATGATGAGTGCCAAAATGCCTTCCTCACAATTAAAAAATAGCTAGTCAAAGCTCTCGTTTCGGTACCACCTAGGGATGATGTTCCCCTGTTCATGTACCTGTCCATGAGTGACAATGCCATGGGCTGCATGCTGGGACAGAAAGACGATAGAGGCCAAGAACGAGCTATTTATTACCTCAACAAAAGATTCAGTAGCAGTGAACACAAGTACACTCTGACTTAGAAAACATGTTGTGCTTTAGCATAGGCTTCCATGAGATTACAACATTACCTCCTTGGTCACACAACCAATCTCATATCCCGCGTGGATCCTCTCAAGTACGTGTTCAATAAACCCATATTAAATTGCCGGCTATCCAGATGGCAGTTGATCCTACAACAATTTAACATCGTATATGTGACGCAAAAGTCCATCAAAGGTCAAGGAATTGCGGATCATCTGGCCGTCGCACCGTCAGGGGACTTCAAACCCTTAGAAACGTACTTCCCCGATGAAGGGGTAATGACAGTTCATCAACACCATCAGTACGATACGCGCCAATTATGGAAGATGTATTTTGATGGAGCTGTTAATATGGAAGGTTCTGGAGCTGGAGCAGTTCTAGTATCTAGTACGAGGGAGAAGTATCCCGTCACCGTCAAATTGTAGTTTGTCAGCACCAACAACACAACTGAGTATGAAGGCTATCTCATGGGGCTAAAACTTGTCCGTTCAATGGGCATGAGGCGGTTAACTGTCTTTGGAGAGTCAGAGTTGGTAATCAGACAATCCACCAGAATCTATCAAACCAAGGAACTACATTTGCTGCCTTACCATCAGTAAGTTTTACAGATGGTTTTTGGAGTTCGAGGAAATCTCCTTTTTACGTGTTCCTCATAATAGGAATGATTTTGCGGACGCGTTAGCAATATTGGCCTCCTTAATTAGCATATCTGACAAGGGACACTTGCCAAACGTCACAATTTCCCTGCACAAGGCCCCAGCCTATGGGAATTACGTTGGAGAAGTATCGGATGAGCTACCTCCCATCCAACATCCTTGGTATCAACATATCAAAGAATACCTACGAGATAGATCTACACCCGCTGAGGTGAGACCGACTGAGAAAAGGCGGATCCATCGACTTGCTATGAAATTCTACCTGAGTAGAGATGCGCTCTATAAAAGAGATGCAGGACTAGGTCTCCTCAGATGTTTAGACAAAGATCAAGCCCAAAGGCTTATGAATGAAATCTATGGTGGAGTCTGTGTCCCCCTACTTGTCAAGAAAGTCCTCAGGACAAGACATTATTGGCTATCTCTCAAAGCTGACTGCAATGACCACGTCAAGAGATGCTATCAGTGCCAGATTCATGGAAATGCTATACACGCCCCTCCACGGGAGCTCCACAACATGACTTCACCTTGACACTTCTCAATGTGGGGAATAGACGTTATCGGGCCCATTGAGCCTAAAGCCAGTAATGGACATCGATTTATCTTTACCATGATCGACTACTTCACCAAGTGGGTAGAAGTAGCCTCCTTCCTAAGGGTTACCAAAGAAGTCATCATTGCTTTCATCAGAAACAATGTCATTTGTCGATATGGACAATGTAAGACCCCAACTTATTATTAATGAAATTTAATTTTCTCTATTTATTATTTTAAAATAGTAAGGGTTGATTTGATTAATGTAGATAGTTAGGGGTAAAATACACAAATACTTCAAAATAAGCAAGTGGTTATAAAATATTCATTGTTGTTTTGGGAATATTCGTTTGGTCGTGGAATATTCATACTATCTGGGAATATTAAATGACGACAGCAAATGACCATGTGTGGGCTCCATAACTGGAAAAGTGATTGGATGAAAAAACGACAAATATAAGTGGTTTAAAAATAACTGGCGTAGTTGTTACCATTAATCTTGTTAAAATACCCTTGGTTAAAACACAATAGCACACAAGATTGCACCAATTGTTGATTCTTACGTGAAGAAGGCACTACTCAATAATGGTTACGGTAATTATCTATTCAAAGATTTTATTGAGTTAATAATTCTTTGCGTTGATATTTTATATTCTTTGTTGTTTCATTAATTATCATTACACAAGATATTTTCATTATCGAAGCAATAATTCATATTATCTGAATAATATTATTAGATAACATTATTGGCAATGTCTAGAAAGTTACGCCTAAGGAGAGGTTTGGTCACCTAATTGCGGCGCCCAAGAAGAAGAAATTCTTATTGGAAAGCCCCCCTCTCGAACCGCCGCACGGTTGTCAATATTGTGATTCTGTAATATTATTTGTGAATAATTAATTATTGATTCATATGATGAGGAAAATATTGATTTTATGTGGATATAGATGGAGAAAAATTTTAATGTGACAATTGTTGAAAATTGAAATTTTATCTTTTTCTGATAAAATAATTCTTTTAAATATATTATTATATTTTAATAATATAATAATGGTGATATTTTTACAACGAATGTGGGATATATGAGTATACGAGGAGGAAGAATATTTTTGTTGCAATAAATGTTTAAAACATGTTAAACATGTCGGTGGACCCCATTTATTGACTGAAATTTGATTATAGCCTGTAAAATCGCCCGTTTGTGGATTTCGGTCAATTTCTAATTGGAATTTGGAAAAACTTTCTTCTGCAAAGTTGTAGAGAATTGAATTTCCTATAAAAACTCGCGAGATTCGAATTTTCTTATGAAAGGGCTATTTATTATGAATTATTGAAGTTCTGAAGCTCCGAAATAATTGATTTTTGGAAGTTTTAAATATTTATATTCACAAAAACGTTTTTTGTGTTTGGTGGGCATCTTTAACACATGTCATGTTGCTAAATTCAGATGCTTGATGCGTAGGAGGATGTAGAAAAAAATTATAATATTAATTTATTAAATTTTACGCTTTAGTGTTCTAAGCAATTTTCTATAAATAGGTGCTTAGGTTAGAATTGAAAATCACACCGTAGCTGAAGTTTTTCTCTCTATATTATCGGCGTATTCTTGTGAGTATTTTGAGTATACTTTGAGTATTGTTAGGCGGTGCAAGTTCCTTCAAAGACTATACCCTAGATTCCAAATTTTAAGTACTAATCTTTCGAGGTAAGGGATGTTATTTTCTTCTCAAATGATATTATTTCTTCAATATCATTATCTTTGAAATATTGGTTGAAACTTTTATCAAATTTGGAACTTTTTCATATCGGGGTTACTATTCACGAGTTACTATTCACGAGTTACTATTCATGAGTTACTATTCACGAAGTTACTATTCATGAGTTACTATTCACGAAGTTACTATTCACGAGTACTATTCATGAAGCGTGAAGATGTTTTTTGTGGAATTTCTATCTTTTGGTGTCTGAGTTACTATTCACGATACTCAAGACTATTCACGATATCTGACTATTCAATAGAAAAATAAAATTTCTTCTTTTTATCCAAAATATCTATTCGGATACTAGCTTTGATTGTATCCATGTTTTGATCATTCTTGAATTTTACACCACTATGATTATTTTTGAGGTATTTTTGAACATGGATAAAACAAAGTACGAATCCTTAATCCTTAATCCTTGTCATTTTGTTTCTTTGGATTCATTTCTTTAAAATATATTTTCATCATCCTCGGTCTTAAATGATGATATTATTGAATATCTTTGGCTTTGTAGTGTAAAAGATGAATGATTTCTAAAGAATATCTTTGGCCGTAGTGCAAAGATGAATAGGTGTTTAGATGAACATGACCAACTGATGAATATCTTTGGCCTGTAGTGCAAAGATGAATATTTGATTCCAGATGTATATTGATTGATGTTACAGTGATAAAAGATAGAAGATGAACTTTTAAATTCATACATAGAAGATAGTAGTTTGCATTCTCTACTTAACTCTTCTAATGAATTATTATTTCATTGCGAATATTGATTTAAAATTTGTTGTCTATTGTATTCTATTAGATTTTTCCCTGTTGAAGACTAACGATAATTTGTTGTATATTATCTTAGTCATAATATTCTTTACTGGGCTAGTTGAGCTCACCCTTTTCCTTTTTGTTCCATTTTTCTCGGGAGGCGAGAATATAGCGAGTACTTAGTCTGGGGTATGGAATGAAGGTTCTAGAGAGAATTGTTTAGTAGTCCTCACCATTTTTGTAAAATAATGTATCAATAAATGTGATGAGGATTTATTTGAGTATAGATATTGTTTAGAAGATAATATTTGTATTTAAACTCACGCTTTTATTGTTGTAATAATAAAGTTGTAGTTGTTTGCGTACCGTATATTGACAACTCGAGAATGGGTGATGTATACCTACCTTTTGGTGGCATCACGGTTGGTATCGAGCTTTAGGATATGATCTCTGGCGGAGATCGGGGAATAGAACTAGAAGGGAGAGGCGAGTAAATCCTTCACTAGTGTGTCCTACCTAAGCTTATTTTTTTAGTTGGTCAAGATATAAGGATATTATGTGATATATTGATTTCTTAATTAACCCTTGTTTTTATGACAATATTTGAGAATGTCGATTGAGAATATTAACATTGGAAATGAGACCGTGGAGGCGCTCAGACTCACCAACGAGGAGAACGCATAACAGTCGGGCAATGTTCCTCCCATGAACAACACCATCGAAAGCAGTTGATGAACAAGGGATGTTTAGAAGTTTTTGCGGTTCATGCAAAAATCGCACGAGGAGACTCGTGTTCAAAATATGAGGAGGAAATGATAGCAATTCACGGGTTGTCACAGCCCAAGCAGATTCAAAGAGTTGGGACCACGAATTTAAGGGAAAGCCAGATCCGATCATGGCGGAAACATGGGTTAAACAAATTACCAAGATATTCGATGTCTTGGGATGCACGGAGGAACGAGAAGGTTCCATTCGCCACCTTTATGTTCCGTGGTGGTAAGAGACTATCACGGTGGGAGTCTGTGTGAAGCGTACTCCATCCAACAAGACTCAAAGATGTCTTGGGAGACGTTTGAGAATCTATTTAATGACAAATACTTTCCGAAAGTGTTCAATCATATGAAGGAAGTGGAGTTTATTAGATCGAAGCGAGAACAACATGACGGTGTCTCAAAGACGAGGCAAAGTTTGCAAGAGTTATCCGTGTTTGTACCTCATTTGGTGGAGAATGAGGAACGATGACGCGGATGTTTCTTAGAGGTTTGAAACCCAGATACGCCAAGTATCTCATTTCTCATAAACTTTTCTCTATTCAGATGTTGTAAATGAGGCTCAATTATTAGAGCGAGATAACGAGTACTACGGTCAATCGAGGGACCACAAACGAGGATCGTGCGAGATAGCGATCAATGTAATAATGATAACCAACGGAGAAAAAAGCAGACGGACAAAAATGGTAACTACTCGGTGGTAATCATGGCCATGAAAATAGAAAAGCGAGTCGAGGAGGAGATTTTAAAAGAGGAGATTTAACAACGATTATATGAAGACGAGCACAGGCAAGAAGAATCGGTTCTAAGGAGGAGAAACGACCACCCGGTCATATGCTATAAATGCGGAAAGAGGGACATATCGGTCCAAACCGCCCACAACAGATTCAAGGTATGCTATAATTGTGGAAAGGAAGGACATATCGCTTCGAGATTATGCAGTAGTGAAACCTAGTTCAACGGGGATGGTGACTCAAAAAACGTCCCGAGAAAAAGTCAAAGTCAACGATTTAGGAAGAGCATTTGTTGTGGACCGGTCATAATGCGAGGAACCCAAACGAGGTGATCACGGGTAAGCTATTTATAAATTCTTGCAAAGTGTATACCTTACTTGATACCGGTGTTACCCATTCATTTATCTCTCCGCATGTGCTCAACGTTTAAACTTGACTCAGGAGAAATTAGACTTTGACCTTCTCGTGGAAACTCCGTTAGGAGAAACTTTCATCACATCCACTGTTTATAAATCTTGTTTGATTCAAGTTGGCACCATCACCTTACCTGTTGACCTTATCTCTTTAAAGATACTTACTTTTGATGTGATTTTAGGGATTGATTGGTTAACTACTCATCATACCAAAATTGATTATTTTCGTAAGGTTGTTAGTTTTCATATTCCTAACCAACCTGTTGTACGAATTCAAGCAACTAAACCATTAAAATCAATCAACGTCATATCTAATCATAAATCTATTCGTTTATTGAAAAAGCGGATGTCAAGCTTTCTTAGCCCATGTTATGGATTTGAATAAAGACACGCCAAATTTGAATAATATTCTGTTGTTATTGACTTTCCCGACGTATTTCCCAAGAACTTCCTGGCCTACCCCGTAACGTGAAGTTGAATTTTTATTGATCTTGAACCCGTACAAAGCCCATTTCTAAAACCCCATATCGAATGGCTCTATTGAACTTCGGGAGTTAAAGGTCCAACTACGAGGAATTGTTGGACATCGGTTTCATTCGATCCTAGTACATCTCCTTGGGGTGCTCCCTGTTTTATTTGTAAAGAAGAAAGAGCGGGAGTATGCGACTTTTGTATTGACTATCGGGAATTGAACCATGTCACCATCAAGAATAGGTATCCTCTACCTCGTATTGATGACTTGTTTGACCCGATTCTGCAAGGGCACAATTCTTTTCAAAAATCGATCTTCGCTCGGATATCATCATTTGAAGATTAGAAGCGAGGATATTCCAAAGACCGCCTTGAACTCGGAATGGGCATTATGAATTCTTAATCATGTCTTTCGGACTAACTAATGCTCCTGCGGCTTTCATGGATATGATGAACCGAGTATTCAAGGAATATTTGGATCATTCGTTGTTGTCTTTATTGATGACATCCTTATATATTCCAAAAGTCGTGAAGATCATGAGCACCATTTGAAGTTTGGTACTCCAAAGGCTTCGTGAAAACAAACTATATGCCAAATTGAAGAAATACAAGTTCGGCTTGAGGAAGTAGCATTCCTTGGAGCACGTGGTGTCGAAACATGGAGTATCTGTTGATCCCGCCAAGATTGAAGCAATACAAAGTTGGGAGCAACCAAGTCGGTGGATCAAGCACGTAGCTTTTGGGCTTAATGGTTATTATCGGAGATTCGTGGAAGGGTTTTCTCGAATCGCTACTCCATTAACTCAGCTAACTCGGAAGGATACAAAATTCGTTTGGAGTGAAGAATGCGAGAAGAGTTTCCAAGAGCTTAAGAGGAGACTTATTTCGGCACCTGTTCTAACAATACCATCTGGTTCGGATGGATTTATTATCTCTGATGATGCTTCAGGCAAAGGGTTAGGATGTGTTCTCATGCAACGTGGGAAAGTCATAGCCTATGCCTCGCGACAACTTAAAGAGTATGAGAGGAATTATCCTACTCATGATCTAGAGTTGGCGCCGTCGTTTCTGCTGCTAAAGATATGGAGGCACTATCTATATGGGGAGAAAGTGGAGATATATTCAGACCATAAAAGCCTTAAATATTTCTTCACTCAAAAAGAACTCAACATGCGGCAGCGACGTTGGCTCGAGCTATTGAAAGACTACGACCACACTATTCAATACCATCCTGGAAAGGCGAACGTGGTAGCTGACGCGTTGAGTAGAAGATCATATGCAGGAACGAGTGCGATGATGTCAAGTATACGCATAGAGCCAACTTTAATAGAAAAAGTTAAGGTTGCTCAAGCCACCGACCCGGAGCTGATGCGTATGAAGAAGAAAGTACAAGAAGGAGCTATTCAGGAAGCGAGAATTGATGAAGAAGGAATACTTCGAGTCCACTCTAGACTTTGTGTTCCTAATGACTCTGATTTGAAGTACAAGATTATGATGGAGGCACACAATACACCATTTGCAATCCATCCTGGAAGTACAAAAATGTATCGTGATCTTGACATACATTTTGGTGGAACAATATGAAGAGAGAGATTGCAAAGTTTATCTCAATGTGTTTAACTTGTCAACGTGTAAAGGCGGAGCATCTGGTACCTAAGGGTCCGTTGCAACCACTTGAGATTCCGAAATGGAAGTGGGAACACATTACCATGGATTTCGTTACGGGTCTTCCTACGGTTTCTCAGGGCATCAATGCTATTTGGGTTATTGTTGATAGATTAACCAAGTCCGCTCATTTCTTGCCGACACGGAGACTTATTCCCTTAAACGTCTTGCTAGTATATGACGTGAATGAGATTATGAGGTTGCATGGCATGCCGGTATCCATAGTTTTGGATCGTGACCCAAGATTCACTTCAAGATTTTGGGTTAGCTTGCAAAAAGCTATGGGCGCAGATTTGCGATTTAGTTGGCATACCATCCCCAAACGGACGGACAATCGAGAGAGACTATTCAAACTCTTGAAGATTTATTAAGACTCGTGTCCTAGACTTCAAAGGCGGTTGGGATAAGTATTTACCATTGGTGGAATTCTCCTACAACAACAGTTATCGTGCAAGTATAGGTGTGGTTCCATTCAAGCATTATATGGACGAAAATGTCATTCTCAATATGTTGGGATGAGGTGGGTGAAGCAACATTGTTGGGACCCGAGTTAGTATGTATGATCACCCTAAAAGATCCAAATGATTCGACAACGATACAAGCGGCACAAGATCGAAAAAGAGTTATGCGGATCTTCATCGAAAGGACGTGGAATTTAGTGTAGGGGATCATGTATTGTTGCGAGTTGCTCCATGGAAGGGAGTTACAAGATTTGGGAAGAGAGGAAAGCTCAATCCACGATTTATTGGTCCATTTCAAATTCTTGACCGAGTAGGAAATGTAGCCTATAGACTCGCGTTACCTCCGAGTATGTCTCGTGTTCATAATGTGTTTCACATATCTGTACTTCGTAAATATGTGAAAGACCCGAATCATGTTATAGAGTTAGAACCGGACGAGATAGTCAAGACTTAACGTATGAGGAGGTACTGCCAAGATCTTGGATAGGAAGGAGCATGTCCCTACAGCAAGAAAGGTCATACCACAAGTTAAAGTTTTGTGGAGGAATCATGCTATAGAGGAAATGACACAGGGAATTGGAAAGCGGAAATAAAAGAGAGGTATCCTCACCTTTCAAAACACCAGTGAACGCGACGTCAATTTCGAGGATGAAATTTCATAAGGAGGGAGGTTGTAAGCCCCAACTTATTATTAATGAAATTTAATTTTCTATTTATTATTTTAAAATAGTAAGGGTTGATTTGATTAATGTGGATAGTTAGGGGTAAAATACATAAATACTTCAAAATAAGCAAGTGGTTATAAAATATTCATTGTTGTTTGGGAATATTCGTTTGGTCGTGGAATATTCAGACATTGCTTGGGAATATTAAATGCGACAGTAGCGACCATGTGTGGGCCCCATAACGGAAAGCGATTAGATGAAGAAAACGACAAATATAAGTGGTTTAAAAATAACGGCGTAGTTGTTACCATTAATACTGTTAAAATACCCGGTGGTTAAAACACAATAGCACACGGTATTGCACCAATTGTTGATTCTTACGTAAGAAGGCACTACTCAATAATGGTTACAGTAATTACTGTTCAGTATTTTATTGAGTTAATAATTGCTGCGTTGATATTTTATATTCATTGTTGTTTCAATAATTGTCATTACACAGTATTTTTCATTATCGAAGCAATAATTCATATTATCTGAATAATATTATTAGATAACATTATTGGCAATGTCTAGAAAGTTCTGTCTAAGGAGAGGTTTGGTCACCTAATTGCGCGCCAATAAGAAGAAATTCTTATTGGAAAGCCCCCTCTTTCTGAACCGCTAATCGGTTGTCAATATTGTGATTCTAATAATATTTGTGAATAATTAATTATTGATTCATATGATGAGGAAAATATTGATTTTATGTGGATATAGATGGAGAAAAATTTTAATGTGACAATTGTTGAAAATTGAAATTTTATCTTTTACGATAAAATAATTCTTTTAAATATATTATTATATTTTAATAATATAATAATGGTGATATTTTACACAACGAATGTGGGATATATGAGTATACGAGGAGGAAGAGTATTTTTTGTTGCAATAAATGTTTAAAACATGTTAAACATGTCGATTGGACCCCATTTATTGATTGAAATTTGATTATAGCACTGTAAAATCCCCGTTTGTGGATTTCGGTCAATTTCATTTGGAATTTGGAAAAACTTTCTTCCGCAAAGTTGTAGAGAATTGAATTTCCTATAAAAACTCGCATGAGATTCGAATTTTCTTATAAAAGGGCTATTTATTATGAATTATTGAAGTTCAAGCTCAAATAATTGATTTTTGGAAGTTTTAAATATTTATATTCACAAAAACGTTTTTGTGTTTGGTGGCATCTTTAACACATGTCATGTTGTTGAATTCAGATGCTTGATGCATAGGAGGATGTAGAAAAAATTATAATATTAATTTATTAAATTTTATGCTTTAGTGTTCTAAGCAATTTCTATAAATAGGTGCTTAGGTTAGAATTGAAAATCACACGAAATTGAAGTTTTCTCTCTATATTATCGAGCATATTCTTGTGAGTATTTTGAGTATACTTTGAGTATTGTTAGATTGCAAGTTCCTTCAAAGATTATACGGTATTCCATTAGAAGTACTAATCTTTCGAGGTAAGGGATGTTATTTTCGTCTCAAATGATATTATTTCTTCAATATCATTATGCTGAAATATTGGTTGAAACTTTTTATCAAATTTGGAACTTTTTCATATCGGGTTACTATTCATGAGTTACTATTCACGAGTTACTATTCATGAGTTACTATTCACGAGTTACTTATTCATGAGTTACTATTCACGATTTACTATTCACGAGTACTATTCATGAAGCGTGAAGATGATTTTTTTATGGAATTTCTATCTTTTGGTGTCGGAGTTACTATTCACGATATCGGCACTATTCACGATATCTGGCACTATTCATTTGAAAAATAAAATTTCTTCTTTTTGTCCAAAATATCTATTCTGGATACTAGCTTTGATTGTATCCATGTTTTGATCATTCTTGAATTTTACACCACTATGATTATTTTTGAGGTATTTTTGAACATGGATAAAACAAAGTACGAATCCTTAATCCTTAATCCTTGTCATTTTGTTTCACTAGATTCGTTTTTTAAAAATATTTTTCATCATCCTCAGTCTTAAATGATGATATTATTGAATATCTTTGGCACTGTAGTGCAAAAGATGAATGATTTTGAAGAATATCTTTGGTCAGTAGTGCAAAGATGAGCAGTGTTTAGATGAACATGATTAATCGATGAATATCTTTGGCTTCATAGTGCAAAGATGAATATTTGATTCCAGATGTATATTGATTGATGTTACAGGATAAAAGATAGAGCGATGAACTTTTAAATTCATACATAGAAGATAGTAGTTTGCATTCTCTACTTAACTCTTCTAATGAATTATTATTTCATTGCGAATATTGATTTAAAATTTGTTGTCTATTGTATTCTATTAGATTTTTCCTGTTGAAGACTAACGATAATTTGTTGTATATTATCTTAGTCATAATATTATTTTCTTGGGCTAGTTGAGCTCACCCTTTTCTTTTTGTTCCATTTTTCTCGGGAGGCGAGAATATAGCGAGTGCAATTAGGGGTATGGAATGAAGGTTCTAGAGAGAGTTGTTTAGTAGTCCTCACCATTTTGTAAAATAATGTATCAATAAATGTGATGAGGATTTATTTGAGTATAGATATTGTCTAGAAGATAATATTTGTATTTAAACTCACGCTTTTCTTGTTGTAATAATAAAGTTGTAGTTGTTTCTGTACCATGTATTGACAACTCAGAATGGGTGATGTATACCTATTTTGGGGGCATCACATATAACGTGGCTAGATGTAAGCTCATCTTGTACCACCCTGCGCCTCAATCCAGTGAAGGTCATGAATCGTTGACTCATGTCCCGTAAGGCCTTATGCACGCAAGGTCTGTCCAGCGACAGCATCGTCAACCGTGCATACTCCTCTAAAGTAGGAGTCAACTCTTGGGTCCCAAATCAAAAAACCTGCCTCTCCGATACCCAGTGCTCTAACATGCCATCCACAAATCCTGTGGGAACCTGAAACATCAACAGGGTCATAGTATGCTGCAACAAATGATCTATGGTCACCCTGTCTAATGGTGACATGCTATCATACCACGATCGAATACCCGATGCCACCAATGATGGTGGGGTATGATCAATACGGCTAACTATTGAAGAAGACATCTGTACGAGCCGTGTCATAAGACCAACCGGGGGCCAATGCTGAATATCTCTGGACATACATACATATGCGTAACATGATACATGCATTGCAGATAATAGATGGAAATATGATATAGGGAATGAAAAACTGTGCATACATTCCTAAGTATATCAATATCTAATACATCACCTCTATACAGCTACAAATACAGGGAAATGGGGCACAGACACCCTACTACTAACAGAGGCCTATCAAAAGATATAGCGAGAATGGGGCACAGCCACCCAATAACTAACAGAGGCCTATCAAAAGATATAACGAGAATACACATCAGAAGATGATAATGGTGTCAATGTTTACATCATCAATCCTGTCCACCTGATGTAACTCCTCTTGAGTCATTGGATCTCTGTCAACAAGGATGTCAGGCCTATATAGAGGAGGATCTGCGCTGGCAAAACCGAATGGGTCATCTGAGGGGCCAGCGCCTGAGCTGGAAGGATCAAACGAATCTGCCTCTGCCGGATCTCTGCCCAAATGCAGGATAAAGAAATGTGCTTGGTCTAGTCGCTGGGTCAAACTATCAATCTATGTCACACGAGTCGGATCTCGGACACAGGCTATCTAATTCATCATAATCACGGATCCTAGAACCATATCCCCCATGAACTGAGTGGCGCGGGACTGGGCTCCAATAGTACGAGGGAACCACCAACGCTGGAATATCTCCTGAGTACAAGGACCCTCTGATAATGTAAAGTCGTCAAACCCCAACAATGGGATATCAGTGATGGGTGACTGCGATACAGGCCAATAACGACTGGAAAGAGGCAAGATCGACATATGAATCTCTCATGTGGTGCTCCTAATAGCACGTTCTCCTAAGTAGAGCTCTCATCCTCCATCTGTAAAGAGAGGAACTATCCGGGTGGAGATCACATACTCAACGCCTGTCGGGTACCCATCCTCAAAACCAATGGCCAAATATTCCCCGGAATAGGGAATCCATGTGATGATATCAGCTGTCAACAACTCCAGCTGCATACGGTAGTGAGTGAAACCTTCAGCTATAGGGACCTCCGCCAAAATGGAATGATGCCATCGTCATCCTCGTGGAACGGTATCTAAACCGAACACACTCATAGGACGCAAGCATGAGAGCCTCTCGTAGGCCCAAAACTGCCAACACAATGGGAAAACATCTGCGGTCAGTAAACACTCTTAACCTATAAATGGGAAATGACAAGAGAAATACTCACCAGCAGAAACGGGTAGAATCCTAACCAAGCCTCAGTCAAACCTTGTGAGCGCATATGCATGCCCCGGAGGAAATAGGCAAAGGTGTAAGAACCCCAATCATACTCTCCAATATGGTCCACATGATGCGCGGACACTGATCAAAGCGAACAACACCATAGAAGAGTTATTTGCTATGAAGCAGCCTCTAATGATCATCAGGAACAATTGCCGAAGAATGCGATCCCTGACTGTGACATCATCAGGCATGGGCTCACTCAAAAAGCCCGCTCATAGGATCTATGCTCAAAGGAACTACATGGACAGCCATGCCTTTGAGCGCCTCTGCCGGAACTCCTAATAAGGATCCGACGGCAGTAGGGGTAATATTCGCCATACAAGGCACTGGCTCCCCTCCAAACTCCATACCTTTGATAAATCGCCAATCAATCGGCGTCATTATAACTTCACAGTCCAACAAATGGAGTGACTAAGTCAGATGAAACCATCGATTAGACAATGACCTGAGATAACCCTAGGGACAACGATGGGGAAGGATGGAGAAGAGTGCCCCGAATCCCCAATCATGAACTACCGCTCTATAATCAGGATGAAGAACCTGGTACATGGAGTGTATGCTAAACCAATTCCCTCGAGGCTCTGTAAAGCCAGGAACCTGCATGAAATGCAGATCAACATCAAAATCCTTTACTCCTCGTCAATAAGAAAGAAGGAAGATCAAGATCTAACGTCATACCTCGTTAGCATACAAGTACGTCGAGGGATGTCTGCTAAAATCACCCAGAAGTTCTGGGTTTGCCACCTGAATATAAGGGAGCTCCCTACGGGGAGCATGTGCAGCAGGATCGGGGTCCTCAATCGGAATATCCTCATCCTCGTCCTCGACATCCGACACATCAGCCCGGACTGGACGTATCATTGCCTCCACCAATCGACGAGGCTGTCTAACAGAACGGGGTCGAGGCACTTCAGAAGCCCTCCTCCGTATACCAGAAGTGGTCCTACAGGAACTACTCGGCTGATCCGGATCCATAATATCTGGACAACAAGTCTCCAAATCACCTCAAAAGGGTGTGGTATTTCCTTACCTGGAGCTTTTCAAAATGCATTTCATGACTACATGCATGCATGCATTACTTTAATATATATCTATAGTGGAGTTAAAATTGCATGACTAATTAAATGCCTACATTTTGGAAAATTTTTCCATAGTCCCCTTTGAAAATAAGACTATCCACATGCACATTGGCATGATTAGGTGGCCATTCAGTAGCACACCTGCCCCAAAGTCATATACATAATATATGCATTAAAAATCAAAATCATCAATGCATAAGGTTAACCTCAATATCAGGAGTACTTTGTCTTTTTACCTTTTGCTCATTGGACCTCAAATAGGACAAAAAAAGCATAAAAAGGTGCCAATTTGACTGTCTCAAAAGTCAAATTTTTTCACATCATTATATTCAGCATTGTTTAATACTAACATTTACTATGTTGAATAATTTTTATCAAGTCATTTGAGCATACATAATCACTACTATGTGTTTAGATGCATTTCATGCAATAACTCATTTTCCAACGGATTAAAACTGGAAAAAATACATGCATACATTACCAGGATAGTGCAGAACACTTGTATGGTGACAGAATTTGAAGAAAATAGCCCGAACTCTACAAATCTGAAGGAGAGCTACATATTTTTCTTCGCGAGACAAGTTGAAAGTGACTTGTGAGACCAACCTACATGATATTAATATCCACGGTTGGCCGCAGGTCCATCTGCGGCTGAAGGAGGTGTACCTGCGGCACCCTTATGTGGGCCCCACCCCTCCGGCTCGGTCCAGTTCAAGTTGCAAAGGAGTTCTTGCGGACTGAAAAAATCAAATCGGGAATAAAAATGCTACGCGATTGAGCAAAATAGCCTCCAATCCTGGTCTTCTCAGATGGAACTTTGAGTATGTACATCACTCATTGGTAATCGCCCTAAAACAAGGTATACCATGCCAATGATCTCATTTGTTACAAATCACATTCGGCAATACCTCGTACAGGTTCAATGCCACCAATTCCGGGTCATTACCCTAAAGATCAACGTGATCCCCGATGGGGGTTACAACGTGGAACCCCGATGGGGGTTACAACGCATGTTCATCCATTGACAAACACATCAATGAAGGTTAAGTAACCTTGACGTTATTTCAGCCCATGGCAATTAAACCCATCGAGGCATCGAAAGCTGTTCGATGATTGTATACGTTTGTATTCATAAGTCCCCAGTGGATCCCCGACAGGGGTCACAACGCAATATTCCGTTGATTCACACGTCGATGAAGGACAAGCAACCTTGACGATATGCTCACAGAGTATCAGCAGTTGGTTCACACGTCAGTGAAGGTCAAGCAGCCTTGACAGTCTA
Source organism: Panax quinquefolius (assembly GCA_020205615.1). Classification (NCBI taxonomy): domain Eukaryota; kingdom Viridiplantae; phylum Streptophyta; class Magnoliopsida; order Apiales; family Araliaceae; genus Panax; species Panax quinquefolius. Next base: position 66,791,151 of record CM035172.1, read on the forward strand.
CCCCAAATGGTTTTCATCCATTGATTCACACGTCGGTGAAGTACAAATCAACGAAGGTTAGGCAATCCTGACAACATCTGATGTTGGCAGTAAATCCAACAGAATTTTGACATATCCTGGTGATACAAACCAGGAAAGGTCAACATCATCAAGGAGGATCGATGATGGAATATATTATACACATCCTCAAACAGACAAAGCTTTATCCCCACAGATCTCTTACACATAAGAGGTACCTGTTCGGGATTAAGTCGGTATCAAGGATTCAGGACTTTGGTGATAACTCCAACATCAACATCCTAACAGATTCGGATCACACATCCAATCAAGTCATATTTGCCAATCCTCGGTAAACATTACAAGGATTCAGCAATCATCCCCAGCATGTTGGGCAACAACCCCGCACACATGCATCATACATTTGCATCATGTTGCTACATATAGTATCATGTTTGTCTTATGGTGTTTCAAGTGTCTAGGATTCTTTATCCTACCCATGCATTGCATTGCATGAGTATGATAAAAGAGGGCATCTATAGACACTCGAAATTTTTTGCACACCTGTCACTAATATTGCAGGAAAACAGATTCATCTTTCAAGAGGGAACCCTGGAAGATAGTTCATATCCATTTTGGATACTACCGGAAGTTCAGCATCAACCCCAAAACACACACTGCGAGTAATAATTCCAACCTCAGAGATAACCCCAAGGCATGCAGATCCAACACCAGAACACACACCGGAGAAGACTGATTAATCTCAGAGATAACCCCGAGGTATCAAGTCTCAGTCCCAATCATGGGAATAGCTACCAACCTTGGTGATCAGCTCAAGGAATGCAGTTCCGGCGATAACCCCGAAAATTCTTGTTTCAAATGCAACTAGCTTCAATCTCGGCGCTCATAACGAGACACCCAGTACCAACCTGGAGATAACACCGGGAGGACAGGCACACCTCAGAGTTGACACTGAGGACCTTGAACACTTGCAGCAGTCCAATCTCAACAATAACCCTGAGTAACGTCTGCTTTATCAGCCCAAACTGGCGATAACTCCGGTGAGGGGCCAAGGCATCATCTCGCCACTCTAAAGCCACATCACGTCGTCTCAACATTTCATACACACATCTCTACACAACGATGTCCCACAAGAATCAAGGAAAACCAATCCCGAGTGACTATTGTGCGGGGTAACGGATAGAATTTGAAGCTTGAAGACCGGAGGGCATCGTCCCATCTTCAATGACTTCGTACAAACTCTAATCCCATGCCATTGTACAACTCTCGACAACGGCGATTTGAAATAGGTCCTGTATACCTCAGTCGGATGCCCGGATTGCAATTCTGAAAGTTTGAGCGGACATTGCAGTGCCTACGTGTGTGTACTATGAGATGATTTGGGCGAGAAACCCGGGGCAACCTGAAGCCTCAGTACACACTGCGGTGGGGCGTAGGTACACACACTGCGGTGATCAGCGAGGTACACTCATGGCTCCCCCTCTATAAATAGAGGGCTTGGGGTGGCCATTTTAAGAGGAGAAAGAGCGAGGAAGCCTTGTCAAATTTGCTCCGTACTTGCAATATATTGAGTGTTTTCCCATTTTAAACACTTGTGAGCTCACATATAGCTACTTTTGTACCGGCGGGAGCCGAGTTTAATCCACTATAAAGATATAGAACCCTTCTTTGGCAGCCCACTATAAGCCTTCTCACACACTTTAAAGCCTTTCTCTTCATCTTTGCACACGCCCTTCTTCACGTTGAGAGTCGTGTTGCGTGTGTTTGCCCGGACTTCGATCCGTGGTTTTATTTTAGTTTGTATATACATATATATTATATATATATATGGACTAACATTATCGAGTTATGCCTCGATTGAGCCTAGACTTCGGTCTGGAGTGTTTATTTGCTTTAATATATATATATATATATATATATATATGTATGTGTCGAACTTTGTTCGATGAGCGTAGACTTCGGTCTGGAGAGTTTATTTGCTTTTATATATATATTAACTATATGTTGGACTTTGTTCGATGAGCCTAGATTTTACATACAGTGCGTTTACTTAGCTTATATATATATATATATATATATATATATATATATATATATATATATATATATATACGAACTGTTGTCAAACTCATTCGATGAGCACGGATTTTAAATCCAAATGCGTTTACTCGCTTATATATATATATATATATATATATGAACTGTTGTCGAACTCTATTCGATGAGCCTGGATTTTACATCCGGTGCGTTTACTCGCTTATATATATATATATATATATATATATATGAAATGTTGTCGAACTCTGTTCGATGAGCCAGGATTTTACATCCAGTGCGTTTATCGCTTTTATGTATATATATATTTTTCGTCCCACCTGGAGTTTACTTTGTGGTGGTTGATCACTTTTATAGCTTTCTTTACGTTTCGTCCTGCCTGGAGTTCAATTCGTGGCAGTTGATTGCTTTGTATAGTTTTATTTATATTTTGTCCCGCCTGGAGTTCCCTCCGTGGTGGTTGATAGCTTTTTATAGCTTTATTTACATTTCTGATCCCCCGTGGAGGTGCTTCGTGGTTGGTGATCATGTCTGTATATATATATATATTTACAGCTTTTATATATATACCTCCTTACTGCTTTCATATAAATTTCGGTATCATGTGCGCCTAGGAATCATGTGATCACAGATTAAGCCTATTGGATCTAGTTTCGGTTCCCGTGATGGACATTTTCAGCTGTAAGCAGCTTGTAAATTATTTTGCGGTGTCTGAATTTCCTCATATGGTTTTCATACCCACGAGGAAGTCGACATTATTTTGTACATTATTTTCTTATAGATGTTTCGCATCTCGAAAATAAAATCAATCAAGCCAAACACTTAATAAAATGGAAGTGTAAAAGGTCTCAATTACTATTGAGCATCAGGGTTTGAAAAATTGCTTTTATAAAACTTCACTGTCATATCGTGCTAAAACTAATTTTTTACATAAATTCAAACCCTGTGTATATAGGTGCGAACGAGGTCTCGCACTACTTCCAAATAATAGCACATTGACCCCCCACACACACACACACACACACATTCAGATAATAGTTTCTTGAAAAGAGGCAGTCACTGTGGTAACACGAATGTCGGGGGGTGCCTAACACCTTCCCTCCGCATAATCAAGTCCCCGGACCCTAATGAATCTCGGTTTCACCGACCCGTTTAACATTGTCACATCACTGGGTCAATGTGAAAACCTTTTCTCGATTGTGTTGGTACAACCATTTAAAAAACCAATTAGCGACTCTTAACAGTCCATCGTCGACATTATACATGTCAAACCTTTTTCACTTGTTTTTTCAAACAAATCTCACCTAAAATGAGAACACCAAAGAACAAGTAACGGAAAGGGACATTTAAAAATCCCGACGTTGACAAATGTATGGAGTCAATGTAATTGTAATGGGTCTGAGCAGGATAAATTGAAGAATAATTGTTGTGCATCTTGGGTTCTGCATAAAACAAAGGCCAAGTCTAGGTTTGTGCCGATGTGGCGCAGTCGCGCCACTTCTTAGGCCAAACCCAACGTGGCCACATCGTCTGTCGGTCTTAAAATCCAACTTCTGTTATAATATGATTTTTGATCATGTTAGGTTGGTTTGGAAATGCATATAAATAACCCCAACACATATATTGAATTTACCTTAGTTATAGTAGGTCACTATAACTTGGTTTAGTTTGAGTTTTAAAGGAAACTTATTAGTTTGGAAAGACAAACTTTGTTGAAAGTAAACTTACTTGTATTCTGATCTTGTGAGAAAGTGTAGACAACTTAAATATGTATTTACCTGAGCCTAACATGTGGTCTAAGGTTACCTTTCATATAATGAGTTGTGTTAGCTTGGTATTAATGATTTCCTAAAGAAAACTTGAAGTTTGAAAATAAAACTTGATGAACTTTGTGTCTTTTAAGTTCCGAATTTGTGAACATGTGAATGTGGCCTAGTTATGTGCGCGGATGGGTAAGGAATGTAATTTCAAGATATATTGCACATAAAAGGTTGTCAAGCTCGGTTTAGTATGTGTTTTAAAGAGAAATTTAGAAGATTTAGAAACTAATTTTGATGAGCATTGTATTACTTGCATTACGACCTTATAAGCAAACATGATAGAGTTGTTTATGCCTTTAAGCATGAATAATATGTGCACGCAATTAGTTAAGCATGATATAAGTCACTCAAGCATGTTTAAAGTAAGGACTATATACTAACTGTGTAAATAAGTTTGATACACATGAGCATGCGTATTAAGGATTGTTTAGTATCGCTATGTGACTTAATGGTTAACATAGCGAGTCCCTTGTTGGAATAGACCTATTTAACCTCGATCAAAAGAGTTTTAAAAGAGAAAGTTGTATGCTTGATTCGAGTTTTATCTCAAAGTTAGTTTTAGATATCTGAGACGGTGTTTAATTTGGTCAAAAGACTATTGGACATGTTAATCCTAGTCGAGCAAATGAGTACAAAAGAAAACTAAAAGTTTTAGAAGTTAACCTCAACGTTAACAAGTATGGGAAACAAAATGTGTTCTAAACTTTGTCTTTATATGTTTATATTGTGTTCAAAGATATTAAGGTGCTAATAAGAAAACTGGAACTTTGAAAATTTTAGTTCTGGTTTTGACAGGGAGTAGCGCAGTCGCGCCACTCCTAAGCTCATTATCAGTGCGGCCGCGCCGTGCTGTAGAGTGGTCAAAAATAGTTTGTTAATTGTCTAGACTTAGAGCATGTCTATATATATTCTTTAAAGACCGCAAGGTATGGAATAAGATTGTTTCAAAAGAATAAACATGAGAGTGGAAAGGGTTAACAACATAGTTATCCTAAGAGTATATCGAAGGTGTGAAATGAATGTTTAAAAAACAAAGTTAGGAAATAATTTGAAATTATTATTACATTGAGAATATATGAATGTATATGACTGATGGGTATAAATTCATGATTATACAATTGTGTAGGATTACCTGATGTACAGATAGCTATAAGCAGTTAAGTTGTAGTTGATAATCTTTAAGCCATGCAAGTCTTTCAGTTCCTATTTGATATATGAATTCGATGACTGTTAGTTGAGCTATATTATGTTATGAGAATGTTGATGTATATATATGAAATGTATATGAGATATGTATGAAATTTGAAAGTTGATCTTTGATGATATGCTTCTGAAGTAAATCTCTATGCCTGTTATGTGAGAAGTAACATGTGTAGTAAATATCAATTGATTATGAATACATAAATTGGGTATGTAATTATATGATATGTGATGCATGAAAATTGTTAGAATTGTTGGGTTGTCGAACTCACCCTTGAAAATAACAACTTTTTTAGGTTAAGGACTCACGGTAAAGTTACGTTCTATTTGATTGATAGTGTTCAATAGTATCACAAGAAGATTGAAATGTTACCTGATGTTATGTTTTGAATCATGCTTTAGGTTTTAGATGATGTACTTGATAGTTGTTTAACTCCTATAGAGTTGTAAAGTCGTACTATTCGACACATAAAGAACATTGAATTGAGATGTAAATTCTATAATATAACTTTGATGAATCGAAGCATAGAATAAATTTGATTTAGAGATATGTAAATGATGAAGATTGTGATCCAGGGGAATGAATAAAGAATTCAAAAATGTTTTAATTATTTTACATTATATTAAGTATAACATTGAATATGATGTAAAAACAAGAATGGTTAGTGATCAAGATCGGGAATTGACTTATGAAGACTTTGGGATTGATTCATAAATCCTTGAAATAGAAAGGAATTAATATATTATTGAGTATCAAAGTTAAATTATATTCATTAAATTATGAATGAAAGTTATTAATAGTTAAACGAAGGTAGTATCGTGACGCACCAGGTTCGAGGTAACAGATACCTGGATTTGGGGGCGTTACGGGATGTATGATGAATTATATGACCGTAATATAGAATTACAAGCTAAAGTTGAGGAGCTGAAGAAGCTAGTTGATATGCATCAAGCCACTATAGAGTAGAAGGATGTGGAGATTCAGGATCTTAACATACGTTTTGGAAATATGGAATGTAACTTAGTTCATATAGATAATCATCAAGAGCAGCTATTGGCTGAGAATGAAAAGATGAAGACTGAAGTTAAGAAGTTAAAAGATGATCTGAAGGAGGAGACAGCTAAGCGTACAAGAGCAGAAGACGCTTGGATAAAGTCTACTCAGCGTGCAGATTGTGTTGAAGACAAGGTTCAAATGAAAAAGGCCAAGGTGAATAAAATGGATTATGCTTTCCATTATGAAATTGATAGGGCCCAGGACCAAGTCTTTTATTACCCAGCTCAGTTCGAAGACTTGCCATGGTATATGATGGATCGTAGAACTATGTTCCATATCATGGAAGAAGAGCGTAGAGAAGCTGCTCAACGTCTTAATATGCCAAAATAAGGAGAATAATAAGTTATGTGATTAATTATGTGTTAAATAAATTGTAAATCCCATATATTGAGATAATTAATGGGGTAAGATGAGTATGAAGTTCTGAAACTCTTCAAGTTCAAAAAAGTTGATGTAGATAGCAGAGATGTTATCCTTACTATGTTTACAAGTTATGAATGAATGAAATATCAAAGTTTATTGAAATATTATGTGTTAAGTTTTAATCTTAGAATGTTTAAGTTAAACCTTAAATATTTAAGAAATTGATTAGTAATCTAATAAGTGTATATCTTAAACAGGAAAATGCCTCCTAGAAGAAGACAACCACGACAACAATCACCCCCTGAGGGGTCTACTAATAATAACAATAACGAGGCCAATGCTATAGCAGTTGGTGACCTTATTAACAGGAGCACTTGCGAATTAGCTGCAAGCTTAAGTTATGACTTTCAAGGACTTCAAAGTGGTTGGACCGCCAGAGTTTGAAGGGTCTATGAATCAAGTTAAAGCCCAGACCTGGATTATGGAAATGGAAAAGGTTTTTGATGTTGCCAGGGTTAATGAGGATCATAAAACTGCCTTTGCAATGTTTATGTTGAAATATAAAGCTAGTTATTGGTGGCAGGTGAATAAGGTTTATGGGGCACAAGGAATAATAGCATGTGATAGGTTCAAAGAAATATTTTTCGAGATTTACTTTCCGATGAGTTCCCGAAACCAGATGGAAGTTCAATTTTTGGGACTAAAACAAGGAACTATTATTGTGCCCAAGTATGCTGCTAAGTTTAATGAGTTTGCAAGATTTACTCCGTATTAGATCAATACAAATGAGCGTAAGCCAAGAAATTTTAAACATGAGTTGAAGCCCTGGCTATATAGCAAGGTTTCAATGTTCCAGTTAAATATGTTTGTAGCGGTACTAGAAAAGGCAATTATTGCGGAAGGTGGAAGCGATGCCTTAACAAAGTATAATCAGAAACAGTAGAAGAGAAAGATTGAGAATGAAAATTGGGCTGGTGGAAGTAATAGTTGAAGCAATAACCAAAAGAGGAAGTGGAATGAAAATTTTAATATAGGAGGATAGCAAGGAAGTCAGCAAAAGAAGAAGTTTGAAGCTTGTACTACTTGTGGGAAAACCCACACTAGCGTGTGTCTGAAGGGTAAGCGTGTGTGTTTTAATTGTGGCCAGGAGGGTCACATTGCGCCGAATTGTCCTAGTCCGAAGAAGGGAGATTATTTTATTCTCGGGTCAAAGGATCATATAGCTCGTGATTGCCCTAGAAAGACTACAGGAGGTGCAAATGGAGGTAAGGGAAGCAATAGTGGTGGTACATTGGCTATCACTGGGCCAGTGCCATCAAACCGACCCACTGCCAAAACTTTCAATATGACCGTGCAGGATGTTGTACAGTTAAAGGATGTGGTGTCAGGTATCATTCCGATCAATGGTATTAATACATATGTGTTATTTGATTCGGGTGCTACATGTTCATTTATATCTGATGATTTTGCTAGGTACTTAGATTTACCTCAAGAAGAATTAGATTTTCCCTTGAGCATAGAGATTAAGAATATGGAGGTGATTCCTGTTAGGTTTATATACAAGAATTGTAGGGTGGAATATAAAGGGCTATGAGATGATGGTGGATTTGATACCGATTAAACTTGGGGAATTTGTTGTTATACTGGGAATGGATTGGTTATTCAATTACGGGGCGGTAATTAATTGCCAAAAGAAATGTTTTAACCTTATGACTCAGTCAAAGGTGGTGTTTTACGGCAGCAAGTCACCTAGACAAGCGATTTTTTTGACAATGTTGTAGGCCAAAAAGTTACTGAGAAAAGGATGTGTAGGATACTTAGCCTACATAGTCGATACTTAGAAGAAGACTGCAAAATTGGAAGAGATACTGGTTATTAGATATTATGTGGAAGTATTTCTGGAAGATTTGCCTGGACTTCTGTCAGATAGAGAGGTTGAGTTCGTGATTGATTTAGCACTATGAACGGCTTTTATATCTAAAACCCCGTACAGAATGGCCTCAGTAGAAATGAAAGAGCTGATGATACGGTTACAAGAATTACTTGGACAAGAAGTATCCAGCCGAGAGTATCACCGTGGGGAGCACCAATGTTGTTTGTTAAGAAGAAAGATGGGTCAATGCAGCTCTGCATTGATTACAAGGAATTGAATAAGGTCACGTTTAAAAATAAGTATATATTACTGAGAATTGACAACTTGTTCGATTAACTGAAGCGAGCTAGGTACTTTTCAAAGATATATTTAAGAAGTGGATATCATCAGTTGAAGGTAAGGAAGGAGGATATACCAAAATGACATTCAGAACTCGGTATGGTCATTTTGAGTTTCTTGTTATGTCATTTGGTTTAACCAATGCACCAGTAGCGTTCATGAATTTGATGAATATGGTGTTTAAACCTTTCTTAGATAAATTTGTAGTGGTGTTTATTGATGATATATTAGTGTTTTCTAAAATTAAGGAGGAGCATGTTGAATACTTAAGGGTGATGTTGTAGACATTAAAAAGAGATAAGTTGTACGCGAAATTTTCGAAATGTGAGTTTTGGTTAGAATGTGTGCAGTTTATTGGGCACATTATTGATAATGACGAAATATCGGTAGATCCATCAAAAGTTGAAGCTGTAATAAACTGGGATCATCCAAAGATACCGTCAGAAGTAAGAAGTTTCTTGGGGTTGACAAGTTACAATAGGTGTTTTATTTAAGATTTTTCTAAGATCACAACTCCGTTGACGAATTTGACTAGGAAGGCAGTTAAGTTTGTTTGCATGGAGAAGTGTGAGGAGAGTTTCCAAGAGTTAAAGAAGAGATTGAGTTTAGCACATGTGTTGTCATTGTCTGATGATACATAGAATTTGTGGTATATAGTGACGCATCGCATAAAGGACTAGGATGTGTGCTTATATATAACGGCAGGGTCATTGTGTATGCATCGCATCAATTGAAGGATTACGAGAAAGGGTATCCGAATCATGATTTGGAGTTGACTGCAGTGTTTTTTTCTCTTAAGATCTGATTGATTGCCAAAAAATTGATGCCGAAACTTTTTTGTTGGAGTTAGAATTAATCCCAGTGGATGGAGTCCTCACGGTTTATAGTGAAGCTCACGTTGTAGTCAAAATTATCCTGAAACTGTATCACAGAAGAATGATTGCTCTGAGGTAACTGCTAACCATCCGCAGAAAGAATATCCATCTTAAACTTCACAAAAATTGGTCATTCACTTTGTTTTACCTATTATTTGAACCATTAATGGGATACTGATTTAGTAGAAGCTAGGTACATCAAAGATCTTGAAGATCCTCAGCATAATCTGGAAAAGGTTTGGTGAGAACTCCAAACCTATGTTTAGAAACATAGAATACAGGATTATAAAATGCTTAAGGATTAGCTTTAAAAGGCAAGGTTGCAGTATCATGGGTTGCTTTAGTATTCTTTTAATTGTTAATGCAATAATATTGTTTACTAAATTATTATGTAGTTGAACCGTGTTTTTACCTAGGACTACTTTATAACAAATGTGTTTTCTGCTTTCCAGGTATGCCCAGTTTGTACAATGAGTGAGCACAAGTATACCTTGACTGAGAAAACTTGTTGTGCTTTTAGCATGGGCTTCCATGAGATTACAGCATTATCTCCATGGTCACACAACCCATCTCATATCCTACATGGATCCTCTCAAGTATGTGTTCAACAAACCTATATTGAATTGTCGACTGTCCAAATGGCAGTTTATCTTACAGCAATTTGACATCATCTACGTGACTCAAAAGTCAATCAAAGGTTAAGGAATAGCAGATCTACTGGCCGCTGCACCTTCAGGGGATTTCAAACCTTTGAGAACATATTTTCCCGATAAATGGGCAATGACAATTCAGCTACACCATCAGGACTAAACACACCAACCATGGAAGATGTATTTTGATGGAGCTGTAAACATGGAAGGTTATGGGGCTGTAGCAGCTCTAGTATCCATTTCGGGAGAGCAGTATCCCGTTACCATCAAATTGCAGTTTGTCCACACCAACAACACAGTTGAGTATGAACGATGTATCATGGAGTTGAAACTAGCCCAATCCTTGGGTGTAAGACGGTTAATTGCCTTCTGAGATTCTGAACTGGTAATCAGATAAACCACTAGAATCTATCACACAAAATAATTACATATGCTTCCTTACTATCGGCAAGTTATCCAGATGGCTTTAGAATTTGAAGAAATATCCTTCATCCACATTCCTCAAAATAGGAATGACTTTGCGGATGCACTAGTAACTTTGGCCTCCTTGATCAACATACTTGATAAGGAAGACATGCCAAATATCACATTTTCCCGACAAAAAGCACCAGCCTACGGGAATTATATTAGAGAAGTATCGGATGAGTTGTCTCCCATCTAACACCCTTGGTCTGAGGATATCAAGGAGTATCTATGAGATGGATCTACACCGCTGAGGCGAGTCAAGTTGAGAGAAATCAGATCCATCGAATGGCCATGAAATTCTACCTGAGTAGAGACTCACTCTACAAAAGAGATGCTGGACTAAGCTTACTAAGATACCTAGACCAAGCTCAGAGGCTCATGGATGAAATCCATGGTGGAGTATTCGGACCACACATGAGCGGCCCTCTACTTGTAAAAGAAAATCCTAAGAACAGGGCATTACTGGATATCTCTCAAGGCTGACTGTGATGACCATGTCAAGAGATGTTACCAGTGCCAAATTCATGGGAATGATATCCACACCCCTCCAAGAGAGCTCCAAAATATAAGTTCGCCATGGCCCTTCTCAATGTGGGGAATAGACGTGATCGGGCCCATCGAGCCCAAAGCCAATAATGGTCATCGGTTTATCTTCACCATGATCGACTATTTCACCAAGTGTGTAGAAGTAGCCTCCTCCCCCAGGGTTACTAAAGAGGTGATCATTGGTTTCATCAGAAATAATGTCATTTATCGATATGGAAAACCAGAGGTGATTGTATCAGACAATGCCAAAAACCTCAGCAACTAAATTGATGGAGGAATTGTGCAGTAAATTTAACATCAAACATCTCAATTCCGTCATCTATCGCCCAAAGATGAATTGTGTTTTTGAAGCGGCTAATAAGAATACCAAAAAGATCATGCAAAAGATGTCTACCAATTACAAAGGATGGCCTGATATGTTGCCTCTAACTCTATTAGCCTACAGAACGTCAATGCGCACTTCCACTGGGGCAACCTCGTACTTACTAACCTATGGCATGGAAGCAGTGCTACCCATAGAGGGGGAAATAGAATCCCTTAGGGTGTTGATAGACGTTCAGTTGGATGAAGACTAATGGTTACAAGATCGATACCACCAATTGTCTCTAATAGATGAAAGACATGTCGTAACCATCTTCCATTGTCAGTTATACCAACAAAGGATCACTCGATCCTAAAACAAGAAAGTTTTGCTACGGTAGTTCAAAGAACATGACTTGGTCTTAAAAAAAGTTCTTAACCACCAAGATCAATCTAAAGGAAAATTTTCCCCAAACTGGGAAGGCCCATTTGTTGTCAAAGAGGTATTGACAAGAGGTGCCCTCAGATTACAAGAGATGGATGGCGAAGAATTTCCCTAATTCATCAACACGGACACCGTGAAACGGTACTATATCTAAAGTTACCTACAAACTAGCATCCTAGTTCTGGATCATCGGATCCATCAGTCAATTTAAGTTTTTAAAACCTTTCTCACTACCTACATCTTTCAACCTTTTCAAGCTAGGTTGGAAAAATATACACCTTTCACCTCTTTAGTTCATCCCACCCGGGATAAAACCTTTCACAACTTCAGTTTGTCCCGCTAGGGATAAAACATTTCACAACATCAGTTTGTCCCACCAGGGATCTAACACTTCCTCACAACTTCAATTTGTCCCATCAGGGGCGAACTACGTAGACCTGATCTCCCCAATACACGGGAGTACGTAGGCAACCATTTTTATGGTATGATCTAATTACAGGAAAAAAAAATATCTCTACACCCTCTTTACCACCATCAACTTTGAACCTTTTCACGCTAGGTTCGAACTATGCAGACTTGATCTCCCCCTTCTCAATGAGAGTACGTAGGCAGCAATTCATGGAATGGTCTCACCCCTACCAAAAACACAAAACCTTGTTAATGGTACTAGGATTATCTTTCAACTCTCAAACCAAACCATAAGAGGTGGAACTACTTGATCTCCCCAATTCAAAGGAGTATCGGGGACCATCTGTGGGGCGGTTAAAACACACCTCATCGGCTTAGACCAAAGGGATGGAATTTGTAACACCCCAAAATTCGGTCTATCTTCACACCCGGATTTCGTACATCATGACTCCATCTTCTTCCAAACATACATCATTATATAGTTAAATATAACAACATACATTCTCAAAATCCCAAGTTTTATTACCTTATAACCTCGTTCATTATAAATAATAATAATTACATTATTCTTTACATCTTACACGAGTGACTTTTATCCGCCACCAAGGATACATAACAGTTCATTAAACTAATCTATAGTTTAATTAAACTATTCTATATTACAAGTCTTTGCTTGATCTTCACGCTCATTCACATACTAATTGGCACTTCGTCTAGATACCGATCAACTTGATCTTTATGGGATCCTTAAGTTCTTTCTAACATCGTTCGCTGAAAATGTGTTTATTTAAAGCAAGGGTGAACATTCAATTGCTCAGTAAGTCACAACAGTTGAATAAACAACTTCAAGAATTCAAACATTCTTTTAAGACTTCTATAACCGAAAAAGGTTATGAAGCATCTTGAATAATAAGAATAATCCTGATTCCTGTCATTTTAAAACATTAGTCACATTCACTTTCAAATACTTTCATTCTTCTACCTTTTCCATACATATCATGTCTGGCTAGAATCATTAGCACAGACTTAACAATAACAGGTCATGTATAAACATAACATACTTATATTGAATAGTTCAATCACAGAACAGTTTATCTCATAGAAACACCAAAGTGTGCAAATTGTGGCATAAGGCCTCATACATTCTACCACCTTGTACAAATATCACATATTTGCACATAGACAAGACTTCTCAAGTTCAACATCTGAGAAGTTTAAGAAACTAGCATTCATGTATAATATGAATGACGTTAGGAAACTAGCCTAACGCACAGCTACAGGTTACGCTGAACTGTTAATTCCAATCCCTATATAGCACATAAGGAAATAACACATACACCAATTAGTCATATACTTGACTTACGTATTCGTTTACTTAACTTTACTTCTTAGGGTTTGCGTTCTTGTAATCTAAGTTTACGCGACCAACTCTCTTTACCGGTTTACGACTTCATGACATACGGAGATGTCTTACTATTACGATCATCATCTTTGATGATTTACATTCTTCTATTCTTCTTATAACTTTTTTAGGACTTAGTGCACATCGCATCTCTACTAGTAATCCATATGGTACTCTGAGTGGTTTTCCACAAACAACCAACAAACAAGTTCCCATCTCGTCTACATTATCTTTCACAGTAAGTTAGATCGGTTGCCAGTTTTGTATATACCTCCGCTCTCTGAAGGAATTGTTTAGCCCAACTCTTATATGTCAACCATCAAATATTATGATTGTACCATAACCTAACTTTATCTTAACCTATCCAAACCATTAAACTATAATGTTTGTTAACTCAACTTCTTATTCCTTTTGGCTTTCTGGAAACTAAATGCCATACCTCAGATTCATTCTTTATCGTCTAAGTCATACAGTCTTTTGTATACTCAGAACGATCATTCAACATTAACTTTACGCATTCTTAGCGTTAAGCATTTTATGTTACCTTACTCATATCTTACAACATCCAGTTCATTTGACTCGAATCGTCCTCCAAGTTAAAATAATTAACTCGGCTTCTTTACGTTATATGTTGTTATCATTAATACAGTTTCTCCATTCTTCATAGGTTTAATCATTATTCTTCATTACTTACGGTCAAACCATACACGGAGTGTAGGTTCTGCCCGTTTAATATTTGTGTACACTTAACCTTACATCGGCTAAAGAGTTTAACGCTTACATACTTTCTTTATCCGACCCATATAGAATATTCATTACCCTTATTACCATTCGCTACGGCTTTCTTGATAATTCATATCTTACTTACTACTTTTGTCAACGTCTAAGTCATACAACCAATGTATACTTAATTAGAACGTTCGTCCGATGCGAATACGATTCACGAGGATCGTTTACAAATTCAGTGTTCACGTTACTCATCTCTTAATCTCTCATTCAAACTTTTATCAAGGTTTTAATCACTTTCAATTGTTATCCATCCCATAAACCCCATGTTCATTATTCTTTCTTAATGTCGAAGTCATACGGTTCGTTGTATGCTAAGACCGATTGTTCATCGCAACTGCGTTGCGTTCACCATGTCTATACGCTTTACACTTAACTCTCATTATGACATCATAACACTGAAATGTTATACATCATCCTCATCACTCAACGTCTAAGGAATCACAATCAAAGCAATCCCACACGTTCATTTTATCGCGACTACAGTCCCCGGATATCGGTTACGTAATCTAGCATTTACATTCTTCATATTTTAATCCCGTTACATGTTTTCGTTCAACCTTTACTAAAGGTCTAAATTACTTAATTAAGTGTTACATTACGTGAACTACATGTTCATTATCTATCCGTACACTTCCCCTAGGAATTGAGCAATAAAAAGCTCACTTCTAGGCCTTACCATGCACCAGCGTTGTGGTGCCAGTTCCCTTCTTCTTCTTCGCGGTGCGGCACCACTCAAAGATAGTTGATGGCGGGTTGGTTGGCAAGTGCCCGCCTCTGGCCCCAAGCACAAATTTTGCTGCGGCGCCAAGCATGAAATTTCTATAATTATTTCTAAGTCTTGCACTAGTTTGAGACGCTTACTTTACGATCCCATAACTTCTTTGTTATAACTCGAAACGAGGTCATTCCAAAGCCATTATGTTCCTTATCTTACTTACTTCAACTCCCCTAGGACAGAACTTCATTCTGAATTTGTGACGAACGAGATTTTTATAATTTAATTTTAATTTTTATTGAATTAAATAAATATTCTCGATGATTTAATTATTGGATTAAATAATTAATTGATGAAGTTGTGGTAGATTAATTTAATTATATGTGTTAGATTTATTAAATTAATGTAGAGAATTTTTATTATTCAAATTATGTAATTATGTGAGCTTTGAATTAAATGAAATATTTAATAAGCATAACGTTATTTTAATTAATTTAATAATTAATTAGAGATTTAATAATTTGACATAATTAATAAATGAGAAAATTAATTATGTGACTATGTGAATTAATGAGAAATTATCATATTTTGTTTAAATTAAATTAAATAAGATATTTGATTAATTGCCTAAATAGGTGTGACACGATTAAACTATATTATAAAGGATTAATTAAATTAAATGGGATTGAGTCTTTAAGAATAACCAAACAAATCTTTAAGGGAAGTTGAAAGCAGTTAACCACGTATGCGTTAACTGACCTCAACATTACTGGGTTATATGTGCGCCTTGTCAGTTTCTTCATTTTACGTATTTACAATTAATAGTTAACTTGAGAAGTCAGAGAGAATTTAGAGAATTGTTAGGAGAATTTGTGAGAGTTAAAAAGAATCTGAGAAGGAACTTCACTCTTGTTCATTCGTAATAGGGTAATCTCTTCAACCCGATTTCTATTTTTACTATTGTTAAAGTTTTCATGAAAATGGCTTTAAGTTTTGTTAAAACTTCTGTAATTGGAAAATAGTAGTAATTATGTGTTATATATGTGGTAAGATGTTATTATAACATGTGTTACTGTATATTGTATATTTTCATATCATCGGTTTCATAAAAATTATGTCGGACGTTGTTCTTCAAAAGTATAGAGTATGAAAATATGGTCATATGGCCTTACATACCAAATTTAACACGATAATCATAAGTGGTATCATAAATTTACACTTGTATATAATTATGCATGTTAAAACGAAGGAATCAAACTCCAAATGAACAGATTCAGTGTTATAATGAACCTGTATTGTTGATTTTCATGTTTTTTGTTGAAAACTTTCAAGAAAGTCAAGAACAGTAAATTATATGTTTTGATTATGCAAAAATTATGTATTTTAACATGTTAAAATTATTCTAGAAGGGTTAAGTAATAGTTATATGTGTATGACAATGTTTGTGTATGTCTAAATTCGTGTAGAAATAATTTAATTGGAGGTTTTGGCCATGTTCTGCAATTTTTCTCGAATTGCAGAACTGGAACTGGTTCACGGCGCCGCGGCGCCAGTACCACGCCTTAAGTCGCACGCCACAGCGCAACCGCGCCGCAACACCAAAAGCCAAGTTGTATCGCCACCAGCCATAATACCAAATACTAAGTTTATAAGGAAATACAAATACCACTCTGCAGAATGTCCAGGAATGAAATTTTAAAGTGTTTTAAGTCCATGAATATGGTAGTAACCTAATTTAATGAACATAAAAATGTGTTAGAAGTATAACGAAAGGTTAAAATAAGTTATTAACATGTCAATAACACAGTTACGTGTGGATTGATTGATTAAACACATAGTTAACTTATTGTTCGTGAAGTGTAAAATTAGGTGACAATAAATGTGGTAATTTGACTAAGTATAGTCATAATCCGAGTTAGACGAAAAGAATGAATGTGTAATGACTAGTTACATTGTTAAAATGAATGGTATGTAGGATTAAATCGAGGAACAAGTATAATTAACGCATAATCTACGCACGAGGCAAGTTTCCTAACCTTACTTGTTATCATTATTCAAGTTTATAATTTACGTCGAGTAAATTCTCATTATTATTAACTAAGTTCAATTTGTTATGTTAAAGAAAGAATATTTATACAATACTTGTTCTATTATATACCTCTTGAAAATGTTATTCAATTTAAATATCATTTATTATTGAACCTTGTTAAACTAGTGAACCCTTATTGATTTGACTAGTCCATAGTTGATGAACGTTCTAAATTTCAGAAACCTTATTGATTTATCCAAACCAAACTTTCTTTGGTGCGGACTCTAATGTCAAACTGAGATGAACAACCCTGTATAGGGATTACTTATGTGTTAGTATTAAGATATTGTGCACGTGATGGTACTAAAATTTGATCCCCTAAGTATACAGTAGAAGAGTCTATAGTCTTATGATTGTTAAAGGTGTCAAGTATAACCCTTGATAACCTAGGACATAGTTCAAGGTCTTATGACCCTCAGAAATCTTTTGATTCTTATTATTCATTATTGATTCAAAAGTTGAGTTTTATTCCAGAAGTCTTTGATTCACTCAAATGTTATTATATATTGTTATTTCATTTTTATACCTGATGGCAATCGTGCTCATTCTTGCGTAATAATAACATTGCAGTTAAGAACGAAAGGTTTGACGAGCCTTCTACTAGCAAAGGCAATGGAAAGATTAACAAGTGATGAAGACTTGTTGTTTTATGTGATGATGTATTTCTGTTTTAGACTTATGTTAATGATGTGTAAGATGATTAATTGTTTATGTTTTCGCAGTTAAGATATAAGGTTAGTGAGACCTAGGATTTATGTATTTTTACGATGTAACTCCTTAAGGAGAGGATTTATTTATATCTATTAATGCTTTCATTTATTAATGGATAGATAGACATATGATGTTTATATAGTGAACACCAAATCATGCGGGAATTGAAGTACCCAGATTTGGGGGTGTCACAGAATCCGTTAACATGCCATTCAATTGGCTTAATCTTCATCATTCGTTTGTTTTACGTTATTAACGTTCTTCGTCCGCTCGTCCATAATTCGGTCATCCGAACTCGAAACTCATTCGTTCATGAGTCCACGACTCACGTTTTCTATGTTCTCTTACATTCTTATGAAACCCTACACACTCGGGTTCATCCACATACTTTCTATTTCTCGTTCGTCTTTTACGAAATTTTTGCCATAACTTCGTTATAGCTAAGTTTAATTCGTTCTTCATGAATGTTTCTACCGTTCCTTAACAAGAAATAAGCAAGTAACTTATACGCGATGGTTTTAAACTTGTCCATCAATAACAACTTATACTACGATGGTTTTAAATTTGTCCATCAATAATGTTCTTCGTGTTCTTCGTCTGTTCTTCATTTTTAATCGATATTTTGATTATGATTTCACTTTTCCTTGGAATTTGATGTTATAAAACATCATTCCTTACTAATATCACTGAATTGTTCATTTGATTCACTCGGATCATTCTAATTCATTACGAATCTTATACTTCCTTAAGAAAATTATAAACTAAACTTATAATTCGTATTTCTTCGTTTTCTCATGATTTCAACCATATGAAATCATTCTTAACATCGTATACCTCTTATTCTCATTAAGCTATGTTTTAACATAGAAAACTTAAAGAAAATTTATTTAGAAGTTCGGTTTTCGGATTACCCCTCTTCTTTAATCTTCCTCCATTGGACAAAGAGTGCACTCGGGCTAGCTTTTCCTCTTCCTCTTCCTCTTCCTACTCCTCCGAACTCTCTCTCTCTCTCTCTCAAGTGTTGGTGATTTTCAAAATCACCAACAAATGTGTTAAGCTCTCCTTTTATAGAAAAACCAAGCTAGGGGCGTTTTAGTCATTTGGCCAAACTGCCTTACTATTCACATCTCCTTACTATTCCCACATCTTTACTATTCATAAAGATTCCCTTGGAAGCTTCGTGCTTCTGTCTTGCGAAATTCGTCAAACAGTTTTAAAAACTGCGATTATTGGAATCTAAATATTTTTGGATAATTCGTCTTTCCTCTACAGTAACTTTTACGCATTCTTTAGAACTCCGAAAAATTGAAAAACACTTTTTGACGTTAGTCGTTTTCCTTCACCTTTTCCCCTAACGTAGTTTAACGAATGAAAAGTACATAACAATACTTTTCGTCGATTTTATTTCATCCGATTTTTGCACGTTTTTTGAGAAAACCCTTTATCAGCTTACTTAACTTTTCACGATCTATTATCGTCAAATCTTTCGACGGAATGTCATTTTGACATACCGAACTCTCAGAAAGGCTTAGGTTATTCAAACCCTAACCCTTAGATTTCGTCGGGTGAATAGTGCATATTTCATCTTTTTCCCCAAAAATATTTATTTTCTAGGAAAATTTTATTTTGGCTTGAAAATTCTTACTCGTTCAGTCTAGCTCGTAGCGAGAATCCTCCCGACTTATAATCATCCTAGGCTATAGAACGATTAATAAACACATAGCATAGAATAGTATTAATAAATAATTCATTTTATTAATAAATAATTCTTTAAACTAAATTCTGGACAATCCGAATTTTTGGGTTGTCACATTCTTCCTCCCTTATAAAAATTCCGTCCTCGGAATTTCTTAAAACCACACCCATACCTGGGTCCTCACATTCTCCCCTTCTTTATAGAATTTTGTCCTCGAAATTTTAGCTTACTCTTTTTCTCAACTTCTCTTCAAAGAAGTTCTTATCTTTCAAACATTTCCTAACCTTTATAACTTATCAAGAATTATGAAGTAGAATGAATAACGAGGAATATAAGAATTCCTTTAAAACATTTCATACTTTTGTTGAGTGGTCAAATCGACCATAAACTCTTACTAGGTTTAACAGCATTTCGCTGTAAACCCTTCTTCCACGATCAGTTTACAATCACCAAGAAGGTAAACTACATCTTCCATTCGTAGGCGATTAACCCATCGTATAACCCCATTTCGGGGTATATTCACCTCAGACTTAATCATTAGATTCCACACCAAAATAATTTGGCTTGGCATAACTTGTCAAAGAAATCTTGATTTTCTTATAACATGACATACCATTTGTCTAGCCAAATCTAATAGCTTAGACCATACCAATAAATTGGGCATCAACTTGAAACATCCGTCTAGTCAAATCAATTGACATCGACTACTTCTTTAAATTCTTTCACAATACAATAAAATGTTTCATAACGTCATGATACCATACTTTTCACAGTACGTTGAGGATTTCATAAGTTTATGACTTCGTCATTATACATCATACAATAGCGGGTTGTTGATCATGAGATCAAATCCAACACTAGGTTTAATTGCATTAATAACTCCATCTGTTTACCATCTTTGCATCAAATGCATTGATGTTATAAAATTCATTTTGAAATTTCAAATCAACATTTGTCTAGCCGAAACAATTAGCATAGATATATAAAGAATAGTTCTTTTTAAAATCCATTGGTTCCAAAAGTTAAACCAATTTTTTACTTTTTAAAACGCTCATATAAGCACGTTTTCAATAAAATTCAAAATCTAGCGTAGCTAAATGACTTCGAATATCCTATTTATCCATCTTCCTTCATTGTCTTACTTATGACAATACTTAATATTCTCTAGCACCTTCAATGTTAAGATTAGTAAAAATACTTATTTCCAGTCTAAACATTCCTATACCCTAGTATAGTCCATCAACTTACACCACTTTATGTGTTTATGAACTTTCCACAACCATATGTGTTTAAGAACTTATATTCGCAATATGTAATCCAAGAACAAATCAAGGACTATACATACACTTAGGACTCAGAAACATAGCATATAACTATGAGTCACAAACTTTTCATAAGTATGAGTTTTAAGAACTCACACATATCTTAACATTCTCTACATATCAAGTATATACATGAGAAAAGATTCACCTTTCCATCATATACATATTGATAACGCGACATACTATTCTAATGATTATCACTATAATAAGCTAAGTAGTTGTTACACCGAGGCACAAACCTCTGCCCATACAAAGGTTCATACAACTCAGCTATCACATGAGTCCTCAATCGAAATCTTAGAACTTCTTACTTTCTCTTTACTTATACGATTTTTCTTTAATTTGTATGCTAACCTTTATAACTCAATCTGAGTTCTTCTTCATGTACTTACTTCGTAGTACCATTCATCTATAGCATTAGCTATAAATCATCCATCGTTTAACAGAACAACTATTATTATGATTCACTATGATCACGTGGTGATCTTCTTCCTTAATCGTTTAACTCAACGATTTTCTTATCCTTCTCTCTACGATTATAGTCTTAGGTACTCATACCTAATATTTATAACCTATCAGCTCTGATACCATAATGTAACACCCCAAAATCTGGTCTATCTTCACACCCAGATTTCGTATGTCACAATTCCATCTTCTTCTAAACATTCATCATTATATAGTTAAATATAACAACATACATTCTCAAATCCCAGGTTCAATTACCTTATAACCTCGTTCATTATAAATAATAATAATTACATTATTTTTTACATCTTACACGAGTGACTTTTATCCGCAACCAAGGATACATAACAGTTCATTAAACTAATCTATAGTTTAATTAAATTATTCTACATTACAAGTCTTCGCTTGATCTTCACGCTCATTCACATACTGAATGGCACTTCGTCTGGATACCGATAGACTTGATCTATACGGGATCCTTAAGTTCTTTCTAACGTCGTTCGCTAAAAATGTTTTTATTTAAAGAAAGTGTGAGCATTCAATTGTTCAGCAAGTCATATAGCAATTGAATAAACAACTTCAAGAATTCAAACATTCTTTTAAGACTTCCATAACCAAACAAAGGTTATGAAGCAAGTTGAATAAAAAGAATAATCCTGATTCCTATCATTTTAAAAGATTAGTCACATTCATTTTCAAATACTTTCATTCTTTTACCTTTTCCATACATATCATGCCTGGCTAGAATCATTAGCACAGACTTAACAATAACGGTTAATGTATAAATAGAACATACTCGTATTGAACAGTTCAATCACATAACAGTTCATCTCATAGAAACATCGAAGTGTTCAAATTATGGCATAAGGCCTCATACATTCTACCACCTTGTACAAATATCACACATTTGCACATAGACAAGACTTCTCAAGTTCAACATCTGAGAAGTTTAAGAAACTAGCATTCATGTATAATATGAACGACGTTATGAAACTTGCCTAATGCACAGCTACAGCTTACGCTGAACTGCTAATTCGAATCCCTATATAGCACATAAGGAAATAACACATACAACAATTAGTCATATACTTGACTTACGCATTGGTTTACTTAACTTTACTTCTTAAGGTTTGCGTTCTTGTAATCTAAGTTTACGGGACCAACTCTTTTTACCGGTTTATGGCTTCATGACATACGGAGGTGTCTTACTCTTACGATTATCATCTTTTATGATTTACATTCTTATCTTTTTCTTATAACTTTTCTAGGACTCAGTACACATCGCATCTCTCCTAGTAGTCCATATGGTACTCTGAGTGGTTTTCCACAAACAACCAACAAACAAGTTCCCATCTCGTCTATATTATCTTTCACAGTGAGTTAGATTGGCTACCAGTTTCGTATATACCTCCGCTCTCTGAAGGAATTGTTTAACCCAACTCTCATATGTCAACCATCAAATATTATGATTGTACCATAACTGAACTTTATCTTAACCTATCCGAACCATTAAACTATAATGATTGTTAAGTCAACTTCTTATTCCTTTTGGCTTTCTGGAAACTAAATGCCATACCTCAGGATTCATTCTTTATCGTCTAAGTCATACAGTCTTTTGTATACTCATAACGATCATTCAACATTAACTCTACGCATTCTTAACGTTAAGCATTTTACGTTACCTTACTCATATCTTACAACGTCTGGTTCATTCGACTCGGAACGTCCTCCAAGTTAAAATCATTAACTCAGCTTCTTTACGTTATATGTTATTGTCATTAATACAGTTTGTTCATTCTTCACATGTTTAATCATTATTCTTCATTACCTTACGGTCAAACCATACACGGAGTGTAGATTCTGCCCGTTTAATATTCGCGTACACTTAACCTTACATCGGCTAAATAGTTTAACGCATACATACTTTCTTTATCCGACCCATATCGGATTCTCATTACTCTTATTACCGTTCGCTACAGCTTTCTTGATAAACCATATCTTACTTACTACTTTTGTCAATGTCTAAGTCATACAACCAATGTATACTTAGAACATTCGTCTGACGCGAATACGATTCATGAGGATCGTTTACGTATTTAGCGTTCACGTTGCTCGTCTCTTAATCTCTCATTCAAACTTTACTCGAGGTTTTAATCACTTTCAATCATTATCCATCCCATAAACCCCATGTTCATTATTCTTTCTAAATATCGAAGCCATACGGTTCGTTGTATGCTAAGACCGATCGTTCATCGCAACTGCGTTGCGTTCACCGCGTCTATACACTTTACACTTAACTCTCATTACGACATCATAACACCGAAATGTAATACATCATCTTCATCACTCAAAGTTTAAGGAATCACAATCAAAGCAATCCCACACGTTCGTTTTATAGCGACTACAATCCTTGGATATTGTAACGACCCCAAAATTCATACAATTTAATTCTCGACTTCGATCGTTAATAATACATTCAACCTCTAATTTTACATCATTAAACAATAATACAACCATTGAAATTTGCGGAATAATTAAAATTTTCTATTACAAACTATCCTCGTTCCCAAAACCTTCAACCTTTACATCTAAATATCTCAGAATCATTTTAATACTACAATAGTTTACATTCGCAAAACAATATTACAATTCAACATTAATACATTATTCGAAACATTAGACATGGTTTACAAGAATAACAACTTAGCTAGGATATTAAATCTTCATATATCACTTTTGATCCATAACAATCAAGTAGCACATAGCGTTACCTTCAATTCTTGAATCTGTAAAAATGGTTATTTGCAAGAATGAGCTTGAAAGCTCAGCAAAATCTAACAGTTTTCATGTATCACGTAGCACATAATAACATGTTCAACATATAAGAATAATCATAAACAAACATAGCATACATGTTATAGTTCACATAACAACTATAAAGATTGAGTTCCTTACACAATCAACATTCATAGTTCAATCATCATAGTCATAGATTGACTTTCACATTTCATACTTTTGACATATATAATATATCATACACTAAAATTTTAAAGCAGATCATCATCAAGTTTACATAGCAAAAAGGAACCGAAAGACTTGCCTTTTTACCGGCGTTTTACCAACACGCTAATACTTCGCATCCTCAAGACAACCTACATCAGTATATGAGATTGATAATAAATAAAATCAATACTCAATCTCATGGTCAAATTTATTCTAAGACCTTACTTTATCTTATTATCCTTTATAATGTCTTTATAGACATCTAAATATTTTATATGCAACTCGATTTTATTTTTCATTTTCATCACCACACATGATAGACTATCACACTTGTAGTTTAATGTGTGTATATCACACCATTTTATTATACCACTTTGGTTTCAAAAATGCATATTCAACACATTGTTTACATGTTTAATTTTCCTTCATAAATCAAAAATTACCCTTTTCAATTTCTTTCCATTATTATTCTTGTATTATCATCTTTTCATACTTAGATATCCAATATTAGCTATTAGTTAAACACTTTGTATACCAAAGTTTAGAAAATACTATTACTCTTAGGCATTTTATCGATAGCACGTTATGCACACATTAACTTATCTCAACTCTTGATCTTAAATGGTTAATTATGCATAGAATATGACAACACATATCTATACTCATTACATATGTCAAAACATATTTTTAATCATCAAAATATATCATCACCCAAAATCTTAATTCAAAGCGAATTATAAAACTCATTTCACAATTTCTTTAACAAAACGTTGTTTTCGCGTTTTTTAACGTAACTCGTTCGTTATATGTCCGCTTTTGTTCCTTCTTTTATAGAATTAACCCTTACTCAGTGTACAACAACCTCATCTAGGTCGTAAGACCGAAATTTTTAAATAAAAAAGAATTTCCTTTATTTATTATTTTGAAATAGTAAAGGTTGATTTGATTAATGTGGATAGTTAGGGTTAAATACGCAAATATTTCAAAATAAGCAAGTGGTTATAAAATATTCATTTTGTTTGTGGGAATATTACCGTTTGGTCGTGGAATATTCGCATCGCTTCGGGGAATATTCGTTTTGGTCGTGGAATATTCGTGCATGTCGGGAATATTCGCATTTACTGCACGCAGCCCATGTGGGCCCCATGCTTGAAAGCGATTGGATGAGGAAAACGACAAAGTTTGGGTGGTTATAAATAACAGGCGTAGTTGTTACCGTTAAGATCATTTGAATACCCGGTGGTTAAAATACGAAGAATACGCGTGGTTGCACAAGAGTAGCACCACGGTATTACAAAGATTGTTGAATTATTGATTCGCACGTAAGATGGCACTACTCAATAATTTTCACGGTGAAGTTATCGCTCAATATTTTATTTTATTGATTCAATAATTGTCTGCGTTGATATTTTATATTATTGTTGTTCAATAATTGTCACCGCACAAGATTTCCATTATCGATCAATAATTCATATTATTTGAATAATATTATTAGATAACATTATTGGCAATGTCTAGAAAGTTACATCTCAAGGAGAGGTTTGGTCACCTAATTGCGGCGCAAGAAGAGAGAGATCCTTATTGGAAAGCCCTCTTCCGGGAACAAACTGGTCATTATAAATGTGATTACGTAATATTATTTGTGAATAATTAATTATTGATTCATATGATAAGGAAATATTTATTTTATATGAATATAAATGATGGATTTATTTATGTGGTTATTAATGAAGGAATTAATGTTGAGGTGTTTTATCAAGATTTTATCTGATTGGAGGTATTAAAAATCAAATCGGGGTTTTGAGATATATTGCGGGGTTATAATTTTTAATCAAACCAGTTGATTGTGGTAATTTTGGGTATGTTATACATACATAAGTTGAGTATATGTCCACAAATTTTGAACCGTTAAAATGCACCTAATGATTTGTTGTGAATTTTAAGAGGTGTAGGATTCGGAAATTAGGTTTATAATTGATTTTGGTAGAAAATTCTAGAATTGAGTGGGCCCCACTTGTGGTTGGTGAAGAAATGTGCTGAATTTTATTTCAAATGTGGTGGGTGGCAATAGTAGCGGTGTAAAGCCATCGGTAAGCAGGTCAAGTCTCGTCTTGCTTGGCTAACATTTTCCTATAAATAGAGGGCTAAGTTAGAATTGAAAATCACACCGTAAACAAAGTTTTTCTCTTCTCTCTTTCTCTCTATATTATTGAGCGTATTTTGTGAGTATTTAGATACTTTGAGAGTTCTTTGTTCAAAGATAAGTTTCATTCAAAGATCACTTCCCGACCTTTCCTTCCAAGTAATCGATTCTTTGAGGTAAGGGATGTTATTTTTTCTCAAATGATATTAATTCTTCAATATCATTATCTTTGAAATATTGGTTGGTACTTTTTATCAAATTTGGAACTTTTTCATGTCGGGTTACTATTCATGAGTTACTATTCACGAAGTTACTATTCATGAGTTCTTATTCACTTAATTACTATTCACGCAGTACTATTTATGAAGCGTGAAGATGTTTTTTTGTGGAATTTCTATCTTTTGGTGTTTGAGTTACTATTCACGATATGATTAATTATTCACGTATCTGACACTATTCACGAATACGGCACTATTCATTCTAGAAAAATGAAAATTTTTCTTTTCGTCAAAATATCTATTTTGGATACTAGCTTTGATTGTATCCATGTTTTGATCATTCTTGAATTTTACACACCACTATGATTATTTTTGAGGTATTTTTGACGCGTGGATAAAACCAAGTACTTAATCCTTGATCCTTAATCCTTGTCATTTTTGTTTCATTTGGATTCGTTTTTTAAAAATATTTTCATCATCTCGGCCTTAAATGATGATATTATTGAATATCTTTGGCCAGAGTGCAAAGATGAATGATTTCTGAAGAATATCTTTGGCTCAGTGTAAAGATGAAGCAGTGTTTAAATGAACACGACCGATCGATGAATATCTTTGGCCTTTAGTGCAAAGATGAGCAGTGTTGAGATGAACATGACCGATTGATGAATATCTTTGGCTCAGAGTGCAAAGATGAATATTTGATTTGAGAAGAATATTGATTGATGTTCTGAGGATAAAATATTGATGATGGATTTGTTGAATTCATAGATTATAGTAGATTTCATTCTCACGTAACTCTTTCTATGAATTATTATTTCATTGCGTAATATTGATCACGAAACTTGTTGTCTATTGTATTCTATCGATTTTTTCCTGTTGGAGACTAACGATAATTTGTTGTATATTATCTTAGTCATAACATTCTTTTTGGGCTAGTTGAGCTCACCCTTTTCCTTGTTGTTCCATTTTTCTTCTCGGGAGGCGAGAATGTAATGAAGTACTAGTCGGGGTATGGAATGAAGGTTCTAGAGAGAGTTGTTTAGTAGTCCTCACCATTATTGTAAAATAATGTATCAATAAATGTGATGAGGATTTATTTGAGTATAAATATTGTCTAGAAGATAATATTTGTATTTAAACTCACAATTTTATTGTTGTGATAATAAAGTTGTAGTTGTTTCTGTACCATGTATTTGGCGACTCAGAATGGGTTGGATGGAATGGACCTATTTTGGGGTCGTCACATAGGCCTTAAAGTCAGACCCATATCCATCTAAACCAGATTCTGTAATTCATCAACTAGTCTAGAATATTTCATTTTCTGGACATCCTTACTAAACAATTTATTTCGGACATGATCCGGTCCATAAAATGGCTCAATCTCATATAATATACAATACTAGTAATATATAATATATGTAACTCCTAGTAATTATTAGATATACTAATTACTAGTTAATACATAGGAAACACCAATTTGAACTTGAAAACCTAAGACCATGTTTTGGCAAATACTCATTATTTTAATTAAACAATAACTTAACATTAATCAATCTCATCAAATTGTCACATAATTATATTTACTTGTTAATTATAATTTTGTGTAACAATCATCATATAACTCATCTAATTTAATTATCTCAATTAAATTAGAACTATAACATAAAATTATTATATTAATTAAATTAAATACTAAATATTCATTTAATTAATCTGCTACACTTAATTACATTACTCTATAATCAAAACAAAATTTATTTATTTAACTCAATAAATAATTCAATTAAATATTTATATATATTAAAATTAATATATAACATTCTTTTCACATCAATTCATATATTCTACAATATATGACATATACATACTCACATTCAACATATCTCATAAATAATACTTTTATTTATAAAATTCTCATTTATAATTTCTAAAATCTGGGGTGTCACATCCTTCCTCCTTATAAGGATTTCGTCCTCGGAATCAAAACCCTACCTTACTCAGGTTTTCCTCAAATCTATTCATTGAATAACTTCAACACATTACCTTAATATAGGTTTTATATTTTCTACTCTCACCATTCTTGATAATAAATTCTTACAAGTTTTATTTCATAATATTTACTTAGACTCAATTATATTTGAGTATTACATATTCTTTGACCCGTTCATTATCTTTCTCTAAGGATCATTATCATATATTATATGATCAAACTCTCGGGACATTACATACACCCCTTCTTCTAAGAATTTCATCCTCAAAATTTATTTATTTATTTATTTATTAATCTTTATTCATTCAATCTATCAAAGTAGATTTTTATGTCACTACTTCATTCATTCATTGGTTTCTATAACCACTTTCTTTCCACAAACATCATTCTACAATTATTAAACTTTTCGATTAAAAGTTTCACATTATTCTTTGATAACTCACATCCTTCTCACTTCAAAATTTCTTTTCTCACTTATTCAACATATCCATCATTCAGTGTCGCATTTTACCACTTACTTCTTTCAAAGGAATACTTTTCTTTTTCACTTCCATCTTGCAGAATAACAAGAATCCTCCACAATTGTTCAATAATTGAGAAGTAGTATGAATAACTTAGGAATTTAAAAGATTCCAAATCATACTGAGGGTCACAAGACCATGAACTCTATTCTCTAGGTTTAATAGTGCTTCACCCTCGGTTCTTCACACTTTAAACCCTCTTTGGCAGAATATTTATCAATCACAAAGACTAAAAACACCCTCCGCAAGTACTCTAGGTGATCAACCTATTGTACATGTATTGTATACAAACATTTCAGCGCAAAGTATAAAACTAAGCGCAACCCCAAATAATAGGGTTGTTCATCTCAGCTTTTCAACATCTGAATCCGCACCAAAATAATTTGGTTTGGCATAACTTCTCAAGAAACTCTCGAATTTCATGAACATCTTTTAATATTTGCCTAGCTAAATCAAATAGCATAGACCTCTACAATAATTCAAACATCAAACAAAATATACATATACATACATACATATGTATTCTCATATCTCAAATAAATCTCAAAAATCTTTTTATGACGTCATGATACCACACTGTATTTACGGTCAGATTAAGGATTCCAATATTTGGTGATTTTATCATACTACATCATACCATAGTAATTTGACGATCCTTAGATCACATCCAACACTAAGTAATCTCGCATTGATGACTCCATCATTTTTATCATCTTTGCACCAAAGTTACATGATGCATTAATGATATAAAATACATTTTGATATTTTGCAAATCATTTTTGTCTTTAGAAACAATTAGCATGTACATAATGAATAACAATATTATTGTTAAAACTCATTGGTTCCATCATTTAATCCAATGTTTTTCAAGAAAATAGAAGTGTAAACATCAGCACGAAGTCAATAAATTTTGAAAGTCTAGCATAGCTAGTAGATTTATAATACCTATGCTTCCACCATCAACTCCACTTTCTATAATGATCCATTACTTAAAAGATCTATCTATTCCTATCATCATCAATACTCCATTCATAACTTAATTATACCCCAGTTCATCAAACTTACAGCACATTGGAAGTTCAGGACTTGCCACAATAATATGAGTTTAATAACTTATCCTAGTCAGACCATAGGCGTCCATTCGCTGAGGGGTTCAAAACATAACATGTTATTATGAGTCACGAACTTACCATATGCATTAGTTTTAAGAACCACGCCTAATCCTAATAATATCTATCTAATCTTAATAGTTTTTAACTATCAAACATACACATGAGAAAAGAATCACCTTTTCACCACATATACATAGATAACGCGACACCAACATTCCAATGATTATCAATATGATAAACTGAGTGCAAGCACAAAACCCTCGCCCATACAAAGATTTGTACAACTCAGCCATCACATGAGTCCTCAATTGAAATCCCACCTAACTCTATCTTACGCTTAACTTGCTCTTTACTCGATACGAATTCCTCGTATCACATTATCTATAACTCCTCATGAGTTATCTCGTACTTTTTCATAGTACACCATCTTCATAGCATTAAGCTATAATTATTCAAACATTATAGACCATCTTTCTTTTATAACTTAAAGCGATCACGCCGTGATCTTATTCTATAATCATCTCCTTAAAATTCTTTTTCTTAACTCGTGATCGCTTTGTTTTACGATCCTCTTTTTTCTCTTTTTCATTATTTACTTACATTATTTATTCGTTATCTTGGCTTTTGGAGTTAGGAAACTCCCATTTCTTATCTTTATATCTCTTCAAGATTCTTCTTTGAATCTTCTTGTTTATATAACAATTCTTCCTTTAAGAATTTCTAACTTCATTTACATCACTTTCAATATTTCATTCAAGTTCTACACTTTCATCATACGTATCCCTTTCTATACTTGGTACACATCGAGTCTCTAACAGTTTCAATATGGTACTGAGTGGTTTCCCACAAACAACCAACAAACTAGGTTCGAGTTGCTAGTTCAGATATACCTCCCGCTATCTATGAAGGAATCGATATAACTCTTAGCCCGGATACTATACATCAACTACTTAAAGAGTACAATCGCACCACTTAGATATAACTCTCTCATTCTTAACTTCTTTATCATTCTCTTTTTATATAGACATTATCTATTTATTATCACCTTACATCCTTATTATTGGAGTTGGGTAACCCCACATCTCATATTCCTTTATAACTCTCATAGAGATTCTTATTTAAATTAATTTTAATTATTCTATATCAACCTTTATTATTTGAACTACATGAAAATTTTCATTAAGCTATCCTCGCTCCCAAAACCATCATATTATTTTCATTTCAAACTCAAACAAAACAATATTATAAGACATTAATACATTATTTGGCCATGGTTTCAACTGGATCAACTTTAGACATTTTAATATCTACATCTTTCGACTTCAGAATGATGAAAAATCATGTTCGGCCGATGACTAAATAACCTCGCCATGCATTAATGTGGATGGGATCATAATGGGCCTGAAAGTCATTAAGTAGTAATATTAAGGACTAAAAGCTGATGGATCAAAACATTTTAATATCTATATTTGCTTGTAACAGGACCCATCATTAAAAGGGGTAATGTGTCAAGTGGTAGTAGTGGGTGTACAGACCCATCGTAAAAAGGTAGTAATTGAATAAAGAGGGTATAACTTAGCAAGGAAGTCTTCACCAAGAGGTACGCTCTCATACACTTCATCATTCGTAATCACATACACACGAGAATTATTATTATCTCTTTATCTCAATATACTAGTGATATAGCCTCCGCTTGAGATAAATCTTGTGAACTCATATATCGACTCTCACGCTCGAAGCTATCCCTCGACGGAACCGCCCCGCCAAGCTTGTGGTGTTTATCAGGTTTACGCTATGCAGATCGACGCTTTTAAGTGATTGGGACGTGACAAAAGATCTGCGCTGCTAACATCGGCGCGCTAAGGAAGGAGGGCTTTTTTTCAATCACAATCGCTTAAATTTGCTTCAAAGATGATGAGAGAGAGATGGTACACCTAAGGGCAAAAGCGATGGTCGTTAGTTCATCACCGCCTCGATTTCAAAGAAGGATCGCCTGGTCCTTCTAAAAGTGCTCGTGAGAGCACGGCTTCTAAGCATAATTCGTAAGAACTTCGTCCAAGATCCATGGTGGAGCCGCATTTAAAGTTGGTTTTCAACGCCGATAAAGGGCGGATCTTGATCAGAACGGTAGAAGGTTCACGACTGTGACTCATCGCCAAGTGGTCAAGAAGACAGAGCCACCAAGTCGGGCAAGGACGGCGGACGAAGCAGATAAGGCTTTGGAAGTTTTGTTAAAACAAAGGGAAGATATAGCCAATGTATGCTTCGTGTGAATGAGTCGAGGGACTAAGCATCTAGCCATATTCATTCCGGAAAGGTGGAGTAGTATAAGGATGTACCGCCTAAGGGTAAGGAGCCTAACATTCTATACGACGTGTCTGTGGATCATTCTCGCAGTAGAGGAGATCGAGGAGCAGAACGCCTTCTACTCAAGAAGGTAATCGACAATGTTAGATCAATTCATCGCGACGATGAAAGATTTAAAAAAAGGTGTCGAGAGAAATTATGCCGTAAACCCAAGGGTGGAGTACCGACATAACCGCTTTTATCACGAGGATGAGATCAGACACCTAGTAAATCAAGAAGTCCCTTAAGGGCAGTAGGATCGGCAGAGAAAGGTCGATCCATTCCAAGGCCTAGTGTCGCCCAGGAGAAGGAGATCTCATCACAACCCGAAGGTGTTGATTTTCTGGTAAGAGAGTTGAAAGAACTCCGAAAACAATTGGCTGAGGTCCAACAAAGAAGGATACTCGGAAAGAAAGCGCCCCTTTTTCCTCTCGATATTCTCAAGGAGAAGGCGATGTTACCAAAAGTTGCCTCGTATGGAAAGCTATGATGGGTTAGAGATCCTATGACCATAGTCAAAAGCGTCAATCGCATTAATGGATTACTACGATTTTATCGATGTCGCTAAATGTCACACTTTTGTCACTACTTTGAGAAAAGACGCCAGAATGTTGGATGGGGACTTTACCATCGGATTCTATCTCCTCGTGGACCGAACTTTGTGATAAGTTCCACGCACGTTTTGGAAGCAACCAAGAAGGGGAAAGCTTCATGTGCTTTTTAAAGACAGTCCCTAGCTTCACCAATGAATCTTTAAAGCCAATATGTAAAGAGGTTTAGGAAGCTATTGGACAGATATCCGATCTTAATGATCTCCAAGTCATTGGGTTGTTCCTGTAATGGGCTAGATCTCGTTAAATCGGAGAAATTGGTAAAGAAATTGATGTTTCACCATCCAAAAGCCTCAGCAGAAGCCTTCGACAAAGCAGAGGGCTATATTGTTGTAGAAGAGGCTATGAATAAATTCAAAAATCCTTCTTCGAGCCAATTAAAGGAGGTAGAGGTTCCCAAGACCGATGTTGATCGTAGAGAAGAGTGGAGGGTACAACCAAGGGGCGTAAGGTAGCTCAAGAAGTACAAGAATCTCGTGGCGATAAGGCAAAGCAAAGAACAGACACTGCTTTCTACCTCAAGGTTAATAAGGTTTACACCCAATTGAATACGTAAAGGTCGATAATTTTGGATCGAATCCAAACCAAATTTTCTTTGAACCACCTCGTGATAATTACAAAACGGACATGGTAATCCTCGCAAATATTGTGGTTATCATCAAGTCGCCGGTCGCGACACTAATGAAAGTGTCAGAATTTAAAGGATTTTGTAGAGAGCAAGATTAAAAGCGGCCATGTCGATTCAATATGTGGTCGAGAAAGACCGCCGTGGTCAAGAAGTCATTAATCATACTGCTCAAACGGCTCAAGTACCGCCGCTCAAAATGCTCCACCACCGCCAAGGCAAGTCGTTGATGTAATAACCGTGGGTCTGCTGGGAAATTAGTAGGGAAGAAGAGGAGGTCTTATCTTGATTCGCTTATGTCAAGAATGATGCTACTCAAGATCGACAGCCTTTTCCAGAACCGTTATTTCATTTACTTGATGCGGATTATCCTTCTGAGCCCATCGAACCGCATTAAGGGGCATCGTGATCACAAGCACAAGTGGGCTCGGATGGATGTGAAACGCATTATGATAGATAACGGATCTTCTGTGGACATTCTTTATGCCCATGCTTATCGAGAATGCATCTCGATGAGCACAAAATGGAGGTCTGGACAGAGGCTCCTCTATACGGTTTCTAAGAACGACCCTACCAAAGTGGCGTGCACTATTGAACTCCCTCGTTATCTTCTAAGACGGCCCAAAGAAAAGTGGAGATAACTTGTAAATTTTATGTGTTGTGCACGTGATTCTACTTACAACGCCATTTTGGGAAGACTTACATCGACAAATTTCTTCAAGTCAGAATTCTATCCCACATTTCAAAATCAAATTCCCCACAGCCGCACGGAGTAGGTGAAGTGATGGGTGATTTAGACCGCCCGACGATGTTATCGAACGTCGTTATTTCGTCCGAATGGGGGTTAGTAAAATGTAAAAGACGATGGCAATTGAGATCGAACCTTCACCGAGAGCAGCACTCGTAACCCTGGTAATCCCCTCACCTGGGGGGACAGAGAGATTGAGTGGTCGCCTAAAGCCGACAAGATGTTGAGGATTGGTTCAGTTCACCGTAACCTCTTCTGACAAATCTTATGGAACTCTCACGATGTTATGTTGATATTTTTGCATGGGAGCCACAAGACATGCCCGAGTTAGCTTAAGGTTGCCGAGCATAAGTCGAGATAGATCCTTCAAGAGGCCGCCTCACGTAAGAGGCGGATATTTGCTCCAGAAGCGCCGTAAGATCATCGGCGAAGAGGTTGCAAAATTGTCGGGTCACCGACTTCATCTACGAGATTGATTACCCCGAGTGGATAGCAAATGTAGTATTGGTGCGTACATAATGGAAAGTGGCTATGGGTCCAGATCGACTACACCGACCTCAACAAAGCCTCGTCCAAGGACTTTTATCCTCCGCTTCATATCGATCAAATTTCATCGATGCCACTTCGGTATGCATTACTAAGTTTTATGGATGCTTTTTCAAGTTATCATCAAATATCCATGTGCAAAGAAGACATTCCAAAATAAATATTATTACACACCGCTCGGCTGTATGCATACAAAAAATGACTTTTGGCCTCATTATCGCCGGAGCTACCTATCAAAGGATGATGAACTTCATATTCGATAGCAAGTACCGGGGAGGAACATGGAGGTTTATGTAGATGACATGATCGTGAAGAGTATGCAGATTCGTAAGCATTTGGACGATCCGAGGAGTGCTTTCAAACTATTCGTTATCGCCAATTAAGGCTTAACCCGACCAAATGTACTTTCTACAGCGCAGAAAGTTTCGGGTTATCCGGTCACCAAAGGGCATCGAGGCCAATCCAGAAGATCCAGCCATCCTCGACATGAAGACTCCTCAATCATTCAAAGACGCTCAACGTCCGATCGTAGGATCGCGGCTTTAAGGAGGTTCGCCGCCAAATCGCAGAGCGATGTCTTCCTTTCTTCGACACATTAAAGGGACCAAGAATGCGAAGACATTCCAAAGGACTTCCGAGTGTGAAGACGCTTCCAAGGTATAAAGACGATTCCGCTTTCTGGCCCTTTATGGTAAAGCCTCGCCCAAAGCAGAGACTTTATATTTGTACTCGCGGCAAGTTCCTTAGCAGCTGGAGCAGCTTTTGGTTCGGAGATCGCTGGAAGCAAAGATCCGGCCTATTTACGCACCACGCCCCACGAGATGTCAAACCAGTATCCAAACATTGAGAAATTTGCCTTTGCTTTAATAATTGCAAGAGAAAGCTTCAAGCAAGATTTTCAAGGTCGACTCTCGGTCATCTACACGGATCACCCATCAAGAAGGTGATGAGCAAGCCAGAGGTCTCAAAGACTAAAGCAAAGATGGACTATGGAGTTATCCCAATTTTTCATCGAGTATCATCCCCGAATCGCCATCAAAGCCCAAGCCCCGGCCGATTTTATGGTAGAATGCTCGCTCACCAAGCAGATGCGGATTTACTCGGAAGTCAATCTTCCGACGAAAGCAAAGGGCCGTTCTTCAAATAGGTCGAAAGCGGACGTCAGATGCAGATGGATCTCTACGACGATCGTTAGTGGAGCAGAATTATTTTAATAAGTCCGTAGGATTCAAAGTTCAAAGAAGCCATCGATTCGGTTTAAAGCAACGAACAATGAAGTCGAATACGGGGTGGTGTTAAGAAAGTGTCCGATTAGAAAAGAGTCTCAAGTCCAACAGCTTAATTATCTATAGTGATTCTCATTGGTCGTTAAACAAATTGCCGGAGATTATGAAGCTCGTGGAACCCGAATGATCAAATATCGCGTAATTAAGAAACCAACTTCAATTTTTCGCTTCAGACGAAGTTTCAGAGTATAGAGCGCAATGACAATTCATCGCCACGATTATTGTCAAACTAGCCACCATGATGCGTATGTCTTTCATGGATCTGTATTTGGAAATTTTACAAAGAAATGAAAGTGTTCAAAGATTTAAGTCGTGATGTGTATCGACCGAACAAACCGCTGGATGACCCCTCACATCGAGTATTTGGCAGATGGCGTCCTTCCTTCTGGATCAAATGCTAGCAAAGAAGATCAAGTACAAGAGTACTAATTTTAGTCTTATCGACGGGGATCTCTATCGATCGCATTTTCCTCACCATTATTGAAATGTTTGGTTCCGTCGGCCGAGTATGCTCTTCGGAAGTTCATGAAGGATTTATATGATCATATGGTCGCCAAGTCTTCGCACATAAAGTGCTTCGACAAGGTTACTATCGGGTCGACAATTTTCAAAGAAGCTACAGAGTACGCCAAGAAATGCGAAAATGCCACCAATAGTCCGGTTTCCACATATCACCACCCAAGAGTTATACTCGATTCTATCTCCTATACCCTTCGCCGTCTCTGGGTGGATATATTGGGACCGCTACTCTAAAGCTAAAGGTCGTTAGCTTCATTATAGTTGCTATCGATTATACGACCAAGTGGGTAGAGGCAAAACCACTTCTACGATAATGTAACAGAGTGCTTAAAGTTTATAAAGGAGTCTGTGGTGTTTCGCTTTAATCCCTAAGGTATTGATATCGGACAATGGACGCCATCGCGGGTTCAAAATTTGAAGAATTTTTGAACGATTTGGGGATCCAAAGACAAGAAGACTTTCGTGGCTCATCCACAATGAATGGGCAAGTTGAGGTAACCAATGTGACGTCGTCCGAATCTAATCAAGCGTAGATTGGATGAAGCTAAGGGAGATGGCCGTAAGAATTGCTAAGCGGTTGTGGGCATACCGAATCACACCAAGGACTACTACGGGGATTCACCCTTTCGATCGGGCCTATGGTAATCGATGCCTAGTCCCAAAGCCGAGATCGGATCTCCAAGTCTTCTGTAGGTCAATTCAAAGAAATCTACAACGACGAAGGACCGAAGGCTAACTTGGACCGCTAGACGAAGTCGAGAGGAAGCTTTAATCAAATTGGTCGCTTATCAACGTAAGGGTGGCCAAACATTATAACAAGGGCGCTAAACTTCAGAGATTCAAGTGGGAGACTTCGTTTCAGAGAAGTCAAGCTTCTACACCTCAAAACACGGAAAGCTAATGCCGAATGGGAAGGGCTATATGAAGTAATCAAGTACCAAAGCCGTGTACTTATCGATTAAAGGCACTCGATGGTTCCGAGATCAAGAACACTTGGCACGCCGCGCATTTCTTCTAAGTATTTTCAATGAAGATTAAGTCGCTTTATCTAAGTCTCAGACACAATTGTTTGATATTAATAAAAGATCACTTTTCCACAAATTATCACTGGTCTTATTTGTCCGATGGTCACTATGGTGTAAGGAGGTATGGTAGGACTCGCTGGCCATTCGATGGTAGCCCTGTGTCCTTTTGGTCCTATATCGATCTTATCCGGGTGATAAGTCAATGGTCACCGGGTCCTATTTGTCCGATGGTCACTATGGTGTAAGGAGGTATGGTAGGACTCTGGCCGCCATTCGATGGTAGCCCCAGTCCTTTTTTGGTCCTATATCGATCTTATCGGGTGATAAGTCAATGGTCATCGGGTCCTATTTGTCCGATGGTCACTATGGTGTAAGGAGGTATGGTAGGACTCACCGGCCATTCGATGGTAGCCCTGTGTCCTTTTTGGTCCTATATCGATCTTATCCGGGTGGTAAGTCAATGGTCACCGGTCCTATTTGTCCGATGGTCACTATGGTGTAAGGAGGTATGGTAGGACTCTCGCCGCCATTCGATGGTAGCCCCTGTGTCCTTTTTGGGTCCTATATTGATCTTATCAGGGTGGTAAGTCAATGGTCACTGGTCCTATTTGTCCGATGGTCACTATGGTGTAAGGAGGTATGGTAGGACTCGCTGGCCATTCGATGGTAGCCTCAGGTCCTTTTGGTCCTATATTGATCTTATCAGGGTGGTAAGTCAATGGTCACTATTAATCCTTATGTCTTGGTTCTTATCTGTTTGTCGTCCAAATTTACTTCACGTATGACTGATCTCACTCTTCGGTACCGATGAGTATAAGTTATTTATTTTGTTTAAGTGTTGAGTTCAGTTTATTTAGTTCGCTTAACTTCAATCTCGTCAGTAAAATTCAATTCACTTCATTGCATAAGTTAACTCGTTATATGCTATGTCTAATTCAATAGTTCATCTTATTGGTACTAAATTATCGACAAGAAACCGATCGAAATGTAAGTCATAATCAAGACATGCTTAAAGATTTATCAATATACATAAAATGCTCATTTCATTTAAGTCAATTATAAATTAATTACATAAACATAAAAAGTTTAAAGTAGTTAAATATTTACATAAAACCAAAATATGATATATATTCAGCACCGCCTTCATCATCTGAATTGAGCAATGCCGAGTCCAACCGAAAGCAACCGATAGCTTCTTCTTTTCCTCGCTCCCGATACCCTCATATCCTCCGAATAAACCTTCATGATCTCAACATTAAGTTCATCCGAGTCCTCTATATCGCCTCAATCTCGCTCCTGAGCTCTTC
Source organism: Panax quinquefolius (assembly GCA_020205615.1). Lineage (NCBI taxonomy): Eukaryota > Viridiplantae > Streptophyta > Magnoliopsida > Apiales > Araliaceae > Panax > Panax quinquefolius. The sequence continues at coordinate 66,830,754 of CM035172.1, forward strand.
ACCAAAATAGGCCTCCCCTCAAGGTCCTTTATTTTACGGCGAGCTTCATGACGCTGGGCCTTACGCCTTCTAAGCTTCATCTTGAATCCTCGCCTCAAATTTCACCAAGTCAAGGACTAGTTTCGATGGGTCAAGAAAACTCCTCATTTTTCGCCTTCAGAGTAAGTTCTTCAACCAAACCAAAGATTCAAAGTTGGTCGAGAGTTTGTTGGTCGGGCTTCGGACGCAGCCCAACCCATCCTCAGAGTTCTTAGTTCATCATCGATGTCTTCAAATCCATCTTAGCCCGATCCAATTCTATCTCAAGACCGTTGATGGTATGAAAAGCATCTTCACGACCAAATTTTTTCTGGCCCAAGGTCGATTTCAAAGATATTTATCTCTTTGTCGATGAAATCTTCCCTATTTCTCCATTTATGTGTCTCTTGACGCAATCGTCCAAGACAAAGATTAGCTCGCACATTTTCAAAATATTCTAGTCAAACGCCTAAAATGCTCAAAGGAAAATAGAGATGTGGAGGAAGAAGTGATTGTTATTTACCTCGCTAAATAACTCATTCCCTCGTCGAGAAGATTTCCATTCAGATGATCATCGAACCTGGTCGCCAGCAGTCGAACTAAAGTTCAAGAGGTCAAAAGGAAAGTCAAGCGTTGAACCCGGGCCATGTGGTTGAGATCCCACCACTTCTGCAGATGATAACCTCGACCAAGGACCGGCCTTTCGGGAGAGGGTCTCGCCTTTCGAGAGAGAGAATGGGCTGTTCGGGAGGTATAGAGTCCGCATGAATAGTTTCAAAGCATGGGATTTGTTTGGAGTGGGTTCTTTGGGTGTCAAACAGAGGCGTAACTTGATGGCTATCGTGGGTACGCTTCTCTTCCGGATAACGTTGGAATCCTTCGCCCCGGTCACCGCCCTCTTCTATCTCAGATTTCTGCCAGGGGCACGAAGGGTGGAACGACCAAGACCGAGGAACCCCGAGCTCTTCTTGGCAGCTTAAGGGGTTATTTTTGTTTTTAATTTTTGATCCTAAGTATATTTCTTCGATCAGACGATCAAGTAAACCACCGATCGAGGAATGGTTTTGAGGTTGGTTCTGCTTTCTCGCACGGGTTCGGAGGAGTTACAAAAGGGCCGACTCGGTTTTCGGGTAGCTCTCCTCTTCGCCGAGGGTGAAGGGTCTCTTCGTACGAGAACCTCTTCGCCTCTGCTTTTTTTCGCTTGAAATTCATCCGTATGAATTTCGGTGTCGATTTACTTTGGGTAGCTTCATTGGTGTAGCCTCAATTGCTTCCCAAGACTTCCCTGAGATAAGAAATCTTCGAACTCCTTTATTTCTAAGTGAGCCTCTATTCGATCAAAGATAATGCATAAATCAAACAATTTCTATGTTAAAATTATATATCATAGAATATTTTCAAAAGGTATACATATATGAAATAAGTCGGTACTTACACTTATGGTCATATAACCATGCTTGCTTCGAGAGGAGTCCAGTATTTCCATTCTTCTTTCGGAAGTTGTCAAATAGCTCCATCATTTCCACTTCCCGCTCTTCGTAAACGCTCCAAAGTCGCCAGATATTTTTTCGTCATTGCCCCGCTTCAAAGAAGAAATCTCCGGCCTTTAACGAAAAACCACTTCTCGTGCCATCCCCTATTGCTCAAGGGGGCGTTCACCAATAACGCCCCGTCAATTTTCTCCGCATTTTCGGAGAATGTTTCACGAGGGCCTTGAACCCCTTCTCCTCGGATTGCACTATCTTGTAGACAAGTGAAGAAGAAGAAGTCAGGAGGGCTCGACGCCCAATTCATGACATGTAAGGCCACGGGGCGTAATGTGGATGTAGGAGTTTGGCACCAGCCAGAAAATCCCACACCCAAGAACCCCAAAGAGGGTCACTATAAAGACATGAAGGGGGAAACGAACCCCCTTCTCCAGTAAAGTCACCGGGACGGCCGTCCATCCTTCAGGCCGTTGATACATCTTCTCACCAGAACGGGGTACCCTGACCGCATGGGTATCCGGAATGTGGAACCGAAGTTCGAACCCTCTTTAGTTCAAATTTCGCCATGATGGAAGGAGTGTTAGCACGCGAGAATCGCTCCGCACTCTCGTAGTATTCTTGAGGGGGGTTTTTGGGTTTTCGCTTGGGATTCGTGTTCAAGTCCCTCATGAAGATTAGGGGTTTCGAGGAACCATGTTGATGGGTGTTACAAGTACGGGGGAACTTTGCTCGTGGTTGTGGGAAGCCATTTGTGACGATTTGCAGAGAGAGAAAGATCGTAAAATTTAGAAGGCGCTGAATTTCAAATGAACAGTAAACTCACCAAATTTGGTAAAGTTATCCTTTATACCGATTTGCTACATGTTGTTCAAGACGGGTGCATTAAATGCTAGTAATAATTTGGAATTTGAATGGAAGCGTCCGGCTTTCGGTCCGTATTTAATGGATAGAGCCTTTCGATTTGGGCCCTTAAATTCCTTTCATTTCATTTCATGAGTTTATAAATGGGCACGCTTTTTAATTACATCTTGTTATTTATCGATTTCTCAAGAAAATATCATGGATTGTTTATAGTTTTTATTAAACATTCTGCTCAACAAAAACTAGGGGCAAATGTGGGTCATGATATTTTATCTCTTCAAATGGGTGTATTGGGCTTATTCTTTTAATTATTCTATCGGGCCTTTATTATTTGAACTATGAAAGTCATTAAGCCCTACCATCATATTATTTTCATTTCAAACTATAAGACCGGCCCGTCATGGATCAATCCTTTAGACATTTTAATATACATATCTTCGACCAGTAATGATGAAAAAGCATGTTTGGTTGACTAAAGAACCTGCCATGCATTAATGTGGATGGGATCATAACCGGTCGGCGGTAGTAACAGTGATCAAAGGCAGTGGATAAACTACATGCAGTCGGCAGGACCCATCAGGTAAAGGGGGGTGTGTCAGGTAGTAGTGGGTGGCACAGTAATTCAGGCAAAGAGGGTATAACTTAGCAAGGAAGTCTTCACCAAGAGGTACGTTCTCATACACTTCATCATTCAGAATTACATACACACAGAGAATTATTATTATCTCTTTATCTCAATATACTAGGTGATATAGCCTCCGTTTTCGATAAATCTTGTGAACTCATATACTGACTCTCACGCCTGAGCTATCCCCCGACGGAACCGCCGGCCAAGGTGTTTATTGTGTTTACGTTGCAGGATCAGGACGTTTTAAGTGATTGGGATGTGACAAAAGATCTTGGCGTTAATACTCAACATACAAGAATAATCATAAACAAACATAGCGTACATGTTATAGTTCACATAACAACTATAAAGATTGAGTTCCTTACTCAATCAAAATTCATAGTTCAATCATCATAGTCATAGATTGACTTTCACATTTCATACTTTTGACATATATAATACATCATACACTAAAATTTTAAAGCGGATCATCATCAAGTTCACATAGCAAAAAGGAATGAAAGACTTGCCTTTTAGGCGTTTTACCAACACGCTAATACCGTGATCCATCCACAACATATTATTGTATGTGAGATTGATAATAAATAAAATCAATACTCAATCTCATGGTCAAATTTATTCTAAGACCTTACTTTATCTTATTATCCTTTATAATGTCTTTATAGACATCTAAATATTTTATATCTTGACTCGATTTTATTTTTCATTTTCATCACCACACATGATAGACTATCACACTTGTAGTTTAATGTGTATATCACACCATTTTATTATACCACTTTGGTTTCAAAAATGCATATTCAACACATTGTTTACATGTTTAATTTTCCTTCATAAATCAAAAATTACCCTTTTCAATTTCTTTCCATTATTATTCTTGTATTATCATCTTTTCATACTTAGATATCCAATATTAGCCATTAGTTAAACACTTTGTATACCAAAGTTTAGAAAATACTATTACTCTTAGGCATTTTATCGAGCACGTTATGTGCACACATTAACTTATCTCAACTCTTGATCTTAAATGGTTAATTATGCATAGAATATGATAACACATATCTATACTCATTACATATGTCAAAACATATTTTTAATCATCAAAATATATCATCACCCAAAATCTTAATTCAAACGGAATTATAAAACTCATTTCACAATTTCTTTAACAAAACGTTGTTTTCGTTTTTAACGTAACTCGATTAGATTACACGTCCCGCTTTTTGTTCTTCTTTTATAGAATTAACCCTTACTCAAGTGTACAACAACCTCATCTAGGCCTTAAAGTCAGACCCATATCCATCTAAACCAGATTCTGTAATTCATCAACTAGTCTACAAAATTTCATTTTCTGGACATCCTTACTAAACAATTTATTTCGGACATGATCCGGTCCATAAAATGGCTCAATCTCATATAATATACAATACTAGTAATATATAATATATGTAACTCCTAGTAATTATTAGATATACTAATTACTAGTTAATACATAGGAAACACCAATTTGAACTTGAAAAACCTAAGACCATGTTTGGCAAATACTCATTATTTTAATTAAACAATAACTTAACATCAATCAATCTCATCAAATTGTCACATAATTATATTTACTTGTTAATTATAATTTTGTGTAACAATCATCATATAACTCATCTAATTTAATTATCTCAATTAAATTAGAACTATAACATAAAATTATTATATTAATTAAATTAAATACTAAATATTCATTTAATTAATCTGCTACACTTAATTACATTACTCTATAATCAAAACAAAATTTATTTATTTAACTCAATAAATAATTCAATTAAATATTTATATATATTAAAATTAATATATAACATTCTCTTCACATCAATTCATATATTCTACAATATATGACATACACATACTCACACCCAACATATCTCATAAATAATACTTTTATTTATAAAATTCTCATTTATAATTTCTAAAAATCTGGGGTGTCACATCCTTCCCTCCTTATAAGGATTTCGTCCTCGGAATCACCGAAACCCTACCTTACTCAGGTTTTCCTCAAATCTATTCATTGAATAACTTCAACACATTACCTTAATATAGGTTTTATATTTTCTACTCTCACCATTCTTGATAATAAATTCTTACAAGTTTTATTTCATAATATTTACTTAGACTCAATTATATTTGAGTATTACATATTCTTTAACCCGTTCATTATCTTTGTCTAAGGAACATTATCATATATTATATGATCAAATTCTCGGGACATTACAGATATTGGCTACGTAATCTAGCGTTTACATTCTTTGTCTTTTAATCCCGTTAAATCTTTCCGTTAAACCTTTAATAAAGGTCTAAATCACTTAATTATGTGTTACATTACGTGAACTACATGTTCATTACCTATCTGTACACTTCCCCCAGGAATTAAGCAATAAAAAACTCACTTATGGGCCTTGCCCTGAACCGACGATGTGGCGCCGGTTCACTTCTTCTTCCTCATCCTGCGGTGGCACTCATCAGTAGTTGATAGCCCGGGTTGGCGCTGCGCCGCCGCTTGTGACAATCCGAATTTTCATAAGTTATTAAAATAAGAATTTAATAATTAAAATTCTTATTTTGAGGTGTATATATTTTGAATTATGTGATTTGGTGTGAAGAGAATTATATATCCATATGTTGGAGAAAGTGAGATTTAATAGTTAATTAAACTATAAAAGAAATTAAATAATATTAGTTCTGCAATTGGGTTTTTAACTCCTGAAGTTCAATAGAAGTCATTCGATATGGGGCTTTGGAAATTGGTTTTGTACCGGGTTCAAGGTCGATACCAAACTTGATTTCATGCTCCGGGGGTAGGCCAGGAAGTTCTTCGGGGAATACGTCAGGAAATTTATTAACAATAGAAATATCATTCAAATTTGACGTATTTTTGTTTAAATCTGTGACATGAGCTAAGAAAGCTTGACATCCGTTTTTCAAAAAATGAATAGCTTTATGGCTTGAGATGACCGTGATTGATTTTAATAGTTTGGTCGCTTGAACTCGCATAATAGGTTGATTAGGAATATAAAAGCTAACAACCTTACGAAAACAATCAATTTTAGCATGATGAGTAGTTAACCAATCAATCCCTAGAATCACGTCAAATGCAAGTATTTTTAAGGAGATAAGATCGATAGGTAACGTGCGGTTACCGATTTAAATTAAACAAGTCTTATAAATAGTGGATGTAATGAAGGTTTCTCCCAACGGAGTTTCAATAGATAAGTCAAAGTCTAATTTCTCCGGAGTCAAATTTAAACGTTGAGCGCAAGTAGGAGAAATAAAAGAATGGGTAAAACCGATATCAAATAAGGTATAGATTTCGCTAGAGTTTATGATTAGCATACTCGTGATCATCTCGTTTGGATTCCTTGCTTTTTGGGAGGTTAAGACAAACGATCTCCCTTGAACTACCGATTTTGTCTTGTCTGGGACGACATTTGATGCCTCCATCCCAGCTGGACTTGACTTCGGTGCACGACAAAATTGAGCTAGGTGACCTTCTCTTTCATAATTGTAACATGCTTTGGACTGTTGCGTACATTTTGGACTGATGTGTCCCTCCCCTCCGTATTTGTAAAATACGACCGACGGTCGTTCTCCTTCCTTAACAACAAGTGATGGTGCTGACGTCCTTCCATCATTATTGAATCTCCTCTTCTTGAAACTCCCACTTTTATTGTCTTGGCCATGATTACAACCGAAGTGGTTACCATTTCTGGCATGTTGATTCCCTCCACGTTTGTTGTCACCGCTTCGATGACTGCTACCACTAGTATTATCATTTTGTCAGTTGCTCTCTCTTGGTTGGGTTGACTCGTTATCGCGCTCCAATAACTGAGCCCTATTTACAACATCTGAATAAAAACACAGTTTGTGAGAAATTAAGTATTGATGTATCTCGGGTTTCAAACCTCTTAAAAACATCCGCATCTTTCTCTCCTCAATATCAACCAAGTGGGACGCAAACCAGGACAACTCGACAAACTTAGCTTTGTACTGTGACACGGTCATATTGTTCTGCTCCATCTTGATGAACTCTACGTCCTTCATGTGACGAATACTTCCGGGAAAGTACTTGTCGTTGAACAGTTCTTAGAATTTCTCCCAAGACATCTTCAGTGCAGCAGGTTGAGTACACTTTACCGATTCCCACCAGTAATCTGCCTCTCCTCACAACATAAAGGTGGCAAAGGTAACCTTTTGCTCCTCGGAGCATCCCAAGACATCAAATATCTTGGTGATCTACTTTATCCACATCTCCGCCTTAAGTGGTTTTGGCTCTCCAATAAATACCGGTGGTCCCAGCTCCTTGAACTGTTTAGTGGTGACCATCCGAGAGTTACCAGTGTTTCCACCTACATTTTGAACAGGAGCCGCTCTCGCCTGATGTTGCATGAATTGCATAAAGTCTCTAAACATCTCATCATTCATCATTTGGTCAGCGTTGTTATTTTCTTGAGGATTATTGCCATCTTGATGCACATTATCCTGAGTATTGATCATTGGTGACTCAACGGTCTCATGTGCTTCATTGCTTATGGATGCCATTTTCAAATACTGCCACAAAACAAGGGTTAATTGACATGTCACATATTATCCCTAAGCTCTGATACCAACTGTGACGCCCCCCAAAATAGGTATACATCACCCATCTTGAGTCGCCAAATACATGGTACATAATTTAAATACAAACTTCTTTTATACAGTACGACAAAAAGTAGTCGAGAGTTTTAAAATGGATAATGTCTCGTAGAGAGTATCCAAACTCAAATAAAGTCTTCATTACAATTATTATCACATTATTTCACTGGACAGTGAGGACTAATAATGCAAACATCTGGACCATCACTCCATTCCCCGACTAGTCCCAACTACGTTCTCATTTAATGAATAGAACATTGAAAGCAAAAGGGTGAGCTCAACTAGCCCAGTAAGAAATATTATTACTAAGATAATGCAGAATAAATTATCGTTAGCCTTCAACAGTGTTAAATTGATAAAATATAATAAACATCAACTTTAACTACAGCGAAACAAGCAATCCATTAGAAGAGTCAAGTAGAGCATGATATCTACTATCTTCTATGATTTAAAAAGTTTATCATCAATTTTATCGAGACTCGACAATAAATAAACCACATCATCGAATCATCCCTCACACTACTCTGCCAAGGATATTCATGTAATCATCAATGGTCATGATTATACAGAATAATCCCTGGTCATAATCATACCAACAACTGTCCATTAATGCACTACAGGCCAATGAGGATTTTTACCACATCATTTGTAACATTACGGTCATGATTATATCGAATAATTCATGGTCATAATCATACCAATCAATAGTACGTCTATGCATGTAAGCCACATATGACTTTTATCATAATATAATCATGAGGATGATGACAATGATATAAGAATTCAATTAAAAGAAATCAAAGGATAAATTTTTAAAAATTATAACTTAATTTATCCAGAATTCAATATTGTTCAAATTGTCAACATGATGCTACTTTGTGGAGTAAAATTCAAGAATAATATTGTATCAAAAATGATTTGAACAGCAAAGAAATCAATTTTTGTCATGAATAATTCTCCGGGTGAATAGTACCTGAGTGAATAGTACCCCGTGAATAGTACTTCGAGAATAGTACCCCGTGAATAGTATTTTATGAATAGTACTCGTGAATAGTACTTTGTGAATAGTGCCCGTGAATAGTACCCTGTGAATAGTACTTTATGAATAGTACCATAAAAATGAATACTACTCATGGACAGTACTCTGGCATGAAAAGCTTAAAATTTAACAAGAATGTGCAGAAAATATCCTTGTGAAACGATACTAGATGAAGCGCAAATTTCAAGGATATTCTATTAATTTCATGGAGTATAGAAGCAATACTTTAACAAAATGAGGGTATAATCAGGAATATGAGACGTAATAATATTACTCACATACTACAGAGTATGGAAGAAAATATTATTCCTATGAATACTGAAAAAAATAATATCCCTTACCTCAGAAGAAGACTGAATACTGGAATAGTGAGTTAGCAGACTTCTTTTCTACTTTCTCTCTAAAGCTTCTCTCTCTATAGCTTCTTTTTCTATAATTGCTCTTGTGAGTCTTAGTGAATTGGTGAGAATGAAAGAAGAATGAGCTTCTATTTATAGGAAAACATAGTTTTGATAATTGTACGTTTTGGGGCTCAAAATATTACAGTAACATACCTTCATCTTTTCCTTCATTTTTAATTTAGTCCTGCAAGTATTATCAAACTTGCACCACCTCCCCTAATAGTACATCTTATGAATCAATAGTACAATCATGTGAAAAAAATAATTACAGTATAGTACCTTCATCTATACCTCCATTTTTAATTTAGTCATGCAAGTATTATCAATCTTGCACCACCTCCCCTAATAGTACATGCATGTGAATCAATAGTACACACATATGAACAAATAGTTATAAGCATGTGAATTAATATCAATTAATTGCTTATTTATCTGATTAATTACCCGATTGGTCAATATAACCTCCAGACATCTATTATTATCGAAATAGATGTTGATTTCCACTAACACTAATAATCTCAATACAATGGAAATATCAATTTAATCTTTAATCAACACGAACTTATTCATCATTAATAATATAACTCAAAATATTTAACAACCAGATCATTTCCAGGAAAGAGGGGGCTTTCTTATAAGGATTTCTCCCTATTGGCGCGCGATTAGGTGACCAAACCTCTCCTTGACAAAACTTTCTAGACATTGTCAATATTGCAAATAATAATATGAATAACTTTATCGTCTCAACTATTTATTTAATAATATAAGATATTATGCAGATGATACTGTGACAATAATTGAATCAATAATATGAGAGATATTATGCAGCAATTACTGTAGCAATAATTGAGTATAATTGAGTGACATCTCACGTAAGCATCAATAATCAATATCGTGTGCTACTATGCAACCATGCGTATTCTTGTATTTTTTACCAATCGGGTAGTTCAACAGTTTAACGGTAAAACTTTCGCTGTTATTTTTATAAAAAGATAATTCTGTCGTTTTCTAACTATGACAATACTTCCATTGTGAGGGCCCCAAATCCGGGTCCCGAATCACCGCGGATCCAGTTTGATCATTCTATCACTACTACTTATTTGCAGAAGATATAAACATAAATTGTTTATACAATACATTTTACACACTATTCCCCAAGGTCGAGTAACCTTAACTTATACACAATACATAACTTATTTAACTTACAATAACATTAATATCATACAATACTATTACAAATCTAATCGCACACATTAACTTTAAGCTGAAACTGTCTTTAACCTTTCCTTGTATCCGACGTATTCATCTTAATCTGCAATGTTTATCATGATATAGCAAGGGTGAGCATAAGATTGCCCAACAAGTTTAAGTTCAATAATTTAACGATATATCATGATTGAAAGAATCTGAATAATAAGTTGGCTATAATTCAACAATATAATTGTGAACTAGCAGGAACAAACATTTACTGAACAAGTATATAACATGAACAAATATATCTGAACCGAAAGGTAATGAATGTGATCAGCCTTTCATACCTGACTTATAGATGCAATATGTATAGAGTACAATTCTATAATGGCAATCAACAATGATTATCCATAAGCATATCTGAATGAAACAACTCTTAGTAGAGTTAAGTAAAACTTTCCTGAACCATTGATTACTGCTACGCAATTTATAACTCTTTATCCGAAGACCTAATACTAGTAATATAGATCTCCAATATTATAATAATGTCATCACAATATAATACTATTATATATATACATATACATAGAATAACCTAAACACATAACACATAACACATAACACATAACACATAACACTATCAGTCTACAACACACATAGGACTCGGTATCAAGTCAAACTATTGCAGTCTGAGTTGAACCCGACACAAATCTAACGGCGGCCTAGTCGGACTTTTATCGAGTCTAACTTTAATTAAACTCTGCCTAAACACTTAACAATTAACTTAAATAATTTTATTTTCATTCAAAATAATTTTCATAAGCTCGTAATAATTTTTAAATAATTATTATCATTTATCATGAATTTTCAATCATTAATATCGTATTTAAATTAATTAAATACCACATAATTCTTTTATCATTAATATTTATTTATTATCAAATATTAATGAAATACATATCATAATATTATAACATATTTATAATATCACAAAGTATTTTTAATACCTTAAAATCACCTTTATATGATTTTTAAAGAATTAAATTAATTATCCGATAATTGCTTTTATTATTAAAATATTAAAATTTTCATGACAAAATATCAAAAAGTTATATTTTATAACTTAAAATATTTTTTGTAACACTTAAATCATTTTTATATGATTTATAAATCATTAAATCTATTTTCCATAATTTTTTAATATATTTATTAAATAAACTAATTATCATTAATATAAATTAATTAATGAATTTCATCATAAAATATTAAAAGTAACTAAAAATAACTAAAAATATTTTTCTATACCATAATATTATTTTTCATGATTTTTCATGTATTAAAATCATTTTTAAATAATTTATTTAATATTATAATTAAATAAATTAAATACCATTTATATTTCAAAAATATTAAATATTTATGAAATATACTCAAAATAATGAAAAACTATTTTTCAGACTTTAAAAAAATTTTTCGGAATTTATTTAGTATTTTTAATAATTAAAAACCATTTTTATCTATTTATTAATTAAAATAATTAATTTTCTAAATAAACTGTCGGTATAGAGACTTTAGGCGACGAATCCGTCGCTTAAAGTGTTCTTCGTGTTCTTGAGCCTCTTCCTAGAAATTCTGTCAGTTTATAGGGTGGTTTAACCACTCACTGATTCATACTTGTTACATTTTTGGGCTTGAAAAGTTTGTTATGATCGTAGTACTAATGTAATACTACCATTAGAAACTAATTTCCTAGCCAAACTATATCAAACCTGATCATTATAAGCCTCACAAAATCATGTCAGAGGCTATTCTGGGTTTTCTGGGTAACCTAGAAACCCAGACAGTTCATGGTGCTTACTTTTGATCATTATAGTTTGCATTATAGGTCTTGTTTGTGTGATATAAAGGTTCTCACTTAAAGAACACATGACAGAGTACAGTTCTATTACATTACATCAACCTAACAACATCTTAACTGAGAGATCAAGGCTGGTCAAAGTAGGCCGAAAAATTATTTTTGAGCGAATTCTGGGTTTCCCATAATTCTTCAAAGCTGGTGGTCAACGCATGTTTGACCATGCTTAAATTCGTTTCTGTTTATGACATGAGCAATATAAAGGCATGATCATGTAGTAGTTATACCAGTCTACAAGATCAAAATCACAACTTGTCCAAAATAACCAAACACATCAAGATCTAGAGCTTCAAAAGTGGATCGGGGCTTTACGGGCAAATCTAGTCGCCTGTAATTTGTTTTCAGTGTGACAAATAATGTTGTTTGACTTATCATAACATGAAATCTAGACTTGATCTGACCCTACTTCCAGTTTCAGATCACAGTCCTCATGTCATAGAACAGATTCAAAACATAAAACATCTAACACATAAAAGATTTAAAGCCTCTGACATTCGCTTATCTGGTCCTAATTTTCCAGTTTTCCAGAATTTCTTAAATGACTATTTCGAGCACTTTGATGTTATGGATTCACTATATAGCAACCCAGATCATCAAGTGACAACTTAATACATAACTTTAAACAACTAACAACATCAAATCATATGATTTACAAAAATTAGGGGTAATACCTCATTCATGCTTGATCTTTGATTTTGATCTATGGATCTGTTTTTGTTTAGCTAAGAGGTGATATAGGCTTTGTATCTTACTATCTCTCACTCCCTATTCCCGAATTTCTAGAGAGAGAGGGTCTTGGAAGAAATGTGAATTAAAGTAGCCACTTTCTCTCTCTTAATCTATTTATTTGATGACAATGCAATGAAATGGGTTGGCAAGTGGGACTAATTTCAGTCACATGGGTAGCTAGGGTTAGTCAACAACCTCAAAATATGGCAAGATACAAAAGTAATGTCCAATAATGCAACAAAGGGAAAAAAATGTCATTTCGCATTTAATTTTAATGGCATTTTTGTCAATTGGCCTAACCCTTACGGTTTAGGGTTTGGAAACCTTAGGGTTTAGGCTTTGGAAACCTTAAGGTTTAGGGTTTGGAATCCTTAGGGTTTTAGAAAAAATTTCTAGAATTTCCAAATTAGGTTTCCAAAATAGAAAATTAATATTTCTAAATTATAATTAGAATTTTCTAATTATATTAAATTTTCTTAATCATAATTTAAATCTTGCTAATTAGGATTAGTATTTCATAATTAAAATTGTTAATTAAGCAATTAGGGTTTATACCCCCGAATTAGGGTTTCTATTAGAAAAACAATTTTCTTAAATTAGAAATTAGATTAGGGTTTTCTAATTACTTATAACTTGAAAATTAGGATTAATGTTTCCTAATTAACATTAAATCTATTTAATTAACACTTAGGTTTTTTCCTAATTATAAATTAGGGTTTCTAATAATTAGGTTTTCTAATTATTAGGGTTTCCAGTAATTCTTTAGGGTTTTCCCTAATTAAGTTATATTTAATACCGTTAAACCTTATACATAGCATTCATATTCCCAAACTAGGGTTTCATACACCGAATTAGGGTTTCGTATTCCCAGAACTAAAACTAGGGTTTCTAGAACCGATTTCTAGAGTTTCTTATAATTCGTAAGAATTTTCTAACCGAACGTTGACGTTCTTAATATATACCTAGGGTTTGTTACATATATCATTTATCTGGTCAACCCTTGACCCTTAACAACATACTATACACATATACAACCATATACACAGAATATATTCACTTATTCTCTTAATCCTGAATAATTCAGTTAAATCCTTCACAGAATTTTGAAATCCTCAAAATTCCTTCTTAAAAATATCAAATGCATACACTTATTTTCTGTCTAGGTTCTAATATTGAACCTTAAATCAATAAATTAAAATTTAAATTTTTTCTAAATTCTCGGGTTGTCACATCCGTTGTGGGGTCCACCAATGATTGTGTCGTCGTACGAATATTCCTCGACCAATCGAATATTATATAACCACTTGCTTACTTTGCAAAATTTGTAAAAAATACCACAACTATAACATTATATCAAATCCACGCCATAATATTCAAAAAAATATTTCAAGAAAAAATAATAATTATTCATAAAAGTTGGTGTCTTACATGTATGATTATATAATTGTGTAATGCACGTGAAGTGCAAATTACTGTAAGTTGTTAAACTGTTATTGGTAAACAACAATCAAGGCAAGTCTTTCAGTTCCTATTTGCTATGTGAATTTGATGATGAACTGTTTGAAATCTTTATTGCAAATAACATGTTGTGTTATATTAATGTTGAAAGTATGAAATGTTAAAGTCAATTTATGACTACGTTGATTGAGTAATGAATGTTGATTGAGTAAGGAACTCAATCTTTATACTTGTTATATGAAATACATCATATATGTTATGTTAGTCCAATGTTTATGAGATGTATATCGAGCATGTTATTATATGTTATGTGATGCATGAAAACTGTTAGATTTTGTTGGGCTGTTTAGCTCAACCTTGTAAATAACCACTTTTGCAGGTTAAAGATTTAAGGTAAAGTTATGTGCTAATTGAAAAATATGAATCAGATGTGATACTTGAAGATTTATATACTTTGACTGAGTTATTAATATTTGAACCATGTTTAAGGTTCCGAATAATGTATTAATGTTGAATTGTAATATCGTTTTACGATGTAAACTCTTGTAGTATTAAAATGATTCTGAGATATTTAGATGTAAAGGTTGAATGTTTTGGGAATGAGAATAGATTGTAATAGAAAATTTTAATTATTCCACAAATTTCAATGGTTGTATTATCGTTTAATGATATAAAATTAGAGGTTGAATGTACTGTTAACGACCAAAGTCGATAGTTGAATTATTTAAATTTTGAGGTCGTTACAGTTGGTATCAAAGCTGATAGGTTAGAAACCTTAGGTAAGAGTACCTTAAGCTATAACCTTAGAGAAGAGAGGTGAAGATAATGAACGAATAAGCTCAAATAGAGTTTGAACAATAAGAAGTAATTTAAGAAATTTATAAAGAAGGGATTAAAACATGCGTAAGAGGATTCAAAGAAGAATCTCGCAGAGTTATAAGGAATATGAATGTGGGGTTACCCAACTCCAATAATAAGGATGTAAGGTGATAATAAATATACAATGCCTATAAAAAGAAAATGATAAAGAAGTTAAGAATAGAAAGTTATATCTAAGTATGGTACAATCGTACTCTTTAATAGTTGATGTATGGTATCTGGGCTAAACGATTCCTTCATAGAGCGGAGGTATATACGAACTAGTAACTCGGAACCTAGTTTGTTGGTTGTTTGTGGGAAACCACTTAGCATACCATATTGAAACTATTAGAGACTCGATATGTACCAAGTATAGAAAATGGATACGTATGATGAAAATGTGGAACTCAAATAAAATTTTGAGCAATGTAAATGAAGTTAGAAATTCTTAAAGGAAGAATTGTTATATAAACAAGAAAATTCAAAGAAGAATCTTGAAGAGATATAAAGATAAGAAATGGGAGTTACCTAACTCCAATAGCCAAGATAGCGAATAATGATGAATAGACAAAGCATTTAAGATTAAAAGCATAAATGAAATCGTAAATGATGAAAAAGAAAAGAAAGAGGATTGTAAAACAAAACGATCACGAGTTAAGAAAAGAATTTTAAAGGAGATGATTATAGAATAAGATCACGACGTGATATGTTTAAGTTATAAAAGAAAGATGATTTGTAATGTTTGAATAATTATAGCATGATGCTATGAAGATAGTGTACTATGATATAGTACGAGATAAACTCATGAGGAGTTATAGATAATGTGATACAAGGAAATCTTATTGAGCAAGTTAAGAATAAGTTAAGAGTAAGGTAATGTTAGGTGGGAATTCAATTGAGGACTCATATGGTGACTAAGTTGTACAAAACTTTGTATGGGCAGAGATTTTGTGCATGTACTTATTTTATCACATCGATAATCATTGGAATGTCGGTGTCGCGCTATCAATGTATATGTGGTGAAAAGGTGATTCTTTTCTCATGTGTATATTTGATAGTTAGAAACTATTAAGATTAGTCAGATATTATTAGGATTATGTGAGGTTCTTAAAACTAATGCATATGGTAAGTTCGTGACTCATAATAATATGGTATGTTTTGAACCCCTCAGCGAATGGACGTCTATGGTCTGACTAGGATAAGTTCTTAAACTCAAATTATTGTGGCAAGTTCCTGAACTTCCAATGTGCGGTAAGTTTGATGAACTATATTGGGCGTATAGGAAGTTTGTAAGTCGAAATACAAGAATATTTAGTATAAGAGCATTAGTGGTGCTAGAAATAAAAAGAATTAGTCAATAATGAAGTAATGGAGTAAAGATTGAAGTTGATGGATACCTAGATATTCTAAATATACTAGCTATGATAGACTTTCAAAATTTATTGACTTCGTGCTGATGTTTGCACTTCTATTTTCTTGAAAAACATTGGATCAAATGATGAAACCAATGAGTTTTAAAAATAATACCGTTATTCGTAATATACATGCTAATTGCTTGACATTAGACAAAATGATTTGAAATATATCAAAATGTATTTTTAATATCATCAATACATCATGAAACACAGTGCGAGAGATGATAAAAATAATGGAGTCATCAATGCAGATTACTTAGTGTTGGATGTGATCTAAAGGATCGTCATTACTATGGTATGATGTAGTATGATAAAATCACCAAATGACAGAATTCTCAAACGGACTGTAAATACAGTGCAGTATCATAACGTCATAATTTTTTTTTTTGAGATTTCTTTAAGATATGAGAATATATATATATATATATATATATATATATATATATATATTTCGAATTATTGTGGAAGTCTATGCTATTTGATTCAGCTAGACGAATATTGAAAGATGTTCATGAAATTCAAGAGTTTCTTGAGAAGTTATGCCAAACCAAATTGTTTTAGTGCGGATTCAGGTGTTGAAAAGCTGAGATGAACAACCCTATTGTAGACACTCGAAATTTTCTGTACTACTGTAACTAACATTGCAGGAGGAAAAATTAGTCTTTTAAGAGGGAACCCTGAAAGACAATCCATATCCATACCGGATACTACCGAAAGTTCAGCATCAACCCCGGAACACACACTGGGAGTAACAATTCCAACCTCTGAAATAACCCCGAGGCATGCGTATCCAATACCGCAACACACACCAGAGAAGACTGATTAATCTCGGAGATAACCCAGAGGTATCCAGTCTCAGTCCCAACCATGGGAATAGCCACCAACCTTGGTGATAACTCCAAGGAATGCAGTTTCGGCGATAACTCCGGAAATGCTTGTTTTAAATACGACCAGCTTCAATCTCGGCGCTCACAACGAGATACACTGTACCAACCCGGCGATAACATCGGGAAGACAGGCACACCTTAGAGATGAAATTGAGGACCTTCAACAATTGCAGTAGTCCAATCTCAGCGAAGCTTGAGCAACGTCTGCTTTATCAGCCCAATCCGGCGATAGCACCGGTGAGGGGCAACATCGTCATCTCGCCAACGCGATGCCACGCCACGTCATCTCAACATCTCTATGCAACGATGTCCCACAAGACTAACCAATCCCGAGTGACTATTGTGCGGGGTAACAGATGAAAGTTGAAACTTGAAGACCGGAGGGCATCGTCCCATCTTCAATGACTTCGTACAAACTCTAATCCCATGCCATCGTACACCTGCGGCTAAATCATCTACAAATAGAGGGCTTGGGCTGCCCATTTTGCAAGAGAAAACGACGAGGAAGCCCTGCCCAATTTGCTCTGCACTCACCCCATGCAGTGTACTTTTCTCATTTTAAACACCTGTGAACTCATATATAGCTTCTTTTGTACCTACAAAAGTCAGTGTTTACCCACTCTAAAGATATAGAAGTCTTCTTTGGCAGTCAACTGTAAGCCTTCTCACACACTTTATAGTCTTTCTCTTCATCTCTGCACACACCCTTCTTAACGTTGAGAGTCGTGTTGCGTGCATTTGCCCGGACTTTGGTCCGTGGTTTTGTTTCAGCTTATATATATATATATATATATATATATATATATATATATATATATATATATATATTTCTATATATTGACTAACATTATCGAGTTATGCCTCGATTGAGCCTAGACTTCGGTCTGGAGCGTTTATTTGCTTTTCTATATATATATATGAACTGTGTGTCAAACTTTGTTCGATGAGCCTAGACTTCGGTCTGGTGCATTTATTTGCTTTTCTATATATATATATTTATATATATATGAACTATTTGTCGAACTTTGTTCGATGAGCCTAGACTCGGTTTGGTGCGTTTACTGCTTTAATATATATACTTATATATATTAACTGTGTGTCAGACTCTATTCGATGAGCCTAGATTTTACATCCCATAGTGCGTTTTCATATATATATATATATATATATATATATATATATATATATATATATATATATATAAACTATTGTTAGAAATCATTCGATGACCACGGATTTTACATCTTGTGATTGATCACTTTTACAGCTTTATTTACATTTCATCCCACCTGGAGTTTCATTCGTGGCGGTTGACCGTATTTACAACTTCATTTACGTTTCGTCCCGCCTGGAGTTTCCTCCGTGACGGTTTATAGCTTTTACAACTTTATTTATATTTTCGATCCCCCATGGAGGTGCTTCGTGGTTGGTGATCCTGTCTGTATATATATATATATATATATATATATATATATATATATATATATTTATAGCTTTTATATATATACCTACTTACTGCTTTAATACAAATTGCGGTATCTTGTGCGCCTAGGAATCATGTGATCACAGATTCAGCCCATTGGATCTAGATTCGGTTCCCGAGATGGACATTTTCAGCTGTAAGTAGCTTGAAAATTATTCTGCGGTGTCTGAATTTCCTCAGATGGTTTCCATACCCACGAGGAAATCGGCATTATTTTGTACATTATTTTTGTATGGTTGCTTCGCATCTGCCAAATAAAATCAATCAAGCCGAACACTTAATAAAATGGGAGTTTAAAAGGTCTTAATTACTATTGAGCATCAGGGTTTGAAAAACCTCTTTTTATAAAACATCACTTCCATATTTGCTAAAAATTGAATTTTTACATAAATTCAAACCCTGTGTATATAGGTGCGAACGAGGCCTCGCACTACATCCAAATAATAGCACATTGACCCACACACACACATATTTAGATAATAGTTTCTTGAAAAGAGGAGGTCACCGTGGTAACACGGATGTCGGGGGGTGCCTAACACCTTCCCTCCGCATAACCAAGTCCCCGGACCCTAATGAATCTCGGTTCAATCAGGCCGTTTAGCGATGTCACATCTTTGGGTCAATGTGCAAACCTTTTCTAGGATGTGATGGTACAACCATTTAAAAACCAAATGGCGACTCTTAACGGTCCATAAATCGACATTTTCGGACCTTTTTCACTTGTTTTTTTCAAACAAATCTGACCTAAAATGAGAACACCAAAGAACAAGTAACGGAAAGGGACCTCTAAAAATCCCGACATCGACAGGTAGCGACTCTGCTGGGGACTCCAGTAAGAAGACATAAACCGCTATTGCAATATTTTCAAGATTGTTATCTGCTTGTATGTGGATGTTGCATTTACATTTGCTGAATGTGTACGAATGCATGTGAATGTATATTCTGTGGTCCCTCCACCAGGAGGCTATCCTGTTGGTGTTTGATTACTGGACTCGTGAGAAGACTAATTCTCCAAGGCTCAGGAAAGGCACCACCCAAATTCGCTCTAGTTGAAAGACCGAATTAACTTCCCGTCGAGTAAATTGCGATAATTTGGTAACCTTCATGCCAAAAAGCCACGAGAGTAACCTAAGATAGGTCAGCCTCTGATAAACCCAACACGGAGGAAAGTCTCTTCATGCTCTCTCATTTTAAATTACTTGTAAACACAATTACTTGTAATTACATTCCATATCTATCTCCATGTAATTAGAAATATGAAGAAATGTGTACACCTACATATTTTAAACATGCTACAAATAGCTGACATCCGTTTTGCAAGATAAAATTCCTAAAATAGACACATCATATAGCATGTTATTATACACATCCCCTAAAGACTAAACTATGCAAGTCTTTCGCAGGGAACCAATCGGGCGTACTACCCGTTCAAAGTCCAAAAAGGCAACATGCCTACAGTCAATCATGTCGTCATCCGACCAGGCAGAACGTAATCCAATTTCTAGCAAAGAATTCGACGGATTAGGCAAACAAATTACAGATTTGGCTGTTCTACTCAAAGAATTACACCAGTCTACTCAGGGTCAGAAAATACCTGTACATGCTAAATCCTCCACACAAGGAGGAACCCAGGTCATTATAATACCTGAACTGCAGTTGGATATCACCAACAAAACTCATGATGCTGCACATCCCACTGGAGATCAAGACATTGGTGACATCAAAAAGAAAGTCCTCCAAATGGAAGAGACCCTTCGTGCTATCAAAGGAATTGGAACACACGGGAGTGTTTCATATGCTGATCTGTGTATTTTTCCAGGTGTTCATTATCCGAAAAAATTTAAAACTCCTAACTTTGAAAAATATGACGGGTTAAGAGATCCTTACACACATTTAAAGGTGTTTATTGGAGAACTTCGATTTTATGTAGAAGACGAAAATCTTAGAATGCAATTGTTCCAGAAAAGTCTAACTGGAGAAGCCCGGTCGTGGTACACAAGATTAGACAATTCAAAGATCCATAGCTGGGAAGAGCTAGCACATGCTTTCCTCACTCAATACAGCTTTCAAACTCAAATGACACCTGATCGGTATCAAATTACCATGATCAAGAAATAGTCTAACGAGTCTTTCAGAGAGTATGCTCAAATGTGGAGACGCCTGGCTGCCCAAGTTAGTCCTTCCATGACAGAATCAGAGATGGTCATGACTTTCATAGACATACAAGAAGCTCTTTTCTATGAGAGAGTTTTACCCAGCATCGGCAAACCATTTTCTTAAATGGCCAAACATGGTGAGATGGCTGAGATGGGATTGAAGTCCGGAAAGATTCAAGACCTAGCTGCACTCAAAGCTGTTGCTGATCACATCCAATCCGGAAATTATGGAAACAACCCCCGGAGGGTCCATAAAAAAAAGAAGAAGATGTTTCCCTGATACTATAGGGGCAAAAAGACAATCAAACACATGCCTATTCAAAGAAGAAACTACACTCCCTTTCAAGCACAGTCTGTAAACCCTTCAATACCAAAACATGGAGAAGTCAAACGCCCTCGAGTGTTTACACCCTTAAGGGACACCCTCGAGAATATTCTCAATCTTCTGACAGCACAGAAGAAAATTACACATCTTCTTCCACCGGTAGCTTTAATGGGCGGGTTTTAATCTTCGCTCGAAATGTGCTTATCATTCCAGGGCACCTGGACATGATACTCAGGATTGTTGGGCCTTGAAACACATGATCCAGGACCTGATAGACAACGGAGAGATCGTGGTCACCAAACCAGATCAGCCTCACATTCAAGAAAACCCTCTTCCTCAACACAAAGAAGAAGAGGTCAACATGATAAATTGGAGTAATAGATAGAATTCCAATTTTAGCTGTGAATCCTCCCAGACCCTCAAAGATGGTGATGACAAATGGGATTATGCCAAGTTCCAGTTCACAATGGAACGAAAGATAAAAGCTTTAGGCAAGCAAATTGAGCAATTTGCGGAATTGGTGACTTATCAACATCAAGTGACACGTCAGTTAATCAGCCAGGAGCATGCCAGTCTCCTACCTCTTGTCATGAATATTCCCTCATTATTTTCAAAAATGAAATGCTAGAAGACAAGGTGACCAAGAGAGCAAATGCCCAGGCCTGTCGGGATTTTGCCAACAAAAGGGAATTCACCTATTTAGGCCAACCTATGGAGGAAATCCTTCATATGTTAATCAATGAAGGAAGGATGAGTTCCCTTCTACCTCCAATCTACCCCCGTTCAGGACGTTACAATTCTGATGGAGTATGTCAATATCACTTCCAGTCTCGCGGTCACAGCACAGAAGAATGTTGGGCACTCCGCCACCTTATTCAAAATATAATTGACTGTGGTGTCCTGCGCCTAGCGGACGACGATACTGTGTTACGTGCAAGTGATAATTTAGGTCCTACTAAGTGGAATAGTGTGGTAGCAGTCATATCCACTAAAACTGATGGGATTAACATACTACTCACAACGCCAACAATTCAACAATCCTTTGAAAGTGGCCGCTCCCGAGCCAATCAACTTGCCGTGCAGAGCACAATATCCTATTGTTAGCTTACGCAAAGTTTCATGGAATTATGGAGAAGGTGAAGGATCCACCTCACATACAACGGCTACAGTGTTGAAGGAAAATCTACTGTATCTTCCCCCACGGGTGATGAAGTCCACCACCAAATCAAAGGGGAAAATACCCATGGAGAAAATTGAAAATTTCCTCCGCACTATGTGTCATAACGAAGCCACGGTGGTTTTTAGCTTAAAAGAAGCTCCACAACAAATATCAATTTTGGACTTGGTCCTAACTTCCGAGGATCACCGGAAAGTCTTGTTGAAGGTTTTAGAAGAAGCCTATCTGCCGAAATCAGTTGATACGGAAAAATTTCAACATATGGTTGATCACATTTTCAACAACAATGTGATATCCTTCACTGATGATGACATACCACCCGAGGGGACCGGTCATTGCAAACTGTTGCACATTGCGGTCTTGTCCTCTAGATACATACTAGCTGGAGTCTTGATAGATGGAGTTTTATCTCTAAATATCTGTCCATACGCTACCTTGGTGAAGATGAATATCAATCTCAACCGAATTCGGAGTAGCCATACTATCATCAAAGCTTTTGATGGAGCCCGCTGGAATTCGGTCGGGGTAATTGAGTTCCCAATCAAAATTGGTCCTCATACATTCTGCGTATCCTTCCATGGGCTCAGGAAAGATTCAAGATACAATCTGCTCTTAGGACGACCATGGATTCATATGGCTGGGGCAGTCCTCTCCACTCTTCACCAACAGTTGAAATACATTATCAATAATAGCATGGTCACGGTCAACGTTGAACCAGAGTGTCCTCATTATCAACCAAATGGGATGCAAATCGAGACAATTCGGTATACTTAGCCTCGTACTGTGACACGTTCATATTGTTTTGCTCCAGCTAGATGAACTCTACCTCCTTCACGTGACGAATACTTTTAGGAAAGTACTTGTCATTGAACAGTTTTTGAAATGTTTCCCAAGACATATTGAGTGCGGCGGTAGATGCACGCTTACGATTCCCACCAAGATGTCTGCCTCACCACGGAACATAAAGGTGATAAATGGAACCTTCTGTTCATCCGTGCATCCCAAGACATCGAATATCTTGGTAATTTTCTTGACCCACGTTCCGCCTTTAATCGGATCCGGCTTTCCAAAGAATTACGGTGGTCCCAACTCCTTGAATCGCTTGGCGCGTGATAAAGCCAGCGTTGCTATCATTTCCACCAGTATTTTGTGTAGCGAGTCTCCTCTAAATGCGATTTTGCATGAAGCGCAAAAAGTTTCTAAACATCCCATCATTCATCGTTTGCTCGTTAGTGTTGTTTACAGGAGGAATATTGCCTTCCCGTTGCACGTTCTCCTAATTGGTGACTAAAGGTGTTTCCACAGTCTCATACACTCCATTGTTAACGTTCTCAGCTGCCATTCGTAAATACTGCCATAAAACAAGGGTTAATTAAACAAATTAACATATCACATAATATCCCTATATTATGATCGGCCAACAAATAAGCTTAGGTAGGACACACTAGCGAAGGATTTACTCATCTCTCCCCTCCTAGTTCTATTCCCCAATCTCCGCCAGAGACCATATCCCTAAGCTCTGATACCAGCTAAGTGTCCTCAGACGTTGAGCCAATCAGTTATCATGCTTTGGAAATAAGCAGTACCCAATACCATGCTATTGGAACGCCATTACCCGAACCCAAGATTTCTGCCGAGGTAATGTCGGCTACTTGAGAAATGATGTCATTGGGTCATAAACCGGGACAAGGGCTGGGTAAAGATTACAAGGGTATCAAATACCCAATTCAATTAACCAAGCAAACTGGAACAGCTGGGCTAGGCTATTATGCCAGTTCTAGTCATAGGAATCCTCATAAGCATCAGCAGATTCCTTCAGCTTCAACTATGTGGCGTTTATTTTCGCCTTCAAACTTTGAGTCCGCACATCCTCCTATAAAGGTCCCAGCTAATGTAATGACTATGTTATTTCCCAAGCCGGTACCGGTAAAAGAGAAAGAAGTCTTTGTTCCAAATCCCACAGTGGAAGAGGAGGAATAAAGAATCAAGCAAGACGTCATCCGAATGATGTCAGGCATACGCATCATCGTTTATGACGAACATACCAACAGATATACCCCAGACGATGATTTCCCGGACGTAATGGCCATCATTCGTGATAGGGAGGATGATGACAATCCCTCCATCACTGCGGTCCACCCAGACTTTGCCCTTGCCAATTGCAACAACATTCCTTGCATTGGTCGACAAGGGTAAAGCGGGCAGAAACTCTTTCTGCCCTGTAGATATAATAACTGCTTATTTTTCTATACAGTATTAGCAGTTTATTTTTCCAGTATATGCTAACACTGTGTATGACCAACACATTTTATATATACTAAGTGAAAGCATATTTTGTTTCAGGACTCTGAGTTTAGATGTGCCTATACTTGCTGATACGGTGCCTCTTCTCCACAAGGATTGTACCTTTGATGTAGAGATGAATTTCGCCTTGATGGATATACAGGATGACATTGAGGTGCCTCCAGAAATTCAAGAATGGGTCAAAGACAAATCCAAACCCAACCTTGATCAAACCACTTCTTTCAATATCGGAACCTTAGAAAGCCTTAAGTTAATCCAGATTGGTTCAGACCTTACCCCAGACCAACGAAATGACATGGTTACGCTACTAACCCAATTCCAGGATGTGTTTGCATGGTCTCATGAAGACATGGTGGGTTTGTCCACTAATATTATCCTTCATTGCCTTCCTATTAAGGAGGGATTTAAGCTAGTCAAGCAAAAGCTCAGGTGATTGAAACCTGAGTGGAGTTTAAAGGTGAAAGAAGAAATTGTGAAATAATTTCAAGCTGGCATCATCATGGTGTCTACATATCCTGAGTGGATATCCAACATCATGCCCGTGCCCAAACCCGGAGGGAAGGTGCGAGTTTGCGTGGATTACCGGGACTTGAACAAAGCTTGCTTAAAAGATAGCTTTCCCGTGCCATTTATCCACATTCTCATTGACAATACTGCGCAATACGATATGTGCTCCTTTTCTGATTGCTTTGCGGGGTATCATCAAATCATGGTTGCTGAGGAAGATCATGAGAAAACTGCTTTCATCACGCCTTGGGGAACCTTTTGCTATAGACGGTTATCATTCGGCCTCATCAATGCGGGAGCCACCTATCAACGAGCTATGATGGCTCTTTTCCACGACTTAATGCATAAAGAGATCGAGATCTCTATGGATGACATCATTGTCAAGTCCCGGAAGGAGGATTACCATATAGACCATCTCAGGAAGTTGTTCAGCAGGTTGCGTAAGTACAACTTGAAGTTGAATCCAGCTAAATGCGCCTTTGGTGTTAAATTATGCAAGTTGCTAGGATTTCTAGTCAGCTACAAAGGGATTGAGCTGGATCCTGCCAAAGTCCAAGCCATCACGGAAATGCCCATTCCTCAGACAGAGAAGGAAATACGAGGATTTTTGGGAAGAATCAACTTCATTAGCAGGTTTATCTCCCAACTCACAACAACTTGTGAGCCAATCTTCAAGCTATTAAGGAAGAACTCCTCCATGAAATGGAATGACGAGTGTCAGAAGGCCTTCCTTACAATCAAAAAATAGCTAGTCAAAGCTCCCGTGTTGGTACCACCCAGGGACGATGTTCCCCTATTCATGTACCTGTCCATAAGTGACAATGCCATGGGCTGCATGCTGGGACAAAAAGACGATAGAGGCCAAGAACGAGCTATCTATTACCTTAACAAAAGGTTCAGTAGCAGTGAACACAAGTACACTCTGATCGAAAAAGACGTGTTGTCACACAACCCATCTCATATCCCGTGTGGATCCTCTCAAGTACATGTTCAACAAACCCATGTTAAATTGTCAGCTATCCAGATGGCAGTTGATCCTATAATAATTTTACATCGTATATGTGACTCAAAAGTCCATCAAAGGTCAAGGAATTGCGGATCAACTGGTCGCCGCACCTTCAGAGGATTTCAAACCCTTGGAAATATATTTTCCCGATGAAGGAGTAATGACAGTGCAGCAACACCATCAGTACGATACGCGCCAATCATGGAAGATGTATTTTGATTGAGATGTTAATATGGAAGGTTCTGGAGCTGGAGCAATTCTAGTATCTGGTGCGGGGGAGCAGTATCCCGTTGCCGTCAAATTGTAGTTTGTTAGCACCAACAATACGGCTGAGTATGAAGGCTGTCTCATGAGTATTTTAATGGGCATCAGGCGGTTAACTGTCTTTGGAGTTTCAGAGTTGGTAATCAGACAATCCACCGGAATCTATTAAACCAAGGAACTACATTTGCTGCCCTACCATCGGCTGGTTTTGAAAATTGCTTTAGAGTTTGAAGAAATCTCCTTTTTACACATTCCTCGTAATAGGAATGACTTTGCGGACGCATTAGCAACTTTGGCCTCCTTGATTCACATATCAGATAAGGAACGATTGCCAAGCGTCACAGTTTCCCTGCAAAAGGCCCCAACCTATGGGAATTACATTGGAGATGTATCGGATGAGCTACCTCCCATCCAACATCCTTGGTATCAGCATATCAAGGAATATTTGTGAGACGGATCTACACCCGCTGAGGCGAGCCCGACTGAGAAAAGGTGGATCCATCGACTTACTATGAAATTCTACCTGAGTGGAGATGCGCTCTACAAAAGAGATGCAGGAATAGGTTTCCTCAGATGTTTAGACAAAGATCAAGCCCAAAGGCTTATGGATGAAATCCATGGCAGAGTCTGTGGCCCCCACATGAGTGGCCCCCTCTTTGTCAAGAAAATCCTCAAGACGTCAAGAGATGCTATCAGTGCTAGATTCTTGGGAATGCTATACACGCCCCTCCACGGGAACTCCACAATATGAGTTCACCTTGGCCCTTCTCAATGTGGGGAATGGACGTTATCGGGCCCATTGAGCCTAAAGCCAGTAATGGTCATCGGTTTATCTTCACCATGATCTACTACTTCACCAAGTGGGTAGAAGCAGCCTCCTTCCCTAGGGTTACCAAAGAAGTCATCATTGCTTTCATCAGAAACAATGTCGTTTGTCGATACGGACAACCAGAGGTGATTATGTCAGACAATGCCAAGAACCTCAACAACAAAATGATGGACGAATTATGCAGTAAATTCCACATCAAACATCTCAACTTTGTCATCTATCGTCCGAAGATGAATGGTGTTGTTGAAGAGGCTAACAAAAACATCAAGAAGATTATGCAAAAGATGTCCGCCAACCACAAAGATTGGCCTGGCCTATTGCCTCGGACTCTGTTAGCCTATAGAACCTCAATGCGCACTTCCACTGGGGAAACCCCCTACGTATTAACCTATGAGATGGAAGCAGTACTCCCCATAGAAGTTGAAATGGAACCCCTCAGAGTATTGATAGACGCTCAGCTAGATGAAGACAAATGGGTACAAAGCGGGTATCACCAATTGTCTCTAATAGGCGAAAAATGACGCGGCTATCTTCCATGGTCGATTATATCAACAAAGGATCGCCGGATCCTACAACAAAAAAGTCAGCTACTGGCGGTTTAAACAACACGACTTGGTTTTGAAGAAGATTCTTGACAACCAAGATCAATCTAAGGAAAATTCGCGCCCTAACGGGAAGGCCCGTTTGTTGTCAAAGAAGTATTGATTGTGAGCTCTCAGATTATAGGAAATGGACTGACGATGAATTTCCACAACTCATCAACTCGGGGACGTCAGAAAGCGGTACTATGTTTGAAGTAATTCATAAGCATCCTGGTGCGGAACCATCAGATCACCAGTCATTCCGGTTCTTTAACCCTTTACCACCTACAACTTTCCTACACTTTGCCCCCTCAGGGAAACCTACATTTCAAGCAATGACTGGCTCTCTTTGCGTTCCTACGACTTAGGTCATCCCACCATGGATTGAACCTCGGCACTTGCGGTTTGGCTACCCATACATGGGATCAAACTTTCATACCGCAGATTTATCCTCAACCTAGATTAAACTTTCTCCTCCCGCACTCTGACCTGCACATGGGATTACGCTTTTCATCTCGCCCGAAGGGACGAACTACGTCGACCTGATCTCCTCTTCAATAGGAGTACATAGGCAACCATTTCACATGGCTCGGTTGCAATAAAATGAAAACAACAAAAACATTTCTACCCTTACAAAAACAAAAACAACAAAAACATTCCTACACCATTTCTGCCATACACAGCGTTGAACCTCTTACACCAGGTTCGAACTACACAGACCTGATCTCCTCTTTAATAGGATTACGTAGGCAGCCATTCATTGTTCGGTCTCACCCCCTACCAAAACACAAACCCTTGTCAACTGGTACTGGGATCATCCTTCAATCCACTACATTTCATTCGGCTTTAGACCAAAGGGATAGAATTACCTGAACTCCTCCTAAATAGGAGATTCGGCGACCATCTAAGCTGCGGTCAAACCTTGAAGAGTAACACCAATCCATAAGAGATGGAATTAACTAGGCCTCTCCTAAATAGAAGTACTGGCGACCATCTGTGGTGCGGTCAATCTCAGAGAGGAAAGCCACACTCCTCTCCATATTTTCATCCAGAAACTAGTCCCAAGACACCAAAGATGGTAGGGATACACAGAGATCGATGATCCATTCTGAACTATCCAGAGACAACTCAATGTCCATCCACCTAGGAGGAATTCAGAATATATCAAGACCACAAGCCCTGAAGCAGCATGCAAAATATCAAGCAAATAGCAAAGCATATCTAAAAGGGAAGTGATCCAAAAATATATTTCCTTGTCATATATAAATAATGTTGTTTGATATATACAATGTAAACTGTACATGACAAAATGGCTAAGCTAGTCTGTGCAGGAAAATACAAGCTCATTTACAAGTTAGGGTATATGCGAGCTAACAAGCCCAACATGGCGTCCCTCTCAAAGGATGGAGGTGAAGCTGTGGTCTCCTGTACGAGAGTATCCACATGACCTAACAGATCTGCAGCCATCTGCATGGTGACCATATGATCATCAATATATGTGTTCATCTCTGTGATCATTCCAGTGGTGAGGGACCTCACGTCAGTTATATCTGTGACAGCCACATCCCAGGCAGATATAGCACTATCCCGCTCGACTATCAGTACATCTCGGACTAATATGGCCTCATCCCGCTCAACAACAGCGACATCTCGGCAAGCTAATGCCTCGTCTCTCTCTAATAGAGCTGCGTCCCTCCCATCAAGGGCAGTCAACATCATAGATCGAGCCTGATCTCTCTCGAAGGTCATCAGATGAAGACTCTACTCTAGGTTCTATGCCGAGTGCTGAATCACAACAGTACTGGTACTAGGAGAATCTGGAAAAAATGCTGGAAACCCAGCAGCGGGCTCCTCCTCGATGTATGAATCGATGTCCTCCATGGGCTCTACATCATCTGACTCACTATTCGGTACTGTGGACACTACCGTAGCCGATAAAATCTCTGTCTCCATCCATGTGGAATACTCTGCAGAACAACCTGGATGACTGACAGAAAAAGAAGCTATCTCACACTGATCCCAATAAGCATACACGCGGGATTCATCCTCTGCTGAGAGATATCGAGAAGCTGAACGCTGACCTATCGCCCCCTCAAAAAGATGAAAGTCCTGGAACTGGTCAAACTGTGACATCACGGTCAATGGGTGATAAGTAGTCACACCTCTCAAATCAGCCAAAGGGAGGTAGTCCATGCCCGGAGCGTGAGTAATGAAGCTGTATGGTGAGCTAAGCTCTGAACACGACAATATACTAAAAGGATCTCTGATATCTGCCAAAAATGTGGACCAGGATAGAGCATCTATACACTCCGATGGTTGAAAGAAGTATAAAATAGCTACATCATGGGTAAAACAATATCTATGTCGTCTAAGGGTACCAATCGGTCTCAAGTGTGACATAAACCACACGTACAGCATGACCGAACTCCCAGTGAACACTCCTGTAGAATAAGTGCAACAATAGGATGCTGACCGCAGGGTCTCTACTACAATCATAGGTACAATGGTATGAACCTCTCTAAGAGCTCTCATAGCAGATGACACCAATGTCTATCTCGTCCATGTATCGTGGCATATAGACATATGAAAGTACGCACAGCAGCAGTACATCAACCCTAGCCAAGCGCCAATGATCCTCCGATGAGGTAAAATCCCTGGAATGCCATGAATAGCTATCCTCAGAGCCAAATCTGTCATACAGAAAATGCTGGGATATCACGTGGCTAGATGTCAGCTCATCATGTACTACTCTGCACCGCAATATAGTGAGAGTCATGAATCATCTACTCATGTCTCCCAAAGCCAAGTGCATGCAAGATCTGTCTAAAGGCAGCATCGTCAATCGTGCATACTCCTCCAGAGTAGGAGTCAACTCATGGATCCTGAATAGAAAAACCTACCTATCCGGTATCCAATGCTCTATCATCCCATCCACAAACCCTTTGGGAACCTGAAACATCATTAAAGTCATGGAATACTGCAGCAAATGATCTACAGTCACCTTATCTGGTGGTGACATGCTATCATACCACGATCGCATACCCAATGCCACCAATGATGGTGGGGTATGATCTATAAGGCTAACTATCGAAGAAGACATATGTGTGAGCCGTGTCATAAGACCATCCAAGGGTCAATGTCAAATATCTCTGGACATACATACATATGCATAACATGATACATGCATAACAGATAATGGATGGCAATATGATATAGGGAATGGAAACTGTGCATACATTTCTTAAGTATATCATCATCTAATACATCATCTCTGTACATCTACAAATACAGGGAAATGGGGCACAGATGCCCTACTACTAACAGAGGCCTATCAAAAGATATAGAGAGAATGGGGCACAGCCACCCAATATCTAACGGAGGCCTATCAAAAGATATAACGAGAATACACATCAGAAGAAGACCAAGGTGTCGATGTCCACATCATCAATCCTGTCCACCTGATGTAACTTTTCCTGAGTCACTGGATCTCTATCAATAGGGATGTCAGGCCTATACAAAGGAGGATCTACGCCGGCAAAACCGAATGGGTCATCTGAAGGGCCAGCGGCTGAGCTGGAGGGAACAAATGAATCCGCCTTTGCTGGATCTCTACCGAAATGCCAGATAAATATATGTGCCTGGTCCAACTGCCGGGTCAAACTATCAATCTGTGTCATATGAGTCGGATCTAGGACACAAGCTATCCAATCCGTCATCATCAAGGATCATGGAACCATATCCCCCATAAAATGAGTGGCGTGGGATTGAGCTCCAATGGTGCAAGGGGACCACCACCGCTGGAACGTCTCCTGGGTACATGGACCCTCTGACAATGCAAAACCGTCAACCCCCAACAATGGGATATCAGTGACGGGTGACTGTGATACAGGCCAATGACACTTGGCAGGAGGCAAGATTGGCATACGGATATCCCCTGTGGTGCTCCTAATAGCATGCTCTCCTAAATAGAGCTCCCAGCCTCCATCTGTGAAGAAATGAACTCTCCTGGTGGAAATCAAGTACTCAACTCCAGTCGGGTACCCATCCTCAAAGCTGATGGTCAGGTGTTCCCCTGAATAGGGAATCCATGTGATGGTGTCAGCTGTCAGCAACTCGAGCTGCATACGGCAGTGAGTGAAGCCCTCAGATACAAGGACCTTCAGCAAAATAGAATGGTGCCATCGTCGTCCTCGTGGATAGGTATCTAAACCTAACACACTCACAGGACGCAAGCATGGGAGCCTCTCATAGCCCAAAAGCGCCAACACTGATGGCAAAATATCGCTATCGATAAACACTCTTAATCTCTAAATAAGAAATGATAAGAGAAATACTCACCAGCAGAAATAGGTAAAAGCCTAGCCAAGCCTCGGTCAAACCCTGTGAGCGCATACGCATGCCCCGAAGGAAATAGGCAAAGGTGTAGGAGCCCCAATCATACTCTCCAATATGGTCCATGTCACGTGTGGCGCTGATCAAAGCAAAAGACATCGTAGAAGAGTTATCTGCTATGAAGCAGCCTCAAATGATCATCAGCAACAATCGCCGCAGAACGCGATCCCTAATTTTGACATCATCAGGCATGGGCTCACTCAAAAGCTTGCTCATAGCATCTACGCTCAAAGGACCTGAACGGACAGTCCTGCCTTTAAGCGCCTCCGCCGGAACTCCTAACAAGGATCTGACGGCAGTGGGGGTAATATTCGACATGCAAGGCACTGGCTCCCCTCCAAACTCTATACCTGTGATAAATCGCCAATCCATCGGCATCATCATCACCTCACAATCCAGCAGATGGAGTGATTGAGTCTGATGAAACCATAGACGACAATGCCCTGAGGTAACCCCAGGGACAACGACGGGGAAGGATGGAGAAGAATTCCCAGAATCCCCACACATGCACTACCGCTCTATAGTCAGGATGAAGCGCCTGGTACATGGAGTGAATGCTAAACCCGGAACCTGCATGAAATACATATCAACATCAAAAACCCTTTGCTCCTCATCAATATGAAAGAAGGAAGATGAAAGCCTAACGCCATACCTCGTTAGCATGCAAATACATCGATGGATGTCTGCTCAAATCACCCAACAGCTCTGGGTTTGCCACCTGAATACTTGGGAGCTCCCTACGAGGGATATGTGCAGCAGGAGCAAGATCCTCAATCGGAATATCCGCCTCCTCGTCCTCAACATCTGGCACGTCTGCCCGGACAGGACAAATCATGGCCTCCACCAACCGACGAGGCTGTCTGACAGAACGGGGATGAGGCACTTCAGAAGCCCTCCGCCGTACGCCAGAAGTGGTCCTCTGGGAACTGCTCGGCTGATCCGGATCCATAAATATCTGGATAACAAGTCTCCAAATCACCTCAGAAAGGGTGTGGTATTTGCTTACCTAGAGCTTTCTAAAAAGCATTTATGACTATATGCATGCATACAATAGAGTTGAAATGCATGACTACCCAATGCCTACATTTGAAATTCTTTTTCCATAGTCCCCTTTGAAAATAGGACTATCCACATGCACATAGGCATGTTTAGGTGGCCATTCAGTAGCACACCTGCCCCAAAGTCATATACATAATATATGCATTAAAAATTAAAATCATACATGCATAAGGTTAACCTCAATATCAGGAGTACTTTGACTTTCTACCTTTGCTCATTGGACCTCAAATAGGATGAAAAATAGCAGTAAAAGGTGCCAATTTGACTGTCTCAAAAGTTAATTTTTTTCACATCGTTATGTTCAACATGGTTTAATACTAACATTTACTATGTTGAATATTTTTTATCAAGTCATTTGTGCATACATAATCACTACTATGTGTTTAGATGTATATCATGTTATAACTCGAAATCTAACAGATAAAAATTGGAAAAAATACATGCATACTTTACCAGGATAGTGTAGAACACTTATACGGTGATAGAATTTACAGAAAATAGCCTGAACTCAGCAGATCTGAAGGACGCTCAAGGATTTCTCTTCGCGCGACAAGTTGAAAATGACTTGTGAGACCAACCTGCTGGAATTTATCATCCACGGTTGGCCGCAGGCTCACCTACGGCTGCAGCAGGTGCACCTGCGGCACCCCTATGTGGGTCCCACCCCTTCGGCTCGGTCCAGTTCGAGTTGCAAAGGAGTTCTTGCGGACTAAAATGGTCAAATCGGGAATAAAACGCCACACGATTGAGCAAAATAGCATACAATCCTAGCCTTCTCAGATGAAACTTTGAGTCTGTACATCGCTCAATTGTAGTCACCCGAACACGAGGTATACCCTGCAAATGATCTCATTTGTCATAAATCACATCCGGCAATACCTTTGCATGTGTCCGATGCCGCCAACTCCGGTCGTTACCCAATATGAGAGTCTCGACGGGTTCTGATGTGAGTCCCGATGGGGGTTACAACATGAGTCCCTAACGGGGGTTACAACGTGAGTCCCCGACGGGGGTTATAATATGAGTCCCCAACGGGGGTTGCAACGTGAATCCCCGACAGGGGTTACAACGTGAGTCCCTGACGGGGGTTACAACGTGAAGCCCCGACAGGGGATTACAACGCGAATTCAAGTCGTTGACATACACATCAATGAAGGTCAAGCAGCCTTGACGTTATCTCAGCCGATAGCGATTAAACCTATCAGAGCGCTAGAACTATTCGAAGATTTCATGCTCAATTACTCATATTCCCCCAGCGATCCCCGGCGGGGGTCACAACGCAATGTTCCGTTGATTCACACGTCAGCGAAGGTCAAGCAACCTTAACGATCTACTCACAGAGTCTCAGCCATTGATTCACACATCAGCGAAGGTCAAGCAGCCTTGACAGTATATCTCCTACATAATTTTTAAGCTGTTGATTCACATATCGGTGAAATACACGTCAACGAAGGTCAGGCATCCCTGACAGAATTTGTTGTTGGCAGTAAATCCAATAGAATCTTGACATGTCCTGGCGATACCAACCAGGAAAGGTCAATGTTATCAAAGAGGATAGATGATGGAATATGTTATACACATCCTCAAACAGACCAAGCTTTAACCCCACAGATCTCTTGCATATAAGAGGTACCTCTTCTGGATCAAGTCGTTATCAAGAACACGTGAATTTGGTGATAACTCCAACATCAACATCCTAATGATTGACTTGCACGCCAACTGGTCAAGATTTCCAATCCTCGGTTGAAGCAACAGGATCCAAAGAATCATCCCCAAAGATGTTGGGCTACAACCCACAGCACACATGCATCATACATTTGCATCATTTTGCTGCCCATAGAACCACGTTTGTCTTATTGCATTTCAAGTGTCTAGGATTCTTTATCCTACCCATGCATCGCCATGCATGAGTGTGATAAAGAAGGGCATCTATAGACACTCGAAATTTTCTATACTACTGTCACTAACATTGCAGGAGGACAGATTCGTCTTTTAAGAGGGAACCCTGAAAGACAATCCATATCCATACCGAATACTATCGGAAGTTCAGCATCAACCCCGGAACACACCTGGGAGTAACAGTTCTAACCTCAGAAATAACCCCGAGGCATGCAGATCCAATACCGGAACACACACCGGAGAAGACCGATTAATCTCGGAGATAACCTTGAGGTATCCAGTCTCAGTGCCAACCATGGGAATAGCCACCAACCTTGGTGATAACCCCAAGGAATACAGTTTCGGCGATAACTCTAGAAATGCTTGTTTCAAATACAACCAGCTTCAATCTCGGCGCTCACAACGAGATACACTGTACCAACCCGGCGATAACATCAGGAAGACAGGCACATCTCAGAGATGACACCGAGGACCTTCAACAATTGCAGCAGTCCAATCTTAGTGAAGCCTGAGCAACGTCTGCTTTATCAGCCCAATCCGGCGATAACACCGGTGAGAGGCAACATCATCATCTCGCCAACGCGATGCCACGCCATGTTGTCTCAATATCTCTACGCAATGATGTCCCACAAGACTAACCAATCTCGAGTGACTATTGTGCGGGGTAATGGATGAAAGTTGAAGCTTGAAGATTGGAGGGCATCATCCCATCTTCAATGACTTCATACAAACTCTAATCCCATGCCATCGTACAACTCTTGACAACGGCGGTCCGAAATAGGTCCTGTATACCTCAAACAGATTCCCGGATTGCACTTCTGAAAATTTGAGTAGACATTACAGTGCCAGAGTGCACGTACTTCGAGACGACCCTACCCAAAAAACCCGGTCCCACCCGAGTTGCTTCTGGTACACCTATGGCTCAGCCGCAGGTACACCTGTGGCTAAATCATCTATAAATAGAGGGCTTGGGCTGCCCATTTTGCAAGAGAAAACGGCGAGGATGCCCTGCCCAATTTTCTCTGCACTCACCCCATGTAGTGTACTTTTTCATTTTAAACACTTGTGAGCTCATATATAGCCTCTTTTGTACCTACAAAAGTCAGTGCTTACCCACTCTAAAGATATAGAAGTCTTCTTTGGTAGTCAACTGTAAGCCTTCTCACACACTTTAGAGTCTTTCTCTTCATCTCTGCACACACCCTTCTTCACGTTGAGAGTCGTGTTACGCGCATTTGCCCGGACTTTGGTCCGTGGTTTTGTTTTAGCTTATATATATATATATATATATATATATATATATATTTCTATATATTGACTAACATTATCGAGTTATGCCTCGATTGAGCCTAGACTTTGGTCTAGAGTGTTTATTTTCTTTTCTATATATATATACTTATATATATGAACTGTGTGTCGAACTTTGTTTGATGAGCCTAGACTTTGATCTAGTGCGTTTATTTTCTTTGCTATATATATATTTATATATATGAACTGTGTGTCGAACTTTGTTCGATGAGCCTAGACTTCAATCTAGTGCGTTTACTGCTTTAATATATATACTTATATATATTAACTGTATGTCGGACTGCTCGATGAGCTTTGGATTTTATATCCCAGTAGCGTACTCGCTTTTATATATATATATATATATACTTATTGTAGACACTCAAAATTTTACGTACTTTCATCACTACTAACATTACAGAGAGAGGATGATTTAAATCTTTAAGAGAGAACCACGAAAGACAATCCAAATCCATACCTAGGATACTACCTAGGAAGTTCAACATCAACCCCGGATCGCAATCTCAATGGGAGTAACAATTCCAACCTCGGATGTAACCCCGAGGCCTACAGATACAATACCGGAACACACACCGGAGAAGACCGATTAATCTTGGAGATAACCTCGAGGTATCCAATCTCAGTCCCAACCATGGGAATAGCCACCAACCTTGGTGATAACCCCAAGGAATGCGATAACCCCGGAAATGCTTGTTTCAAATGTGACCAGCTTCAATCTCGGCGCTCACAACGAGATGCACTGTACCAACCCAGCAATAACATCGGGAAGACAGGCACAACTCAAAGGTGACAATGAGGACCTTCAACAATTGCGGTGACCTGACAATCTGGTGAAGTCTCGAGTAGCGTCTGCTGATTATCATTAATCCGCGATGATAACACCGGTGAGGGGCAACATCGTCATCTCGTCAACACGATTCCACATCACGTCGTCTTAACATCGCTACGCAACAATGTCCCACAAGACTAACCAATCCCGAGTGACTATTGTGCGGGGTAACGGATGAAAGTTGAAGCTTGAAGACCGGAGGGCATCGTCCCATCTTCAATGACTTCGTACAAACTCTCGACAACGGTGGTCCGAAATAGGTCCTGTATACCTCAAACGGATGCCCGGATTGCACTTCTGAAAGTTCGAGTGAACGTTACTGAGTGCCTGAGTGCACATACTTCGAGACGACCCGACCCAAAAAACCCAGGCCCACCCGGGTTGCCTCTGATACACCTTCGGCTAAATTTCCTATAAATTGAGGGCTTGGGCTGCCCATTTTGGAAGAGAAAAAGGCGAGGAAGCCCTGCCCAATTTGCTCTGCACTCACCCCATGCAGTGTACTTTCCCCAGTTAAACACCTGTGAGCTCATATATAGCCCTTTTGTACCTATAAAAGTCAGTGTTTACCCATTCTAAAGATATAGAAGTCTCCTTTGGCAGTCAGCTATAAGCCTTCTCACACACTTTTGAGTCTTTCTCTTCATCTCTGCACACACCCTTCTACACGTTGAGATTCGTATTGCTTGCTTTTGCGGGACTTGATTCTAGTCCGTGGTTTTTTAGTTGTGTTTATATATATATATATATATATATATATATATTGACTAACATTATCGAGTTATGCCTCGATTGAACCTAGACTTCGGTCTAGAGCGTTTATTGCTTTAATATAAATATATATACATTTATATATATTAACTGTGTGTCGAACTTTGTTCGATGAGCCTGAACTTGATGCAGTGCATTTATTGCTTTAATATATATATATATATATATATATATATATATATATATATATATATATATATATTAAGCGTAGCCGAACTTTGTTCGTTGAGCCTGAACTTGATCAGTCGTTTCTTGCTTTAATATATATATATATATATATATATATATATATATATATATATATATTAAGCGTGTGTTTGGACTTTTGTTCGATGAGCACTGGATTTTACATACAAGGTGCGTTTATTCACTTTATATATATATATATATATATATATATATATATATATATATATATATATATGAATTGTGGTCGAACTGTGACCCCAAAATAGGTCCATTCCATCCAACCCATTACGAGTGCCAAATACATGAGTACGAAGAAACAACTACAACTTTATTATCACAACAATAAAGCGTGAGTTTAAATACAAATATTATCTTACAGACAATATTTATACTTAAATAAATCATCATCACATTTATTGATACATTATTTTACAATAATGGTGAGGACTACTAAACAACTCTCTCTAGAACCTTCATTCCATACCCGAGCTAGTACTCGCTACATTTCTCGCCTCACGAGAAGAAAAATGGAACAACAAGGAAAAGGGTGAGCTCAACTAGCCCGATAAAGAATGTTATGACTAAGATAATATACAACAAATTATCGTTAGTCTCCAACGAGGAAAAAATCGATAGAATACAATAGGCAACAAGTTTTCGGATCAATATTAGTGGTGAAATAATAATTCATAGAAGAGTTACGTAGAGAATGAAATCTACTATAATCTATGAATTTAACGATCCATCATCAATATTTTATCCTGTAACATCAATCGATATTCATCTCAAATCAAATATTCATCTTACTCTGAGGCCAAAGATATTCATCAATCGGTCGTATTCATCTCAACTTTTGTTCATCTTTGCACTAAAGGCAAAGATATTCATCGATCGGTCGTATTCATCTCAACACTGTTCATCTTTGCACTAAAGGCCAAAGATATTCATCGATCGGTCGTGTTCATTTAAACACTGTTCATCTTTGCACTTCTGAGGCCAAAGATATTCATCGATCGGTCGTATTCATTTAACACACGCTCATCTTTTTTCTGGGCCAAAGATATTCTTGAAATCATTCATCTTTTGCTTCTGAGGCCAAAGATATTCAATAATATCATCATTTAAGGCGAGGATGATGAAAAATATTTTAAAAAAGCGAATCCGGTGAAACAAAATGACAAGGATTAAGGATTAAGGATTCGTACTTTGTTTTATCCATGTCAACAATACCTCAAAAATAATCGTAGTAGTGAAGTAAAATTGAGAATGATAAAAACATGGATCTGATCAAAGCTAGTATCCGAATAGATATTTTAGACGAAAAGAAAAATTTTCATTTTTCGGTGAATAGTCTTAGTCGTGAATAAGTGAATAGTCTTGAGTATCGTGAATAGTCTTGAGTATCGTGAATAGTAACTCAGCACCAAAGATAGAAATTCCAAAAAAACATCTTCACGCTTCATGAATAGTACGTGAATAGTAACTTCGTGAATAGTAACTCATGAATAGTAACTCGTGAATAGTAACTCATGAATAGTAACTTCGTGAATAGTAACTCATGAATAGTAACCCAGACATGAAAAAGTTCCAAATTTGATAAAAAGTACTGACCAATATTTTAGCATAATGATATTGAAGAATTAATATCATTTGAGAAGAAAATAACATTCCTTACCTCAAAGAATCGAGTACCGGAAGGAAAAGGTGGGAAGTGATCTTTGAATGAAACTTATCTTGAGCACGACAACTCTCAAAGTATCTAAATACTCACAAAATCGCTCTCGATAATATAGAGAGAAGAGAAAACTTTGTTTACGGTGTGATTTTCAATTCTAACTTAGCCCTCTATTTATAGGAAAATGTTAGCCCGTAAAAGCGAGACTTGACACTGCTTTACTGATGGCTTTACTGCTACTATTGCCACCACCACATTTGAAATAAAATTCAGCACATTTCTTCACCAACCACAAGTGGGGCCCACTCAATTCTAGAATTTTCCACCAAAATCAATTATAACCCTAATTTAGAATCAGACACCTCTTAAAATTCATAACAAATCATTCGTGAATTTTAACGGTTCAAAATTTGTGGACATATACTCAACTTATGTAGGTATAACATACCCAAAAATTACCACAATCAGCGGTCGGATTAAAAATTATAACCCCATAATATATCTGAAAACCCACGATTTGATTTTAATACCTCGATCAGATAAAATCTTGATAAAACACCTCAACATTAATTCCTTCATTAATAACCACATAAATAAATCCATCATTTATATTCATATAAAATAAATATTTCTTTATCATATGAATCAATAATTAATTATTCACAAATAATATTACGAGAATCACAATTATAATGACGGTATTTTTCGAGGGAAGAGGGGCTTTCGATAAGGATCTCTCCTTCTTGGTGGCGCGCAATTAGGTGACCAAACCTCTCCTTAAATGAGAACTTTCTAGACATTGCCAATAATGTTATCTAATAATATTATTCAAATAATATGAATTATTGATCGATAATGGGAAATCTTGTGCGGTGACAATTATTGAACAATGATAATATAAAATATCAAGCATGACAATTATTGAATGAATAAAATAAAATATTGAGCGGTAACTCTTTGTAAAAATTATTGAGTAGTGCCATCTTACGTGCGAATCAATAATTCAACAATCTTTGTGCAATCTGGTGTCTTCTTGTATGACCGACCAGCGTATTCACGTATTTTTTTAACCGGGTATTCAATGATCTTTAACGGTAACAACTACGCCGTTATTTATAACCACCCAAACTTTTGTCGTTTTCCTCATCCAATCGCTTTTTCCGTTATGGGCCCACACATGGCATTTGCTGTAGTGTCGTCACGAATATTCCCAACGATCACGAATATTCCGACCAGAAACGAATATTCCCAAAGCAAAAATGAATATTTTATAACCACTTGCTTATTTTGAAATATTTGCGTATTTAACCCTTAACTATCCACATTAATCAAATCAACCCTTACTATTTCAAAATAATAAATAAAGGAAATTCCTTTTATTTAAAAAAATTTGGGGTCTTACTGACCTCCCTCCTTATGAAATTTCGTCCTCGAAATTGGCGTACGATACACAGTGTTTGAAAAGGTGAGGATACCTCGCTTTCATTTTCGTTTCCAATTCCGGTCATTTCCTCTATAGCATGATTCCTCCACAAAACTTTAACTTGTGGTATGACCTTTCTTGCGTAGGACATGCTCCTTCTATCCAAAATCTTGGCGGTACCTCCTCATACGTTAAGTCTTGGCTATCTAAATGGGTTCTAACTTCGATAGCGTAGTTGAATTCGTCCACATATTTACGTAACATCGATCGTGAAAAGCGTTATGAACACGCGTCATACTTGGTGGTAAAAGCGAGTCTATAGGCCCACGTTCCTATTCGATCGAGAATTTCAAATGGATTAATAAATCGAAGGTTTGAGCTTTCCTCACCTCACCGATTCTCGCTTTTAAAATAACAACTTCTTGCACCTCCTTCTTCAAATTCATCGACTCGGTGTGTGGCTTGAGCGACTTTAACTTTATCGATTAAAAGTCGATTATACTCGTATATCATCACGTACTCGTATATATCATCACGTGGGTACCTAGAGTTTTCATCTCCATCTCTATTATTTGTATATTATCTGAAATTAGTCTTTGACAATATCGTACTTTCGTACTTGTATCGATCTTCTACTCAACACGTCACTACCACGTTCGCTTTTCGAGGATGGCATGGTGAACATGTCTTTGAAATGAGTCTCCTCTTGAGTTCTTGAAGCTCTTCCCACATTCCTTGCTTCATTTGAATTTTGTATCTCTCTGAGTCAATTTGCGATAATGGAATAGCGATTCGAGAATATCCTTCAACGAATCTCAGATAATAACCAACTAAGTGCTAGAAAGCTCGTATTTCGATTATTGACTTAGGTTGCTCTCAATTGTGACTCATATCCCAATCTTGGATATGCGTCACAATGACACCTATCGATTTACTATCCTTGACGAATATGGCGTCCCCTACGGAGAGTCGGCAGGTGAATTCCAAAGAAAGTCACAAGATAAAGGCTCGGTACCAAATTCTATAGTTGAATTTTAACTCACGAAGTTCGATAAGAGCCATTCGATATGAGATTTTAGAAATGAGTTTTGTCTGCAGGGTTCAAATTCGATACAAAATTTAATATCGGGCTTTGGGAGTAAGCCGAGAAATTCTCTTGAAAATCGTCGGGAAAATCAATAACAACAGGAATATTATTCAAATCGGCGTGTCTTTATTCAAATCCATAACATGGATTAAGAAAACTTGACATCCGTAATAAGCGAATGACTTCATGGCTTGATATGAAAATGTTTGATTACAATGGTTTGATTGCTTAAATTGAATAACGGAGGTTGCTTAGGAATATGAAAACTAACAACCTTACAAAAGCAATCAATTTGGCATGATGAGTAGTTAACCTTAAAATCACATCAAAAGCAAATATCTCTATAGAAATAAGGTTAACGGTAATGTGATAGTGCTGACTTTGAATCAAACAAGATTTCTAAACAACATATGTAATGAAAGTTTCTCTAGCAGATTCTCCATAAATAGGTCAAAGTCTAATTTCTCCGTAGTCGAGTTCAAATGTTGGTATAAGCAAAGAGATAAAAGAATGGGTAGAAGCCGGTATCTAGTAAGGTATAAATTCAATTTATAATTAACTAACGTACTAACCGTTCGGGTTCCTCAATATTATATTGGCCGGTCACGACAAAGCGCTCTTCGAGAATCGTTGACTTTGACTTTTCTTGGACATCCTTTTGAGTCACCATTCCATTGAATTTGGGTTTCGATATCGTCTGATCTCGGCGATATGTCCTTCCTTTCCACAATTATAGCATACCTTAAAGCTGTTGTGGGCGGTTTGGTGATATATCCCTCTTTCCGCATTTGTAACATCTGACCGATGGTCTTTCTCCTCCTTGGAACCGGTTGCTCTTGGTGTGGCAGCGTCTTCACATGGTGGTTGTTGAATCTCCTCTTTTAAAATCTCCTCCCAACTTCGCTTCTTCTATTTTCATGGCCACGATTACCACGGAGTGTATTCTGCGCCTTTGTCGTATTCTTCTTTCTCCTTTGGTTATCGTTATTACGATGATATTGCTATCTTTGGTATGATCTGGTTATGGTCCCTCGGTTGAGCATACTCGTTATCTCGCTCTAACAATTGAGAGCCTATTTACAACATCTGAATAGAGAAAATTTATGAGAAATGAGATCTTGGCGTATCTTAGGGTTTCAAACCTCTCAAAAACATCCGCGTCATCGTTCCTCATTCTCCACCAAATGAGGTGCAAACACGGATAACTCATGAACTTAGCCTCGTCTTTGGGACACCGTCGTGTTATTACGCTCCAATCTAATAAACTCCACTTCCTTCGTATAGCGAATACTTTCGGGGAAGTACTTGTCATTGAAGCTATTTTCAAACGTCTCCCATGACATCTTGAGAGTGAAATTTGAATGGAGTGCGCTTCCTGATTCCCACCGATGTCTGCCTGCATACGGAACATAAAAGTAGCGAATGGAACTTTCGTTCCTTCGTGCATCAGACATCGAATATCTTGGTAATTTGCTTGACCCATGTTTCCGCCGTGATCGGATCGGCTTTCCCGAATTGCAGGTGGTCCCGACTCTTTGAAGCGCTTGCATTTGTGACCACCGTGAATTGCTATCATCTCCTCACGTATTTTGAACACGAGTCTCCTAAATGCGATTTTGCATGAGCTGCAAAAAGCTTCTAAACATCCCTCGTTCATCATCGCTCGGTGGTGTTATTCACAGGAGGTACATTGCCGACTGTTGCACGTTCTCCTCGTTGTTAAATCTGAGGCATCTCCACGGTCTCATTTACACCACTATTAATATTCTCGATTCGACATTC
This sequence comes from Panax quinquefolius, assembly GCA_020205615.1. NCBI lineage: Eukaryota > Viridiplantae > Streptophyta > Magnoliopsida > Apiales > Araliaceae > Panax > Panax quinquefolius. The sequence continues at coordinate 66,875,364 of CM035172.1, forward strand.
TCGATTCTTTTTGTCATAAAACAAGGGTTAATTAAGGAAATCGATCACATAATATCCTATATCTTGACCCGACTAACAAATAAGCTTAGGTAGGACACACTAGCAAAGGATTTACTCGTCTCTCCCCTCTAGTTCTATTCCTAGATCTCTCATGGAGATCGTATCCTAGCTACGATACCAGCATTGTGGCGACCCCAAAATAGGTCCATTCCATCCAACCCATTACGAGTGCGCCAAATACATGATGCGAAACAACTACAACTTTATTATCACAACAATAAAAGCGTGAGTTTAAATACAAATATTATCTTCTAGACAATATTTATACTTAAATAAATCCTCATCACATTTATTGATACATTATTTTACAATAATGGTGAGGACTACTAAACAACTCTCTCTAGAACCTTCATTCCATACCCAGAGCTAGTACTCATTTACATTCTCGCCTCCACGAGAAGAAAAATGGAACAACAAGGAAAAGGGTGAGCTCAACTAGCCCGGTAAAGAATGTTATGACTAAGATAATATACAACAAATTATCGTTAGTCTCAACGAGGAAAAATCGATAGAATCTGATAGACAACAAGTTTCGGATCAATATTCGCGGTGAAATAATAATTCATAGAAGAGTTCGTAGAGAATGAAATCTACTATAATCTATGAATTTAACGGTCCATCATCAATATTTTATCCTGTAACATCAATCGATATTCATCTCAAATCAAATATTCATCTTTGCACTTCTGAGGCCGAAGATATTCATCAATCGGTCGTATTCATCTCAACTTTTGTTCATCTTTGCACTAAAGGCCAAAGATATTCATCGATCGGTCGTGTTCATCTCAACACTGTTCATCTTTGCACTAAAGGCCAAAGATATTCATCGATCGGTCGTATTCATTTAACACACTGCTCATCTTTACTCTGGGCCAAAGATATTCATCGATCGGTCGTATTCATTAAACACTTTGCTCATCTTTTACTCTGGGCCAAAGATATTCTTGAAATCATTCATCTTTGCACTCTGGGCCAAAGATATTCAATAATATCATCATTTAAGGCGAGGATGATGAAAAATATTTTTAAAAAGCGAATCCGGTGAAACAAAATGACAAGGATTAAGGATTAAGGATTTGTACTTTGTTTTATCCATGTCAACAATACCTCAAAAATAATCATAGTGAAGTAAAATTCAAGAATGATAAAAACATGGATCTGAAGCTAGTATCCGAATAGATATTTTTAGGCGAAAAGAAAAATTTTCATTTTCGATTGAATAGTCTTAGTATTCGTGAATAGTCAGATAGTATCGTGAATAGTCTTAGTATCGTGAATAGTAACTCAGACACCCAAAGATAGAAATTCCACAAAAAAAACATCTTCACGCTTCATGAATAGTAGTACTCGTGAATAGTAACTTCGTGAATAGTAACTCATGAATTGTAACTCGTGAATAGTAACTTCGTGAATAGTAACTCATGAATAGTAACCCAGAGCATGAAAAAGTTCCAAATTTGATAAAAAGTACCAACCGATATTTCGGTACGATAATGATATTGAAGAATTAATATCATTTGAGAAGAAAATAACATTCCTTACCTCAAAGAATCGGTGCCGGAGGAAGGAAAGGTCGAGGAAGTGATCTTTGAATGAAACTTATCTTGAGCAACAACTCTCAAAGTATCTAAATACTCACAAAATCGCTCAATAATATAGAGAGAAAAGAGAAAACTTTGTTTACGGTGTGATTTTCAATTCTAACTTAGCCCTCTATTTATAGGAAAATGTTATTGCGTAGAAGCGAGACTTGACTTTCTTTACACGATGGCTTTACTCGCTACTATTGCCACCCACCATATTTGAAATAAAATTCAGCACATTTCTTCACCAACCACAAGTGGGGCCCACTCAATTCTAGAATTTTCCACAAAATCAATTATAAACCCTAATTTCCGAATCAGACACCTCTTAAAATTCATAACAAATCATTCGTGAATTTTTAACGGTTCAAAATTTGTGGACATATACTCAACTTATGTAGGTATAACATACCCAAAAATTACCACAATCAGCGGTGGGATTAAAAATTATAACCCCATGATATATCTAAAACCCACGATTTGATTTTTAATACCTCGATCAGATAAAATCTTGATAAAACACCTCAACATTAATTCCTTCATTAATAACCACATAAATAAATCCATCATTTATATTCATATAAAATAAATATTTCTTTATCATATGAATCAATAATTAATTATTCACAAATAATATTACGAGAATCACAATTTATAATGACGGTAGTTCCGGGAAGAGGGGCTTTCGATAAGGATCTCTCCTTCTTGGCGGCGCAATTAGGTGACCAAACCTCTCCTTGAAGCGAACTTTCTAGACATTGCCAATAATGTTATCTAATAATATTATTCAAATAATATGAATTATTGATGCGATAATGGGAAATCTTTGTGCGGTGACAATTATTGAACAATGATAATATAAAATATCAATATGACAATTATTGAATCAATAAAATAAAATATTGAGCGATAACTCTTTGTGAAAATTATTGAGTAGTGCCATCTTACGTACGAATCAATAATTCAACAATCTTTGTGCAATCAAGTGTGCTCTTGTGCGACCACGCGCGTATTCTTGTATTTTAACCCATAGGGTATTCAACGGTCTTACTTTGTAATAACTACTGGTAGTTATTTATAACCACCCAAACTTTGTCGTTTTCCTCATCCAATCGCTTTTTAGTTATGGGGGCCCCACATGGTTGCGCTGTGCGTAAATACGAATATTCCCACGAAGCGATCTGAATATTCCCACGACCAAACGAATATTCCCAAACAAAAATGAATATTTTATAACCACTTGCTTATTTTGAAATATTTGTGTATTTAACCATAACTATCCATATTAATCAAATCAACCCTTACTATTTCAAAATAATAAATAAAGGAAATTCCTTTTTATTTAAAAAAAATTTGAGGTCTTACGAACTAACTGTTCGATGAGTCTGGATTTTATATCCGGTGCGTTTATTGCTTTTATATATATACCTATATATATTTTGTCCTGCCTGGAGTTTACTTCGTGGCGGTTGTTGATTGATTTATCTGACTTTATTTACATTTTTGGACAGGCTGGAGCTTCTTTTCGTGGAAAGTATTCTGACTTTATTTACGTTTCGTCACTTTGGAGTTTCCTCCGTGAAGGTTGATAGCTTTTCTGACTTTATTTACATTTCGATCCCCATGGAGGTGCTTCATGGTTGGTTATCTATCTATCTATATATATATATATATATATATATATATATATATATATATATATATGACTTTTATATATATACACCTTCATGCTTTCATACAAATTGCGATCTCATGCTTTAGGAATCATGTGATCACAGATTCAAATTTATTAGATCTAGACTTCGGTTCTCGTGATGGACATTTTTAGTTGTAAGCGACTTGTAAATTATTCTCTGATTGTCTCGAATTTCCTCGGATGGTTTCCATACCCATGAGGAAGTCGGCATTATTTTGTACATTATTTTCATATGGATGCCTCGCATTCGTAAAATAAAATCAATCAAGCCGAGCACTTAATAAAATGGGAGTGTCAAAGGTCTCAATTACTATTGAGCATCAGGGTTTGAAAAAAAACCTCTTTTATAAAACATCACTGCTACATCTTGCTTAAAATTGAATTTTTACATAAATTCAAACCTTGTGTATATAGGTTCGAACGAGGCCTCGCATTACTTCCAAATAATAGCACATTGACCCACATACACACACATTCAGATAATAGTTTCTTGAAAGAGGCGGTCACCGTGGTAGTAACGGATGTCGAAGTGCCTAACACCTTTCCCCAGAATAACCAAGTCCCCAGGACCCTAATGAATCTCGGTTTCACCGCACCCGTTTAGCGATGTCACATCAATGGGTCAATGTGCAAACCTTTTCTCGGTTGTGTTGGTACAACCATTTAAAAACCAATGGCGACTCTTATCGGTCCATCGTCGACATTATACATGTCGAACCTTTTTCACTTGTTTTTAAATAAATCTCACCTAAAATGAGAACACCAAAGAACAAGTAACGGAAAGGACATCCAAAAATCTCGGCGTCGGTTGTGTGGCGACTACGGTGGGGACTCAAAGAAGAGGACTTAAGCCGCTATTTCAATCTTTTCAAAATTGTTATCTACTTGTGTGTGGATGTTGCATTTATATTTGATGAATGTGTACGAATGCATTTCCTTATTGCACTTAGTGCTTCGCACCATAACTGCTTGTGATGTTAGTGATTCGCACCATAACTGCTTGTGATATTAGTGCCTCGCACCATATCTGCTTGTGGTATTAGTGCTTCGCACATGTCATCATTTTCATACGGTGAGACGCGATGTATGTGAATGTATGTTGTGTGGTCCTTCCACCAGGAGGCTATCCCATCGGTGTTTGATTACTGGACTCATGAGAAGACTAATTCTCCGAGGCTCAGGAAAGGCACCACCCAAATTCGCTCCAGTTGAAGGACCGGATTAACTTCCCGTCAAGTAGATTGCGATGATTTGGGAACCTTCATGCCAAAAAACCGCGAGAGTAACCTAAGATAAGTCGGCCTCTGATAAACCCAAAACGGAGGAAAGTCTCTTCATGCTCTCATTTCAAATTACTTGTACTTATATTCCATATCTATCTCCATGTAATGAGAAATATAAAGAAAAATGTACAAATACATATTAACGTGCTACAAACAGCTGACATCCGTTTTGCAGGATAAAATTCCTAAAATAGACACATCACATTGCATGTTATTATACACATTCCCTAAAGACTAAACTATGCAAGTCTTTCGCAGGAATTAATCGGACCTACTACCCATTCAAAGTCCAAAAAGGCAACAGGCCTACAGTCAATCATGTCGTCATCCGACCAGACTAAACTTAGTCCGATTTCCAAGAAAGAATTGACGGATTAAGCAAACAGATTCTGATTTGGTCATTCTACTAAAAGAATTACACTACTACACAGTCAAAAAATACCCATACATCTTTGAATCCTCCACACAAGGAGGAATCCCGGTCATTACCATACCTGAACTACAGTTGGATATGACCAACAAAACTCATGATGCTACCCATCCCACTGGAGATCCAGACACTGGTGACATCAAAAAGAAAGTCCTCCAAATGGAAGAGACCCTTCGTCTTTATCAAAGGAATTGGAACACCTGCGGTAGTGTTTCATATCTTCGATCTGTGTATTTTTCCTGGTGGTCATTATCCGAAAAAATTTAAAACTCCTGACTTTGAAAAATATGACGGGTTAGGAGATCCTTACACACATTTAAAGGTGTTTATTGGAGAACTTCGATTTTATGTAGAAGACGAAAATCTTAGAATGCAATTGTTCCAGAAAAGTCTAGCTGGAGAAGCCCGGTCGTGGTACACAAGATTAGACAATTCAAAGATCCATAGCTGGGAAGAGCTAGCACATGTTTTCCTCACTCAATAAAGCTTTCAAACTCAGATGGCTCCTGATCGGTATCAAATTACCAAGATCAAGAAACAGTCTAACGAGTCTTTCAGAGAGTATGCTCAAAGGTGGAGACACTGGCTGCCCAAGTTAGTCCTTCTATGACAGAATCAGAAATGGTCATGACTTTCATAGACATACAAGAAGCTCCCTTCTATGAGAGAGTTTTAGCCAACATCGGCAAACCATTTTTTGAAATGGTCAAACATCGGGAGATGGCTGAGATGGGATTGAAGTCCGGAAAGATTCAAGACCTAGCTGCACTCAAAGCTGTTACTGATCACATCCAATTTGAAATTATGGGAACAACCCCCGGAGGGTCCATAAAAAAAAGAAGAAGAAGTTTCCCTGATACTATAGGGGCAAAAAGGCAATCAAACACATGCCTATTCAAAGGAGAAACTACATTCCCTTTCAAGCACAGTCTGTAAACCCTCCAATACCAAAAGGTGGAGAAGTTAAACGCCCTCGAGTGTTTACACCCTTAGGGGACACCCTCGAGAATATTCTCAATCTTCTGACAGCACAGAAGAAAATTACACATCTTCTTCCACCAGCCAGCCCTAATGGACGAGGTTTCAATGCTACTCGGAAATGTGCTTATCATGCCGAGGCACCTGGACATGATACTCAGGATTGTTGGGCCTTGAAACACATGATCCAGGACTTGATAGACAACGGAGAGATCGTGGTCACCAAACCAGATCAACCTCATGTTCAAGACAACCCTCTTGCTCAACTCAAAGAAGAAGAGGTCAACATGATTAATTGGAGTAATGGACAAAATTCTAATTTCAACTGTGAATCCTCTCAAACCCTCAAAGACGGTGATGACAAATGGGACTATGCCAAGTTCCAGTTCACAATGGAATGAAAGATGAAAGCTCTATGCAAATAAATTGAGCAATTGGCGGAACTGGTGACTTATTAGCATCAAGTGACACGTCAGTTAATCAGCCAGGAGCATGCCAGTCTCCTACCTATTGTTATGAATATTCCCTCATCACTTTTAGAAAATGATGTTAGGTTTGTAATATTCAAGAACGCAATCAAATTGCATAAAAATAAGCGGAAACGTGTAAAAATCAGAGTTTAAAATTTTACAAACCATATACCCGGATCACCCTTTATGCAAAATTATTAATTAAACGAAAAAGATAACGAATAAGAATCATACCTTGAAGATCGAGCTTCCTCGGTACAAGTTCACCTCCAATCATTTTTCGCGTTCAACTTGAATCCACAGGGTTTGGTTCCTTCCTTTGATCAACGTTAGCCACCCATGTGTTTGGCCTCTAGAGGTGATCCACCAAGGAAGAAGAAGGATTCAAGAAGATGGGTGGTTGGCTAAACCCTAGTTTTTCTATCTCTATAGAAAAGGGCGTACTCTCCAACCATTGGAATTATAACGTCGTCTTAATATCGATATAAGACTCTCTTTATAAAGATATCAAGTAACCTTATTAAAATAAGGTATTATTTAATTAAACTCTTTTAATTAAATGGGCTCCCTAATCTTATTAGGGATAATTAATTAAACTCCTTTAATTAATTTTCCTTCTAATCCTATTAGGAATAAATGAGAGTACTTATATTAAATTAATTCCTAAACTCTTTTAGAAATTAAAATAATAATAATTGTAATAATATTAATAAGACTCCTCTTATTAATTTATATTTAATATTTCTAAAATATTAAATAATAAATATTAAGCTATTTAATTTATTCTATCACCATAGATTAAATTAAATATACATAACATATTATTACGATTATGCCATTAACATCTTAAATAATTATTCTTCCTTTTATGGTGTGACCCTTTAGGTTCTCCATATTAAACCGGGTTGTGAATAAATCAATTAGAACAATTCTAATCTTATTTAAATAAATAAATTAAACAATTAATTTATTTAAATAAATAATATTTATTCTACTAGGGATAAGCCTCCCTAGCGATCAACGACTTTCCGGATAATATAGATTTCAACATTAATCATAAAAGAACCTTTGAGTAAATAGTTACCGTATAATTCAATCCTTCCACCATACAATGTCCCAATTAAATATAAGATATGGAATTATTGTCAAGTCTTATTTTATTTAATTATATGTATTTCGATCCTTAAATTCACAACTCAAATAATGCAAATTAGAAACTCCTTTCTAATTTCATTTCGCCTTTGCCAAGGACTACTTGGGTTGTCATTTATCGAATCACATAGGACATTTCTCTTCTTTTAAATAAGTGGTAGATTCTTTATTGATCATACATTATCTCCATGTACAACTTATTATACCCAAGCATACCCTTTGATATACCCTAAGGGTCTTAAGGAATAAGTCAAAGTATAACTCATCATACACAAGATACTATGATGATCTCAAGTCCAAGGATCACTTGTATCTTACTATTACTACTGAGAATTCCTATTGACAGCAAGTAAAAGTCCATTAGGTATTCCTTAGCGAGCCACGTTCAGTGAACTTATTTTCTAATAAGCACCTTCATACTTGCTTTAGTGTCTCCACACAAATGATCATGAGATCAATCATCCTCATCCAATGAGCAAGCAACGTATGTACCAATCTATCCGGATTCACTAATCCCCAATTTAGTAATCCAATGATTGGGAACTATTTTAGTTTTAAGCTTTCTAAGAATTTAGATCTCATTAGAATGATCATCATCATTATTCTAAAAGCATTGCTTAAAACTATGGGTTTATCACATATTATAAAATAGCATCATGTAGATAATTAAAAGCCTTTAATAAATTAATACTTTTTATTAATAAATGAATAAGATTGTTACAAAGTATATGCTTTATCATCAAACATAATTGGCTTATGTGCATACTACTTTCAATCTCCCACTTGCACTAAAGCCAATCGTCATGGTATCTCATACTCTTCATCTCTAAGTGACGATTATCCTACTGTTGGATAAGCTTTAGTTAATGGATATGTAATGTTGTTCATGAGAGTCCACTATCTCTATAGTGATTTCCCATCTTTCAACGATTCTAATAATCAAATGAAAGTGCCACAACACATGTTTAGATCCAATATGAGACTTAGGAACTATTCCTAGTTCCGTAATGAACTTTTAATCCAAACAATCAACTTGCGACTTCATTTATAGCTATATACTTTGTCTTTATCACTAAACCAAAGAACTCTTTCTTTGTTTGGAACCTTTCAATTCATTGCACCTTGCTCAAGATAACGCTTTTACCTTAAAGTAGATTTTTTACGTCATCTTGGTGCATCTCGAAAAACTTGAGTCTGTTAAGCCCTCTAGTTTTAATTTAGACCCACCATGAATATGATCACATCCTTAGTCTTGGGTTAAGCACTTTAAGATATTTTTCAGCGACTCATAGTGAACTTCTCCATAATATGGTGATCAACATCAGGTCTCATACATTTCATTGCATACATGATTGTCACTCATGCGACCTCTCTTTTCAGGAGTCTGTGGGGACTATTAAGAGAGGTACACTCCATAGCTCATCGACATGAGATATCTCTTGGAGTTTGCCATGCTAAACGACTTTAGCATCAAATGAATATATGTTCCTTGGGTTAAGTCGAGCATCCTCTTGTATCTATCTATATAGATTTTATCCCCAATTAAGATACTCTTCCCAAACCATTCATGGAGGAATGTTTAGACAACTTTATCATTACTGATTGTAGCATTAGTATGCCATTCCTTATCCGTAGTATATCAACATATAATATTAGGAATGTCACTGGCGCTCCCACTGTCCCTTTTGTACACACTAGAACTCTAACCTCATCAGATGTAATTGGATCATCATCTTCATGATGTGTACCTCATCATCATCATCCATGATGAATCCATACCTCCTAGGTATCTTCAAGATTATTATTCGATTTGACGATTTGTTGTGGTACAATAGGTTTATCTATAGGTTCCTCTTATTTGACTTATAGTGTTTTGTGGTTCTTGAACTCTTCAAGATCTATTATCCTCCCACTAGCCCCTTCAATAATAAACACCTTTATCTTAGAAGGCGCGTGTTTCATAACAAATACCTTTTGCTAAGTAGGATTATAGAACATATACCCTAAACTTACTTTAGGATGTCCCACAAATTGTACTTGTCAAATCTTGTCCCAAGCTTATCCTTTGAAACATTTTCACATAAGTTGGACAACCCTTAACTTAACATACTTAAGATTAGGAATCCTCCACATCCATAACTTTTATGGAGTCTTGGGGGATTTTGAGGTTACCTTTTTAGTAGATATGTCTGACCATTTCTAGGACATGACCCTAGAGGGATACTGGAATGTCGGTAAAATTATTATGGACCGTACCATGTCCAACAAGGTACAATTTTTCCATTCAGATACATAAATCAATTATTGCATATCAGGAGGCGTCCATTATGAGAAAACCATTTGAGATGATCTAGAAACTTATTACACAAGTATTTATTCCTTGATCTAATCAAAGAATCTTAATACTTTGTCAATTTGTTTCATTTCAATTCTTTGAACCTTTCAAATAATTCATACTTGTATTCAAACAAATACATACATTCAACTCTTTGAATGATCATCTCCTTTTCTTATACTAATTTGTTCAATATGCAAAATTATTTTCATGTAAGTCAAGTATACTAAATTTATTAAGTAATATTCCAGTTCTATACAAAACATTATTATTATAAATAGAACAACAATTGTTCTTAATTATAATACCAAAGATTTCATTGTCCAACAATAAAATGGAAATAATATTTTTAACAAGGACTGGAATACAATAACAACTTATTGACTTAATAGATTTGCCCATAGGCATTGCTAAACTATAAGTTTCTATGGCTAATATAGCAACCTTTGTTACATTTCCCGCACATAGGATTACTTATATTTGTTTAGCTTTCTACTTCTGCTTGGTCCCTTCATAAATCTATATTTATGATAACCAAAGTCGGTATCCAATACTCAAGTAGAACCTTGACTTAAAGAAAAATTTATTTCAATCATGAACAAAAACTGTATTGTAACCAAAACTTCACTAAGCTTCTTTGGTTAGCCTCTGCAAGATTCTTCTCGCAGTTTCTTTCCAGTGTCCAGACTTATTGCAGTGGTAGCAAACTCCTTTGTCATCCATATCAGTTTTGTTCTTATTATCCTTTGTTTACGCCTTTCTGTTTACCTTCTTTGAATCGTTCTTCTTTTCAGAAGATCCTTTGGCCCCTACCAGTAAGGCATGGTCTTTCTTGGTTGGAAAGTGACTCTCAACATTTTTCAACATGTTAAGCAAATCAGCGAGACTGATATCTAGCTTGTTCATATGAAAAATTCACAACAATTGTGAAAGGACTCCGGGAGTGAGTGCAAGATCAAATCTTAGCTCAACTCTCCATCCATGACAAAAACTCGTTATCTTAATTGATCAATCAAATTGATAATGTTTAGGACTTTTATGCATGTATTATAGTGCCATTGGCCATTCTAGATCGGAAGAGCTCCTTAGATATCGATATCTATCGTCTACTTTCCTCACCATCAACTACTTGATGTGCGGGGAATATAGTAGGAGCATCCATAGTTTCATCCGACCATGAAGCTCTTTTTACTCATGGATGCGGCATGATGCATCGAGACAACTATGCATCATCTTACCACTTTCTAAAAGTAGCAATCTCTTCCTCGAGGCTTTATGCGCAACCATTGCGAGGATAGGCATATTAAGGATATAAGATAGCTTTTCATTAGTGAGAACTATTCTCAATTTCCTTAACCAATCCATTTAATTGATTCAGGTTAATTTAGCATCTAATATGCTTCATGATGATAGTAATTTTAGACATTGTAAAATTCTCGTAAATTAATTTGTAATTAACAACATTTTAACATACATTCTTTTATTAATTACCAAAATAAATTAGGTCTTGTTTTAAATTGGTATCTCCCACTATTTTCTTCAAACTATATTACCCTCACTTATAAAGTTAAGCAAAATCTAATTAAAGATTTGCTAGTGAGAATAAGGATCCCATTTCAAATGTATATAGCCTTGTGGTGACACAACAAACTATATATAAATAAATAGGTAGACAACTTTTGTCAATTACATCAACTATGCAACTCTTTTCTTTTGCCTCTTAGATTATTTTTGATCAAGTGGTGGCTCATAGAATCAAAATTATCCAAGTTAAGTCCGACCTAGCACTCCATATATTCAAAAAGAAAAATATCATCCTTGTGGTGACACAACAAAATAATATTGTTCAATTTTCTTTATAAGCATCAAATGAGATAAATTAACATCTTAAATACTTAATACTTGCCTTGTGGTGACACAACAAACTCATATTAAATATTTAATACTCTATTAATTTTATCATGCTAGAAGGCTGACGTTCGATATTCCAAATATCTTTGAGCGCTTAGGACATAATATAAAAATTTGAGGGTTTGTTATTAAAATGTCTCTTCATCTTGTTTAGCGCATGCATATATATATAAAATACGCGTTATATTAATGAACATGCGAAGCATGTTTGCATAATATATAATATATATAGTATAAGCATGCACATATAGAATACTATATTATACCCGGATTGATTATGGACTTTTATTCTAGTTTGGTTCACTAGAGCCACCAAGTGAACCAAAAAGGTCAAACCCTAGGGGTGCAAGAATTAATATTTAAATATAACTATTACATTAAAACCGGGCTCCATTACAAACGGGTCTTGGCGCTTCTTGCTCTTTGATCTCCAATTTTTCAAAATTAATTCTAACTATTCCTATTACAAAACTATTTAAAATAAATAGAAACCTTGATAAGCGATCGAGGGAAGTACATAGGAGGAGATAGAATTTACATTGAGAAAAATTAGAGAAGGCGAGGAATGTGAACCCCATTTAATAAAACCCATACATTCATGCATCCAACTAAAATAAAATCCAATCATATTGGTCAATAGTCCATAATCAATCCCATTTATTATCATACACATCATCATATGCATCAATAAATAACATTCATATCATGAATAATAAACATTCAATATATATATATATATATATTGATATCATTTAATGGCCAAATTTAGTTAGTATAAAATCTAATTTTGAATCAAAATAAACTCCTTTATTTTAATCCAAATTTAAATTAAAATAAAACTATTTTATTTTAATTCATCCAATTTTGAATAAAATTAACTATTTTATTTTAATCAAAATCTTTAAACAAAATAAACTCCTTTATTTTAATTAATTATGGAATCAAATTCCATATAAAAAAATAAACTCCTTTATTTAAGGAAACACCGATTTTTTTTTTCTATTCACAAATAAACTCCTTTATTTTGAATAATATGAAATCATATTTCATATTTAAATAAACTCCTTTATTTAAGGAAACACGGATTTTCTTTCCTATTCACAAATAAACTCTTTTATTTTGAATAATATGAAATCTTATTTCATATCTAAATAAACTCCTTTATTTAAGGAAACATGTAATCCAATTTCAACTCCAATTAGTTATCACGGAATCCAATTCCAACTCTAATTAGTTAGCATGAAATTTAATTTTAAAATTAAAATAAACCTCTTTTTTTTATATTTTAAAATTAAAATAAACTTTTTATTTTAAAATTAAAATAAATTTTTATTTTAATTATAAAATTATTAAAATATATATTACATATACATAATATATATTACGGTAATATATATATTATATATATAATATATAAGTAACATGAATCCCGTTAACTTCGATCCGTGCACTTGAATTCATGAAATCCTTTTAAATTAAATATTTTCTGCAACTTTAAAAAATTGGTTCACGTGAATCTCAAAAAAATGCATGCTCCTGCTACCTTTAATTACTGATTTAAAGATCTGGATTTCAGAAAAAAAAATTCATTCAAGAACTTTCTTAATGATTCGCGTGTCCTGCAATATATATCCCCTTGTTTATATGATTACTTGATTAGTTATATATTATATATAGATATATATCAAGTAACCTGACTTTAACTTGCAGGTACGGGACTAGCAAAATTACAAGATAGCGGTTTTTCATAAACAAGGCCTCGCGAATCACTGAAATAAAAATAGCTTCCTTTTTTATTTTAAATAAATTTTATACAATAAAATTATGCCCAATTAAATTGTTCTAAACACATATCAATATACATATCAAATTAAAACAATTAATAATTCGCATAAAAGTTTGGCTCTGATGCCACTGTTAGGTTTGTAATATTCAAGAACGCAATCAAATTGCATAAAAATAAGCGGAAACGTGTAAAAATCAGAGTTTAAAATTTTACAAACCATATACCCGGATCACCCTTTATGCAAAATTATTAATTAAACGAAAAAGATAACGAATAAGAATCATACCCTTGAAGATCGAGCTTCCTCAGGTACAAGTTCACCTCCAATCCTTTTCGCGTTCAACTTGAATCCACCGGATTTGGTTCCTTCCTTTGATCAACGTTAGCCACCCATGTGTTTGGCCTCTAGAGGTGATCCACCAAGGAAGAAGAAGGATTCAAGAAGATGGGTGGTTGGCTAAACCCTAGTTTTTCTATCTCTATAGAAAAGGAGCGTACTCTCCAACCATTGGAATTATAACGTCGTCTTAATATCTGATATAAGACTCCTCTTATAAAGATATCAAGTAACCTTATTAAAATAAGGTATTATTTAATTAAACTCTTTTAATTAAATGGGCTCCCTAATCTTATTAGGGATAATTAATTAAACTCCTTTAATTAATTTTCCCTCCTAATCCTATTAGGAATAAATGAGAGTACTTTTATTACATTAATTCCTAAACTCTTTTAGAAATTAAAATAATAATAATTGTAATAATATTAATAAGACTCCTCTTATTAATTTATATTTAATATTTCTAAAATATTAAATAATAAATATTAAGCTATTTAATTTATTCTATCACCATAGATTAAATTAAATATACATAACATTATATTATTACGATTATGCCATTAAATTCTTAAATAATTATTCTTCCTTTTATGTTGTGACCCTTTAGGTTCTCCATATTAAACCGGTTGTGAATAAATCAATTAGAACAATTCTAATCTTATTTAAATAAATAAATTAAATAATTAATTTATTTAAATAAATAATATTTATTCTCAATAGGATAAGCCTCCCTAGCGATCAACGACTTTCCGGATAATATAGATTTCAACATTAATCATAAAAGAACCTTTGAGTAAATAGTTACCGTACAATTCAATCCTTCCACCATACAATGTCCCAATTAAATATAAGACATGGAATTACCATCACAAGTCTTATTTTATTTAATTATATGTATTTTGATCCTTAAATGCACAACTCAAATAATGCAAATTAGAAACTCCTTTCTAATTTCATTCCGCCTTAACGCCAAGGACTCTTGAGTTGTCATTTATCGAATCACATAGGACATTTCTCTTTTAATAATAAGTGGTAGATTCTTTATTGATCATACATTATCTCCATGTACAACTTATTATACCCAACCATACCCTTTGATATACCCTAAGGGTCTTAAAGAATAAGTCAAAGTATAACTCATCATACACAAGATACTATGATGATATCAAGTCCAAGGATCACTTGTCTTACTATCACTACAGAATTCTATTGACGTGCAAGTAAAACTCCATTAGGTATTCCTTAGCGAGCCACGTTCAAATGAACTTATTCTCTAATAAGCACCTACATACTTGCTTTAGTGTCTCCACACAAATGATCATGAGATCAATCATCCTCATCCAATGAGCAAGCAACGATGTACCAATCTATCCGGATTCACTAATCCCCAATTTTGTAATCCAATGATTGGGAACTATTTTAGTTTTAAGCTTTCTAAGAATTTAGATCTCATTAGAATGATCATCATCATTATTCTAAAAGCATTGCTTAAAACTATGGGTTTATCACATATTATAAAACAACATCATGTAGATAATTAAAAGCCTTTATTAAATTAATACTTTTTATTAATAAATGAATAAGATTGTTACAAAGTATATGCTTTATCATCAAACATGATTGGCTTGTGTGCATACTACTTTCAAATGAAATGTTGGAAGACAAAGTGACAAAGAGAGCAAATGCCAAAGCCCATCGGGATTTCGCCAACAAAAGGGAATTCACCTATCTGGGCCAACCTATGGAGGAAATCCTTCATATGTTAATCAATGAAGGAAGGATCAGTTCCCTTCTACCTCCTATCAACCCCCGTTCAGGGAGATACAACTCTGATGGAGTGTGTCAATATCACTCCCAGTCTCGCGGTCACATCATAGAAGAATGTTGGGCACTCCGCCACCTTATTCAAAATCTAATTGACAGTGGTGTCCTGCGCCTAGCGAACGACGATACTGTGTTACGTGCAAGTGAGAATGCAGGCCCTACTAAGTGGAAAAGTGTGGTAGCAGTCATATCCACTGAAACTGATGGGATTAATACATTACTCACAACGCCTATAATTCAACTCAAGGGAGGCAACAATCCTTTGAAAGTGGCCGCTCCCGAGCCAATCAACTTGCCGTGCAGAGCATAATATCCTATTGTTAGCTTGCGCATATTTTCATGGAATTATGGAGAAGGTGAAGGATCCACCTCACATACAACTGCTATAGTGTCGAAGGAAAATCCATTGTATCTTCCCCACCGGGTGATGAAGCCCACCACCAAATCAAAGGGGAAAATACCCATGGAGAAGATTGAAAAATTCCTCCGCGCTAGGGTGGTTTTAAGCTTGAAAAAAGCTCCATAACAAATATCAATTTTGGACTTGGTCCTAATTTCTGAGAATCACTGAAGGTCTTGTTAAAAGTTTTAGAAGAAGCCTATCTACTTACATCAGTTGATACGGAACAATTTCAACATCTGGTTGATCACATTTTCAACAACAATGTGATATCCTTCACTGATGATGACATACTGTAATAACCGTGAATTTTAAGTCACTATATATGTATGCACATTATTGATATTTTAAAACATTGTGTTATATAAGGATTTAAATGTGACAACACATGTGAAGTGGTGCATGAGTCAATTAACATATATACTATAGTTATGGATACATACATTTATAGATTTCATTAAAAATGAAAGCTTCGTAACCTAATTATACATTAGGTAAGACTATTAAATAACCTAAGGGTTATGGTAATTGTGACAACCCCAAAATAGGTCCAATCTACCCAACCTATTTTGAGTCGCCAAATACATGGTACAGAAAACAACTACAACTTTATTACAACAATTGTCGTGCAAAATACAACAACACATATGCTGTGAGTTTGGATACAAATATATACCAAATGTGACTCGTGACCCCAACCATAATGTGGCAAATGTCCCATCAGTGGACAGCACCTCACAGTGATACCTACATAAAGGTATAGTCAAAAACTGTTTTAGAAATTAGAATCTTTGGGAAGTGCTCAAGGAAACCTTTGTACATGGGAGGCCATGCATCTAGGTTATGATAGATATCATATGGCCACAGAATTATCCTTGGTTGACCCAATAGACCCCAAAGAAAAATGAGAAGATTACTATCATATTCTTTCCAATGGTGAGTCTTCTCTTGATATATCATTATCTCCGCTGTCTCTAATTAAGAATTATACTTCAAACAAACACCAAGATTATATAGGTAGTGCTCATAGATATACTCAGCAAGTGGAAGTGCACAACCGTGTCTTATGATGACACGAGGTTGTATGTCATTAGACATCTTGTATGATAGTAACAAAACCCCCTTCCAACGTTGGGTTTGCCTCACCCTAGTTGATTCACTAAATGTAACTACTATATGATGACCATCGTTTCTTCCTCTATTACTCCCGCTCGACCCAGCTACACTCTTATTACCTGAAAGGAGTTGTGAAGCAAAAGGGTGAGCACAACTAGCTCAGTAAAGAATATCATGACTAAAGATAATTAAATTATCAATAGCCTTCATCAGTAATAAATCAGAGATTAGAATATATGGTAGATGATAAAACTTTTCAACCATAGTTGCAGCGGAACGAGCAATCCATTAGAAGAGTCAAATAGACCATAAAGTCTACTATCTTCTCCACATTAAAGTCCACCAACAATGTTTTATCCCTGTAACATCACTCAAAAGTTCTTTTCCACAATTATATGAATAACTCATAATCATAATTGTGATTCTAAATTCCTCTTCGCACCCAGGACGAAGATAATTTTCATCACATGTCTTTACCTAAAATATCAAAGATCATGGTTATACCAAATCACAGTTCCTGTTTATAATCATACTAACAATTTCATCTTTGCACTACGGGCCAAAGATATTCATCAACATACCATCTTTTGCACTCTGGTGCCAAAGATATTCAATAACAACAGTCATCTTTGCACTACGGGCCAAAGATATTCATCAACAATTCATCTTTGCACTGCAGACCAAAGATATTCCTCACCAGTTCATATTTGCACTACAGGCCAAATATATTCATCAACAGTTCATATTTGCACAACAGGCCAAATATATTAATATCTAAAAGAAATATATAATCATTTCAGAATTTATATAAACAATAATTATAACCATGTTAATAAATTCATCTTTACACTTAAGCTAAAGATATTCAAGTATAAATTCAATGGTCATGATCATACCAGTTAACAATCCATCTTTGCACTACAGGCTAAAGATATTCCTCAGTCACGATCATACCAATAATTTACCCATCTTTACACTCAAGTGAAAGAGAAATTCAGGGTTATAAAAATGTTATATATGATAATAAAAACAATATGATCAACAACTGTATTTATTTTCAAGAGAAACAATCATAAATCAACGATAATTTAGTCAGAAAAAGAAACCAATTTTTGACGTGAATAGTACTCGTGAATAGTAACTCGTGAATAGTAACTCATGAATAGTAATTCGTGAATAGTAACTCATGAATAGTAACTCGTGAATAGTACTCCGTATTCGTACATAGTACCGTATACGTAAATAATGTCATATACGTAAATATTGCCATATACATGAATAGTGTCGTATACGTGAATAGTGCCGTATACGTGAATAGTAACCCCGACTCAAAAAGGTAGAAATTCCATAATAAGATCCATACCAATATGTCAGTATAATGATATTGAAAGAATAACATCATTATGAAGAATATAACATCCCTTAATATCCCTTAGTATCCCTTACTATCTTTTACTATCCCTTACCTCAAAAGAGCAGTACTTCAAACTGGATATCGGATATGATGCTGAAAGAAATTTGCACTGATGAATAGCAACTCACCAAGTATCTAAATACTCACAAAATACGCTCGATAATATAGAGAGAGAAAGAGAAAAAGCTTATGTTTTTGGTGTGATTTTCAATTCTAACTTAGCCCTCTATTTATAGGAAAATGTTAGCACGCCGAAGCAGACTTGACCTGCAACCTGATGGTTTTACCTGTTACTATTCCACCTACCAAAAATCAGCCACCATCCTCAACAACCAAAAGTGGGGCCCACCCATTTCTAGAATTTTCTACCAAAATCATTTATAAACCTAATTTCTGAATCAGTCACCTCTTAAAATTCATAACAAATCATTCGTTCATTTTTAATAGTTCAAAATTTGTGGACATATACTCAACTTATATATGTATAACATATCCAAAAATTACAAAGATCCAACGGTCAGATTAAAAATTATAACTTACGCAATAGAGCTTTAAGAACACCGATTTGATCTTTTAATACCTCCAATCCGACAAAATACTGATAAAACACCTCGACATTAATTCCTTCATTTATAACCACATAAATAAATCCATCATTTATATCCATATCAAATAAATATTTTCTTATCATATAAATCAATAATTAATTATTCACAAATAATATACTGCTGAATCACAATAATAATGACAACCAGCAGGTTCTCAGGAAAGAGGGGCTTTCCGATAAGGATTTCTCCTTACTGGCGCGCAATTAGGTGACCAAACCTCTCCTTCACAGAACTTTCTAGACATTGCCAATAATGCTATCAAATAATATTATTCAAATAATATGAATTATTGATTTAATAATGGAGATACAATGCAGTGACAATTATTGAAACAACAATAATATAAAATATCAACGTAGCAATTATTGAATCAATAAAATAAAATATTGAACAATAATTACTGTAACAATTATTGAGTAGTGACTTCTTACGTAAGGATCAATAATTCAAAAAAACTGTGTAAAACCATGTGCTACTGTGCAAACACGCGTATTACTGTATTTTAACCACCGAGTATTCTAACAGTGTTAACGGTAACAACTACGTCGTTATTTACAAAAACTCAATTTTTGTCATTTTCTTCATCCGACAGTTATTCGTTATGGGGCCCACAAATGGCTACGCAGTCGTACGAATATTCTCTGACAGAAAAAATATTTCACGACCAAATGAATATTCCCCGACAATTGAATATTTTATAACCACTTGCGTATTTTGAAAAAAATTCATATCTCACCTTTAACTTTAAACTTTTATCAATTTAATCATTTACTAAATAGGAAAATTGAATACTTTTATTTCATAAAATTCGGGGTCTTACAATCTCCCCTCCTTATAAAATTTCGTCCCCGAAATTTACGTACCTGGTATTTCAAAGAGTTGAGAATACCTTGCTATCATTTCAGATTCTATATCCCCTGTCATCATGATTTCTCCATTGCTCATCTCCTGTATTTCAGATATCATTCTAGAATACAGCTTCAAAACAAGGGTTAATTGAACAAATTAACATATCACATAATATCCCCGTATTGTGACTGACCAACAAATAAACTTAGGTAGGACACACTAGAGAAGGATTTACTCATCTCTCCCCTCCAAGTTTTATTACCCGATCTCCGCTAGAGATCATATCCCTAAGCTCTGATACCAACTCTGACAACCCCAAAATAGGTCCAATCCACCCAACCTATTCTGAGTCGCCAAATACTATACAGAAAACAACTACAACTTTATTACAACAATTGTCATGCAAAATACAACAACATATATGCTGTGAGTTTGGAACAAATATATACCAATTGTGACTCGTGTCCCCAACCGTAATGTGACAAATGTCCCATCAGTGGACCGCACCTCACAGTGATACCTACATAAAGGTATAGTCAAAAACTGTTTTAGAAATTAGAATCTTTGGGAAGTGCTCAAGGAAACCTTCGTACATAGGAGGCCATGCGTCTAGGTTATGATAGATATCATATAGCCACAGAATTATCCTTGGTTGACCCAATAGACCCCAAAGAAAAACGTGAAGATTACTATCATATTCTTCCCAATGGAGAGTCTTCTTTTGACATATCATTCTCTACTGTCTCTAATTGAGAATTATACTTCAAACAAACACCAAGATTATATAGGTAGTGCTCGTAGATATACTCAACAAGTGAATGTGCACAACCGTGTCTTATGATGACACGAGGTTGTATGTCATTAGACATCTTGTATGATAGTGACAAAACACCCTTCCAACGTTGGGTTCGTCTCACCCTAGTTGACTCACCAAATATAACTACTAAATGCTGACCATCGTTCTATTCCCCTGTTACCCCCGCTCGACCCAGCTACACTCTTATTACCTGAAAGGAATTGTGAAGCAAAAGGGTGAACACAACTAGCTCAGTAAAGAATCATGACTAAAGATAATTAAATTATTAATAGCCTTCATCAGTAATAAATCAGAGATTAGAACATATGGTAGATGATAAAAATTTTCAACCATAGTTGCAGCGGAACGAGCAATCCATTAGAAGAGTCAAATAGACCATAGAGTCTATTATCTTCTCCACATTAAAAGTCCACCAACAGTGTTTTATCCCAGTAACATCACTCAACAGTTCCTTTTCACAATTATATGAATAACTCATAATCATAATTGTGATTCTAAATTCCTCTTCGCACTCAGGAAGAAGATAATTTTCATAACATGTCTTTACCTAAAATATCAAAGATCATGGTTATACCAAATCAAAGTTCCTATTTATAATCATACTAACAATTTCATCATTGCACTACGGGCCAAAGATATTCATTAACATACCATCTTTGCACTACAGGACAAAGATATTCAATAACAGGTCATCTTTGCACTACGGGCCAAAGATATTCATCAACAATTCATCTTTGCACTACAGGCAAAAATTATTCCTCAACAGTTCATATTTGCACTACATGTGCCAAATATATTCATCAATGATTCATATTTTGCACAACAAAGCCAAATATATTAATATCTCAAAGAAATATATAATCAATTCAGAATTTATATAAAAAATAATTATAACCATGTTAATCAATTCATCTTTACACTTAAGCTAAAGATATTCAATTATAAATTCAATGGTCATGATCATACCAGTTAACAATCCATCTTTGCACTAAAGGCTAAAGATATTCCTCAGTCACGATCATACCAATAATTTACCCATCTTTACACTCAAGTGAAAGAGAAATTCAACATCAGGGTTATAAAAATGTTATATATGATAATAAAAACAATATGATCAACAACTGTATTTATTTTCAAGAGCAACAATCATAAATCAACGATAATTTGGTCAGAAAAGGAAACCAATTTTTGTTGTGAATAGTACTCGTGAATAGTAACTCATGAATAGTAACTCGTGAATAGTAATTCGTAAATAGTAACTCATGTATAGTAACTCGTGAATAGTACTCGTATTACGTACATGTAATCGATACGTAAATAATGTCATATACGTAAATAAGTGCTATATATACATGAATAGTGCCGTATACGTGAATAATGTGCAGATATCGTGAATAGTAACCCGACTCAAAAGGTAGAAATTCCACAAGAAGATCCATACCAATATGTCAAGATAATGATATTGAAAGAATAACATCATTATGAAGAATATAACATCCCTTAATATCCCTTATTATCCCTTGTTATCCCTTACCTCAAAAGTTAAAGATTTAACCGGATATCGGATAAAGAATGAAGGAAACTTCAGATCGATGAATAGCAACTCACCAAGTATCTAAATACTCACAAAATACGCTCGATAATATAGAGAAAGAAAGCTTATGTTTATGTTTCGGTTTGATTTTCAATTCTAACTTAGCCTCTATTTATAGGAAAATGTTAGCACGCCAAGGCAGACTTGACACGCAACTCGATGGCTTTACTCGCTACTATTCCACCCACAAAAATCAGCCACCATCCCCAACAACCAAAAGTGGGGCCCACCCATTTCTAGAATTTTCCACCAAAATCATTTATAAACCTAATTTCGAATCAGTCACCTCTTAAAATTCATAACAAATCATTCGTTCATTTTTAACAGTTTTAAATTTGTGGACATATACTTAACTTATATATGTATAACATATCCAAAAATTACAACGATCCAACGGTCAGATTAAAAATTATAACTTACTCAATAGAGTTTTAAGAACACCGATTTGATCTTTTAATACCTCTAATCCGAAAAAATACTGATAAAAGACCTCAACATTAATTCCTTCATTTATAACCACATAAATAAATCCATCATTTATATCCACATCAAATAAATATTTCCTTATCATATAAATCAATAATTAATTATTTACAAATAATATTATAGAATCACAATAATGACAACCAGGCAGTTCCCATGAAAGAGGGGCTTTCGATAATGATTTCTCCTTCTTGGGCGCAATTAGGTGACCAAACCTCTCCTCGATGAGAACTTTCTAGACATTGCCAATAATGCTATCTAATAATATTATTCAAATAATATGAATTATTGATTTAATAATGGAATATTGTAAAGTTGACAATTATTGAAACAACAATAATATAAAATATCAACGCAAAGCAATTATTGAATCAATAAAATAAAATATTGAGCAAGTAATTATCGTAACAATTATTGAGTAATGTCTTCTTACGTAAGGATTAATAATTCAAAAATACTGTAAAACCGGTGTAATGCTCTTTCATGCAAACACGCAGCGTAGACATCGTATTTTAACCACTGAGTATTTCAATAGTGTTAACGGTAATAACTAAGCCGTTATTTATAAAAACTCAATTTTTGTCATTTTCTTCATCCGACAGTTATTCGTTATTGGGCCCACAAATGGTTGCGTCGTCGTACGAATATTCTCTGACAGAGAGAATATTCCACGACCAAACGAATATTCTCCGACAATTGAATATTTTATAACCACTTGCGTATTTTGAAAAAAATTCATATCTCACCTTTAACTTTAAACTTTTATCAATTTAATCATTTACTAAATAGGAAAATTGAATACTTTTATTTTATAAAATTCGGGATCTTACAGTAATAATGAAAGGTTGGTATTTAATATGTATACTAACTTAAGTGGATAATATTGTTATTTCAGGTGACTAATAATTTTAAACCTAATTAAGTTATGAGCTAAAGTCACATGTATAAGTAATTAAATTTCATATGATTGGAAATGGAAACCCTAAATAATTAAATTGGGTATCATATATTAAAATTGCTAGACTATGTTTATTACCTAGCCCAAAACAATTAAAGGAGAAGTCCAAAGGAAATAAAATACAATCCAATACTTAGCCCACTTGATTAGGGATATTGTAGACATTTGATTAATAAAAATTGGGCATTTAAAAGAAAAGCTAAATGGAGGATATTATGGGCTAGAGATCAGGCATATAGGGCCACCCTTAATGATGTCTAGACTAATTGAGGTAATAATACAAAAGCACCCTTAATCATGTCTAGACTAATTGAAGTAATAATGCGAAAGTACCCTTAATCATGTCTAGACTAATTGAAGTAATAATGCAAAGCTTTTACCCAATGGACAAAAGAATAGATGTGGGGGTAATAGCTAGATTCACTAAGTGTATCTATACTTTTTGCAAGTATCCTTTTATTTCATTTTTAGTTCATTTCTTCTCTTCATTCCTTCTAAGCTTGCCAAAAAGAAAACCAAAGAGAAAGAAAAGAGAGAGAGGTTCAGCTATTGAGAAAGAGAGAGAGAGGAGTGCTAGTTTGTTCATGCCTCCTAAGTTTATTACTTACTTTGGTAGATCAAGAAAGGTAGCAACCAAAACTAGGTGAAGTTCTCATCCTTATCTTTACTTATTCTTCTTTTATTTTCAGTTTTTATCTCATCATATGTGGGGGTTATGGTCTAATAATCTATATACCTTAGTTCTACATATCATCATGTAGGGAATTAAGTATCTTGAGTGTTAGATCAAAGACTTAGAGGAAGAAAATGAGCATATGTTCTCCAAGGGTGAAAACTCTTGTTTTTCTTCCACTAAATCTTGTGTAACTCAAGTTTTACAACTTGGAATTGTGATCCGTCGGAAGGGGTGCTAGATACATGAGTTATGTAGTAAACTCAAGTGGTAGAACACAAATCTAGCAAGTTTTGAAACCTTTGGAACGGTTTTTCCCAAAATAGTCCACTTTGTTTGTTAAGGGTTCAAACCCTAAAATAGTTACTGATCCCGTTTTTCTTGGGACTGTTTTGGTCAGTTAAATGTACTTTAAAAATTTGGGAAAAATCACAGAGGTACCTTGAGAAGTTATGTACATGCAGGAAAAAGAACGGACACGTTTCAAGTTATATATTGTGCGTAATGACTATTTCTGTTAAGGACTCCGAAATATTAACCTTCGAATGTCTCACTCTGTATACACTGGAAAATCCCGAAATTTATACAGTAGCTTCATATATATTAAGAGAGCATACCCTGAAAATTTCAGATTTTTCTGAGCAAAACTCAATTTATGAAAAATGGGGCAAGATCCAAGTTTTTTAGACACTTTAAAAATAGTAAATTATTTTCTAAAATTCCAGAAAGTTTTGGGGATCATTTTTGGTTCATATGCTATCAAAATCCTGAAGATGAAATTTTTTGGAATCAGTTTGCTATTTTTCCTAAAAATGATTAAGTTATGAATAAAAGAAAATAAATAGTTTTTAATGAGAAAAATGTGATTTTTGTGCTTTAATACTCATAATATGGAATATCATGACTATCTTAGGGTATTTTGGTAATTTACAATGATAAATATTATTTATGACCTTTTATGGATATTAAATAAGAGGTTAATAAAGGATGAACAATTAGAATAAATTGTTTAATAATTTAATAAGTCATTGAAATATTATTATAGTATTAATAATATTAGGAGATAATATTGTTATATAAATAAAATATTAAGATTAAAATTTTGTTAAAATATTATTAAATAATTAATAATATTGGATTAAGATATTAATCTTAGATTAAAATATTATTAAAAGATTAATAATATTAGATTAAAGTATTATTATTAAATGATTAAAATATTATTAAATAATAATATTCAAGATTAAATAAAATGTTATTAAATGTAATAACATTAGTAAAGGAATAAAATATTATTAAATGATTGATAATATTAGTGAGTGAATGAAAGTATTATTAGTGAACCAATAATACTAGAAGGTGAATTAAATATTATCTAGGTTAATAATATTATGTGAATTAAAGGTAGTCGATAATTAATGGTAACACTATCTGACAGGATAATGTTTATAAGAACTAAATGTAATGTATAATATCTATGTGATTACATAATCTAATGTTATACTATGACTAATTGAAAGATTAACTATAGGTCTCTCAAAGGAAGATAATATAAGCTGCGCATAGTGGATATAAATAAATTAGAGTAAGTAGTAATCTATGATTTGAGGCAAGTTTCCTAACTCAAACTCAAGTTATTATTTTCAAAGCATGTTAGTGAATAATTATTGATGATTATTCACGCCTCATATTGATTATTGAAATACGCACTTTGTGCGTATTGAATTAGCTCTATTGCTATTGAAGCGTGAATTAAATTAAAGTTCTTTATTTATGACCTGTTTATGAAATAGATCTATGCTAATTATATCAGCTAGATCAAGCATGTCTAAATTTGTTAACTCAAATGTGTTTTAAATAGCTGTTCTTATTAAATTGATATGATAAAAACTCTTGACTGAGAAAATGATGAATTTGATTAAGGCATGATATCAATGCCGAATTATTAAGTGTTTATGCATAAATCACGAGGT
Source organism: Panax quinquefolius (assembly GCA_020205615.1). Lineage (NCBI taxonomy): Eukaryota > Viridiplantae > Streptophyta > Magnoliopsida > Apiales > Araliaceae > Panax > Panax quinquefolius. The sequence goes on from CM035172.1 coordinate 66,902,094, forward strand.
ATGAAAGGCTGATCCCCTTGAATACCAAAACTTATTAAGAGGTCTAGTTTAAATCACTAAGCACCTTGGCAATTGTTCATGGTTATTCAAAACCACTCAGTTCATGTTATTCAATTAACGAATATTTAATTGTTGATTATTAATTCATGTTCCTTCACAATCTTATACTATTGTTGAACATTGAACACAATATTTCTATCTAAGTCATGATATATCTCCCTTGTATATGAACTTGTGAAGCAAATTAGTTGCTTACTCTTGCTATATCATGACATCTATTTCAGTTAAGCCCGAAAGATCCAACACGAAGAACAAGGGCAAGGGCAAGATCCAGGAGTAGTTTAGAATGAATGTGAATTTAATTATTATCTGATGGAATTTCTTAAGTAAACTGTTTGTATTATGAATGGTGTATTTAAAGTTAAGGTTATGGAGACCTTGGGACCAGTTTATAAGACTTTATTATAATGAACAATGTATGTTTATTATTTCGTAGTAGTTATAGAATGCTTATGATGATGATAGATCGTGAGCACTGAATCTGAGGTTAGAGAACCTGGATTTTGGGGCGTCACACATACCGTCCGAAGGAACCGGTCATTGCAAGCCATTGCACGTTGTGATCTTGTCCTCCGGATATATGGTATCTGGAGTGTTAATAGATGGAGGTTCCTCTCTGAATATGTGCCCCTATGCTACCTTGGTGAAGATGAATATCAATCTCAACCGAATTCGGAGTAGCCATACTATCATCAAAGCTTTTGATGGAGCCCGACGAAATTCGATCGTAGTAATTGAGCTGCCAATCGAAATTGGTCCTCACACATTCTGCGTATCTTTCCATGTGCTTAAGATAGATTCGGGATACAACCTGCTCTTGGGACGACCATGGATTCGCATAGCTGGGGCAGTCCCCTCCACCCTTCATCAACAATTGAAATACATTATCAAAAATAGCATGGTCACGGCCAATGCTGAACCACAGTGTCCTCAACACAGGGACATGTTGTTCATCAATGCCAATGCGGATGTTAAACCAGTCAGTTTTCAAGCTTTGGAAATAAGCAATACCCAATACCATGCTATTAGAATTCCATTGCCCGAACCCAAGATTTTTGTCGAGATAATGTCGGCTACTCAAGAAATGATGTCGTTGGGTCATAAGCCAGGACAAGGGTTGGGTAAAGATTATCAGGGTATCAAATACTCGATTCGCTTAACCAGACAAACTGGAACAGCTGGGCTAGGCTATGCTGCCAGTTTTAGTCACAAGAATCCTCATAAATATCAGCAGATTCCTTCAGCTTCAACCATGTGGCATTTATCTTTGCCTTCAAACTCTGAGTCCGCACAACCTCCTGTAAAGGTGCCAGCCAATGTTATGGCTATGTTATTTCCCAAGCCGATACCGGTGAAGGAGAAAGAAATCTTTGTTCCAAATCCCGCGGTGGAAGAAGAGGAACGAAGAATCAAGCAAGACGTCATCCGAATGATGTCAGGCATACGCATCATCGATCATGACGAACATACCAATAGATACACCCCAGACGATGATTGCCCAGACGTAATGGCCAACATGCGGAACAGGGAGGATGATGACAATCCCTCCATAACTGCGGTCCACCCGGACATTGCCCATGCCAATTGGAACAGCATTCCTTGCATTGGTCGTCAAGGGTAAAGCGGCGTAAACTCTATCGCATCAGAGATATAATAACCGCTTACTTTTTTATACAGTATTAGCAGTTTATTTTGTCAGTATATGCTAACACTGTGTATGATCAACACATTTCATATATACTAAGTGAAAGCATATTTTGTTTTGAAAGATCAATTTTAGATGTTCTGATTTTACGTCATTTGCTCTTCTCTACAAGGATTGTACCTTTGATGTAGAGATGAATTCAGCCTTGATGGATATACCGGATGACATTGAGGTGCCTCTAGAAATTCAAGAATGGGTCAAAGACAAACCTAAACCCAACCTTGATAAAACCACTTCTTTCAATCTCGGAACCTTAGAAAGCCCTAAGTTAATCCAGATTGGTTCAGACCTTACCCCAGACCAAAGGAATGACATGGTTACGCTATTAACCAAATTCTAGGATGTGTTTGCTTGGTCTCATGAAGACATGGTGGGTTTGTCCACTGATATTGTCCTTCATTGCCTTCCCATTAAAGATGGATTTAAGCCAGTCAAGCAAAAGCTCAGGCAATTGAAACCTAAATGGAGTTTAAAGGTGAAAGAAGAAATTATGAAAAAATTCTTCATCTTTTCTTCTAGTTCCCACGTTGCTTCTTCAGCGTCGTGGTTCTTCCATAATACTTTTACTGATGGTATTACCTTGTTCCTCAGAACTTGTTCCTTTCTATCAATGATCTGCATCAGCGACTCTTCATATGATAAGTCTTTCCCGATATGAATCGGCTCATACTCGATTACATGTTTATAGTCCGACTTATATGGATGTAATACAGATACGTGAAACACGTTATGTGTTCGTTCTAGGTTTGGAGGTAATGCTATCATATATGCTTCCTCTCCCACCCGTTTTAATACTTCAAAAGGTCCTATAAACCTTGGACTTAACTTTCCTTTCTTTTCAAAGCGTATCTTTCCTTTCCAGGGAGATACCTTTAGAAACACATACGAGCCCACCTCAAACTCTCGACTTAGTCTATGTGAGTCCGCATACTTCTTACATCATCCTTGAAATGTGACGAGACGCATCCGAATTAACTTTACCACATCCGCTGTCTGCTGCACCAATTCTGGTCCTAGCATCCGGCGTTCTCCCACCTCATCCCAACACAAAGGTGTTCTGTACTTTCTCCCATACAGAGCTTCGTACGGCGGCATGCCTATGCTTGCATGATAACTGTTGTTATATGCAAACTCTACTAGTGGTAGGTGATCATCCCAACTACCCTTGAAATCCATGACGCAAGACCTCAACATGTCTTTAAGTGTCTGAATTGTCCTTTCGCTCTGCCCATCAGTTTGTGGATGATAAGTTGTGCTTAACCTCAGCTGTGTTCCCAACTGCTCTTGCAAACTCCTCCAAAAGTTCGATGTGAATCGTGGATCACGATCTGACACAATCAATATTGGTACTCCATGTCTGGAAATGATTTCCTTAACATAAAGTTTAGCTAACTGGTCTAAGTTATACTTGACCCTAATTGGCAAAAAGTGAGCCGACTTTGTCAACCGGTCCACTATTACCCAAATCGAATCGTACCCTTTTTGTGTCGTCGAAAGTCCCACCACGAAATCCATCATGATATGCTCCCATTTCCATTCTGGAATCTCCAATGACTATAATAAACCACTGGGTCGTTGATGTTCGGCCTTAACTTTTTGACAAGTTAAGCACCTACTCACATACTCTGCTATTTCTCTCTTCATGTTTGGCCACCAAAAACTCTGTCGAAGGTCTTGATACATCTTAGTGCTACCATGAAGTATCGAGTACCTCGAACTATGAGCTTCTTGTAACACTTGCTCCTTTAATTCTGTCTCATTCGAAACCCAAATTCTTCCCTCAAATCTTAATAATCCCTCATTATCAAGACTATACTTAACATCTTCCTTCTCGGATAACCGCTTCTTCATTTGGTTACACTCATCCATCTTGAGTTGTACCTCCTTGACTCTTTCTACGATGGTAGATTGCATCTCCGTCACAAAGAGTAACTGCCCCGAATCAATCGACATCTTCACTTCTATTTCCATCCTAGCCCTCTCTGTTATTAACTCATTTTGAGCCGTTAACATAGACAACTTTTCCCGACCCTTCCTACTTAAGGCATTGGCAACTACATTGGCCTTCCTAGGGTGATACAGGATCTCACAATCATAATCCTTTATCAACTCCAGCCATCTTCTCTGTCTCATATTCAACTTCTTCTGAGTGAAGATATACTTTAGACTTTTATGGTCCGTATATATCTCACATTTTTCCCCATAAAGATAATGTCTCCATATCTTTAGGGCAAAAACTACCGCGACCAGTTCCAGATCATGAGTAGGATAAACTTTCTCATAATCCTTCAACTGCTGAGATGTATACGCAATGACTTTGCCATGCTGTATAAGCACACAACCAAGTCCTTTATGCGAAGCATCACTATACACTACAAAATTTCTCGTGTCATCTGGCAAGGACATAACAGGAGCTTCACTTAATCTCTTCTTCAGTTCTTGAAAACTGTCTTCACATTTATCCGTCCATACGTATTTTACCGTCTTCCTTGTTAAATTAGTCAACGAGGTAGCTATCTTCGAAAAATCTTGGATAAATCTTCGATAGTACCCTGCTAACCCTAAGAAACTTCGCACCTCAGTCGGCGTTTTCGGTTGTTCCCAATTCATTACTGCTTCCACCTTCACTGGATCCACTAAAATCCCCTCTTGGTCAATGCCATGACCTAAAAACTGCACCTTTTTTAGCCAAAATTCACATTTGGTGAATTTCGCATATAACTTCTCCTTCCTTAGTGTCTCCAACACTAATCTTAAGTGTTCGACATGATCTTCTGGCATCTTAGAATAGACTAGAATATCATCGATAAATACCATGACGAACTTGTCCAAATATAGTTTGAACACTCTGTTCATCATATCCATAAATGCAGCTGGTGCATTCGTCAACCCAAATGACATCACTAGAAACTAATAATGACCATAACGAGTCGTGAATGCAGTCTTTGGTACATCTTCCTTCCTAACCTTCAATTGATGATACCCCATCTGCAAATCTATTTTAGAAAAATACTTTGCCACTTTCAATTGATCAAAGAGATCATCGATCCTGGGCAATGGGTATTTATTCTTTATCGTTAACTTGTTCAACTCCCAATAGTCGATACAAAGCCTTAACGATATGTCTTTCTTCTTAACAAACAACACCGGTGCTCCCCACGGCGAAACACTTAGTTGAATGTACTTCTTGTCCAATAGTTCTTATAACTGAACCATTAGTTCTTTCATTTCCACAGGTGTCATACGATACGAGTGCCCTTGAGACCAGTGTCGTTCCTAGCACAGTGTCTATCACAAATTCGATCTCCCTATCCGGCGGTAAACCCGGTAACTCACTTGGAAATACATCCATGAATTCGTTTACTATAGGTATTTGTTCCATAGTTGCTCCCACTCTCTGGGTATCAACAACATGGCATAGGTAACCTATATAACCCTTTCTTAAAAGTTTTCTAGTTTGTGTCATCGTAAGGCAACACGGACGTCCCGGCAATTTACTACCGCAAAATACTACAGGAGGTTGTTTCAACGTCCTGATGTTCACACATTTCTTTTGACAATCTATAATTGCTCCATGGTTAATTAACCAATCCATCCCGAGAATTACATCAAATTCTCCTAACTTTATCGGTATCAAATCTACCGATAACTTACAGCCACGTACCTCTACGCAACAACTCCTATGAATATCTTCAACAGGAATTATCTCTTCATTTGTTACCTTAATGTTCAAAGGTATAGGCAATTTTTTGGGAAATAATTCTAGTCGTCTAGCAAAATCACATGCTATAAACAAACAAGTAGCACCCGAATCAAATAACATGTATGCATTTATATTGTTGATCGAAATAATACCTGCAACTACATCCCCTGATGCCATCGCATCTTGGACCGTCATATTAAAAGTGCGGGCCATTGATTTCCCTGGCTGAGCTAGACCACTAATAGCTAACTTCCCGCTATTAGTTCCTTTATTTCCTTCTATCCCCTTCTTCGGGCAGTTCTTTGCTATGTGGTCAGTTGATCCACATACAAAGCATCCGTGATTTTTCTTCGGATTGGGACAATTAGACGAAATGTGCCCTTCCTGTCCACAATTATAACATACTGCCTTACCTTTGAGACAGACTCCTAAGTGAGTCTCCCCATAGGTTTTACAGGCCTCCATCCTCCTCTTGGAGTCCCCTTGTTTTACTCCGGTATTCCCAGAGTTAAAACCCTTTCTCTTCTGACCGTCGCCACTTCCACTGACTCCCTCGGTCTTGGTCCATCCATCAACCCTGCCTTTGGTCTTCTTATCTTTGTGGTACTGGCTAAGAGCCTCATTCCCACCTTCGACAATTATTGCCTTTTCTAGTATGGTTCCAAAGGAAGTACTTTGGAACACAGAGATTCGGCTATAGAGCCAGGGTTTCAAGCCTTGCTTGAACCTTCTAGCCTTTCTCACTTCAGTGTCCACTTGATGTGGAGAAAATCGTGTTAGTTCATTAAACTTGGCAGCATACTGGGGAACTGTCATATCCCCTTGTCTCAATTCCATAAACCTCATCTCCATCCTCCCTTGCATACTCGTGGGAAAATAGTTCTCAAAGAAAATCTCCTTGAACCTCTCCCACGTTAGGTTTCCTATATCGACCCTAGTCTGGTTTGCCTCCCACCAGAAGTTGGCCTCTCCTTTCATCAAATAGGTTGCAAAGGCAACCTTTTGACCCTCCTCAACATTTTCTATTACAAATGCTTTCTCGATTTCTTTTACCCAAGTCTGGGCTTCTATAGGGTCCGTAGTTCCCTTGAACTCCGGCGGACCTACACTTTTGAAATCCTTAAAAGTAGTAGCTCATACTACTCCAGGAATTATGGGTACATTAGCCCCCGTTCTATTAAATGAAGTCGTTAACAGATTAATGAACTCCTGTATTGGATTAACGGGACAACCTTCCGGTTGGTTAACATTAGCACCCTGATTTCGTTGTCTCCTTCTTGGCGGCATTTTTTCTGTTAAGAAAACAACACATCATTATTACTTTATTCTTCTTGGTTTGTTATTATTTGTAATAAAACAACAACTCATACTCATTACTCAACATATTCCATAAAAAGATTTATATTGATTCATAACTTGTAGTATAATACTACATTGTTTACATTACTCAGCCTTAGCTGATTACATTACCATCCCGCAATTACTTTCCAAAAATTGGGATTTACAAAAGACTACCCTTTGTTATACAAAAGAGGATTTTACGTCACTACTAGATACATAATATTTACATATCTATTCTACTCTAGCTATTGCTAGACTACATCTGTCGTAGGGCATTCTCGAAATCATTCTTTGGCCGACCTAAGAATAACATCTCTCTTGATAGTGTGTCGTGTCCGCCTCGCTTCTATCGATATCCACTACCGTCATTGAAATCTACATGAGAATTCCTATGAATATTGGACATCCTCTCCAACTTCCTCTTTTTAGTCTTTAGCTCCTACTTGAGCTCAAAGACTTCACATTTCAGCTCTCGGACCTTGTCCTTAGCTAAAACTCTATCATCATGCTCCTCTTCCCACATTTCCTCCATACTAGCCTTGTCCTCATGGAGAGCTTGGAGTTCCTCTTTCAACTCCTTAACTTCTTGGCAATAGTGGACATTCCTATCCAATATTGACATAAATAGTGCTTTCATTGATTCCCCCGTAGACATTTCCTCTGTGGGTGGAACCTGGTCCTCTGTAGGTGGAACCTGGTCAAAGGACATCACGTCCACCTCCTCCTCTAGCATGCCATCAAATATAGACATGTAGTCTAAATAAATCGAGTCTCCCCGACTCGATGGTCACCAACTCGGTTCTACTGGCTTTCTGGATTTGGTAGTATCTTTACCCGATTAACTGAATCTCGCTTACTACATGTATATCTCTATACATATCATTTTCTCCTGACATCTACAATAAAACAATATAGTTTGATTAGTACACGTCAGTAAAATAATAAAAAAATACATAACATAATATAATGCATTTTTATAAGGTTACTTTCCATCTTTTACTTCTTTATTCTTTCGTAACGTTATGACTTAAGGTTCTACTTTCCCCCTTAAGTTTTATAACCTAAGCTTTGATACCAACTTGTAGCGCCCCCAAATCCGGGTATCTTCCAACCTGACAGATGGTGCTATATTGTACAACATTCATACATTCATTCAAGTGAAAAGTCTCAAAGAATGAACATAACTTCTATATATTTAAAGTAATATTTACATTTCCCAAGTTCTATACAGAATTATAAAGGTTCTTTGTCATAATATCGATTAAATTATAACAATAGACCTATACTATTACAAGATGACTTAGTAATCATTTTAGCTTTTCCCTTATCCTTTTCGATCCTTGGGATGTTCATCTTAGCTACATTCATATGGTTCAAGCAAGAGTGAGCATAACTAGCTCAAACAAATATAACAATTTAATAACAACATGCTTGACACATACAAATCAGATATCTTCTATAATCGAACAATAATTATGAAGTACTATTGATAATTCAAAATAGCACTTCATCTTTTCTTTCAAAATGTTTTACAATAACAACAATGATTTAGTAAAACATTCACTCCAATCAAAGACCTCGAGTATTCATTCTTTATTGGAAAAGGATAACCTAAGCAAGTCCAGAAGTCCGATATTACTTACAAGCACTTCTAGGTGATCGACTATTGTACTCTATGTTGATCAACACTACATCCATTAAACGATATGCGTTTAAGCATTTAGCAACCTCACGCGTGCTGCGTTTACCAAACAAAACATTTGTTTAACATTTTAGTCTTCTTTTTGAAAACCATATCAAGTAGTTGATAAAAGATAGCAACATTTGATAATACAAGAATAGATGATCAATACATCAAGTCTAGCCAAAGGAATTGGCTTCAACTTCAATATACTTCAATTCATGCGAAAGAATACATGAATCTCAACAACTTGTTCAGATTGAACTGAGACAAGAGTTAGAATACTTGCCTTTAGCGTCTGCTATGATATACTAACTTTATGTTCAAGTCGTTCAAGTCTCTACAATACATGATCACATAATGCCTTACATTAGGTCACATATAATCAAGTATGTATATGACTATATCATACCCTTTATTTCAATCTAATTGTGTATTAGATTCATTTACTATTCGTTTCGGTTTATCATTATGCTTGCATTATATTTGACTAGGTTATCTCAATCTTTATATTACATTCCTTAAGGTTTAACAAAGTTTAAACAATGATACATTACCTTCCTTAAGTTATGTTTACTTCTATTTCTTTTCTTTGTACTTAGAAACCTTTATTACTATCTTTGTCCTGAGACTGGCGCTACGGCGCCAGCTTTATACCTACATCTCACGCTACGGCGCGAGCTCTTAATGTCATTGTCCCGGACTTGGCGTTGCGGCGCGAGTCCTTACTTAATGAGTTGCAGCATTGCTACCACACTCGCAGGATTTTTATATCGTTTCACGAAGTATGGCGCCACATATTGAACAAAGGTTCGCGCTGCGACGAACTCTTGTAGTGTGTGCTTACATCGTTCGCGCGTGCCATGGCGCTGGTCTTTTTGTTTAGGGTTGGCATGACGCCAACTCTGTGCACCAGATATCAAATTCAGTCTGTGAATTTTGTGAACTTCCTGGATGCATAACTTCTTCATTATAAGTCTGAATTGGCTCGTTCAAAGGCCTACGGTTCACAAATTACATAATCTACATGACCATTCAAGAATTTTATCTATTTGACTTCGTTTGCTAAAAATTCACCTATTGGTTCATTTTTAACGAAAATGATAAACGTTCGTGAACGTTCAACGCTCGTTTCTTCGTTCTAAGTCGGAATCCGGTCATTTTTGAGTCTGCAACTCTTAAATGCCAAATATGACTTGTCTCCATTGGAAATCAATGGTTCCGAGTTCAAACACAAAATTTGATTTCCATTCCGAGAATTCTACGAATTCGACGTTTATCGTCCAATCGTGCAAATCCCGACAATTCTTCATTCTTATGACTTGTTCAACATTACAAATGAACTTCATTCATCATGTGAACATCTTAACATACTTAATACAACAACTTATATTCATTATTGAATTTTTGGACTTATTCTTCAAGAGCTGATAACTTGTCATTTTATAAACTACTTAAGATTTGATTTTTCATGACTCATGACAATTAAGGTTTCTTAATTATCATACTTTACATGCTCTTCACATATAACTTTACATAGGTATACATGATACATATGATCATATAAATTCTTTTACATTCATATCATTTCTCTTAATAAACTTCTTATAAGTTCATATTATTTTCACATAAATTTATAACTTATGCTAGCTTAAATGACTTATTACCAACTTAATTGGCTTAAGTTCATTACTTACTCATTCATGTTTCTTAATCCAACTTTTCTTATCATCCTATCATGGTAGAGATAGAAGATAATTGAGAAGAAGTCTTACTCTTTTGTAGTCTTGGTAAGTAGCTTGCTTCTTCTTCTTACTTATGGAATGACTTATGTGTAGCTTATTCTCTCTAACACTTAAGCACCTTAGAAGTGTTGGATTATTTGATCAACCAACAAATGGCTTGTAAGCTTCCTCTATTTATAGACTTTCGAAGGTTAGGGTAGATTGGTCATTAAATTATCCCACCTCCTTAAGCCACCTCCTTACTATTCATTAATTGTTAACCACTCTCTTATCTCATACTTGGCCATTACTTCAAAGTCTTGGTCAATACTCCTAAGTCTTGGTCATCACACTTACTTGATCACCACATTACTTGGTCACCACAATAACCATATCAATATGGTTTGCCCGTGGGTCATACAACCCATGGATTCTAGGGCTTGGATTAATAAATCCTTGGGCTTTTCATTAACAAACACTAGCTTGCTTATTAATTCAATAGTTGGGCCTTATTAATTGACGGCTTGATATGAAAATGTTTGGCTCACAATGGTTTGATTGTTGAATTCGAAGAAGTCTTACTCTTTTGTAGTCTTGGTAAGTAGCTTGCTTCTTCTTCTTACTTATGGAACGACTTATATGTAGCTTATTCTCTCTAACACTTAAGCACCTTAGAAGTGTTGGATTATTTGATCAACCAACAAATGGCTTGTAAGCTTCCTCTATTTATAGACTTTCGAAGGTTAGGGTAGATTGGTCATTAAATTATCCCACCTCCTTAAGCCACCTCCTTACTATTCATTAATTGTTAACCACTCTCTTATCTCATACTTGGCCATTACTTCAAAGTCTTGGTCAATACTCCTAAGTCTTGGTCATCACACTTACTTGATCACCACATTACTTGGTCACCACAATAACCATATCAATATGGTTTGCCCCATGGGTCATACAACCCATGGATTCTAGCTTGGGCTTGGATTAATAAATCCTTGGGCTTTTCATTAACAAACACTAGCTTGCTTATTAATTCAATAGTTGGGCCTTAACCTTAATTGACTTGGGCTTTGTACAAAAATCATAGCCAATCTTTACAAGTCAATTTATATTTCATAATACATACACATATAGTTGATGCATTATTCTTGTATTCTAATTCATATAGAATTTATATATGGTATTTCCTCATTCCTACAAACTCGTATAATACTTCGTATTATACTCATTTTCATTACTTTGTACAATACCAAGTATCATACAATTATTTCTTATACTTTAACACTTCACTTTACTTAAAGTTTATAATTTAAGTTCACAAGCGAATTATTACATTTTCCATAACTAGATTTTTATTACATAATCCATCTTACCTTGTTATTCCATCATTGCGTATTTCTCGGAAATTCAAAATTATATCCCGAGTAAATACCGATGAATAATGTTTTCGGAAAATTTCTTGGAAAACTTTTATTTTCGTCTTGGAAATTCAAACACTTTAATTCATCCACGTAGCTCAAATACTACGACATTCTAACATCAATAGGTTATACAATGACAACCATCTTGATAACACATGGAATATGATTTTATTATTATTTAATTTAATAAAATCATTTTACAATAAGATCCGAATTTCTCAGTCGTTACAAACACAATGGCAAAACATATGCTATTAGTAAACACTCATCACCTATGAATGGGAAAAGATAAGATAAATACTCACCAGCAGAAATGGGTAAAATCCTAGCCAACCTCGGTCAAACCCCGTGAGCACATGCGCATGCCCCGGAGGAAATAGGAAAAGGTGTAAAAGCCCCAACCATACTCTCCAATACGGTCCACATCACGTGTGGCGCTGATTAAAGCAAAGGATACCATAGAAGAGTTATCTGCTATGAAGCAGCCTCGAATGATCATCAGGAACAATCGCCACAGTAACGCGATCCTCGATTCGACATCATCGCATGGGCTCACCAAAAGCCCACTCATAAGCATCTACGCCAAAGGACCCTGAATGAATATCCCCGCTTTGAGCGCTCCCGGAACTCCTAATAAGGATCCGACGGTAGTAGAGGGTAATATTCGCCATGCAAGGCAATCGCCCTCCAAACTCCATACCGTGATAAATCGCCAATCCATAGCATCATCATCACCTCGCAATCCAAAGAGATGGAGGATCGAGTCCGATGAAACCATCGTCAAACAATGCCCTAAGGTAACCCCTGTGGACAACGACGGGGAAGGATGGAGAAGAATGCCCCAAATCCCCACTCATGCACTACCACTCTATAGTCAGGATGAAGCACCTGATACATGGAGTGAATGCTGAACCAGTTCCCTCGAGGCTGTGTAAAACCAGGAACCTGCATAAAATGCAGATCAATATCAAAACCCTTTAATCCTCATCAATAGGAAAGAAGGAAGATCAAAGTCTAATGTCATACCTCATTAGCATTCAAGTACATCGATGGATGTCTGCTCAAATCACCCAAAGAACTCGGGTTTGCCACCGAATACTCTGGAAGCTCCCTATGAGGGACATGTGCAAAGAAGAGGGATCCTCAATCGAATATCCGCCGCCTCGCCCTCAACGTCCCGGCACATCTACCCGGACAGATTTAATTATGGCCTCCACCAACCGACGAGGTTGTTAATGTAATCTGCATGAGGAACTTCGAAACCCTCCGCCAGACGCCGTAAGTGGTCCTATAGAACCGCCGATCGATCCGGATCCATAATATCTGGACAACAAGTCTCCAAATCACCTCAGAAAGGGTGTGGTATTTCCTTAACTGGAGCTTTCTAAAATGCATTTATGACTATATGCATGCATGCTGTGACGCCCCCAAAATAGGTATACATCACCCATTCTGAGTTATCAATACATGGTACAGAAACAACTACAACTTTATTATTACAACAAGAAATCGTGAGTTTAAATACAAATATTATCTTCAGATAATATCTATACTTAAATAAATCCTCATCACATTTATTGATACATTATTTTACAAAAATGGTGAGGACTACTAAACAACTCTCTCTAGAACCTTCATTCCATTCCCCGACTCGTACTCGCTATATTCTCGCCTCCTGAGAAAAATGGAACAAAAAGGAAAAGGGTGAGCTCAACTAGCCCAAAGAAAGAATATTATGACTAAGATAATATACAACAATTTATCGTTAGTCTTCAACAGGAAAAATCTAATAGAATACAATAGACAACAAATTTTAAATTAATATTCGCAATGAAATAATAATTCATTAGAAGAGTTAAGTAGAGAATGCAAACTACTATCTTCTATGTATGAATTTAAAAGTTCATCGCTCATCTTTTATCCCTCAGTAACATCAATCAATATAAATCGAATCAAATATTCATCTTTGCACTATGTGCCAAAGATATTCATCATTGGTCATGTTCATCTAAACACTGCTCATCTTTGCACTACTACCAAAGATATTCTTCAGAAATCATTCATCTTTGCACTACGTGCCAAAGATATTCAATAATATCATCATTTAAGATCGAGGATGATGAAAAATATTTTAAAGAAACGAATCCAAAGGAAACAAAATGACAAGGATTAAGGATTAAGGATTCAGTATTTTTGTTTTATCCATGTTCAAAAATACCTCAAAAATAATCATAGTGGTGTAAAATTCAAGAATGATCAAAACATGGATACAATCAAAGCTAGTATCCAGAATAGATATTTTGGACAAAAAGAAGAAATTTTATTTTTCGGTGAATAGTGCCGTATACGTGAATAGTGCCGTATACGTGAATAGTAACTCCGACACCAAAAGATAGAAATTCCACAAAAAACATCTTCACGCTTCATGAATAGTACTCGTGAATAGTAACTCGTGAATAGTAACTCGTGAATAGTAACTCATGAATAGTAACTCATGAATAGTAACCCCGATATGAAAAAGTTCCAAATTTGATAAAAAGTTTCAACCAATATTTCAGCATAATGATATTGAAGAAATAATATCATTTGAGAAGAAAATAACATCCCTTACCTCGAAAGATTAGTACTTCTAATTTCGAATAACCTAGTATAAAGTCAAGGAACTTGCACCGCCTAACAATACTCAAAGTATACTCAAAATACTCACAAGAATACGCCGATAATATAGAGAGAAAACTTCAGCTTTCGTGTGATTTTCAATTCTAACCTAAGCACCCTATTTATAGAAAATTGCTTAGAACACCAAAGCAGAAAATTTAATAAATTAATATTATAATTTTTTTCTACTTCCTCCTACGCATCAAGCATCTGAATTCAGCAACATGACATGTGTTAAAGATGCCCACCAAACACAAAAAACGTTTTTGTGAATTTAAATATTTAAAACTTCCAAAAATCAATTATTTCTGAGCTTCGAACTTCAATAATTCATAATAAATAGCCCTTTCATCAGAAAATTCGAATCTTGTGATTTTTTATAGGAAATTTAATTCTCTACAACTTTGCGTAAGAAAGTTTTTCCAAATTCCAAACAGAAATTTGAAGAAATCCACAAACAGGGATTTTACAAGTTATAATCAAATTTCAAATAATAAATGGGGTCCATCGACATGTTTAACATGTTTTAAACATTTATTGCAACAAAAATACTCTTCCTCCTCAGATACTCATATATCCCACATTCGTTGTAAAATATCACCATTATTATATTATTAAAATATAATAATATATTTAAAAGAATTATTTTATCGTAAAAGATAAAATTTCAATTTTCAACAATTGTCACATTAAAATTTTCTCCATCTATATCCACATAAAATCAATATTTTCCTCATCATATGAATCAATAATTAATTATTCACAAATAATATTACGTAATCACAATATCGATAACCAGTAAAGCTACCAGTGAAAGTGGGGCTTTCCAAAAGAATTTCTTCTTCATGGCGCGCAATTAGGTGACCAAACCTCTCCTTAGCATGTAACTTTCTAGACATTGCCAATAATGTTATCTAATAATATTATTCAGATAATATGAATTATTGCTTCGATAATGAAAAATACCGTGTAATGACAATTATTGAAACAACAAAGAATATAAAATATCAACGCAAAGAATTATTAACTCAATAAAATAATCGAATAAAGAATTATCGTAACCATTATCGAAAGTAGTGCCTTCTTACGTAAGAATCAACAATTGGTGCAATACCGCAAGTGTTATTGTGTGTTTTAACCACCGGGTATTTTAACAAAGATTAATGGTAACAACTACTGCTATTTTTAAACCACTTATATTTGTCGCTTTCTTCATCCAATCGCTTTCCTTTACGGGGCCCCACATGGTCGCTACTGGTCGCATTTAATATTCCCCGACAAGCATTTAATATTCCACGACCAAACGAATATTCCCGACAACAATGAATATTTTATAACCACTTGCTTATTTTCAAGTATTTGCGATTTTACCCCTAACTATCCACATTAATCAAATCAACCCTTACTATTTTAAAATAATAAATAGAGAAAATTAAATTACATTAATAATAAGTTGGGGTCTTACAACCTCCCTCCTTATGAAATTTCGTCCTCTAAATTGGACGTAAGTACACTGTGTTTCGAAAAAGGTGAGGATACCTCGCTTTTATTTCGCTTTCCACCCTGTGTCATTTCTCTATAGCATGATTCCTCCACAAAACTTTAACTTGTGGTATGACCTTTCATGCAGCGTAGGACATGCTCCTTCCTATCCAAGATCTTGACAGTACCTCCTCACACGTTAAGTCTTCGGCTATCTCGTCCTGGTTCTAACTCTATAACGTGATTCGGTCTTTCACATATTTATTTAAGTACGATATGTGAAACACATTATGAACACGAGACATACTCGGAGGTAACGCGAGTCTATAGGCTACATTTCCTACTCGGTCAAGAATTTGAAATGGACCAATAAATCGTGGATTGAGCTTTCTCTCTTCCCAAATCTTGTAACTCCCTTCCATGGAGCAACTCGCAGTCAACAATACATGATCCCTACACTAAATTCCACGCCCTTTCGATGAAGATCCGCATAACTCTTTTGTCGATCTTGTGCCGCTTTGTATACGTTGTCGAATCATTTGGATCTTTTCGGTAGTCATACATACTAACTCTCGGGTCCCAACAATGTTGCTTCACCCACCTCATCCCAACATATTGGAGAACGACATTTTCGTCCATATAATGCTTGAATGGAGCCACACCTATACTTGCTCGATAAGCTGTTGTTGTAGGAGAATTCCACAAATGGTAAATACTTATCCTAACCGCCTTGAAGTCTAGGACACGTAGTCTTAATAAATCTTCAAGAGTTTGAATAGTCCTCTCTCGATTGTCCGTCTGTTTGGGGATGGTATGCTTCAACTAAATCGCAAATCGCGCGCCCATAGCTTTTTGCAAGCTAACCCAAAATCTTGAAGTGAATCTTGGGTCACGATCCCAAACTATGGATACCGGCATGCCATGCAACCTAACAATCTCATTCACGTATATACTAGCAAGACGCTCAAGGAATAAGTCTCCGTGATCGGCAAGAAATGAGCGCAGACTTGGTTAATCTATCAACAATAACCCAAATAGCATTGATGCCTTGAGAAACCGTAGGAAGACCCCAGAACGAAATCCATGGTAATGTGTTCCCACTTCCATTTTGGAATCTCAAGTGGTTGCAACGGACCCTTAGGTACCGGATGCTCCGCCTTTACACGCTGACAAGTATTTACATTGAGATAAACTTTGCAATCTCTCTCTTCATATTGTTCCACCAAAATGTATGTCAAGATCACGATACATTTTAGTACTTTCCAGATGGATTGCAAATGGTGTATTGTGTGCCTCCATCATAATCTTGTACTTCAAATCGTAGTCGTTAGGAACACAAAGTCAGAGTGGACTCAAGTATTCCTTCTTCATCAATTCTCGCTTCCTAATAGCTCCTTCTTGTACTTTCTTCTTCATCACGACGCATCGCCCGGCCTGGGCTTGAGCAACCTTAACTTTTTCTATTAAAGTTGGCTCTATGCGATACTTGACATCATCGCACTCGTTCCTCGTGATATGATCTTCTACTCAACGCGTCGCCTACCACGTCGCTTTCCGGGATGGTATTGAATAGTGTGGTCGTAGTCTTTCAATAGCTCGAGCCAACGTCGCCGCCTGTAGCATGTTGAGTTCTTTTTGAGTGAAGAAATATTTAAGGCTTTTATGGTCTCGAATATATCTCCACTTTCTCCCCATATAGATAGTGCCTCCATATCTTTAAGCGCTTAAAACGACATTGCCGCCAACTCTAGATCATGAGTAGGATAATTCCTCTCATACTCTTTAAGTTATCGCGAGGCATAAAGGCTATGACTTTCCCACGTTGCATGAGAACACATCCTAACCCTTTGCTCAAGCATCATTTGAGATAACAAATCCATCCGAACCAGATGGTATTGTTAGAACAGTGCCAAATAAGTCTCCTCTTAAGCTCTTGGAAACTCTTCTCGCATTCTTCACTCCAAACGAATTTTGTATCCTTCTCGAGTTAAATGAGTTAATGGAGTAGCGATTCGAGAAAACCCTTCCACGAATCTCCGATAATAACCAAATTTAAGCCCAAAAGCTCGTGCTTTCACCAACTTCGACTTCGGTTGTTTCTAACTTTCAGATTGCTTCAATCTTCACGGATCAACAGATACTCCATGTTTCGACATTACGTGCCCAAGGAATGCTACTTCCTCAAGCCGTAACTCGCATATCTTCAATTTGGCATATAGTTTGTTTTCACGGTTTTTGAGTACCAAACTTCAAATGGTGCTCATGATCTTCACGACTTTTGGAATATATAAGGATGTCATCAATAAAGACAACAACGAATCGATCCAAATATTCCTTGAATACTTCGGTTCATCATATCCATGAAAGTCAGTAGGAGCATTAGTTAGTCCGAAAGACATGACTAAGAATTCATAATGCCCATACCGAAGTTCTCAAGGCGCCTTTGGAATATCCTCGATTCTAATCTTCATTTGATGATATCCGTAATCGAAGATCGATTTTTGAAAAGAATTGTGCCCCTTGCAGAATCGGTCAAACAAGTCATCAATACGAGGTAGAGGATACCTATTCTTGATGGTGACATGGTTCAATTCCCGATAGTCAATACAAAGTCGCATACTCCCGCCTTTTCTTCTTTACAAATAAAACAGAGCACCCCAAGGAGATGTATTAGGACGAATGAAACCGATGTCCAACAATTCTCGTAGTTGGACCTTTAACTCACGAAGTTCAATAGGAGCCATTCGATATGGGGTTTTAGAAATGGGCTTTGTACAGTGTTCAAGATCAATAAAGAATTCAACTTCACGTTCGGGGTAGACCGGAAGTTCTTCGGAAATACGTCAGAAAGTCAATAACAACAGAATATTATTCAAATTTGACGTGTCTTTATTCAAATCCATAACATGGGCTAAGAAAGCTTGACATCCGCTTTTTCAATAAACGAATAGCTTTATGATTAGATATGACAAATGATTGATTTTAATGGTTTAGTTGCTTGAATTCGCATAACAGTTGGTTAGGAATATGAAAACTAACAACCTTTTAAAACAATCAATTTTGGCATGATGAGTAGTTAACCAATCAATCCCTAAAATCACATCAAAAGCAAGTATCTTTAAAGAGATAAGGTCAACAGGAAAGGTGATGGTGCCAACTTGAATCAAACAAGATTTATAAACAGTGGATGTGATGAAAGTTTCTCCTAACGGAGTTTCCACAGATAGGTCAAAGTCTAATTTCTCCAGAGTCAAGTTTAAACGTTGAGCACATGCAGGAGAGATAAATGAATGGGTAGCACCAGATCAAGTAAGGTATAAACTTCGCAAGAATTTATAAATAGCTTACCCGTGATCACCTCGCTTGGGTTCTCGCATTATGACGATCACAACAAACGCTTCTTCCCTAATCGTTGACTTTAACTTTTCTCGGGATGATCTTTTGAGTCACCGTCCTCAATGAACTAGGTTTCGATACTGCATAATCTCGAGCGATATGTCCTTCCTTTCCACAATTATAGCATACCTTGAACTGTTGTGGATAGTTTAGACCGATATGTCCCTCTTTCCGTGATTTATAGATACGATGGGTGGTCGTTCTCCTCCCTTAGAACCCGATTTGTCGCTTAAGACCGCTGCCTTCTTATACGGTCGTTGTTAAATCTCCTCTTTTAAAATCTCCTCCCCGACTCGCTTCTTCTATTTTCATGGCCATGATTACCACCGAGTAGCCGCTTTTTTCTCCTTTGGTTATCATTATTCGTTGATCGCTATCTCCGGTACGATCCTCGGTTGTGGTCCTCGGTTGACCGTACTCGTTATCTCGCTCTAATAATTGAGCCCCTGCTTACAACATCCGAATAGGGAGAAAGTTTATGAGAAATGAGATATCGACGTATGCCGGGTTTCAAACCTCTAAGAAACATCCGCGTACATCGCTCCTCATTCTCCACCAAATGAGGTGCAAACACGGATAACTCGCAAACTTTGCCTCGTCATCGAGACACCGGGCCATGTTGTTCGCTCCAATCTAATAAACTCCACTTCCTTCATACGATTTAACACTTTCGTGAAAGTATTTGTCATTAAATAGTTTCAAACGTCTCCCAAGACATCTTTGAAAAGCAATTTGGATGGGTACGCTTCATGAGACTCCACCAGAAGAGTCTACCTCGCCACGTAACATAAAGGTGGCGAATGGAACCTTCGTTCCTCCGCATCCCAAGACATCGAATATCTTGGTAATTTGTTTAACCCATGTTTCCGCCATGATCGGATCGGCTTTCCCTTAAATTCACGGTGGTCCCAACTCTTTGAACCGCTTGGTTGTGACAACCCGTGAATTGCTATCATTTCCTCCTCAGATTTTGAACACGAAGTCTCCTCGTCTCGATTTTGCATGAATCGCAAAAAGCTTCTAAACATCCCCTCGCTCATCATCTCGCTTTCAAGTGGTGTTGTTCACGGGAGGAACATTGCCACCTGTTGTGCGTTTCTCCTCGTTGGTGAGTACAAAGCGCTCTCCACTGGCCTCATTTCCAATGTTAATATTCTCAATCGACATTCTCAAATCATCGCCATAAAACAAGGGTTAATTAAGGAAATCAATATATCACATAATATCCTTATATACTCGACCAACTAAAAAATAAGCTTAGGTAGGACACACTAGCGAAGGATTTACTCGTCTCTCCCTCCTAGTTCTATTCCCGATCTCGCCAGGAGATCATATCCCTAAGCTCGATACCAACTGTGACGCCCCAAAATGGGTATACATCACCCATTCTCGAGTTGTCAATACATGGCATGTAAACAACTACAACTTTATTATTACAACAAGAAAGCTGTGAGTTTAAATACAAATATTATCTTCTAAACAATATCTATACTCAAATAAATCCTCATCACATTTATTGATACATTATTTTATAAAAATGGTGAGGACTACTAAACAACTCTCTCTAGAACCTTCATTCCATACCCCGACTCGTACTCGCTTATATTCTCGCCTCTCCCGAGAAAAATGGAACAAAAAAAAAAAGGGTGAGCTCAACTAGCCCAAGAAAGAATATTATGACTAAGATAATATACAACAAATTATCGTTAGTCTTCAACAGGGAAAAATCTAATAGAATACAATAGACAACAAATTTTAAATCAATATTCGCAGCGGAAATAATAATCAATTAGAAGAGTTAAGTAAAGAATGCAAACTACTATCTTCTATGTATGAATTTAAAAGTTCATCGCTCATCTTTTATCCTCGTAACATCAATCAATATACATCTGGAATAAAATATTCATCTTTGCACTACAGGCCAAAGATATTCATACAAAAAACGTTTTTGTGAATATAAATATTTAAAACTTCCAAAAATCAATTATTTCGGAGCTTCGGAACTTCAATAATTCATAATAAATAGCCCTTTCATCAGAAAATTCGAATCTTGCGAATTTCTATAGGAAATTCAATTCTCTACAACTTTGCAGAAGAAAGTTTTTCCAAATTCCAAACAGAAATTGACCGAAATCCACAAACGGGGGATTTTACAAGCTATAATCAAATTTCAGTCAATAAATGGGGTCCACTAACATGTTTAACATGTTTTAAACATTTATTGCAACAAAAATACTCTTCCTCCTCGTATACTCATATATCCCACATTCGTTGTAAAAATATCACCATTATTATATTATTAAAATATAATAATATATTTAAAAGAATTATTTTATTAGAAAAAGATAAAATTTCAATTTTCAACAATTGTCACATTAAAATTTTTCTCCATCTATATCCACATAAAATCAATATTTTCCTGATCACATGAATCAATAATTAATTATTCACAAATAATATTACGTAATCACAATATTGACAACCGTGCAGTTCCAGGAAGAGGGGGCTTTCAATAAGAATTTCTTCTTCATGGCGCCAAGCAATTAGGTGACAAAACTCTCCTTAGACATAACTTTCTAGACATTGCCAATAATGTTATCTAATAATAATATTCAGATAATATAAATTATTGCTTCGATAATGAAAAATATCGTGTAATGACAATTATTGAAACAACAAATCAATATAAAATATCAACGCAAAGCAATTATTAACTCAATAAAATATCGAATAAAGAATTATCGTAACCATTATCGAGTAGTGCCTTCACGTAAGAATCAACAATTGGTGCAATACTGCGGTATGCTATTGTGTTTTAACCACGGGTATTTTAACAAGATTAATGGTAACAACTACGTAGTTATTTTTAAACCACTTATATTTGTCGTTTTCTTCATCCAATCGCTTTCAGTTATGGGGCCCACACATGGTTGCTACCATCGCATTTAATATTCTCCGACAGCATTTAATATTCCACGACCAAACGAATATTCCCCGACAACAATGAATATTTTATAACCACTTGCTTATTTTGAAGTATTTGCGTATTTTACCCCTAACTATCCACATTAATCAAATCAACCCTTACTATTTTAAAATAATAAATAGAGAAAATTAAATTTCATTAATAAAAAGTTGGGGTATTACACATGCATTTACTTTAACATATAATAGAGTTAAAATGCATGAATACCCAATGCCTACATTTGAAAATTTTTGTCATAGTCCCCTTTGAAAATAAGACTATCCACATGCACATAGGCATGTCTAGGTGGCCATTCAGTAGCACACCTGCCCCAAAGTCATATAAATAATATATGCATTAAAAATCAAAATCATCATGCATAAGGCCAACCTCAATACTAGGAGTACTTTGCCTTGCTACCTTGTGCTCATTGGATCTCAAATATGACAAAAAATAGCAGAAAAACGTGCCAATTTGACTGTCTCAAAAGTCAATTTTTTTCACATCATTATGTTTAGCATGGTTTAATACTAACATTTACTAGGTTGAATATTTTTTATCAAGTCATTTGTGCATACATAATCACTACTATGTGTTTAGATGCATTTCGTGCGATAACTCACAATCCAACGGATAAAAACTGGAAACAATACATGCATACGTTACCAGGATAGTGTAAAACACTTGTACGATGATAGAATTTGCAAAAAGTAGCCCGAACTCAGCAGATCTGAAAGAGGCTCACGGATTTTCCTTCGCGCGACAAGTTAAAAGCGACTTGTGAGACCAACCTGCTGGAATTTATCATCGTGATTGGCACACAGCCCACCAATGGTAAGGCAAAGTGAGGTACTTCATGCGGCACCCCTATGTGTGTCCCACCCCTCCAGCTCGGTCCAGTTCGTGTTGCAAAAGAGTTCTTGCGGAATAGAAAGGTCAAATCGATAATAAAGACGCCACGTGATTAAGCAAAACAGCATATAATCCTGGTCTTCTCCGATGAGACTTTGAATCTGTCCATCACTCATTGGTAGTCACCTGAACACAAGGTATACCCTGCCAATGATCTCGGTTGTCACAAATTACATACGACAATACCTTATACTGAGTCCAAAGGTCGCCTAACCTGTGTCGTTACCCTACGTGAGTCCCCGATGGGGGTTACAACGTATATCTCTCGGTGGGAGTAATAACGCATGCTAATCCGTTAACACACAAATCAGCAAAGGTCAAGCAGCCTTGACGTTATTTCAGCCGATAGCGATTAAACCTATCAGAGCTCTAGAGCTATTCAAGGTTTTCACACCCGACTGCTCGTATTCCCCAGCATAACCCTAGTGGGGGTCGCAACGCAATGATCCATTGATCTACACGTCAGCGAAGGTTAAGTAACCTTGACAATCTACCCATAGAATGATCCGTTGATCTACACGTCAGCGAAGGTCAAGCAACCTTGACAATCTACCCATAGAGTGATACGTTGATCTACACGTCAGCGGAGGTCAAGCAACCTTGACAATCTATCCCACAGGATTTTTCAGCCGGTGATTCACACATCGACGAAGGTCAGGCACCCCGGACAACATTTGCTGTTGGCAGTAAATCTGACAGGATCTTAACATACTCTGACGATACTAACCAGAAAAAGTCAATGTTATCAAAGAGGATAGATGATGAAATATGTTATACACATCCTTAAACAGATCAAGCTTTATCCCCACAGATCTCTTACATATAAGAGGTACATCTTCAGGATCAAGTCATAATCAAAGACCCAGGAATTTGGTGATAACTCCAACATCAACATCCTAACAGATTCGGATTACATATCAAATTTGGTCATCATTGCCAATTCCCAGTTGAAGCAACAGGGAGCCAGCAATCATCCCCAGTGTGTTGGGCTACAACCCCATACACAAGCATCATACATTTGCATCATGTTGCTATCCATAGTACCATGTTCCTCTTGTTGCGTTTCAAGTGTCTAGGATTCTTTATCCTACCCATGCATCGCCATGCATGAGTATGATAAAGAGGGGCATCTGTAGATACTCAAAATTTTCTGTACTACTGTCACTAAAATTGTAGGAGGACAGATTCATCTTTTAAAAGAGAACCCTGAAAGACAATCCAAATCCATACCGGATACTACCAGAAGTTCAACATCAACCCCGGATCGCAATCTGGGAGTAACAATTCCAACCTCGGATGTAACCCCGAGGCCTGCAGATACAATACCGGAACACACACCGGAGAAGACCGATTAATCTTGGAGATAACCCCGAGGTATCCAATCTCAGTCCCAACCATGGGAATAGCCACCAACCTTTGTGATAACCCCAAGGAATGTAGTTTTGGCGATAACCCCGGAAATGCTTGTTTCAAATGTGACTAGCTTCAATCTCGGTGCTCACAACGAGATGCACTGTACCAACCCGGCAATAACATCGGGAAGATAGGCACACCTCAAAGGTGACAATGAGGACCTTCAACAATTACAGCAGCCCAATCTCAGCGAAGTCTGAGCAACGTCTGCTTTATCAGCCTAATCCGGCGATAAAACCGGTGAGGGGTAACATCGTCATCTCGTCAACACGATGCCACGCCACGTCGTCTTAACATCGCTACGCAACAATGTCCCACAAGACTAACCAATCCCGAATAACTATTGTGCGGGGTAACGGATGAAAGTTGAAGCTTGAAGACCGGAGGGCATCGTCCCATCTTCAATGACTTCGTACAAACTCTAATCCCATGCCATCGTACAACTCTCGACAACGGCGGTCCGAAATAGGTCCTGTATACCTCAAACAAATGCCCAGATTGCACTTCTAAAAGTTCGAGTGGACGTTACAGTGCCTGAGTGCACGTACTTCGAGACGACCCAACCCAAAAAACTCGGGCTTAGAATGAATTGATGAAATATATTAAGTTGATCCTACATAAAGCAAAATAGCTTTGTAAAGTCCTTAAAAAGAAATGATGTACAAGGACTATAAATATAGAAAGATCAAGCTTGTTAGGTTGATCTTATGATGTAATAGATAGGCTAGTCTGATCATCGAGCACTGCACTAGAAGTCGTAGTCTGCCAAGTTATTCAAGGTTAACTTGGGAGCTATTGAGGTAGAATAAGAGTATACAAGATAGTAGATCTCGTAGTTCATAGACTGCAAGGGGAAACAAAGAAGGATCGTAGTGTATTGAGAAGAGCTTCCTCGGGATCGTAGTGTGCTGAGGAAGTCATATTCAGAAACGTAGAGACAGCCTACCTACAAGCCGACCGGTCATCTGCCGAAGCAAGGCAGAAATCGTAGAGTGTCAATATCTGATCTCGGGATCGTAGTGTCTGCACAGCCGAAGCTGAATCGTAGAGTGCAGAACTATGACTCCAAAAGAAGTGCTCACAATGCTAAGTCAGAATCGTAGAGCAGATACGGTCTCAACGCATGAGCACTCCCAAAATATCCAAAGATATGAAGCCTCTGGTTGGCACTGCAAAGATGCAATCCACATTAAGGGAACCAGAGAGCACTCAACGAATGGCATGTAGGCTAGCAGAAGAACTAAGCACCAATCCAATCAGCATCAAGATTGAGTTAAAAGGCCATTCGTGATGAAGTCTTCCACAAGATGATTCATAGAAGACTTCAGCAGCTGACTAAGGAAAAGTCAGCTAATGCAGTTGTTGTAAAGAGAACAGCTAATCGTAGTGTTTGTCAAATAAAGAAAGAACTAATGGAAGGTGAACCGAGATATTGGTCAGCTTCTGAAGAGCAAGGCTAAAGTGATTAAGTGCAGGGTCAGTTCGTTGATGATAAGTGAGCGGAAGATCACCAGGAGAAAGCAAGCTGAACGCGCCACAAATCTGAAGTGTCTTGATATTCAGAAGGGGACCAGAGCAAGGAATTAGGCCATTAGTATCTAAGAACAGTCGAAACAAACAGAAGTATTGAAGCACTGCACAATACAGTGAAGAGGTGTTCTCTAGTGAAGATCCAAGCAACACTCTTCAGGATCGTAGTGTTAGCTCTACTAGTCAACGAGCAATACTCAATAAGACACTACGATCAGGTCCTTGAAGACGTGCATCAGAAACGTAGAATCCGAATAACTGAAGACTGAAGCATTGGCAAAGGTTCAATCTAAAGGGTAATATTCGGATAAGTGCCTACTGAAAGAATCGATGCAATAGGAAAACCTCTGATCGAGGAATCAGAAAGAGGTGATAAAGTCTTCGACCTACCCAGGACATTAATGTTATACATCTGACAGGGTAGGTGAAACAGTAGACTGCAACGTCAGAAAAAGTATGACAAGTTACATCATGCAGTCTACATCAAGCAACTTGAGATCTGTGAAGATATTTGAATAGCCTTCAACTGTTACTTTCCAACGGAAGGATTGGGAAGAAATATAAATAAGTAAGTGCTTAAAAGATCAAAGGTTGCTTGAGTTGCCGAGTTTGGAGAGTAGGTTGACTGATATAAATCATGTGAGATAGTGAGTCCGAAGGCTCACTTTACGATCCACCAAGAACACACAGAAGTCAGATAAAGAAAGAAGTAGAAGTGTGAGTTCTACTATGTAGAAGTGAGAGTTCTACTACATGAAGAGTGTTCTGAACTGCCGAGAGAAAGGAGAGCATCATGCCATCTGGATGTCCATCATTGGAAAACTCTAAGTACAATAGAGAAGAGCTTACGGTCATCTTAGAAAGTCCACCATGAGAAGGCATCGAGTAGCAAGAAGGGAGATCACAAAAGCCATCTTAGTGTCAAGCATGAGAAAGCTTCTAAGTAATTTACAGAAGAGCTTACAGTCATCTTACAAGCCTCTCATGTGCAGTCATCAAGTACCAAGAAGAATGATCTTCAAGGTGGTTCATCAAGGGGTCATCCGGAGTAGTTGAACAACCTAAGAAGCTGAGCATCATGCAACACTCAATTGCTCTTCAAGGATGATCAAGCCAAGCTGCTAAGGATAGAAGATGTTCAGAGCATGAAGATATCTTAGCAGCTCAGCACCGACTCCAACAACAACAAACAAACAACTCAACGAAGCCAGGGCCTGAGGGGTCCTTGTCTAAAGGGACTAAATGAAGCAGGGCCAAGAGGGTCCTTGTCCGGAGGGACTAAACAAAGCAGGGCCAAAGGGTCCTTGTCCAAAGGGACTAAATAGAGTTCCAAGGCTGGTGGCCTTGAAGAGTTCTTAGTGAACTAAAGTCCCAAGGCTGCTGGCCTTGAAGGAATCGTAGAGATTCAGGGTGCTGCCCTTCCTTAGTAGAAATCCTGCTAGTTGAATGCAAAAGAGTGGATTAGGAGCTTGAGTCTCTGAGCCACTTAAAACCCCTTGTGTCTGTTACATTATGTCTATAACTGCTATGTATGTTATAACTGCTTACAACTAAACTAACCCAACGAACAATGTATGTATGATTATAAATATATCAATGAAGGGGAATCTTTTACTTATTCCGCTGTGCTTAAAAAAATTCTTATGTTTGTCATATACTTAAATATGAACAATACAACATTAACCAGAAAAGTATTTGAAATAAAAAGGATCTATTCAATCCCCCCCCTTCTAGTTCTATTGTGCCCTCTGGGAACTAACAATTGGTATCAGAGCAGGTTCTCATGCTATTCAAAAGCTAATCGCTTTGAGTCTGATCACAGGCAGTAACATTGTTCTAGACTTAGTTTAGTAGTAACTTGTTATATGCAGAAGAGTTCACACGTTGGAAATATTGTGTATAGGTAAAAATGTGTATACACCTGAAGCTGCTCAGATTGTTCCATATCCTCGATTGCTATATCAACAAGACCAATCCTAGCCTGTAGTCAATCTTGTTGTCTGAAGACCAGACGAGAGAAAGAAAGCAAGGGACATCAGTGACAAAGAGTAAAGCATTCATCAGTTTGAAAGATGAAGAGGTCACGCGTACTAAGAAATGCTGATCGAGAGGAGAAAGAAGATCTTCTCAAACTTATGAGTGACCAACCAACAACTAGGTGCTATCTTTGTAAACTCAAAGATGTCAAAGATCTTAATGCTACAATTCTCTTGATCTACATCTTCAAGACCACGACTGATTGATGAAAGGCCAACAAGAGCATTAAGCCGAAAGGAGCAAAAGTAAAAGCTATGCACATCAATACCTGAACTCAGTATATCTAAGGTAAATGACTGTTAAGAAACTGACAGTAAAAAGGTACGGTTCCTCACCATTACTAATGTATACATCATATTTGCACCATCTTATGAACTATGACAGTTTCTTTCAAGAAGTCATAATCTACCTAAAAAGGTGAAGAGAGAAAGTAGTATGAAGATGGAAAATTCAAATGTCTACAAACTTTCTCTTTAGCCAAGTTTTAGGCTAAAGATGACATCTTGAAGAAAATCTGAAATAGAGCATAAGAGTATCACAGACCAAATGAATTTTATGTTAAGTAATCATTGTTGATGTGCTAGTATGTATGTACAAGCCTATGTTCTAAATGTTTGACAACACACAGAGAATGATCAGTTCTATAAGAGGATTCACGATTTGTAGAAACCCGATCACATCCATAAATCAACTAGATACTCATAAATCGTAGAGTTGATTCACACTCTGTGAACACTTAAACATTGTGAACATAACCCAGTAAATGATAAAACCATCATAGATAAAGAGTGTGTCATTAATTGTCAAATCCTACACACACTCACCATCATGCATCTCAAATGTATTATCTCAAGATAGTTGCATGCTTGAATATGTCTCTTGGTGATAAACATGATGATTATCCAGTTAAGAGGAATAGGGGTTTAGAAAACTAACCTAGCAGGACCCATTCAACAATGGGGACCAAAAGTAGAAATATACTTAAACCCGCAGGTACTTGGTGGTCCCCGACAACACTAAGGAATGTCAAGCGTAAGACTTCATTCAATAGGACTCAACCAGTGAGAGAAGGCTAAGGACATTTAGAGATGAGTCCGATAAGGTTCCTATATGTCCAAGCTCGTTCTTGAAGACCCTCCGAGCTAATCGGAATGGAGCTCACATGGTCGCAAATCAGATATGGGAGCATGCCATGCAACAGAAGATAAAGAGGATTTTATGTGCCCATATCAAGAAGGACATGCTTTATGAAAAGGATCCTCAAGGGAAGCTCACAACAGAAGATCATTGAGCTTAAGACAAAAGGAGTTCTTTACGAAACAGAACTTCTCAAAACAAAGGATTGCAAAGAAGACTACGTTCATAGTGCTGTCAAATGATCATAGAGTGATCAATCCTGAAAATACTCATCTCTACGATACAAGGAAAACTAAGCAACGAAGATGATTCCAGTCAGAAGGAGGAATGTTGGGCAGCCTTCAAATGAACATGAAGAAGGAATCACATCTATCTGAGAAGACAACATCAACAATGGGGGAGCAGTGATCTGTTAAGGAATAACAGCACGATTAAGCCTGGAAGAGATGTACCAGCTCCAGAGTCCCAAAACTTTGTGGCTGATGAACCAAATGAAGATCCATAGTCAGTAGGAACATCTCAAAACGTACTACTAATAACCCTTCAGCCACCCAATCCATAATCGTGAAGTTCCTACGATCAACCACATGATCGTAGTGTAAGAGCAGAAGGACACCACGATTTCAGCAATGCAGATATCCAGAGCTGGTAGAAAGACCTCCTCATCAGAAAAGGTCTAATGAGATGTCGATGAAAATCACTGTCTTAGTATTTCATCTGGAGAGGGCCTCAGGGACAAACCTGACCCTTAGCTAACTCTAAGAGTTTGGCCCTTCCTGAGCTACCTTATCCTAGAACGAATGCTTGATCTAGTTCATCTCAAAAGAACCAAGTCAGTCAACGATCGTAGAGTTGAACGTGAAGAGGACTAAACGATTATAGTACAAACTCAACGATCGTAATGCTATCTAAACGATCGTAGTACAACCTCAACGATCGTAGAGGACAACTCAACGATCGTAGTCCTACAAAAGGGTATTCCAATTCACAAGGAGAATGAAGAATGAGACATCTGCTAAGCCATTCAAGTTGAGGAGATAAGTTCGAATACATCAGTGATTGAGCTATGCTGCATCAAAGAAAGGAGGAAAGACAAAGCCATCCACTGCAACATCTCTTAGAAGTTGATCATTGAGTCAACAAAGGAAATCGTAGATTCTATAGCTATCTCATCATGTTATTCTACGAATCAAAAGGTCAACGGTCAAAGCCACGTCAATTAAACGTCCACTCCTCTAATAACTAAAAAGTTGTGGGGAGTTACAGCTCATTACTGGGCAACGTGCAACCAATGGACAGTTGACACATCACTGAGTATGTAGAGTTAGAAGGAACTGCCATAAAGATAAGTTCAAATCTGCAGACAGTTACCAAAAAATATCGAACCTTTCTCCCTCCCATTTTTAAAACCCTAGAAAGCTTTTCAAGAGCAAAATCAGTTAACCCCCAGAGCCTTACCAACCAGACAGCCATCTCACATAAACCTCTCTATATCTAACACCCACATTCTTTAAACTACTCAAAATGGAAAACTGGCAAGTAATCACTGGTATTCAGTTTGGAAACAAATTGTTTGAGAAATCTGAAAATAAGTTCAGGGATATTCTCGAGCTTGTAAAGAAGGCTGGATTTTCAGAATGCCTTCAGATAAATACTCGAGTCTACTACAACCTGGTTAAAGAATTCTACTCAAACATCTCTATAAATTCGAAAACCCTTATTACCAAGGTTAAAGGTCAGTCTCTCAAGTTAAAATCTTCTGACCTGAATCAATGCCTAGGTTTTCCTAACCAAGGGCTAAAGAACCTTGATATTGTCAACACTGAACTAGCAAAGGAAGTTATGGGGTATCAAAGAAACCCTAGTTTCAAGGACATGAAGAAGAAGGAGTTTCCTAAGCAATATGAGTTCCTTGCTGAAATAGTTAGAAAGTGCATATTGTGTAAGAACACTGCACATAACACAGTGATCGATCAGCAGTTGAAAATCATGTCAGCAATAGTTCTGAAGAAATAAATTGACTTTGGAGCTATCTTGTTTGATCAGATCTCCAAGTGGGTAGAGAAGGCTGAGAAGAAGCCCCTGACCAAGGTATTTCATGGGAGGTCGCTGAGTATCATACTGAAGAAAAAGCTAGGGGGAAAGATCAAGGATGATTAGGGAGAAGCCTTGAATGTGCACAAAGTAATGTCTCCATAATTATTTGAAAACTGGAAGAAGAACCCAAAGGAGAACAAGAGGTCGACAATTTGGGAGCAAAGTGAGAGAGCCTCTATAAAGAAGAGGAAGACAAGAAAGACAGAGAGCTCGAAGTCCGATGACTCTGAAAGAAAATTGAAATCATACCAATAGGAAGAAATCAAAAGTGGTGAAAAGAATTTGGTGATGTGAAGAAAGCCCAGCCCCACCAAGGAGAGTCTCCTCTCTTGAACAAGGATAAGGAAGAAAAGGACCAAATCTTTGAAACCATAAAGAGAAGAAAAAAGAAGGGTTGCTTCAAGGGAACTGTCAACAAGAAAGCTAAGGTGGAAGATAAACCAGCCTTAGCTTCTCAAATCAATACATCTACTGAAGAAAGGGACGTGGAGTCAGCAGAAGAGGAAGAAATAGAATATATAGTTCAGTCCCCACAGTAAGCACCCAGCAATGAAAATGAAGCGGATGTAATGAAGGAAAATGCAGAAACTGCTGAAAAAGAAAAGTGCTCAAGCCCTATGGCCAATCCTCAGAGCAGTCACTCTGATGAAGAAAAAGAAATTCATGATGATCAAAGTGCATCCCCAAATGCAACTACCCCAACCAGCCCAGAGAATGGGTCAAAAAATGCTATTCAAGAAGAAGAAGAAGAACATGTCCTCTCAAACCAAGAAAGCTCTCATGATGGCTCAGAAAGTGATGAGGCCAAGAAAGAAGAGTCTGCTCCTACCAGTGCTGATCTCCAAAGAAGTTTATCTGATGAGCAAGAGGAGTCAGAGACTGAAGAAGAAGAAGAAGAGTCTGTCTCTCCAATAGCTGAACCTCCACATAGAAGGAAAAGCTACAGGCTGTAAGCCCAGTTTGCCTCCAAAAGGAACAGCAGCCAATCAAATGCCATCATTGAATTAAGTGATGATGAATCAGATCCCGTGGAGAAGATGTCAAGAAGAAGCGGTGATGAAGAGGAAGAATCTAAGGAAAGACTTGCTGAAGAAGGATATGATAATGAAATGCTGCAGCAAGAAAGACTATCTACTGAAGCTGATCTAAGTGGTTCTAGTTCTGAGAATGAAGAAGCAGAAAATGATTCAAACTCTGAAAACCAGAATAGAACCTCACCCAGTTGTCTCACCTGCAAAATCTACCAAGAAAATTGTGGTAGAAGTCCCAAATGAACCATCAGAGACTCCTCCAGACAGATGGGTAAACTATGGAGGCGAGAAGCTCAGAGTAACAAAAATGACTTCCTTTGACTTAGTCAGGAACTGGAACAACATGGAGCTAGACTACTCAACCATTCTCTATAATCCTGATGATATGCAGATGAGATGGTTCTTCCAGTGGATGCCTTGGCTAAAGGCCTTTAATGAAGGAGATGGAAGCTACTTTAGTTGGTGTTATAAGACTTTTCCAAGCATGGAACTGGTAGCCCAAAACTTTCGAAGGGTGAAAACCTATGCTACCAAGATGATAACCAACCAGCCTCACTTCAAGGTCTATCGACAAGCTAAAAATCTCTACATCCCCTACGATCGTATAGTAGATTCTGAAGGAAGAAGTGTCATGAAGGAGCTAATCGTAGAGTCTGTTCATTCTACGGCTGATGGTGTTCAAGCCCAATCTCAGAAGCCTCCTTATGATCAATCACTGCTATCAGTCACTCCATCATCCTCCACAAGCAATTGGTACTCCACGATTGTTCAGATTATCCAAACATTTGAAAATCTGTCTAAAGATGAAAATCGTAGAGTCCAATCCATTGCTCAACCTGAAGCTACCAATTAAGAGGATCAAAGCGCTTTGGGCGAGGAACTCATCAAGAGCTCTGATGATCTAAGCAAGAAGATATCTATGCTTACTGAAGAATCACAGAAGCAGACAGCAGCAGGAGATGATTCTTTCCAGCACAAGCTTCAAGTTATCTTGGCTGATGTATCTCTCAAACTCCAAGAGAGAGATAACATCTATCAGAAGGCCATCCAAGATTAGAAGGCAATAGCTCTACAAGTTCAGGAGGCCAATGCAAAGTAGATCAAAGCCCTCTCTGATAAGATTGACGATCAGAAATAGTCCTTCTCTATTAAACTTGAGCTCAGCCAGCAAGAACTAAAGTTTAAAGTTGCAAACTCCTCCTAACTGATGGAGCAGCTTATGTCCAACATGGAGTAGCTCTCTCAAATGATTGATGACAAAAAGGGGAGAAAAAGTGGCAAAGAAAGAATAGGAGCAAAAGGCACTCAAAGAAGAGCAGAGGGTTAAGGGAGAAGAAGCCAAAGAAGAAGAAAGTAGCAGCAGATAAAGAATCATCATCTGAGGGGGAGCCTGAAGATGATGATACCAAAAAATCACAAGAGCTGAAGGGGAGCCAGATCAGAAAGGTGATGAAGGGGAGCCAAGCAAAGATAGAAGGTCATCACCTGAGGGGGAGCAAGAGCAAGAAGCAGAAAAAGATGAGTAGCTGATCAACAAGCATCCTGGAAACACACATGGAGCCAATGAGGTACATCTCTAATTTGTTAGGAATGTTCTGGATCCAGGATGTAGAATGTCTTAAGGTATAAATTGCCATATCAATATAAATGACATTCATGATTAACTGTTTTAGAAATAAAGCTGATCACTGTATATAAGATTCATTCATAACATGCATATGCACTTATTATTTTTGTCATAATCAAATAGGGGGAGATTGTCAAGAATAAGCATGTGAATGCTATTCCTATTTATATATGATTTGATTATGATATATATATATATATATATATATATGTATATGAATGAATAATATGCAAGTATGCTTGCATTAAGAAAAGTCAGAAAGTCCTATGATAGATAATAGAAATATATGTACAAGGACTTAGAATGAATTGATCAAATATGTTAGGTTGATCCTACATAAAGCAAAAAATGACTTTGTAAAGTCCTAAAAAAGAAATGATGTACAAGGACTATAAATATAGAAAGATCAAGCTTGTTAGGTTGATCTTATGATGTAATAGATAGGCTAGTCTCGATCGTCGAGCAATCGCACACGTAAGTCATAGTCCGCCAAGTGAGTCAAGGTTAACAAAAGGAGCTATCGAGGAGAATGAGAGTATGCGAAGATAGTAGATCTCGGAGTTCATAGAATCGCAAAGGGAAACGAAGAAGGATCGTAGTGTATCGAGAAGAGCTTTCTCGGGATCGCCGTGTCTTTGAGGCGCCATATTCAGAATTGTAGAGATCACCGCCACAAGCCGAGCCATCATCCCGCCAAGCAAAGCGTAAATCGAGAGAGTGTCGATATCGATCTAGGGATCGTAGTGTCCGCACGGTTAGAAAAGTGAATCGTAGAGTGCAGAACTATGACTCCAAAAGAAGTGCTCACAATGCTAAGTCAGAATCGTAGAGCAGATACAGTTCTCAACGGATGAGCACTCCCAAAATATCCAAAGATATGAAGCCTCTGGTTGGCACTGCAAAGATGCAATCCACAGTAAGGGAACCAGAGAGCACTCAACGAATGGCATGTAGGCTAGGAGAAGAACTAAGCAGCAATCCAATCAGCATCAAGATTGAGTTAAAAGGCCATTCGTGATGAAGTCTTCCACAAGATGATTCAAAGAAGACTTTAGCAGCTGACTAAGGAAAAGTCAGTAAATGCAGTTGCTGTCAAGAGAACAGGAGACAACGATCTTGGAAGCAACCAGGATCATAGTGTTTGTCAGATAAAGAAAGAACTGATGGAAGGTGAACCGAGATACTGGTCAGCTTCTAAAGAGTAAGGCTAAAGTGATTAAGTGCAGGGTCAGTTCATTGATGATAAGTGAACGGAAGATCACTAGGAGAAAGCAAGCTGGATGCGCCACAAATCAAAAGTGTCTTGATATTCAGAAGGGGACCAGAGCAAGGAATTAGGCCATTAGTATCTGAGAATAGTCGAAGCAAACAGAAGTATTGAAGCACTGCACAATACAGTGAAGAGGTGTTCTCCAGTAAAGATCCAAGCAACACTCTTCTGGATCATAGTGTTAGCTCTACTAGTCAACAAGCAACACTCAATAAGACACTACGATCAGGTCCTTGAAGACGTGCATCAGAATCGTAGAGTCCGAATAACTGAAGACTGAAGCATTGGAAAAGGTTCAATCTGAAGGGTAATATTCGACAAGTGCCTATTGAGAGCATCGATGCAATAGGACAACCTCTGATCGAGGAATCAGAAAGAGGTGATAAAGTCCTCAACCTGCCCAAGACATTAATGTTATACATCTGACAGGGTAGGTGAAACAGTAGACTGCAGCGTCAGAAAAAGTATGACAAGTCACATCATGCAGTCAACATCAAGCAACTTGAGATCTGTGAAGATATTTGAATAGCCTTCAACGGTTACTTTCCATCGAAAGGATTGGGAAGAAATATAAATAAGAAAGAGCTTCAAAGATCAAAGGTTGCTGGAGTTGCCTAGTTTGGAGAGTAGGTGGACTGATATAAATCATGTGAGATAGTGAGTCCGAAGGCTCACTCTACGATCCACCAAGAACACTCAAAAGTCAGATTAAGAAAGAAGTAGAAGTGTGAGATCTACTATGTAGAAGTGAGAGTTCTACTACATGAAGAGTGTTCTGAACTGCCGAGAGAAAGGAGAGCAGTATGCCATCTGGATGTCCATCATGGAAAGACTCTAAGTACAATAGATAAGAGCTTACGGTCATCTTAGCAAGTCCACCATGAGAAGGCATCGAGTAGTAAGAAGGGAGATCACAAAAGCCATCTTGGTGTCAAGCATGAGAAAGCTTCTATGTACTTTACAGAAAAGCTTAAAGTTATCTTAGAAGCCTCTCATGTGCAGTCATCAAGTACCAAGAAGAATGATCTTCAAGGCGATTCATCAAGGGGTCATCTGGAGTAGTTGAACAACCTAAGAAGCTGAGCATCATGCAACACTCAATTGCTCTTCAAGGATGATCAAGCCAAGCTGCTAAGGATAGAAGATGTTAAGAGCATGAAGACATCTTAGCAGCTCAGCACCGACTCCAACAACAACAAACAAACAACTCAACAAAGCCAGGGCCTGAGGGGTCCTTGTCCAGAGGGACTAAATGAAGTAAGGCCAAGAGGGTCCTTGTCCAGAGGGACAAAACAAAGCAGGGCCAAAGAGTCCTTGTCCAAAGGGACTAAATAGAATTCCAAGGCTGCTGGCCTTGAAGAGTTCTTAGTGAACTAAAGTCCCAAGGCTGCTGGCCTTGAAGGAATCGTAGAGATTCAGGGTGCTACCCTTCCTTAGTGGAAATCTTGCTAGTTGAAAGCAGAAGAGTGGATTAGGAGCTTGAGTCTCTAAACCACTTAAAACCCCTTGTGTCTTTTACATTATATCATTTACATTATGTCTATAACTGCTATGTATGTTCTAACTACTTACAACTAAACTAACCCAACAAATAATGTATGTATGATTATGAATATATCAATGAAGAGGAATCTTTTACTTATTCCACTGTGCTTGAAAAGATTCTTATGTTTGTCATATACTTAAATATGAACAATACAACATTAACCAGAAAAGTATTTGAAATAAAAAGGATCTATTCAACCCCCCCCCCCCTTCTAGATCTATTGTGCCCTCTGGGAACTAACACATACCCATGAGGAAGTCGGCATTATTTTGTCTATTATTTTCATATGGATGTCTCGCATTCGTAAAATAAAATCAATCAAGCCGAGTAGTTAATAAAATGGGAGTGTAAAAGGTCTCAATTACTATTGAGTATCAGGGTTTGAAAAAAACCTCTTTTATAAAACATCACTGCCACATCTTGCTTAAAATTGAATTTTAACATAAATTCAAACCCTGTGTATATAGGTTCGAATGAGGCCTCGCACTACTTCCAAATAATAACACATTGACCCACACACACACACATTCAGATAATAGTTTCTTGAAAAGAGGCGGTCACCGTGGTAACACGGATGTCGGGGGGTGCCTAACACCTTCCCCTCGCATAACCAAGTCCCCGGACCCTAATAAATCTCGATTTCACCTACCCGTTTAGAAGTGTCACATCACTGGGTCAATGTGCAAACCTTTTCTCGGTTGTGTTGGTACAACCATTTAAAAAACCAACTGGTGACTCTTAACAGTCCATCGTCGACATTATACATGTCGGACCTTTTTCACTTGTTTTTTCAAACAAATCTCACCTAAAATGAGAACACCAAAGAACAAGTAACGGAAAGGGACATCCAAAAATCCCAACGTCGACACTTATATATATAAACTATTGTCGAACTCTATTCGATGAGCCTGAATTTTA
Source organism: Panax quinquefolius (assembly GCA_020205615.1). Taxonomy (NCBI): domain Eukaryota; kingdom Viridiplantae; phylum Streptophyta; class Magnoliopsida; order Apiales; family Araliaceae; genus Panax; species Panax quinquefolius. The sequence goes on from CM035172.1 coordinate 66,939,745, forward strand.
CATCCGGTGCGTTTATTGCTTTTGTATATATATTTAAATCCCCGCTTTGGAGTTTCTTCGTGGCGATTGATCGCTTACTGACTTTATTTACATTTTCATTCACTTTGGAGTTTCCTTCGTGGCGGTTGAGCGTATTTAGAGCTTCATTTACGTTTCGTCCGGCCTGGAGTTTCCTCCGTGGCAATTGATAGCTGATAAGTGGATTTTATATACACGAATCGATATTCATTTCAAGTTTAAATTTATAGTTATCTTCATGTTTTGTGTTCATTTTTACTCGTTTCATGTTATTTTATGTGTAGGGTGGTCATGGATGCAAGTGTTGAAGAATGGCGGAGTTTTAGAGCAAAAGTGGAAAAACTCATGAAAGCAAAAATTTTCTTTAGTAGAAGCTTAGCTTGGCACGGGGCGTAGCCTTTTCGAAATTGCACCCCCCACCAAGGAAAAGTCTGATTCTGCACTCTCCTGTTTGGTTTTGATGTCTGCTGGTGCACGATTTTTGGGACTTTGTTAGGCACCTGGACTCTAGAAAAGGCAGATTTGGGCTAGAACAAAAAGGAGAGCTGAATATTACGTAGAAAACAACTAATCACACAACACAAGGAGCATATTACGAGATAAATTCTAGGATTCAAGTGCGAGCTTTGGAGGAGTAATTTTCAGAGATTATCGTGACAGTTGCAAATCGAGGCTACGTGAAGGGGTTTTCATTATTCTTCTTTTTCATAGTCTTTATTTGTAATTGGAAGGATGTTTTCAGTATATTATTTAGTTTTTAATTCATTCGTTATGAACTAATTCGCTTATTAGACTTGTGATGGATCTTTGGGCGAAACGATGATTCTATAGCTTTGATTTTCAATTCAATAATATATTCTCAGTTTATCTATGTTAATTCGAGCGTGAACTTATGAATTACCTGATCAACAATTCCTTGTGGATTTGAATGGAATCGAGAGAAGAGATTCAAATCTAGACCTAGTTAATATATCATGTGTCATGAATTTTGTCAATAGCAGATTTTTGATTATTATTAAGGTAGAGATATGTTTAACATCATATGTAATCGAATAGAGAACTTAAGCTTAAACCTTTTTTAATTGCAGTTCACATAGAGATATAATGAGTTGGTTGATTTAGGTGTTTAACAGATTTCTATCTTAATTGTGGATTGACGTTAATACGGTATTAGTGCATCGAGAGATGGCTAGTATCACTTTCGTGTTCTTGATTAATAAATTGGGATATTAAATTGAGTTGAAATAAAGGTTTGCAAATCAGAGTGAAGCTCATGGTGAAATCATAAGTCTAATTCTCCATTAATTGTTTGAAATTCCGAATTTTGATATTAGCGGTTGTTTTTGTGATAGTTTACTTATTTATTAATTTAGTTTTTATAGTTTTAAAACAATTGAATTAAATAGTTTAATAGAATTAGGATTAATAGAAAATTGATAATTGTGAAGTTAAAAATCTTGATAATTTGTCCTCGTGGGAACGATACTTTATTCACTACTATATTACTTATTGACCACGTACACTTGCGTGTTTTGCGCGTATTGATTTTACCCAACAATAGCTTTTACAGCTTTTTTTACATTTCTGATCCCCCGTGGAGGTGCTTCGTGGTTGGTGATCACATACGTATATATATATTTCTGACTTTTATATATATACCGCCATCGCTTTCATACAAATTGTGGTATCTTGTGCGCCTAGAATCATGTGATCACAGATTCAGCCCATTGGATCTAGATTCGTTCCGTGATGGACATTTTCATTGTTAAGCGACTTGTAAATTATCCTGCGGTGTGCGAATTTCCTCGGATGGTTTCCATACCCACGAGGAAATCGGCATTATTTTGTACATTATTTTTAAATGCGGATGCTTCAGATCATCAAATAAAATCAATCAATAGAACACTTAATAAAATGGGAGTGTAAAAGGTCTCAATTACTATTGAGCATCAGGGTTTGAAAAACATCTTTTATAAAACTTCACTGCCATATCTTGCTAAAAATTAAATTTTTACATTAATTCAAACCATGTGTATATAGGTGTGAACGAGGCCTCGCACTACTTCCAAATAACAGCACATTGACCCACACACACACACATTCAGATAATAGTTTTTTGAAAAGAGGCGGCCACCGTGGTAACACGGATGTCGGGGGGTGCCTAACACCTTCCCTCCGCATAACCAAGTCCCCGGACCCTAATGAATCTCGATTTCATCGACCCGTTTTGCAAAGATGTCACATCCTTTGGGTCAATGTGCAAACCTTTTCTTGGTTGTGTTGGTACAACCATTTAAAAAACCAACTGGCGACTCTTAACAGTCCATCATCGATATTATACATGTCGGACCTTTTTCACTTGTTTTTTTTCAAACAAATCTCACCTAAAATGAGAACACCAAAGAACAAGTAACGGAAAGGGACATCTAAAAATCCCGATGTTGACACCTATTATAGGGGAGTTATTTTACGTAATGTGTTTAGATGTTTGTGCAGAATACATGGTACGAAGGGCTGATCACCCTAAGTATGGGGAGTCCCTACAGTATTACTGTTAAGGTTAAAGTTGAAAGATTACTTGTAACCGTGGACATAGTTCGTGGTCTTGTGACCCTCAGTTACATCTCTAAAAAAACTGAGAAGAACAACCCTATTATGGGGGAATTATTTTTACATGATGCGTTTAGATGTTTGTGCACAATACATCGTATGAAGGGCTTAACACCCTAAGTACGGGAGTCCCTATAGTCTAATGACTGTTAAGGTTTAAGTTGAAAGAGTACTTATAACCGTGGACGTAGTTCAAGATCTTATGACCCCTCAACATGATTTGGAATCTTTTAAATTTCTGAGTTATTCATATTGCTTCCCAATTATTGAGCAATTTTGGAAGATTCTTTTTATTCTAAAAGGCGAATGTGGTAAGGATGATATTCCTTAGAAAGAAGTAAGTAAGTGAGAATGCGATAATCGAATGATGAATATATTGAATAAGTGAGAAAAGAAATTTTGAAGTGAGAAGGAGATGAGTTATCAAAGAATAATGTAAAACTTTTAATAGAAAAGTTAATAATTGTAGAAAGATCTTTGTGGAAAGAAAGTGGCTATAGAACCAAATGACTGAATAAAGTATTAACATAAAATCTATTTTGATAGATTGAATGAATAAAGATTAATAGATAAAATTTCGAGGACGAAATTCTTAGAAGAAATGGTGAATGTAATATTCTGAGTGTTTATGATAACGATCCTTAAAAAGGAAATGAATGGGTTAAAGAATTTATAATACTCAAAATATAATTGAGTTCAAGTGAAAGTTATGAAATAAAATCTAGAATTTGTTAAAGTAATGAATGTAGTAGGAAATAAAAAACATATATTAAGGTAATGTGTTGAAGATATTCAACGATAAATTTTGAAAAGAGATTTGGTGAAAACCGAGTAAGTGAGGTTTTTTTTATTCTGAGGACGGAATCATTATAAGGAGGGAAGGATGTGACAACCCGAATTTTCATAAGTTATTAAAATAAGAATTTAATAATTAAAATTCTTATTTTGAGGTGTATATATTTTGAATTATGTGATTTGGTGTGAAGAGAATTATATATTCATATGTTGGAGAAAGTGAGATTTAATAGTTAATTAAACTATTAAATAATATTAGTTAATTTAAATCAGTTGAAATTATGTTATGAGATAATATAATTTTAATTGTAATTCCTTGTAGGCAATGGAAATTATTATGAGTTAAGTTTCATAATAGTGTGAATAATTCACTTAATTAAAATAGTGAATTAATACAAGTATAATTGATTTAATAAAGTGAGAATGTAATATATTGCATGAAAATGTAAATGTTAGTATATTGCGAGTAAAATATTTATTAAGTACATTAAATATTTTAGTTGGAAACTTTATGGAATAAAATGAATATTTATGGTATTAAATAAATATTTGATGAAAATTGTTATGGGATAGTTTATTTAAGTGTGATAAAATAGATGAGATTTATACGTATTTTATTACGAAAGTATAATTATGATATTCTAATTTAATTAAATAATTAAATTAGATGGGTGAGAATTTATTAAATAATGTTATGATTATAATAGTTGAATAGAAATTATAATTTTCTTGATAAGGTTAATTTTATTTCTTAAGGAATTAAAGGTACATAATCTAGTTTATGTGTTCGTGAGTTTCTTTTAAAATTGGAGTTTTGGTTAATGAATTTGTGGGTTACGATGTTATATATATTATTAGATATTTATAATTTGATAATGGTCATCTAGAAATAAATTTTCAAAAATCAAATTCATGTATTTATATTAAAGAAGAGGAATTTGGGTTTTGATTGTAATGTGTGTTTTGGTGTACTTTGAGACTAAAGTTGATGATGAATACGTGATGGAAACTTTAAATTGATGGATGATTGTTGTTCTCCTCTATAAAAAGAAAACAACGCAACTTGAACGGATCGAATTGGTTAAGAAACGAATTCGTGATGAATGAATACTCTTAGCATGTTGAAAATAGGAAAAAATTAGTATAAACAAATTAGAATTAATATAAAACAAGTCCCACATCAACTAAATTGAGAACTTTACCCTTTCCTAAACCTATAAATAGAAGGGCTTGATCCTTTGTTTCATTCAGCAATAATAAAGCCTCCAATTTTGAGAAAGGCTTTGTTGTGGGAGGACTTTTTATAAAGACATCCTTTGTTACATTTTGGCGTGGAAGTGCGTATTTAGTTTGTGGAACTCGTATTTTCGGATATGTTTCTTATTTAATTTTTGGTAATGTTATTATTTTAAATATTGGATTTAGTTTGTTAGTTAAAGTTTAAATTTTGGAAGTTTAGTTAGTTTTGTTAGTAAACTAGTTAGTTTACTATGTTTATTTTGGCTTGGAATTTATTATGTAAATGAGTTCTAATAATTGTAATTAGAGATATGGAGCTGAGACCTTAGACGAGTCTGATTATGTTAAATAAGACTTATTTGTAAAGAAAGTTGGGTTGGAACGAGTCGAGACAAGTTTTGGATGTCAAAACAAGAAGTCTGAAAAACTAGTGGAATGTTGATCCAAAATCAAAAATTCGGGGTTAGCTAGATTGTTTAAAAAAAATTGGGCTTTTGGTATGTTATAGTACACTGAATAAGCTTTCCATAGACTCCGGAAACGGCCTAATTCTAACTTCGGAGCAAAGAGTTATGACCATTCAAAGTAGTCACATCAAAATTGTCTAACCAACTCGGGGCAGTCACCTTGAACTAAGTTTCTGGAATTCTATGTTTAGAATTTGGAAAAGGTCAAAGAATAAAGGTTGTAGTCTCAGAAGTTAGCTTCGTGTGGGCTCATGAATCGCTCAAAAATGTTTTGAAACGGAAAAGTTATGACTATTTTAGCGAGAGGGGGTAAAGCTGGGAAAGAATGAAAAACAGTTTTGAACGCCCCTTTTTGAACACTGTTTTGGACTGTCTATCTTATTCGAAATGGGTGTCCAATAACTTTTAAAAATAGGTTAATATGATGTTACAGTATATCCAAAGTTGGATGTCATCGGACTTATGAGATATAGAGTAAAGTTTATATTACAACTACTATGCGTTGTTATGTGACTAATAGTTGATGTGTATGATTATATAATGGTGTAGGGAACGTGAAGTGCAGATAAGTGTAAGATGTTAAACTGTTATTGATAAACAACGATCAAGGCAAGTCTTTCAGTTCCTATTTGCTATGTGAATTTGATGATGAACTGTTTGAAATCTTTATTGCAAATAACATGTTATGTTATATTAATGTTAAAAGTATAAAATGTTAAAGTCAATTTATAACTACGTTGATTGAGTAATGAATGTTGATTGAGTAAGGAACTCAATCTTTATACTTGTTATATGAACTAAAACATGTATGTTATGTTAGTCCAATGTTTATGAGATGTATATCGAGCATGTTATTATGTGCTATGTGATGAGTAGGAGTTATACCTGAAAATCAGAACTTTTGTGGCTTCTGTTATTGCTTTTTTCAGTCTCTTAGTTAGCTTTTATTTATATTTTCATTATTTTTATGTCTAAAGTTATTATGTAATGTTTTGGAGGTGGTTTCTGGAATTTTAGGTAATTTTCACTATGTCAGCCAGTCATGGCTAACGTTCTTTATTAGAACTCAGACCCTCAAAGGTCAAGATATGGCACCCAGTACCTCGACTTGGCTACCGGCGCCATTCACTAAGACCAGCTTGCGCCGGGTCGCATTGTTAAGTTTTTACTCGCTACAGAAGCGAGCTCCTGTGCCCAAACAGTAAAGAGTCTTTAATGACCTAGAAGAAAGAGGGGGCAAGTATATATAGAAAGCGAAGCCGCATGCATTTATTATCGAATATCAGAGATATCGAAAAAGAACTTATTGCAGCTTAGACTAGGATTTTATTTCTGTCATTTAATTTCTAGAAGAGATAGAAGCTGGGCAACGGGAGGGGAGTTATTACATGCCACACATACTCAGAGCTTTACACGTGAAGGGAAGATTTGGAGGAAGAACACTTCAAAACAGGGGTTTTCTTAATCTAAATCTCTCATTTCTTTGTATTTTTCTGATAATGTGTAATGTATTAAAAATGCGTGTTAGTACCATAGTTATGAACTAACTCCATTTTTAGGATTGCAATGTAACCTTTTGTTTAGCTTAATTAACTTTCTCTCCTATTTTATATAATGAATCATTTTGGAATGGGTTGTTGTATTTCTTATTTAATGACTGATTGCTTGATAAAGAAATTGGTATTGATAGTAATGAAAATTGACAAATGGACGTTATTATCTATCTTTAAATACAACAACACCTGTTATGACCGTGCTAATGGAATGTGTGCATAATATGCTTATACGATAGACATATCCCTATTTGCCTTGTGTGACCTTGAGACTTAGCCTATTGACCTTGACCTAGTTATTGCCACCAATAGACATATTGTGTTTTAGCTGGTTAGGGATGTGCATTTGACCTTCGACAGATGCTTATGCGTATTTACTATTCTCGGTTGACCATTCCTTGATTCATTTATAATGTGGAGAGTTAGGAAATTAGGAGATGCATTAAGGGATTTGTAATCCTACCTTGACTTCCTAGCATACTACTTCTCTTATTCTTACAGTTTTAATCATATAGCTTAACCAACCATCTTATTCTACTTGTTTAGATAAGATTTGTAATGACTTTGCCTTCGTATTTATTTTCTTTTAAGACTTTGCCCTCATGGGTTCAACACTCTACTTACATATATTACTTGTGGACCGCGTATATTTGCGCGCGATTTGGAAATAGCTAAATCGACCAACAAGTTTTTGGCGCCGTTGCCGAGGACTTAGAATTAATTGTTTTTCAATATTAAACCTAAGTCATTACGATCTTACTTTAAACCGATTCGTCTGTTTAACTCTCTTTTCAGGTAGTCTTCATTGTTTATGCCACCTCGGAAGGGACAAAATATAATACCTATCGATCCCGAGGTTGATAGAACATTCAGACGACTGCGAAGAGAAAAATCCGAGGACACACCCGAGGACATAACTGCTCCTATCATAATGGCTGAGGAACTTCAGAAATCTCTGATGGAGTACGATATGCCTCACATTGACGATCTCCAGGCGAGCTTTCTAAGGCCCGTCATCCAAGCTAATAATTTTGAGATCAGGCCGGGCACCATTCAAATGTGCACCAACATTCAGTTTGGATGTGCACCAACATTTAGTTTGGGGGACTACGAAATGATGATCACAATGATCACTTGATTAATTTTGTGGAGATCTATGACACATTTAAATGCAACGGAGTGTCTGAAGATGCCATCAGATTCCGGTTGTTTCCATCTACATTAAGGGATAAGGCCAAGAGCTAGCTTTATTCATTACCATTAGGCTCCATTACCACATGGGCTGACTTGGCACAAAAATTTTTGGCGAAGTTTTTTTCGCTCGCCAAAACAACCAGGCTCAGGCATAATATCACGTCCTTTGTTCAGTTCGAATCTGAATCCTTATACGACTCGTGGGAGCGGTTTAAGGATCTTTGGAGAAAATATCTGCATCATGGATTGCCATAATGGTTGTGACGCCCCCAAAATAGGTATACATCACCCATTCTGAGTTGTCAATACATGGTACAGAAACAACTACAACTTTATTATTACAACAGTAAAACTGTGAGTTTGAATACAAATATTATCTTCTAGACAATATCTATACTCAAATAAATCCTCATCACATTTATTGATACATTATTTTACAAAAATGGTGAGGACTACTAAACAACTCTTTCTAGAACCTTCATTCCATACCCCTAATTGCGTATCGCTTATATTCTCGCCTCCGAGAAGAAAAATGGAACAAAAAGGAAAAGGGTGAGCTCAACTAGCCCGGTAAAGAATATTATGACTAAGATAATATACAACAAATTATCATTAGTCTTCAACGAGGGAAAAATCTAATAGAATACAATAGACAACAAATTTTAAATCAATATTCGCAATGAAATAATAATTCATTAGAAGAGTTAAGTAGAGAATGCAAACTACTATCTTCTATGTATGAATTTAAAAGTTCATCGTCTATCTCTTATCCCTGTAACATCAATCAATATACATCTAGAATCAAATATTCATCTTTGCACTACAGGCCAAAGATATTCATTAGTTGGTCATGTTCATCTAAACACCCATTCATCTTTGCACTACGGGCCAAAGATATTCTTCAGAAATCATTCATCTTTGCACTACAGGCCAAAGATATTCAATAATATCATCATTTAAGACTGAGGATGATGAAAATATTTTTAAAGAAACGAATCCAAAGGAAACAAAATGACAAGGATTAAGGATTAAGGATTCGTACTTTGTTTTATCCATGTCCAAAAAATACCTCAAAAATAATCATAGTGGTGTAAAATTCAAGAATGATCAAAAACATGGATACAATCAAAGCTAGTATCCGAATAGATATTTTGGACAAAAAAGAAGAAATTTTATTTTTCTATGAATAGTGCAGATATCGTGAATAGTGTCGATACTTGAATAAGGCCAGATCACGTGAATAGTAACTCGACACCAAAAGTTCCAAATTTGATAAAACTTGGATCAATATTTCAACATAATGATATTGAAGAAATAATATCATTACTGAAAAAATAATATCCCTTACCTCGAAAGATTAGTACTTCTAATCGGAATAAGGATATAGTCTTTGAAGGAACTTTAACCGTCTAACAATACTCAAAGTATACTCAAAATACTCACAAGAATACGCCGATAATATAGAGAGAAAACTTGATTTACGGTGTGATTTTTAATTCTAACCTAAGCACCCTATTTATAGGAAATTGCTTAGAACACCAAAGTAGAAAATTTAATAAATTAATAATATAATTATATAAATTTCCTACGCATGCCTAGAATCTGATTTCACCATCAAACACATGCCACATTCTAGAAAAAGTAAGAAAAACATTTTTCTAATTTTAAATATTTTAAACTTCCAAAATTAATTATTTTGAGCTTTGAACTTCAATAATTCATAATAAATAGCCCTTTCATCAGAAAATTGAATCTTGTAGTTTTTATAGGAAATTCAATTCTCTACAACTTTTTATGGAAGAAAGTTTTTCCAAATTCCAAATAGAAATTGACCGAAATCCACAAACCAGGATTTTTTTGTGCTATAATCAAATTTCAAATAATAAATGGGGTCCAAATGACATGTTTAACATGTTTTAAACATTTATTGCAACAAAAATACTCTTCCTCGTATACTCATATATCCCACATTCGTTGTAAAAATATCACTATTATTATATTATTAAAATATAATAATACATTTAAATGAATTATCTTATCAAAAAAGATAAAATTTCAATTTTCTACAATTGTCACATTAAAAATTTCTCCATCTATATCCACATAAAATCAATATTTTTCTCATCATATGAATCAATAATTAATTATTCACAAATAATATTACTGTAATCACAATATTGACAACCAGTGTTCTAAGAAAGAGGGGCTTTCAATAAGAATTTCTCCTCATCATGCGCGCAATTAGGTGACCAAACCTCTCCTTAGACGTAAATTTTTAGACATTGCCAATAATGTTATCTAATAAAATTATTCGGATAATATAAATTATTGCTTCGATAATGAAAAATACTTGTGTAATGACAATTATTGAAACAACAAAGAATATAAAATATCAACGCAAAGAATTATTAAATCAATAAAATAATCGAATAAAGAATTATCGTAACCATTATCGAAAAGTGCCTTTCACGTAAGAATCAATAATTGGTGCAATACTGCAAAGCATCGTGTTTTAACCAATTTAGTATTTTAACAAGATTAATCAGTAATAACTACGCTCGTTATTTTTAAACAACTTATATTTGTCGCTTTCTTCATCCAATCGCTTTCACATGGGGCCCACACACGGTCGCTACCGTCAGCATTTAATATTCCCCGACAAAGCATTTAATATTCCACGACCAAACGAATATTCCCCGACAACAATGAATATTTTATAACCACTTGCTTATTTTGAAATATTTGCGATTTTACCCCTAACTATCCACATTAATCAAATCAACCCTACTATTTTAAAATAATAAATAGAAAATTAAATTTCATTAATAATAAGTTGGGGTCTTACAACCTCCCTCCTTATGAAATTTCATCCTCGAAATTGGACGACGACGCACTCGGTGTTTCAAAAGGTGAGGATACCTCGCTTTCATTTCCGTTTCCAATTCCCAAGTCATTTCCTCTATAGCATGATTCCTCCACAAAACTTTAACTTGTGGTATGACCTTTGCGCGTAGGACATGCTCCTTCCTATCTAAGATCTTGACATGTACCTCCTCACACGTTAAGTCTTCGGCTATCTCCTCCGGTTCTAACTCAATAACGTGGTTTGGGTCTTTCATATATTTACGAAGTACAGATATGTGAAACACATTATGAACACGAGACATACTCGGAGGTAACGCGAGTCTATAGGCTACATTTCCTACTCGGTCAAGAATTTGAAATGGACCAATAAATCGTGGATTGAGCTTTCCTCTCTTCCCAAATCTTGTAACTCCCTTCCATGGAGCAACTCGCAACAATACATGATCCCCTACACTAAATTCCACGTCCTTTCGATGAAGATTCGCATAACTCTTTTGTCGATCTTGTGCCGCTTTGTATACGTTGTCGAATCATTTTGATCTTTTCCGTAGTCATACGTATTTAACTCGGGTCCTAACAATGTTGCTTCACCCACCTCGCCCCAACATCTTTGGAGAGCGACACTTTCGTCCATATAATGCTTCAAATGGAGCCACACCTATACTTGCTCGATAACTGCTGTTGTTGTAGGAGAATTCTACCAATGGTAAATACTTATCCCAACCGCCCTTGAAGTCTAGGACACGTGAGTCTTAATAAATCTTCAAGAGTTTGAATAGTCCTTTTCGATTGTCCGTCTGTTTGAGGATGGTATGTCAATCAATCGTAAACCGCGCTCCATAGCTTTTTTGCAAGCTAACCCAAAATCTTGAAGTGAATCTTGGGTCACGATCCAAACTATGGATACAGGCATGCCATGCAACCTCACAATCTCATTCACGCACATACTAGCAAGACGCTCAAGTGAATAAGTCTCCGTGACGGCAAGAAATGAGCGACTTGGTTAATCTATCAACAATAACCCAAATAGCATTGATGCCCCGAGAAACCGTAGGAAGACCCGTAACGTAAATCCATGGTAATGTGTTCCCACTTCCATTTCGAATCTCAAGTGGTTGCAACGGACCCTTAGGTACTAGATGCTCCGCTTTTACACGTTTGGCAAGTTAAACACATCGAGATAAACTTTGCAATCTCTCTCTTCATATTGTTCCACCAAAATGTATGTTAAAGATCACGATACATTTTAGTACTTCCACGATGGATTGCAAATGGTGTATTGTGTGCCTCCATCATAATCTTGTACTTCAAATCGTAGTCGTTAGGGACACAAAGTCTGGAGTGGACTCAAGTATTCCTTCTTCATCAATTCTCGCCCAAATAGCTCCTTCTTGTACTTTCTTCTTCATACGATCACTCGAAGCCTGGTGGCTTGAGCAACCTTAACTTTTTCTATTAAAGTTGGCTCTGTCGCGATACTTGACATCATCGCACTCATTCCCCAAGATATGATCTTCTCTTTCAATGCGCCGCCTACCACGCTCGCTTTACCATGATGGTATGAATAGTGTGGTCATAGTCTTTCAATAGCTCGAGCCAACGTCGCCGCCGCAGATGTTGAGTTCTTTTGAGTGAAGAAATATTTAAGGCTTTTATGGTCCGAAAATATCTCCACTTTCTCCCCATATAGATAGTGCCTCCATATCTTTTAGCGAAAATGATCGCCGCTAACTCTAGATCATGAGTAGGATAATTCCTCTCATACTCTTTAAGTTGTCGCGAGGCATAGGCTATGACTTTCCCACGTTGCATGAGAACACATCCTAACCCTTTGCTCAAGCATCATTGAGATAACAAATCCATCCGAACCAGATGGTATTGTTAGAACAGCCGAAATAAGTCTCCTCTTAAGCTCTTGGAAACTTTTCTCGCATTCTTCGCTCCAAACTAATTTTGTATTCTTCGAAGTTAGGTGAGTTAATGGAGTAGCGATTCGAGAAAACCCTTCCATGAATCTCCGATAATAACCACCTAAGCCCAAAAAGCTACGTGATTTCAACCACCGATTTGGTTGTTCTAACTTTCAGATTGCTTCAATCTTCACGGATCAACAGATACTCCATGTTTCGACATTACGTGCCCAAGGAATGCTACTTCCTCAAGCCGTAACTCGCATTTCTTTAATTTGGCATATAGTTTGTTTTCACGAAGCCTTTGGAGTACTAGCTTCAAATGGTGCTCATGATCTTCACGACTTTTGGAATATATAAGGATGCCATCAATAAAGACAACAACAAACCGATCCAAATATTCCTTGAATACTCGGTTCATCATATCCATGAAAGTCAGCAGGAGCATTAGTCAATCCGAAAGACATGACTAAGAATTCATAATGCCCGTCTCGAAGTTCTAAAGGCATTCTTTGGAATATCCTCGCCTAATCTTCAAATTGATGATATCCGAATGAAGATCGATTTTTGAAAAGAATTGTGCCCTTGTAATTTGGTCAAACAAGTCATCAATACGAGGTAGAGGATACCTATTCTTGATGGTGACATGGTTCAATTCCCCGATAGTCAATAATAAAGTCGCATACTCCCGCTCTTTCTTCTTTACTTAATAAAACAGAGCACCCCAAGGAGATGTACTAGGACGAATGAAACCGATGTCCAACAATTCTCGTAGTTGGACCTTTAACTCCTCAAGTTCAATAGGAGCCATTCGATATGGGGTTTTAGAAATGGGCTTTGTGCAGTTCAAGATCAATAAAGAATTCAACTTCACGCTACGGGGTAGACCGGAAGTTCTTCTTGAAATACGTTAGGAAAGTCAATAACAACAGAATATTATTCAAATTTTGACGTGTCTTTATTCAAATCCATAACATGGGCTAAGAAAGCTTGACATCCGCTTTTTCAATAAACGAATAGCTTTATGATTAGATATGACAAATGATTGATTTTAATGGTTTAGTTACTTGAATTGCATAACAGTTGGTTAGGAATATGAAAACTAACAACCTTACTTAAAACAATCAATTTTGGCATGATGAGTAGTTAACCAATCAATCCCTAAAATCACATCAAAAGCAAGTATCTTTAAAGAGATAAGGTCAATGTGTAAGGTGATGGTGCCAACTTGAATCAAACAAGATTTATAAGCGGTGGATGTGATGAAAGTTCTCCTAACGAAGTTTCCACAGATAGGTCAAAGTCTAATTTCTCCCGAGTCAAGTTTAAACGTTGAGCACATGCAGGAGAGATAAATGAATGGGTAGCACCGTAGATCAAGTAAGGTATAAACTTCGCAAGAATTTATAAATAGCTTACCCGTGATCACCTCGTTTGGGTTCCTCGATTATGACCATTCACAACAAACGTTCTTCCGGAATCATTGACTTTGACTTTTCGGGACAGTCTTTTTGAGTCACCGTCCTCACTGATCTAGGTTTTCACATCGCATAATCTCGAGCGATATGTCCTTCCTTTCCACAATTATAGCATACCTTGAATCTGTTTTGGGCGCTTTGATCGATATGTCCCTCTTTTTAGATTTTAGTAGCATATGAATGGGTGGTCATTCTCCTACCTTAGAACCCGCTTGTTCGCAGACCGCTGCGTCTTCACATGGTCGTTGTTAAATCTCCTCTTTTAAAATCTCCTCCCGACTCGCTTCTTCTATTTTCATGGCAATGATTACCACCGTGAGTGGTTACCATTTTGTCCGTCACATTTCTTTCTCCATTTGGTTATCATTATTACATTGATCGCTATCTCCGTACGATCCTCGGTTATGGTCCTCGTTTGACCGTACTCGTTATCTCGCTTCTAATAATTGAGCCCTTTTACAACATCCGAATAGAGAGAAAATTTATGAGAAATGAGATATTGTCGTACGCCGGGTTTCAAACCTCTCAAAACATTCGGCCATCATCGCTCCTCACTCTCCACCAAATGAGGTGCAAAACTGGATAACTCTGCAAACTTTGCCCTCATATTGAGACACCGTCATGTTGTTTTGTTCTAATCTGATGAACTCCACTTCCTTCATATGATGAACACTTTCAGGAAAGTATTTGTCATTAAATAATTTTCGAAATATCTCCCAAAACATGCCTTTGAGAAAATTTGGATGGGTACGCTTCATGAGACTCCCACCCAAGAGTTCGCTTCGCCACGGAACATAAAGGTGGCGAATGGAACCTTCGTTCTTCATGCATCCCAAGATATCGAATATCTTGGTAATTTGCTTGACCCATGTTTCCGCCATGATCGGATCCGCTTTCCTTAAATTCGTGGTCCCAACTCTTTGAACTGTTTGGTTGTGACAACTTGGTGAATTGCTATCATTTCTCCCGTATTTTGAACACGAGTCTCCTCATTCGATTTTGCATGCAAAAACTTCTAAACATCCCTCGCTCATCATCTCGCTTTCGGTGGTGTTGTTCACGGGAGGAACATTGTCACCACTGTTACGCTCTCCTCGCTTGGTGAGTACAAAGGCGTCTACCACGGCCTCATTTCCATTGTTAATATTCTTAGTCGACATTCTCAAACATCGCCATAAAACAAGGGTTAATTAAGGAAATCAATATATCACATAATATCCTTATATCTTGACCAACTAAAAAATAAGCTTAGGTAGGACACACTAGCGAAGGATTTACTCGCTCTCCCTCCTAGTTCTATTCCCGATCTCCGCCAGAGATCATATCCTCACTTCGATACCAACTGTGACGCCCCCAAAATAGGTATACATCACCCATTCGAGTTGTCAATACATGGTACGTAAACAACTACAACTTTTTATTATTACAACAAAAAGCTGTGAGTTTGAATACAAATATTATCTTCTAGACAATATCTATACTCAAATAAATCCTCATCACATTTATTGATACATTATTTTACAAAATGGTGAGGACTACTAAACAACTCTTTCTAGAACCTTCATTCCATACCTCGACTCGTACTCGCTATATTCTCGCCTCCGAGAAGAAAAATGGAACAAAAGGAAAAGGTGAGCTCAACTAGCCCAAGAAGAATATTATGACTAAGATAATATACAACAAATTATCGTTAGTCTTCAACAGGAAAAATCTAATAGAATACAATAGACAACAAATTTTAAATCAATATTCGCAATGAAATAATAATTCATTAGAAGAGTTAAGTAGAGAATGCAAACTACTATCTTCTATGTATGAATTTAAAAGTTCATCGTCTCATCTCTTATCCCCCGTAACATCAATCAATATACATCCGAATCAAATATTCATCTTTGCACTACAAAAGCCAAAGATATTCATCATTGGTCATGTTCATCTAAACACCCATTCATCTTTGCACTACTAGCCAAAGATATTCTTCAGAAATCATTCATCTTTGCACTACAGCCAAAGATATTCAATAATATCATCATTTAAGATCGAGGATGATGAAAATATTTTTAAAGAAACGAATCCCGGTGAAACAAAATGACAAGGATTAAGGATTAAGGATTCGTACTTTTGTTTTATCCATGTCCAAAAAATACCTCAAAATAATCATAGTGGTGTAAAATTCAAGAATGATCAAAACATGGATACAATCAAAGCTAGTATCCGAATAGATATTTTGGACAAAAAGAAGAAATTTTATTTTTTGGTGAATAGCAGATATCGTGAATAGTGTCGATATCACGTGAATAGTCAAGATACATGAATAGTAATCTCAGACACCAAAAGTTCCAAATTTGATAAAACTTCAGATCAATATTTCAACATAATGATATTGAAGAAATAATATCATTACTAAAAAAAATAATATACCTTACCTCGAAAGATTAGTACTTCTAAATTGGAATCTGGGATATAGTCAAGGAACTTGCACTGAATCTAACAATACTCAAAGTATACTCAAAATACTCACAAGAATATGCTCGATAATATAGAGAGAAAACTTGATTTCGGTGTGATTTTTAATTCTAACCTAAGCACCCTATTTATAGGAAATTGCTTAGAACACCAAAGCGAAAATTTAATAAATTAATAATATAATTATATAAATTTCCTACGCATGCCTAGAATCGATTTCACCATCAAACACATGCCACATTCTAGAAAAAGTAAGAAAAACATTTTTCTAATTTTAAATATTTTAAACTTCCAAAATCAATTATTTCAAGCTTCTAACTTCAATAATTCATAATAAATAGCCCTTTCATCGTAAAAATTGAATCACCCGAGAGTTTTATAGGAAATTCAATTTCTACAACTTTGCGGAAGATAGTTTTTCCAAATTCCAAAGAGAAATTGACCGAAATCCACAAACGAAAGCGATTTTACAAGCTATAATCAAATTTCAAATCAATAAATGGGGTCCACCGACATGTTTAACATGTTTTAAACATTTATTGCAACAAAAATACTCTTCCTCAGTATACTCATATATCCCACATTCGTTGTAAAATTATCACCATTATTATATTATTAAAATATAATAATACATTTAAATGAATTATCTTATCGAGAAAAGATAAAATTTCAATTTTCAACAATTGTCACATTAAAAATTTCTCCATCTATATCCACATAAAATCAATATTTTTCTCATCATATGAATCAATAATTAATTATTCACAAATAATATTACTGTAATCACAATATTGACAAACTGTGCAGTTCCAAGAAAGAGGGGCTTTCAATAAGAATTTCTCCCTTCATGGCCTTGCAATTAGGTGACCAAACCTCTCCTTAGACAGAACTTTCTAGACATTGCCAATAATGTTATCTAATAATATTATTCGAGATAATATGAATTATTGCTTCGATAATGAAAAATCTTTGTGTAATGACAATTATCAAACAACAAAGAATATAAAATATCAACGCAAACAATTATTAAATCAATAAAATATTGAACAATAATTATCGTAACCATTATTGAGTAGTGCCTTCTTACGTAAGAATCAATAATTGGTGCAATCTGAGTAGCTACTATGTTTTAACCACCGAGTATTTTAACAATATTAATCTCAGAATAACTAATATTGTTATTTTTAAACAACTTATATTTGTCGTTTTCTTCATCAAATCGCTTTCAGTTATGGGGCCCCACATACATTTCTTGTCGTCGCATTTAATATTCCCCGACAAAGATCGAATATTCCACGACCAAACGAATATTCCCCGACAACAATGAATATTTTATAACCACTTGCTTATTTTGAAATATTTGCGTATTTTACCCCTAACTATCCACATTAATCAAATCAACCCTACTATTTTAAAATAATAAATAGAGAAAATTAAATTTCATTAATAATAAGTTGGGGTCTTACAATGGTTACCCATCTAGACCTTTTACAATGGGTTGTCAGGATCAACTCGTTCGAGTATTGATGTCGCGTCTGGAGGGGCCTTCATGGCCAAACATCACACAGCGGGATACGAGCTGGTGGAGACAATGGCGGCCAATAATTACCAATGGCCAAAGGATAGGCAAGCCCCTAGAAGAGCAGCGGGGGTTTATGAAGTTAACTCTTTCACATTGTTAGCGGCTCAGGTAGCAGCACTAACGAAAAGGGTAGACACCATGGGACCTTCAGCGGTTCAGAACGTGCAGAGTGTCGTAGTTCAATGTGAATTATGCCAAGGGAGCCACCCTACTAATCAATGTGCGATAAGCCCTGAGTCTGTTCAATTTGTTTCCAACTACGGGTGGCAACAAAACACCAATATTCCCACTCATTACCACCCGGGGTTAAGAAATCATCCAAACTTCTCATGGGGCAACAACAACAACAACAACAACAACAGTAATAACCCCGATCAACCACAACCTTCATCTACAAGGCCAAATTATGCTAACCCTCCTGGGTTCCAATCTCAGAATCAGTTCACCCCACAGCCGCAAAACACTCACAATCAATTCCACCAACCACCACCTCAACAGGAGAAGAAGCCAAGTTTAGAAGATCTCATGTCAATGTACATAGCCCAGAATGAAACTCGAAGTAACAATCAAGAAGCCTCCATTAGAAATCTTGAAGTACAGATGGGACAATTGGCTACTGCTTTAAACAGTCGTCCACAAGGCACATTGCCTAGTGACACTGATGTTAACCCAAAACGAGAAGGCAAGGAACAGTGTAAAGCAGTGACCCTTAGAAGTGGAAGAACCACTAAGGAACAAAGTGGAGAGAATGCTCCTATGGAAGAAGTAGTGACTAAAAAGGAACCTCCAGTGGAGGAGAATACTGAGACATTAGAGGGTGAAGGAAGTAGACAAGATAGCCCTTCTACACCATCTCCTCCCATGAGCATGGTAAATCAGCCTTTCCCTCAGTTGCCTTTCCCCCAGCATTTGCAGAAACAGAAGCTGGATAAGCAGTTTTCCAAATTCTTGGAAGTGTTCAAAAGACTACTACATAAATATCCCATTTGTGGAGGCATTGGAGGGAATGCCCAGTTATGTCAAGTTCATGAAAGACATTTTGTCCAAGAAGCAAAAAATGGGAGATTAAGAAATTGTGGCATTTACAGATGATTGTAGTGCCATCCTTCAAAACAGGCTTCCACCGAAGCTAAAAGATTCGGGGAACTTTACAATTCCGTGCACGATTGGGGACCAGTTTATTGGCAAGGCTCTATGTGATTTAGGGGCTAGCATCAACTTGATGCCCCTCTATATTTATAAGAAGCTGGGTCTCAATGAAGCCATGCCTACCAGCGTCACTATACAATTGGCTGACAGGTCTCTCACGTACCCGAAGGGGATTGTAGAGGATGTGTTTGTTAAGGTTGACAAGTTCATATTCCCAACGGATTTCATAGTTCTAGATTTTGAAGAGGACAGAGAGGTCCTGATAATATTGGGCAGGCCATTCTTGGCGACTGGAAGGACCCTGATCGATGTTCAGAAAGGGGAGTTAACAATGAGGGTACAAGATCAAGAAGTGACGTTTAATGTCTTTAAGTCAATGAAGTACCCTAATACCCCTGAGGATTTCTTCCAGATTAATACAATTGATAATTCAGTTAAGGAAGTATTCTTAGAAACTTGCATTAAAGACCCTTTGGAAGCCACATTAATCGGGGCTAGTACTATTTAAGAGCCCACACATGTGGAATGTGCGAAGTGGCTCGATGAGACCCAAAGATCCAAGCAATTTCACTGACAGTTTGAGTCTTTGAATGATAATGAGGCATCCACTTCCAAGGCTCAGTTGTCGATCGTCGAGCCTCCTGTCCTTGAGATTAAACCTCTACCTAATCACCTGAGGTATGCTTACTTAGGGAATTCATCTTCTTTACCTGTGATAATTTCTACTTCTCTAACTAAGTGTCAAGAAGAAAAGTTGCTTCTTGTGCTCAAGAAATACAAAACGGCCCTGGGGTGGTCTATTGTTGATATAAAAGGGATCAGCCCAACTCTATGCATGTACAAAATTCTTTTGGATGAAGGCTCGAAGCCATCTATAGAGCATCAGAGGCTGCTAAATCCCATTATAAAAGAGGTCGTCCAATTAGAGATCATTAAATTGTTAGATGCAGGCATTATCTACCCCATCTCTGATAGCCCTTGGGTTAGTCCTATCCAGTGTGTGCCAAAGAAGGGAAGGATGACAGTTGTGTCCAATGAGAACAATGAACTGATTCCCACCAGGACGGTGACCGGGTGGAGAGTGTGTATGAATTACAGGAAACTGAACAAATCAACCTATAAGGATCATTTTCCCCTTCCATTCATTGATCAAATGCTTGACTGGTTGGCTGGGCACGAATATTATTGTCTGCTAGATGGGTACTCGGGGTACAATCAGATTTCTATTGTTCCTGAAGATCAGGAGAAGATGGCGTTCACATGTCCGTATGGGACCTTTGCCTTCCGGAAAATGTCTATCGGACTATGTAATGCTCCCGCAACATTTCAGCAGTGTATGATGTCGATCTTCTCTGATATGGTTGAAAAGACCCTAGAGGTCTTCATGGATGACTTCTCTGTATTTGGGAGCTCGTTTGATAATTTCTTGACAAATCTGATTATCGTTCTCCATCGATGTGTCGAAACCAACTTGGTGCTGAATTGGGAGAAGTGTCACTTCATGGTTGAAGAGGGCATTATTTTGGGCCATCGGGTTTCTATAGATGGAATTGAGGTTGATAAGGCAAAGATAGATGTGATCAATAACCTTCCACCGCCCACCTCAGTGAAAGGGGTAAGGAGTTTTCTCGGGCATGGTTCTACATAAGGTTTATCCAGGACTTCTCACGGATTACCAAACCATTGTGCACTCTATTGGAAAAGGAATCCCTTTCTAATTTGATGGTCTACTTGAGCGCCTTTGAGTTATTAAAGAAAAGACTTATCACGACACCTATTGTGATAGCTCCAGACTGGACCTACCCTTTTGAACTAATGTGTGATGCCAGCGACTTTGCAATCGGGGTAGTGTTGGGCCAAAGAAGGGAGAAGGTCTTCCACACCATTTACTATGCTAGCAAGACATTAACTGATGCTTAGTTAAATTATACCACCATTTACTATGCTAGCAAGACATGGAATTACTGTCAAGTCTTATTTTATTTAATTATATGTATTTCGACTCTTAAATGCACAACTCCAAATAATACAAATTAGAAACTCCTTTCTAATTTCATTCTGCCTTGGCCAAGGACTATTGGGTTGTCATTTATCGAATCACATAGGACATTTCTCTTCCTTTATTAGAAGTGGTAAATTCTTTATTGATCATACATTATCTCCATGTACAACTTATTATACCCAAGCATACCCTTTGATATACCCTAAGGGTCTTAAGGAATAAGTCAAAGTATAACTCATCATACACAAGATACTATGATGATCTCAAGTCCAAAGATCACTTGTACTACTATCACTACAGGAATTCCTATTGACAGGCAAGTAAAACTCCATTAGGTATTCCTTAGCGAGCCACGTTCAGTGAACTTATTCTCTAATAAGCACCTACATACTTGTTTTAGTGTCTCCACTCAAATGATCGTGAGATCAATCATCCTCATCCAATGAGCAAGCAACGTATGTACCAATCTATCCGGTTTCACTAATCCCCAATTTAGTAATCCAACGATTGGGAACTATTTTAGTTTTAAGCTTTCTAAGAATTTAGATCTCATTAAATGATCATCATCATTATTCTAAAAGCATTGCTTAAAACTATGGGTTTATCACATATTATAAAATAGCATCATGTAGATAATTAAAAGCCTTTAATAAATTAATACTTTTTATTAATAAATGAATAAGATTGTTACAAAGTATATGCTTTATCATCAAACATGATTGGCTTGTGTGCATATTACTTTCAATCTCCCACTTGCACTAAAGCCAATCGCCATTGTATCTTATACTCTTCTTCTCTAAGTGACGATTATCCTGCTGTTGGATAAGCTTTAGTTAATGGATATTTAATGTTGTTCTAGAGAGTCCACCATCTCTATAGTGATTTCCCATCTTTCAATGATTCTTATAATCAAATGAAAGTGCCACAATACATGTTTAGATCCAAGATGAGACTTAGGAACTATTCCTAGTTCTGTAATGAACTTTTAATCCAAACAATAAACTTGCAGCTTCATTTATAGCTATATACTTTGTCTTTATCACTAAACCAAAGAACTCTTTTCATTGTTTGGAACCTTTCCAATTCACTGCACCACCGTTCAAGGTAACACTTTACCTTAAAGTGGATTTTCTGTCGTCTTGGACTTTCTGAAAAACTTGAGTCTGTTAAGCCCTCTAGTTTTAATTCAGACCCACCATGTATGATCACATCCTTAGTGCTGGTTAAGAACTTTAAGATGTTTTTCACTGACTCACAGTGAACTTCTCCAGAATATGACTGATCAACATCAGGTCTCGTATATTTCATTGCGTACATGATAGTCACTCATGCGATCTCTCTTTTCAGGAGTCTGTGGGGACTATAAAGAGAGATACACTCCATAGCTCATCAACATGAGACATCTCTTGGAGTTTGCCATGCTAAACGACTTTATCATCAAATGAATATACATTCCTTGGGTTAAGTCGAGCATCCTCTTGAATCTATCTATATAGATTTTATCCCCAATTAAGATACTCTTCCCAAATCATTCGTGGAGGAATGTTTAGACAACTTTATCTTTACTGATTGTAGCATTGGTATGTTATTCCTCATCCGTAGCATATCAACATATAATACTAGAAATTTCACGACGCTCCCACTGACCCTTTTGTACACACTAGAACTCTTACCTCATCGTATGTAACTCTGGATCATCATCTTCTATGATGCGTACCTCATCATCATCATCCATGATGAATCCATACCTCTAAGTATCTTGAAGATTATTCGATTTCTGATTCGATTTGTGGTATAATAGGTCATCTACGTGTTCCTCTTATTTGACTTTATAGTATTTTGTGGTTCTTGAACTCTTCAAGATCTATTATCCTCCCACTAGCCCCTTCAATAATAAACACATTTATCTTAGAAAAGCTGTGTTTCGTAACAAACACTTTTTGCTAAGTAGAATTAAAGAACATATACCCTAAACTTACTTTAGGATGTCCCATAAATGTGTACATGTCAAATCTTATCCCAAGCTTATCCTTTGAAACCTTTTCACATAAGTTGGACAACCCCTTATCTTAACATACTTAAGATTAGGAATCCTCCCTGTCTATAACTTTTATGGAGTCTTGGGGTGGATTTTGAGGTTACCTTTTTTTGTAGATATGCACGACCATTTCTAGGACATGACCCAGAGGGATCTTTGGAATGTCGATAAAATCATTATGGATGACACCATGTCCAACAAGGTACGATTTTTCCTTTCGGATACATCAATCAATTATTATGTATCGAGAGGCGCCCATTATGAGAAAACCATTTGAGATGATCTAGAAACTTATTGCACAAGTATTTATTCCTTGATCTAATCAAAGAGTCTTAATACTTTGCAAATTTGTTTCACTTCTGAATTCTTTGAACCTTTCAAATAATTCATACTTGTATTTCAGAAAATACACACATTCAACTCTTTGAATGATCATCTCATTTTCTTATACTAGTTTGTTCAATTTGCAAAATATATTTTTCACGTAAATCAAGTATACAAAATCCATTAAGTAATATTTCAGTTCTATACAAAACATTATTATTATAAATAGAACAACAATTGTTCTTAATTATAATACCAAAGATTTCATTGTCCAACAATAAAATGGAAATAATATTTTTAACAAGAACTGGAATACAATAACAACTTATTGACTTAATAGATTTGCCCGTAGGCATTGCTAAACTATAAGTTTCTATAGCTAATGCAGCAACCTTTGCTACATTTTCCACACATAGGATTACTTATATTTGTTTAGCTTTCTACTTCTATTTGGTCTTTTCATAAATCTATATTTATGATAACCAAAGTTGGTATCCAATACCCAAGTAGAACCTTGACTTAAAGAAAAATTTATTTCAATCATGAACAAAAAGCGATTATGAACGAAACTTCACTAAGCTTCTTTGGTTAGCCTCGCAAGATACTTCTCATGATTTTTTCCAAATTGTCCGGACTTATTGCGGTGGAAGCAAACTCCTTTGCTATCCATATCGCTTTTGTTCTTATTATCCTTTGTTTACGCCTTTTTTTACCTTCTTTGAATCGTTCTTCTTTCGGAAGATCCTTTGGCCCCTACCAGTAAGACATGGTCTTTCTTGGTTGGAAAGTGACTCTCAATATTTTTCAACATGTTAAGCAAATCAGCAAAGCTGATATCCAGCTTGTTCATATGAAAAAATTCACAACAATTGTAAAAGGAGTCTGGGAGTGAGTGCAAGATCAAATCTTGGCTCAATTCTCCATCCATGACAAAACCTGTTGTCCTAATTGATCAATCAAATTGATTATGTTAAGAACTTTTTTATGCATTTATAGTGCCATTGGCCATTCTAGATCGGAAGAGCTCCTTAGATATCTCGATATCTATCGGCCCTACTTTCCTCACCATCAACTACTTGATGTGCAGGAATATAGTAGGAGCATCCATAGTTTCATCTTGACATCTGAAGCTCGTTACTCATGGATGCGAGCATGATGTATCGAGCTAATGTGCATCATCTTGCCACTTTCTAAAAGTAGCAATGTCTTCCTTAGAGGCATTATGCGCAACCATTCTGAGGATAAGTATTAAGGACATAAGATAGCTTTTCACTATGAGAACTATTCTCAAATTCCTTAACCAATCCGTTTAATTGATTAGGTTAATTTAGCATCTAATATGCTACGTGATGATAGTAATTTTAGACATTGTAAAATTATGTAAATGAATTTGTAATTAACAACATTTTAACATACATTCTTTTATTAATTACCAAAATAATTTAGGTCTTGTTTTAAATTGGTATCTCCCACTATTTTCTTCAAACTATATTACCTCACTTATATAGTTCGCAAAATCTAATTAAAGATTTGCTAGTGAGAATAAGGATCCCATTTCAAATGTATATAGCCTTGTGGTGACACAACAAACTATATATAAATAAATAGGTAGACAACTTTTGTCAATTACATCAACTATGCAACTCCTTTTCTTTTGCCTCTTAGATTATTTTGATCAAGTGGTGGCACATCCGAATCAAAATTATCCAAGTTAAGTCCGACCTAGCACTCCATATATTCAAAAAAGAAAAATATCATCCTTGTGGTGACACAACAAAACAATATTGTTCAATTTTCTTTATAAGCATCAAATGTGATAAATTAACATCTTAAATACTTAATACTTGCCTTGTGGTGACACAACAAACTCATATTAAATATTTAATACTCTATTAATTTTATCATGCTAGAAGGCGACGTTCCATATTCCAAATATCTTTGAACGCTTAGGACTTAATATAAAAATTGAGGGGTTTGTTATTAATTTATCCCATCTTGTTTAGTGTGCAGCACGCATACATATATATATAAAATACGCGTATATTAATGAACATGCTGAAGCATGTTTGCATAATATATAATATATTTAGTATAAGCATGCACATATAGAATACTATATTCTACCCGGATTGATTATGGACTTTTATTCTAGTTTGGTTCACTAGAGCCACCAAGTGAACCAAAAAGGCCAAACCCTAGGGTGCAAGAAATAATATTTAAATATAACTATTACATTTAAACCCGGGTTCCATTACAAACGGGTCTTCAAGCGCTCCTTGCTCCTTGATCTCCAATTCTTCAAAATTAATTCTAACTATTCCTATTACAAAACTATTTAAAATAAATAGAAACCTTGATCAAAGGTCGAGGGAAGTACATAGGAGAGAGTTAGAATTTACATTAAGAAAAAATTAGAGAAGACGAGGCACTTGAGACCCCATTTAATAAAAACACATACATTCATGCATCTAACTAAAATAAAATCCAATCATATTGGTCAATAGTCCATAATCAATCCCATTTATTATCATACACATCATCATATGCATCAATAAATAACATTCATCATATGAATAATAAACATTTAATATATATATTGATATCATTTAATGGGCAAATTTAGTTAGTATAAAATCTAATTTTGAATTAAAATAAACTCCTTTATTTCAATCCAAATTTAAATCAAAATAAAACTATTTTATTTTAATTTATCCAATTTTGAATAAAATAAACTATTTTATTTTAATCAAAATCTTTAATCAAAATAAACTCCTTTATTTTAATTAATTATGGAATCCAATTCCATGTAATAAAAAAAATAAAATTATTAAAGGAAACACGGATTATCTTTTCCTATTCACAAATAAACTCCTTTATTTTGAATAATATGAAATCTTATTTCATATCTAAATAAACTCCTTTATTTAAGGAAACACGGATTTTCTTTCCTATTCACAAATAAACTCCTTTATTTTAGGAAAAATAAAATCCAATTTTAACTCCAATTAGTTATCATGGAATCCAATTTCAACTCTAATTAGTTAGCATAAAATTCTAATTTTAAAATTAAAATAAATTTTATATTTTAATATTAAAATAAACCTTTTATATTTTAAAATTAAAATAAACTTTTATTTTAATTATAAAATAAGTAAGAATAATATATATATATATATATATATATATATATTAACCGTATATATTAATATATATATATATATATATATTAGTACCGTATTCTTCCTCATATATAAAAAAAATTCATTCTTTGCTTTCTATAGCTATGATTTCCGTAATCATCAATATATATATATATTCGTAATGATATATATATCCTGATTCCATGTTTCGTGATTCATGGGGCAACGTTTATATATTATATTATATATATTCGGTATTATATATATATATAACATAAGGAATCTTGATCCATGTAATCAAATGGTCCGTGATTCACCTGCCCTTGAAAATAAATCACGACTCAGCGATAATCCTTTCCCAAAAAAAAAAAATAGCGAATTACATGGATTACATGGAATTGGATTCCATAATTAATTAAAATAAAAGAGTTTATTTAAAGGAAACACGGATTATCTTTCCTATTCACAAATAAACTCCTTTATTTTGAATAATATAAAATCTTATTTCATATCTAAATAAACTCCTTTATTTAAGGAAACACGGATTTTCTTTCCTATTTACAAATAAACTCCTTTATTTTAGGGAAAATAAAATCCAATTTCAACTCAATTAGTTATCATGGAATCCAATTCCAACTCTAATTAGTTAGCATGAAATTCTAATTTTAAAATTAAAATAAATTTTATATTTTAATATTAAAATAAACCTTTTATTTTAAAATTAAAATAAACTTTTTATTTTAATTATAAAATAAGTAAAATAATAATATATATATATATATATATATATATATATATATATATTAAATCATATATATATATATATATATATATATATATATATATATATATATATATATTAGCATACCTTCCTTATATATAAAAAAATTCATCTCGCGCTTTATAGCTATGATTTCCGTAATCATCAATATATATATATTCGTAATGATATATATATCCTGATTCCATGTTTCGTGATTCATGGGGCAACGTTTATATATTATATTATATATATTCGGTAATTATGTATATATAACATAAGGAATCTTGATCCATGTAATCAAATGGTCCGTGATTCACCTGCCCTTGAAAATAAATCACGACTCAACGATAATCCTTTCCCACAAAAAAAAAATAGCGAATTACGTTTTTTTTTTTTTTTAAATAAATTTTATATAACAAAATTATGCCCAATTAAATTGTTCTAAACACATATCAATATACATATCAAATTAAAACAATTAATAACTCGCATAAAGGTTTGGCTCGATACCCTTTGTTAAGTTTGTAATATTCATGCGTAATCAAATCAAATTGCATAAAAGACCTAAGCGTGGAAAAATCGAGTTTAAAATTTACAAACCATATACCGGATCACCCTTTATGCATAATTATTAATTAAACGAAAAGATAAAGAATAAAATCATACCCTTGAAGATCGAGCTTCCTCGTGTACAAGTTCACCTCCAAATCCTTTCGCTCAACTTGAATCCACCGGGTTTAGTTCCTTCCTTCGATCAACGTTAACCACCCATATGTTTGGCCTCTAGAGGTGATCCACCAAGGAAAAATAAAGATTCAAGAAGAAGGGGTATTGGCTCAACCCTAGTTTTCTATCTCTATAGAAAAAGGGCGTACTCTCCAACAAATTGGAATTATTTCGTATGTTGAAAAAGTCAACCACCACTTCACCCATAATAAGACTCCTCTTATTTATAGATGTGGGCAACCCACCTTAACAATTAAGGAATTGGGATTTATTTAATTAATTAAATTCTTTTAATTAATTAAGCTCCCTAATCTTATTAGGGATAATTAATTAAACTCCTTTAACTAATTTTCCTTCCTAATCCAATTAGGAATAAATGAGAGTACTTATATTAAATTAATTCCTAAACTCTTTTAGAAATTAAAATAATAATAATTGTAATAATATTAATAAGACTCTCTTATTAATTTATATTTAATATTTCTAAAATATTAAATAATAATATTAAGCTATTTAATTTATTCTATCACCATAGATTAAATTAAATATACATAACATATTATTACGATTATGCCATTAACTTCTTAAATAATTATTCTTCCTTTTATGGTGTGACCCTTTAGGTTCTCCATATTAAACCGGTTGTGAATAAATCAATTAGAATAATTCTAATCTTATTTAAATAAATAAATTAAACAATTAATTTATTTAAATAAATAATATTTATTCTACAATGGGATAAGCCTCCCTAGCGATCAACGACTTTCCAGATAATATAGATTTCAACATTAATTATAAAAGAACCTTTGAGTAAATAGTTACTGACAATTCAATCCTTCCACCATACAATGTCCCAATTAAATATAAGACATTGAATTATCACAAGTCTTATTTTATTTAATTATATGTATTTCGACTCTTAAATGCACAACTCCAAATAATACAAATTAGAAACTCCTTTCTAATTTCATTCTCATTTAGCCAAGGACTATTGGGTTGTCATTTATCGAATCACATAGGACATTTCTCTTCCTTTATTAGAAGTGGTAGATTCTTTATTGATCATACATTATCTCCATGTACAACTTATTATACCCAAGCATACCCTTTGATATACCCTAAGGGTCTTAAAGAATAAGTCAAAGTATAACTCATCATACACAAGATACTATGATGATCTCAAGTCCAAGGATCACTTCAGACTACTATCACTACAGAATTCCTATTGACAGCAAGTAAAACTCCATTAGATATTCCTTAGCGAGCCAACGCTCAAATGAACTTATTCTCTAATAAGCACCTACATACTTGCTTTAGTGTCTCCACACAAATGATCGTGAGATCAATCATCCTCATCCAATGAAGCAAGCAACGTATGTACCAATCTATCCGGTTTCACTAATCCCCAATTTAGTAATCCAACGATTGGGAACTATTTTAGTTTTAAGCTTTCTAAGAATTTAGATCTCATTAGAATGATCATCATCATTATTCTAAAAGCATTGCTTAAAACTATGGGTTTATCACATATTATAAAACAGCATCATGTAGATAATTAAAAGCCTTTAATAAATTAATACTTTTTATTAATAAATGAATAAGATTGTTACAAAGTATATGCTTTATCATCAAACATGATTGGCTTGTGTGCATATTACTTTCATACAACACCCATTCTGAGTTGCCAAATACATGGTACAGAAACAACTACAACTTTATTAATACAACATAAAAACTGTGAGTTTAAATACAAATATTGTCATCTAGACAATATCCACACTCAAATAAGTCCTCATTACAATTATTAATACACTATTTTACAGAATAGTGAGGACTACTAGAACAACTTCTAGAACCATCATTCCACACCCCGACTAGTACTCGCTACATTCTCGCCTCCTGAGAAGAAAAATGGAACAACAAGAAAAAGGGTGAGCTCAACTAGCCCAGTAAAGAACATTATGACTAAGATAATATAGAACAAATTATCGTTAGTCCTCAACAGGGAAAAATCTAATAGAATACAATAGACAACCAGTTTTAAATCAATCTTCGCAATGAAATAATAATTCATTAGAAGAGTTAAGTAGAGAATGCAAACTACTATCTTCTATATATGAATTTAAAAGTTCATCATCGATATTTTATCCCTGTAACATCAATCAATATATATCTGGAATCAAATATTCATCTTTGCACTACAGGCCAAAGATATTCATCAGTTGGTCATGTTCATCTAAACACCTGTTCATCTTTGCACTACGGGCCAAAGATATTAATTAGTCGGTCATGTTCATCTCAACACCTGTTCATCTTTGCACTACGGGCAAAAGATATTCATCAAGAAATCATTCATCTTTGCACTACAGGCCAAAGATATTCAGTTATATCATCATTTAGGACTGAGGATGATGAAAAATATTTTAAAGAAAACGAATCCAGTGAAACAAAAGAACAAGTATTGTGGATTCGTACTTTAAATAATCCAAGTTTAAAACATAGATCCAATCAAAGATAGGAATCATAACAGACAATCTTGGACACAGAAAAGAAAATTTAATTTTTCTGTGAATAGTGTTGTATTCGTGAATAGTGTCGTATACGTGAATAGTGCCGTATACGTGAATAGTAACTCCGACCTCAAAAGATAAAAATTTCACAAAAAAACATCATCACGCTTCGTGAATAGTACTCGTGAATAGTAACTCGTGAATAGTAACTCATGAATAGTAACCCCGTCATGAAAAAGTTCCAAATTTGATAAAAATTTCCAACCAATATTTTAAGATAATGATATTGAAGAAATAATATCATTTTCGAATAAAATAACATCCCTTACCTCGTAAAGAATAGTACTTGATTTGGAATACTCGGATATAGTCTTTGAAAGAACTTGCAATCGTATAGCAATACTCAAAGTACTAAAATACTCATAAATACGCTCGATATTATAGAGAGAAAGAGAGAGAAATCTTTAGTTTCTGGTGTGATTTTCAATTCTAACCTAAGCACCCTATTTATAGGAAAATGCTTAGAATACCAAAGCAGAAAATTTAATATAATATTAATATGTAAAAAAATATTCCTACGCCTACTTTGAAAATCTGATTTCAGCCATTTGCAACACATGGGGGGCCAACCAAAACAATAAAATGTTTTTCTAACTATAAATATTTTAAACTTCCAAAAATCAATTATTCTGGAACCTCAAAACTTCAATAATTCATAATAAATAACCCTTTTATCAAAAAATTCGAATCTGGCAAATTTTTATAGTAAATTCAATTTTCTACAACTTTACGTAAGAAAGTTTTTCAAATTCCAAATGTAAATCGAATTCGAAATCCATAAACCAAGCGATTTTACAAAGCTATAATCAAATTTCAATCAAGAAATGGGCCCCACGGACATGTTTAACATGTTTTAAACAACTTTGCAACAAAAATACTCCTCATCCTCATATACTCATATATCCCACATTCATTGTAAAAATATCCCCATTATTATATTATAATAATATAATAAAATATTATTTTATCGAGAAAAGATAAAATATCAATTTTTAACAATTGTCACTTTAAAAATTTCTCCATCTATATCCACATAAAATTAATATTTTCCTCATCATATAAATCAATAATTAATTATTCACAAATAATATTACTGAGTAATCACAAAGATTAGCAACGAGATCGTTCCCAAGAATGAGGGGCTTTTCAATAAAGATTTCTCCTTACACGGCGCCGGTAATTAGGTGACCAAACCTTTCTTGTATGTAACTTTCTAGACATTGCCAATAATGTTATCTAATAATATTATTCAGATAATATGAATTATTGTCTGATAATGAAAAATACCGTAGTGACAATTATTGAAATAACAAATAATATAAAAAAATCAACGCAAACAATTATTGAATCAATAAAATAAAACCTCGAATAAGTAATTATCGTAACAATTATTGTAAGTAGTGCCTTCACGTAAGAATCAATAATTGGTGCAATACCTGGTGCTACTATTCAACAACGCCAGACATCGTGTTTTAACCACGGGTATTCCAACAAAGATAATTGGTAATAATCTGCTGGTAGTTATTTATAAACAACTTATACTTGTCGCTTTTCTTCATCCAATTGCTTTTCGTTATGGGGCCCACACAAGGTCGCTTATGGCCGCATTTAATATTCTTCACAAAGCAAAGAATATTCCACGACCAAACGAATATTCTTCGACAACAATGAGTATTTTATAACCACTTGCTTATTTGAAATATTTGCACATTTTACCCATAACTAACCACATTAATCAAATCAACCCTTACTATTTCAAAATGATAAATAGAGGAAATTAAATTTCATTTATTAATAATTTGGGGTCTTACAACCTCCCCTCCTTATGAAATTTTGTCCTCGAAATTGATGTACGTACCTGGTGTTTCAAAAAGATGAGGATACCTCGCTTTCATTTCCGTTTCCAACTCCCAGGTCATTTCCTCAATAGCATGGTTTCTCCACAAAACTTTAACTTGTGGTATGACCTTTGTGCGTAGGACATGCTCCTTTATATCCAAAATCTTGACAGGTATCTCTTCATATGTTAAGTCTTCGGCTATCTCGTCCGGTTCTAACTCAATAACATGGTTCGGGTCGTCCACATATTTACGTAACATCGATACGTAAAAAACATTATGAACACGCATCATACTTGGCGGTAAAACGAGTCTATAGGCCATAGTTCCTATTCGATCTAGGATTTCAAATGGACTAATAAATCGAAGGTTTGAGCTTTCTTCACATCGCCAATTCTTGCTTTTGGAATAATAACTTCTTGTACCTCCTTCTTCATATTCATCAGCTCCGGTGTATAGCTTGAACGTTTTTAACTTTATCGATTAAAGTCGGTTCTACTTGTATATCATCACGTGAGTCCCTAGAGTCTTTAACTCTATATCTATCATTTGTAAGTTATATGAAATGGGTCTTTGACAATATCGCATTCGTACTTGTATACGATCTTTTACTCAACACGTCAGCTACCACGTTCGATTTTTCCAAGATGGTATGGTCAGAACATGTGCCGAAATGAGTCTCCTATTGAGTTCTTCGAAGCTCTTCCCACATTCCTTGCTCCATTCGAATTTTATATCTCTACGAGTCAGCTGCGTTAATGGAGTAGCGATTTGAGAAAATCTTTCCACAAAATCTTCGATAATAACCAGCTAAGCATAGAAAGCTACGTATTTCGATTACTGACTTAGGTTGCTCTCAACTGTGACTCATATCCCAATCTTGGATAGCACGTCACAATGACACCTATCAGTTTACTAATGCACGAATATGGCGTCCCCTACAGAGAGTCTGGCCTCGGTGCATTCCACAAAGGAAGTCACCAGATAAAGGCTCAGGTACCAAATTCTATAGTTGAATTTTTAACTCCTGAAGTTCAATAGGAGCCATGAGATTTTAGAAATGGGTTTTGTACCGGGTTCAAAGTCGATACAAAATTCAATATCACACTTTGGGGGTAAGCCAAGAAATTCTTCAGGAAATACATCAGGAAATTTACTAACAATAGAAATATCATTCAAATCGGCGTATTATTTTGTTTAAGTCCATAACATGGGCTAAGAAAACTTGACATCCGCTTTTTCAATAAACGAATGACTTTATGGCTTGATGTGAAAGTGTTTGACTTCAATAGTTTGGTTGCTTGAATTGAATAATGAGTTGCTTAGGAATATGAAAACTAACAACCTTCATTTAAAGCAATCAATTTTGGCATGATGAGTAGTTAATCAATCAATCCCCAAAATCACATCAAAAGCAAGTATCTTTAAAGAAATAAGGTCAACAGTAATGCGATGGTGCCAACTTGGATCAAACAAGATTTATAAACAAAGTGGATGTGATGAAAGTTTCTCCTAATGAGTTTCCACAGATAGGTCAAAGTCTAATTTCTCCGAGTCAAGTTTAAACGTTGAGCACAAGCGAGAGAGATAAATGAATGGGTAGCACCCAGATCTAGTAATGTATAAACTTCGCATGAATTTATGATTAGCTTACCCGTGATCACCTCGTTTGGGTTCCTCGATGTTGACTACCGATCACGACAAACGCTCTTCCAGAACCATTGACTTTGACTTTTTGGGACAACCTTTGAGCCGCCATCCCCATCGGCTTGGTTTCGCCACCGCATAATCTCGAGCGATATGTCCTTCCTTTCCACAATTATAGCATACCTTGAGCTGTTGCAGGCGGTTTAATGATGTGTCCTCTTTTCCACATTTATAAAGATATAACCGGTGGTCGTTCTCCTCCCTTAAAACTAGTTCTTCTTTGCGTCTTGACGTCTTGCTTGCAGTTGTCATTGTTGAATCTCCTCTTTTTAAAATCTCCCCCTTGAAAGTAGTATGTACACAAGCCAATCATGTTTGATGATAAAGCATATACTTTGTAACAATCTTATTCATTTATTAATAAAAGGTATTAATTTATTAAAGGCTTTTAATTATCTACATGATGCTGTTTTATAATATGTGATAAACCCATAGTTTTAAGCAATGCTTTTAGAATAATGATGATCATCATTCTAATGAGATCTAAATTCTTAGAAAGCTTAAAACTAAAATAGTTCCCAATCATTGGATTACTAAATTGGGGATTAGTGAATCCGGATAGATTGGTACATACGTTGCTTGCTCATTGGATGAGGATGAATGATCTCATGATCATTTGTGTGGAGACATTAAAGCAAGTATGTAGGTGCTTATTAGAGAATAAGTTCACTAAGCGTGGCTCGCTAAGGAATACCTAATGGAGTTTTATTTTGCTCGTCAATAGGAATTCTGTAGTGATAGTAGTACAAGTGATCCTTGGACTTGAGATCATCATAAGTATCTTGTGTATGATGAGTTATACTTTGACTTATTCCTTAAGACCCTTAGGGTATATCAAAGGGTATGCTTGTATATAATAAGTTGTATATGGAGATAATGTATGATCAATAAAGAATCTACCACTTCTAATAAAAGAAGAGAAATGTCCTATGTGATTCGATAAATGACAACCCAAAGTAGTCCTTGGTTAAGGCGTAATGAAATTAGAAAGGAGTTTCTAATTTGCATTATTTGGTGTTGTGCATTTAAGGATCGAAATACATATAATTAAATAAAATAAGACTTGACAAAGAATTCCATGTCTTATAATTAATTGGGACATTGTATGGTGGAAGGATTGAATTGTACGGTAAATTATTTACTCAAAGGTTCTTTTATGATTAATGTTGAAATCTATATTATCCGGAAAGTCGATTTGATCGCTGGGGAGGCTTATCCCTATTGTAGAATAAATATTATTTATTTAAATAAATTAATTGTTTAATTTATTTATTTAAATAAGATTAGAATTGTTCTAATTGATTTATTCACAATAGGTTTAATATGGAGAACCTAAAGGGTCACACCATAAAAAGGAAGAATAATTATTTAAGAAGTTAATGGCATAATCGTAATAATATGTTAAGTATATTTAATTTAATCTATGGTGATAGAATAAATTAAATAGCTTAATATTTATTATTTAATATTTTAGAAATATTAAATATAAATTAATAAGAGGAGTCTTATTAATATTATTACAATTATTATTATTTTAATTTCTAAAAGAGTTTAGGAATTAATTTAATATAAGTACTCTCATTTATTCCTAATTGGATTAGGAGGTTAAATTAATTAAAAGAGTTTAATTAATTATCCCTAATAAGATTAGGAGCTTAATTAATTAAAAGAATTTAATTAATTAAATAAAACCCAATTCCTTAATTGTTAAGGTGAGTTGGTTGCCACATCTATAAATAAGAGGAGTCTTATTATGGGTGTGTGTGGGTTCATTGACTTTTACAATGTAATAATTCCAATTTGTTGGGAGAGTACACCTTTTCTATAGAGATAGAAAAACTAGGGTTTAGCCAACCACCCCTTCTTCTTGAATTTTCTTCTTCCTTGGTGGATCACCTCTAGAGGCCAAACATTTGGGTGGCTAACGTTGATCAAAGGAAGGAACCAAACGGTGGATGGATTCAAGATTGAACGCGAAAGGATTTGGAGGTTAACTTGTACTGAGGAAGCTCGATCTTCAAGGGTATGATTTTATTCTTTATCTTTTCGTTTAATTAATAATTATGCATAAAGGTGATCCGGTATATGGTTTGTAAATAATTTTAAACTCGATTTTACACGCTTCGCATTAATTTTGCAATTTGATTGCATACATGAATATAACAAACCTAACAAAGGGCATCGAGCCCAAACCTTTATGCTAATTATTAATTATTTTAATTTAATATGTATATTGATATGTGTTTTGAACAATTTAATTGGGTATAATTTTATTGTATAAAATTTATTAAAAAAAAAAAAAAAAAATTGTTTTTTTTTTTGAAAACCGTGACCCAAAACATGCCAGAAGTTATTTTTTTTTAAGGTTTGCATACACGGAAATCATGATTTACCAAATCATGGCTGTAACTTTTTAAGGGATGCACGGAAATCGAGATTGCTTTAATTTGTTCTGTCAATTTTTTTTTTTTTAATTTTCCGGATTGCATGGAACAGTTTTTTTTTTTGAAAGAAACTTTCGGATATATATATATATATATATATATATATATATAGTAGAATAAGTTAACAGTTAACTATATATATATATATATATTCGGTTTATATTATATATATATATATATATAATAGTTATATATATATATATAATATTCTTAATTATTATATAAATAAAATAAAAGTTTATTTTAATTTTAAAATAAAAGGTTTATTTTAATATTAAAATATAAAGTTTTATTTTAATCTTAATAATTTTATAATTAAAATAAAGGTTTATTTTAATTTTAAAATTAAATTTCATGCTAACTAATTAGAGTTGGAATTGGATTCCATGATAACTAATTGGAGTTGAAATTGGATTTTATTTTCCTTAAATAAAGGAGTTTATTTAGATATGAAAATAGATTTCATATTATTCAAAATAAAAGAGTTTATTTGTGAATAGGAAAGTGAATCCATGTTTCCTTAAATAAAGGAGTTTATTTAGATATGAAATAGGATTTCATATTATTCAAAATAAAGGAGTTTATTTGTGAATGAGAAAGAATATCCTTGTTTCCTTTAATAAAAGATTTTTACATGGAATTGGATTCCATAATTAATTAAAATAAAGAGTTTATTTTAATTAAAGATTTTTTTTTACATGGAATTAGATTCATAATTAATTAAAATAAAGGAGTTTATTTTGATTAAAGATTTTGATTAAAATAAAATAGTTTATTTTATTCAAAATTGGATAAATTAAAATAAAATAGTTTTATTTTGATTTAAATTTGGATTAAAATAAAGGAGTTTATTTTGATTCAAAAATAGATTTTATACTAACTAAATTTGCCCATTAAATGATATCAATATATATATTAAATGTTTATTATTCATATGATGAATGTTATTTATTGATCATATGATGATGTATTATGATAATAAATGGGATTGATTATGGACTATTGACCAATGTGATTGGATTTTATTTTAGTTGGATGCATGAATGTATAGGTTTTATTAAATGGGGTCTCACAGTACTCGTCTTCTCTAATTTTTTCTTAATGTAAATTCTATCTCTCTCTATGTACTTCCCTCGACTCACGATCAAGGTTTCTATTTATTTTAAATAGTTTTGTAATAGGAATAGTTAGAATTAATTTTGAAAAATTGGAGATCAAGGAGCAAGGAGCGCTTGAAGACCCGCTTGTAATGGAGCTCCAAGGTTTAAATGTAATAGTTATATTTAAATATTAATTTTGCACCCTAAGTTTGAATTTTGGTTCACTTGGTGGCTCTAGTGAACCAAACTAGAATAAAAGTCCATAATCAATCCAGTAGAATATAGTATTCTATATGTGCATGCTTATACTATATATATTGTATATTATGCAAACATTTCAGCATGTTCATTAATATGACGCGTATTTTATATATATATATGCATACAGCTAAACAAGATGAGACAAATTAATAACAAACCCCTCAATTTTTATATTAAGTCCTAAGCGTTCAAAGATATTTGGAAATCGAACGTCGCTTTCTAGCATGATAAAATTAATAGAGTATTAAATATTTAATATGAGTTTGTTGTGTCACCACAAGGCAAGTATTAAGTATTTAAGATGTTAATTTATCACATTTGATGCTTATAAAGAAAATTGAACAATATTGTTTTATTGTGTCACCACAAGGATGATATTTTCTTTTTGAATATATGGAGTGCTAGGTTAGACTTAACTTGGATAATTTTGATTCGGATGTGCCACCACTGATCAAAATAATCTAAGAGGCAAAAGAAAAGGAGTTGCATAGTTGATGTAATTGACAAAAGTTGTCACCTATTTATTTATATATAGTTTGTTGTGTCACCACAAGGCTATATACATTTGAAATGGGATCCTTATTCTCACTAGCAAATCTTTAATTAGATTTTCTTTAACTATATAAGTGAGGGTAATATAGTTTGATGAAAATAGTGGGAGATACCAATTTAAAACAAGACCTAATTTATTTTGGTAATTAATAAAAGAATGTATGTTAAAATGTTGTTAATTACAAATTCATTTACGTAATTTTACAATGTCTAAATTACTATCACTCTGAAGCATATTAGATGCTAAGTTAATCGGAATCGAATTAAATCCGGATTGGTTAAGGAATTTGAGAATAGTTCTCATAGTGAAAAAGTTATCTTATGTCCTCAATACGCCTATCCATGCAATGGTTGAGCATAATGCCTCCGAGGAAGAGATGCTACTTTTAGAAAGTGGCAAGATGATGCATGATTGGCTCAATGCATCATGCCAGATCCATGAGTAACGAGCTTCAGCACAAGATGAAACTATGGATGCTCCTACT
Source organism: Panax quinquefolius (assembly GCA_020205615.1). Taxonomy (NCBI): domain Eukaryota; kingdom Viridiplantae; phylum Streptophyta; class Magnoliopsida; order Apiales; family Araliaceae; genus Panax; species Panax quinquefolius. The sequence goes on from CM035172.1 coordinate 66,979,021, forward strand.
ATATTCCCACATTAAGTAGTTGATGGTGAGGAAAGTAGATCGATAGATATCGAGATATCTAAGAGCTCTTCCGATCTAGAATGGCCAATGGCACTATAGTATGATGACAAAAGTTCTTAACATAATCAATTTGATTGATCAATTAGGACAACCTGGTTTTGTCATGGATGGAGAGTTGAGCCAAAATTTGATCTTGCACTCACTCCCCGGACTCCTTTCACAATTGTTGTGAATTTTTCATATGAACAAGCTAGATATCACCTCATTGATTTGCTTAACATGTTGAAAAATGATGAGAGTCACTTTCCAACCAGAAAGATCAAGTCTTACTGGTAGGGGCCAAAGGATCTTCTGAAAAGAAGAACGATTCAAAGAAGGAAAATAGAAAGGCGTAAACAAAGGATAATAAGAACAAAACTGATACGGATAGCAAAAGAGTTTGCTTCCACTGCAATAAGCCTGAACACTGGAAAATAAGTCAAGGTTCTACTTGGGTATTGGATACCGACTTTAGTTATCATAAATAGAGATTTATGAAGGGACCAAGCAGAAGTAGAAAGCTAAACAAATATAAGTAATCCTATGTGAGGGAAATGTAGCAAAGGTTGCCATATTAGCCATAGAAACTTATAGTTTAGCAATGCCTACTGACAAATCTATTAAGTCAATAAGTTGTTATTGTATTCCAGTTCTTGTTAAAATATTATTTCCATTTTATTGTTGGACAATGAAATCTTTGGTATTATAATTAAGAACAATTGTTGTTCTATTTATAATAATAATGTTTTGTATAGAACCGGAATATTACTTAATGAATTTTGTATACTTGACTTACGTGAAAATATATTTTGTATATTGAACAAACTAGTATAAGAAAAGGAGATGATCATTCAAAGAGTTGAATGTATGTATTTGTTGAAATACAAGTGTGAATTATTTGAAAGGTTTAAAGAATTGAAGTGAAACAAATTGGCAAAAGTATTAAGATTCTTTGATTAGATAAGGAATAAATACTTGTGCAATTAGTTTCTAGATCATCTCAAATGGTTTTCTCATAATGGACACATCACGACACGCAATAATTGATTGATGTATCCGAATGAAAAATCGTACCTTGTTGGACATGGTGCGGTCCATAATGATTTTACACCGACATTCTAGTATCCTTCCGGGATAATGTCCTAGAAATGGGCTGATATCTCACTTAAAATGGTAACCTCAAAATCCACCCCAAGACTCCATAAAAGTTATGGATGGGGAGGATTCCTAATCTTAAGTATGTTAAGATAAGGGTTCCAACTTATGTGAAAAGGTTTCAAAAGGATAAGTTTGAGACAAGATTTGACAAGTGTCGATTTGTGGGACATCCTAAAGTAAGTTTAGGGTATATGTTCTATAATCCTACTTAGCAAAAGGTGTTTGTTATGAAACACGCCGCCTTCTAAGATAAATGTGTTTATCATTCAAGGGCTAGTGGGAGGATAATAGATCTTGAAAAGTTCAAGAACCACAAAACACTATAAGTCAAATAAGAGGAACTGTAGATAGACTGTTATACCACAACCGGATCGTAAATCGAATAATAATCAAGATACCTAGGAGGTATGGATTCATCATAGATGATGATGATGAGGTACGATCATAGAAGATGATGATCCGATTTTATATTACGATGAGTTAAGAGTTGTAGACACTCGGAGAAATTGATTGAAGCAATATTCTCAAAAAATGGAACATTCGTTTTGATGAAACAAATCAAAAGAGTTTGATTTTATCAAAATAAGAATGAACCTGAAGTGTGTACAAAAGGGTCGTTGGGAGCATCGTGACATTCCTAGTACTACACGTTGATATACTACGGATAAGGAATGACATACCAATGCTACAATCAGTAAAGATAAAGTTGTCTAAACATTCCTCCATGAATGATTTGGAAGAGTATCTTAATTGGGGATAAAAATCTATATAGATAGATTTAAGAAGATGCTCGACTTAACCCAAGGAACGTATATTCATTTGATGCTAAAGTTGTTTAGCATGGCAAACTCCAAGAGATGTCTCATGTTGATGAGCCATGGAGTGTATCTCTCTTAATAGTCCCCATAGACTCCAAAGAAGAGAGATCGCATGAGTGACAATCATGTATGCAATGAAATATACGAGACCTGATGTTGATCGGTCATATTCTGGAGAAGATCACTGTAAGACAGTGAAAAACATCTTAAAGTTCTTAACCGGCACTAAGGATGTGAGCATACATGGTGGGTCTTAATTAAAACTAGAGGGCTTAACAGACTCAAGTTTTTCAGACAAACCAAGATGACAGAAAAATCCACTTTAAGGTAAAGCGTTATCTTGAACAGTGGTGCAGTGAATTGGAAAGGTTCCAAACAGCAAAGAGTTGCTGGTTTAGTGATAAAGACAAAGTATATAGCTATAAATGAAGCTGCAAGTTGATTGTTTGGATTAAAAGTTCATTACAGAACTAGGAATAGTTCCTAAGTCTCATCTTGGATCTAAACATGTGTTGTGGCACTTTCATTTGATTATTAGAATCATTGAAAGATGGGAAATCACTATAGAGATAGTGGACTCTCATGAACAACATTACATATCCATTAACTAAAAGCTTATCTAACATGACAGGATAATCGTCACTTAGAGAAAAAGAGTATGAGATACCATGACGATTGGCTTTAGTGCAAGTGGGAGATTGAAAGTAGTATGCACACAAGCCAATCATGTTTGATGATAAAGCATATACTTTAGAAACAATCTTAATCATTTATTAATAAAAGGTATTAATTTATTAAAGGCTTTTAATTATCTACATGATCTGTGTTTTATAATATGTGATAAACCCATAGTTTTAAGCAATGCTTTTAGAATAATGATGATGATCATTCTAATGAGATCTAAATTCTTGAAAGCTTAAAACTAAAATAGTTCCCAATCATTGGATTACTAAATTGGGATTAGTGAATCCGGATAGATTCGGGTACATACGTTGTTTGCTCATTGGATGAGGATGAATGATCTCATGATCATTTGTGTGGAGACACTAAAAGCAAGTATGTAGGTGCTTATTAGAGAATAAGTTCACTAAACGTGGCTCGCTAAGGAATACCTAATGGAGTTTTATTCGCTGTCAATAGGAATTTTGTAGTGATAGTAGTACAAGTGATCCTTGGACTTGAGATCATCATAGTATCTTATGTATGATGAGTTATACTTTGACTTATTCCTTAAGACCCTTAGGGTATATCAAAGGGTATGTTTGGGTATAATAAGTTGTACATGGAGATAATGTATGATCAATAAAGAATCTACCACTTCTAATAAAAGAAGAGAAATGTCCTATGTGATTCGATAAATGACAACCCAAAGAGTCCTTGGTTAAGGGCGTAATGAAATTAGAAAGGAGTTTCTAATTTGCATTATTTGGTGTTGTGCATTTAAGGATCGAAATACATATAATTAAATAAAATAAGACTTGTGAAGAATTCCACGTCTTATATTTAATTGGGGACATTCAGTATGGTGGAAGGATTGAATTGTATTGGTAACTATTTACTCAAAGGTTCTTTTATGATTAATGTTGAAATCTATATTATCCTGGAAAGTCGTTGATCGCTAGGGAGGCTTATCCCTATGTAGAATAAATATTATTTATTTAAATAAATTAATTGTTTAATTTATTTATTTAAATAAGATTAGAATTGTTCTAATTGATTTATTCACAACCGGGTTTAATATGGAGAACCTAAAGGGTCACACCATAAAAGGAAGAATAATTATTTAAGAAGTTAATGGCATAATCGTAATAATATGTTAAGTATATTTAATTTAATCTATGGTGATAGAATAAATTAAATAGCTTAATATTTATTATTTAATATTTTAGAAATATTAAATATAAATTAATAAGAGGAGTCTTATTAATATTATTACAATTATTATTATTTTAATTTCTAAAAGAGTTTAGGAATTAATTTAATATAAGTACTCTCATTTATTCTAATTGGATTAGGAGGTTAAATTAATTAAAAGAGTTTAATTAATTATCCCTAATAAGATTAGGGAGCTTAATTAATTAAAAGAATTTAATTAATTAAATAAAACCCAATTCCTTAATTGTTAAGGTGGGTTGCCCACATCTATAAATAAGAGGAGTCTTATTATGGGTGTGTGTGGGTTGTTGACTTTTACAACGTAATAATTCCAATTTGTTGGGAGAGTACACCTTTTCTATAGAGATAGAAAAACTAGGGTTTAGCCAACCACCCCTTCTTCTTGAATTTTCTTCTTCCTTGGTGGATCACCTCTAGAGGCCAAACATTTGGGTGGCTAACGTTGATCAAAGGAAGGAACCAAACCCGGTGGATTCAAGATTGAACGCGAAAGGATTTGGAGGTTAACTTGTACCTGAGGAAGCTCGATCTTTAAGGGTATGATTTTATTCTTTATCTTTTCGTTTAATTAATAATTATGCATAAAGGGTGATCCGGGTATATGGTTTGTAAATAATTTTTAAACTCTGATTTTACACGCTTCTGCATTAATTTTGCAATTTGATTGCGCACATGAATATAACAAACCTAACACCCCTGACTTGCTTCTTCTATTTTCATGGCCACGATTACCACCAGAGTGGTTGTCGCTCATGTCCGTATTTTTCTTTCTTCGCTGGTTATCGTTATTCTGATGACTGTTGTCACCGGTATGATCCTGGTTGCGGTCTCTTAGTTGAACGTACTCGCTATCTCGCTACAATAATTGAGCCCTGTTGACAACATCTGAATATAAGGAAAATTTATGAGAGATAAGATATTGCCGAATCTCGGGTTTTAAACCTCTCAGAAACAACCTCGTCATTTGTTCCTCATTCTCTACCAAATGAGGTGCAACCCTGGATAACTCTGCGAACTTCGCCTCGTATTGGGACATCGTCATGTTGTTTTGTTCTGGTCTAATAAACTCTACCTCTTTTATATGGCGAATACTTTCAGGAAAGTATTTTTCATTGAAAAGTTTTTGAAACGTTTCCCAAGACATGCGGAGTGCGGCAGGCTGGGTACGTTTCACAGACTCCCACCAGAAATCTGCCTCACCACGGAACATAAAGGTGGCAAATGGAACCTTCTGTTCCTCTGTGCATCCCAAGACATCGAATATCTTGGTAATTTGCTTGACCCATGTTTCCGCCATGATCGGATCTCGCTTTCCCTTAAATTCGGTGGTCCCAACTCTTTGAATCGCTTGGCCGTGATAAGCAGCGTTCTTATCATTTCCACCAGTATTCAGACACGAGTCTCCGTCAATGCGGTTTTGCATGAATCGCAAAAAGCTCCTAAACATCCCATCATTCATCGCTCGCTTTCGGTGGTGTTGTTTACATGGAGGAATATTGCCTTCCTTACGCCCTCGGGTGGTGATTAAAGGTGTTTCCACGGTCTCATTAACTCCAACCGTTAATATTCTCACCGCCATTCTTAAATAACGCTTATAAAACAAGGGTTAATTAAACAAATTAACATATCACATATTAGCCATATAGTTCGACTGACCAACAATTAAGCTTAGGTATGACATACTAGCGAAGGATTACTCGTCTCTCCCCTCCTAGTACTACGGGCCAAAGATATTCAGTTATATCATTATTTAGAACTGAGGATGATGAAAAATATTTTAAAGAAAACGAATCCAGTGAAACAAAAGAACAAGTATTAAGGATTCGTACTTTAAATAATCCAAGTTCAAAACATAGATCCAATCAAAGATAGGAATCATAACAGACAATCTTGGACACAGAAAAAGAAAATTTAATTTTTACGTGAATAAGGTTCAGATTCGTGAATAGTCATCAGATATCGTGAATAGTGCCGTATACGTGAATAGTAGCTCCGACATCAAAAGATATAAATTTTACACAAAAACATCATCACGCTTCATGAATAGTACTCGTGAATAGTAACTCATGAATAGTAACTCATGAATAGTAACCCCGACATAAAAAAGTTCCAAATTTGATAAAAATTTCCAACCAATATTTTGGCATAATGATATTGAAGAAATAATATCATTTTCGAATAAAATAACATCCCTTACCTCAGAAAGAATAGTACTTTCGATTTGGAATCTGGATATAGTCTTTGAAAGAACTTGCACCAGTATAGCAATACTCAAAGTACTAAAATACTCATAAATACGCTCAATATTATAGAGAGAGAAAGAGAGAGAAATCTTTAGTTTCTGGTGTAATTTTCAATTCTAACCTAAGCACCCTATTTATAGGAAAATGCTTAGAACACCAAAGCAGAAAATTTAATATAATATTAATATTTAAAAAACAATTTCTACACCTACTTTGAAAATCTGATTTCAGCCATTTGCTAATACATGGGTAAACTGACAAACCAAAACAATAAAAACGTTTTTCTAACTATAAATATTTTAAACTTCCAAAAATAAATTATTCTAGAACCTTGAAACTTCAATAATTCATAATAAATAGCCCTTTTATCAGAAAATTTGAATCTCATGAATTTTTATAGGAAATTCAATTCTCTACAACTTTGCAGAAGAAAGTTTTTCCAAATTTCAAATGTAAATTGGATAGAAATCCATAAAGCAGACGATTTTATAAAGCTATAATCAAATTTCAATCAAGAAATGGGCCATGAGACATGTTTAACATGTTTTAAACAACTTTGCAACAAAAAATACTCCTCATCCTCATATACTCATATATCCCACATTCATTGTAAAAATATCCCCATTATTATATTATAATAATATAATAAAATATTGTTTTATCGTAAAAGATAAAATATCAATTTTTAACAATTGTCACTTTAAAAAATTTTCTCCATCTATATCCACATAAAATCAATATTTTCCTCATCATATAAATCAATAATTAATTATTCACAAATAATATTCTGTAATCACATCTTTGGTAACCTGTGCCGTTCCTAGGAAAGGGGCTTTTCAATAAAGATTTCTCCTTCAAGGCGCCGTAAATTAGGTGACCAAACCTTTCCTTGTATGTAACTTTCTAGACATTGCCAATAATGTTATCTAATAATATTATTCAGATAATATGAATTATTGTCCGATAATGAAAAAATCGTGTAGTGACAATTATTAAAATAAGTGTAATATAAAAAAATCAACGCAAGAATTATTGAATCAATAAAATAAAATATGAATAAAGAATTATCGAAAGCAATTATTGAGTAGTGCCTTCTTACGTAAGAATCAATAATTGGTGCAATACTGTGTCTTCTTGCTCAACAACACGACATCGTATTTTAACCATCGGGTATTCCAACAAGATAATTCGTGAATAACTGGCCATTATTTATAAACAACTTATACTTGTCATTTTCTTCATCCAATTGCTTTCAGGTTATGGGGCCCATACAAGGTCAATTGGCCGTCGTATGAATATTCCCTCGACAAAGCAAGAATATTCCACGACCAAACGAATATTCTCCGACAACAATGAGTATTTTATTACCACTTGCTTATTTGAAATATTTGCACATTTTACCCATAACTAACCACATTAATCAAATCAACCCTTACTATTTCAAAATGATAAATAGAGGAAATTAAATTTTATTTATTAATAATTTGGGGTCTTACAAGAAGGGGACAAGAAATTAGGTTGTGGATCACTTGTCAAGGTTGGAAAACACCACGCCCTCGGGAGATGTTGACAAAACCATAAATGACTTCTTCCCGGATGAACAACTCTTTGTTGTCCAAAACAAAGTGTTGTGGTATGCGGACTTCGCCAATTACGTCGCTTGCCAAGTGCTTCCCCATAACCTGAGCTATCAACAAAGGAAGAAATTCCTAAAAGATGCTAAACAATATCTGTGGGATGAGCCCTTCCTTTTAAAGCAGTGCTCTAATCAGATTCTGCGAAGATGCTTACCGTTAGAAGAAATTGAAGGTGTGCTACATCAGTGCCATTCTTCCACTTATGGAGGTCATTTTGGTGGTCAACGAACGACAGCTAAAGTGCTTCAGTCTAGATTTAATTGGCCCACCCTATTCAACGATGCACACACATAAGTGTTTCACTGCGATAGATGCCAACGGGTGGGCACCATATCAAGACGGCATGAACTACCACTGCAGAATATCCTGGAGGTGGAATTATTTGATGTATGGGGTATTGACTTCATGGGTCCATTACCATCCTTTTTTAACAATCTCTACATCTTTGTGGCAGTGGATTATGTCTCAAAGTGGGTGGAAGCAGTTGCTTTGCCGACAAATGATGTTAAGGTAGTGCTTCAGTTCTTTAAGAAGAATATTTTCACTCGTTTTAGCATGCCTCGGGCTATCATTAGCGATGAAGGGTCGCATTTTTGTAAAAAATATTTTGAAGCCCTCCTAGCCAAGTATGGGGTGACTCATAAGATCGCCACTGCCTACCACCCACAGACCAGTGGCCAAGCTGAAATTTCAAATCGAGAGGTGAAACAAATCTTGGAGAAGATTGTTAACCCAAATCGTAAAGACTGGTCTAAGAAGCTCGATGATGCATTTTAGGGCCTCTGCACACGACTTATAAAATGCCTATCGAATGTCTCCAGATAGTTTGTTTTACATGGTAAGACATGTCATCTCCTCGTAGAATTGGAGCACAACGCTTATTGGGCTATTCAGAAGCTCAACATTGATCTTGAGGCAGCCAGCGAGAAGCGGCTCTTGCAATTAAATGAATCAGACGAGTTTCTTCTGCAAGCGTATGAAAACGCTAAGTTATACAAGGAGAAAACCAAAAGGTGGAACGACAAGAAAATCCTCGAGAGTCATTTCGAACCGGGCCAGAAGGTTCTTCTTTTCAATTCCCGGCTGAAGTTATTTCTAGGAAAACTAAAGTCCCGATGGTCGAGCCACTTTACAGTTGCCAAGGTTATCCATATGGGGCAATAGAGGTTGAGGACGAAAATTCTGACACAACCTTCAAAGTCAATGGGCAGAGATTAAAACACTACTGGGGTAGTGAGGTCGATCGGCAAAATACCTCCATTTCATTGGGAGACCCGATGTAAGACGGGAAAATAGTCAAGCCGACAAATCTAAATCAAGCGCTTGATGGGAGGCATCCCCATCTCAGTGTCAAACAAATTGTTTTTATCTTTATTAACTAAGTCTCATTTTAATTGTCTAGTTAGTGTCTGTAGTTTTTTAGTATAGGTGTGATCTGCATATTATGTTCATATTTGTGTAAGATTCTCAGTAGTTAGAATTGTAATTCATGTCTATGTTGTTTGTTCTGTATAGTGCATGTTGTTAGTTTCTACTTTAGGTTGTCCTTAGTTAGAACTTGTCAATAATGTGTTTGTTCTGTTTGTTGATATATAATGTTGGCTTGTGCAGGATTTTGTTGAGTGAGCTTAGAATTTCTGAAGTCGCTACCAAATACAAGATACGGGCGCCTAACGCTTCGACCTCGGCTACCAAAGTAGCTAATTCTAGGCAAAGTCCTTATTCTTTGGCACTTCGCTAGACCTAAGTGTGGCGCCAAATAGCGCGAGAGTTGGTCGTCTCAAAGACTCCAAAGACCATCATCGGTGCCCAAAATACGCCATGTTCGACGCCCCATATCAGTTCCTCTTCCAACAACGCCAGTTGCTCTCCAGCCGTTAAACCAAATCAAAGGTCATATTCTTTCATTGTTAATTAACTGCTCATCACCTATCGGCTTCAGATCGTGACAACCGTTTCAACCGTTTCACGCCCAACCCGCTCAACGACCGTTGCTTTCTCTTCATCTTTAAAAGCCAAGAAAAACACGAGCAAAGGTACGACACTTGAGAGAAATTACTTACAGAGCATATCTTCCGTTTATCTTTTTCAACTCAATTATGGCTTCAAAGCGCCCTAGAACTAGCATTGGCCCCCCTCTTCCATCCTCCTCCCGAAGCCAAATTACTCCTTGGGACACTGTAAAATTCCCATCCGAGGAGGCTTATAAGCGCTACACGCAAAATTTTAAGTTGCGTAGTCTGGTGCCTGAGCATGACCTTAGGCCCGATGACAAACTGGATGGCCAGATGAATGCCATGATAAGTGCGATGAAGTGGGTGCACTTCACCAAACCACCGGAATCCGCTGTGGTAGAGGTGGTCCAGGAGTTTTATGCTAATGCCATTCCGGATGGCCCGCCGGCAGCACCTGTGAGGGGGAAGTTCATCCCATTCGATGTCAAGGCCATCAATGAAGTGTATGGGACTCCAAAATTTGACAAGCATGACTACAGGGAGAATGGGATTCATAGTTATAAATCTGATGACATTATTAGTAAGCTCTGTAAGCCCAGGACAGTGTGGAAAACGAATGAGTTCACTAGCGAACGCACGTCTTTTCCTTCACATACGCTTAGTCGTTATGGTAAGGCGTGGTACGCCTTTATCTGTGTTAATATTCAGCCTACGCGCCATGTGGGTGATGTCACTCGGGAGAGGAAGACGCTTCTCTATGCCATTATTTTGGGGTTGAAGATTGATGTGGGGGCTTTGATCAATGAATCCATCAAAAAGGCTATCAAGAGCAAGGTCATGTCTGGCCTTCCCCACCCATCTCTTATTACCCATTTATGCAAAAGGGCGGGTGTTCAATGAGAGGCAGAAGATGTCACTCTCCTGCCAATGTCCATCATTGATCATCAGCTAATTAGTCACTATGTTGTCTGGGATGGGCCAGAATCGCATCCCCAAGGCGAAGGATTTTTACCAGCACCTCAGCCGCCACCATCAGATGATCCCCAGCCATCCACTGAGTCAGGAACCTCTACTCAAGCACCAATTCCCCCTTCTGCTGATGCCATTGATTCTGGGGCCCTTGCACAGATTATGAACAACCTCAACTTTTTGCACTGCGAGGTTGACATGGTCGCCCAGTGGCAGAGCCAGTTCCACCATTATCATGCTGAGTTCGAGGACACACTAGCCAATATTCATGCTGCTCAGGGTGGCGATGTCGCGAACTTCATGCCATTCCCATTCCCGGCGCCTCCAATTTATGCACCTTATCCGCCGCAATTTCCGCCGCCTACTAACGAGGCCCGCGTTAATGAGCTAGTCAACGTGGAAGACGGCGATGGAGAGGATGATGATGATCTGGATTTGTTCGGTGCTGATAAAGACTTTGGTCTTGATGGTGATGACGGCGGGGATGCTACTGATGTTTGATGTTGCAGTATCGGCCAGTGAGGACATGGGCCAAAGTTCATGTTTGGGGGAGACTTCCTTTTATTTATTTATTTATATATGAATTGTGTTCGTTTTATCATATTTCTATTTCAACTTTGGTGTGAGGTTTGGAGTGAATAATTTGGGCTTTGTAGCCCCAGACTTATGGTTTAATTTTATTCTATCTATAGTGATTATTATTGTGGTAAAGCTTTTGGTTTTTGGATGCATGTTTTTGCTTAGTAGTATTTTAAGATACAATTGAATACATGCTTGTGGTTATATCTTTTGCTTGGGAATATCTTGACTAAATAAGATATTGTTTTGCCTAGAGCCTCATTTTTCTTGGGTTTACACTGATTAATTGGTATACTTTATGCCATGTGTTATGGCTTTGCCCTATGGTTAAAAATGGTACCTTATAGTTTATAGTTTTTTCCTATTATATTTTGATTAAATCTAGCCCCGAGTCTGTAACTGTCTATATGTTGGGTTAGGGTAGTTAGTGTTAAGTTCTTTTTGTGGCCTTAGACGAGCGGCAAGTAATTATTTCATTTTCTTATACTAGTGGCAAATCTATGTGAATGTGGGGCGTGTGCTTTTGATAAATCCAAACTATCTTGGATCCATCGTTTTAGCGAGCACTGACCAATTGTCTTTTCTAGTTATGTGTCCAGATTTAGGTTGTCTTTTTATTGTGTTGAAAATTTGTACGCTATTAAAAGCTCTGTTGATTTCAAGGTAATTATAGACTTAGAAACTTTTACGCTTTCGGGTCTTAAAAAATAAAAAAATATATATATATATATATAATAGCAGTCCTACGATGGGTTGAGATGGAGCATGGAAATGCACTCGCCCATAAACGTAGACTGGTAGTATCGATTGTGGACTTATGTTGTTTACGTGGCCTTTGTGCTTGAGTTATTAGATTCTTAGGGGTGTTTTACACCTAGTGCCCTAAAGTCTTCTGGCTTGGGAGTCAGTGATCGAAAGCTTGCTAATGGGTGCTCTGTTTAGCCTCTAAGTAACCAAGAATTGTCTGAGTCGATTATTACTTCTTTTTGTTAGAGCTTTGAACCTTTCGTGTTTCTGCGTCTTGTCTTAATGCTTGTTAATCATGTGAGTTGCATAGTAAGCTTATTAGTATCACAGTCGACTATGTGATCTGAATTTGGGTTATGACTAGTTTAGATGTTTGGTCTGCACACACACAATGGATCTATTACAGACTCATGTTTATTTTTAGACTTTAAGCCCTTGTTCGCATGCGTTTTTGCCCTATTCTTAGAGGATGTTTATGATTTCACTTTGTGGCCATAATTTTTGTTATTAGTATTAGCGTTCATTCGTATCTTGCATTATGAGGTTTGGGTGTCTGATAGTTTGCTTGAGGGCAAGCAAAAGCTTAAGTTTGGGGGTATTTGATGAGTAGGAGTTATACCTGCAAATCAGAACTTTTGTGGCTTATTTATTGCTTGTTTTAGTATCTTAGTTAGCTTTTATTTATATTTTCATTATTTTTATGTCTAAAGTTATTATGCAATGCTTTGGAGGTGGTTTCTGGAATTTTAGGTCATTTTCACTATGTTGGCATAGTATACTAACGTTGCTCTTAGAGTCATACCAGTTGCCTCAAACTTCTCGCGCCTCAAATACCAATTCCTAAAGCAAAGTTTATGTTCGTTGGTGCCTCGCTAGACCTAAGTGCGGTGCCTCAAATGAGCCAAGGTCGGCACAGACTCACGCCATGACTCCATTCACAGCGCCTCGGGCGCCACTTGTTAAGTTTTGCTTTGCTCAAGCCACATGTCATGAGCTCCCAAGGCTCAAATAGTAAAGAGTCTTTAATGACCTAGAAGAAAGAGGGGGCAAGTATATATAGAAAGCGAAAGTCACATCAGATTTATTATCGAATATCAGAGATATTGAAAACTAACTTATTGCAGCTTAGACTAGGATTTTATTTCTGTCATTTAATTTCTAGAAGAGATAGAAGCTGGGCAACGGAAGGAGATTTATTACATGCCACACATACTCAGAGCTTTACACGTGAAGAGAAGATTTGGAGGAAGACCACTTCAAAACAGGGGTTTTTTTAATCCAAATCTCTCATTTCTTTGTATTTGTTTGATAATGTGTAATGTATTAAAAATGCGTGTTAGTACCATAGTTATGAACTGTTAGAGTTTATGCCCTAGAAGCCAATTATTTGATATAATTGCTTAACTTTTTGGTATTATATTTTATTGAATAAATGAATGATTTTATTATGGTTTTATTTACTGGGTTATATAAATGTTAACATAATAAAATTCCTTAGAATAGTGATACAATTTATATAGTTTCAAGTATGTGACTTGAACATGAGATTATATAATTACAATTAGTATCATTGCTCTTAAATGTCCTTAGTAGAGTACCATTGTTGATAGGACAACAATGATGCATTGAGACTAGTATGTGGATTGACTGATGACCAAATCTCATTGGTCATAAATATATGAGATATTAAGTCAATGCATAGGTATGTGTTTAGAAACGAAAATCGGATGGACCCACCATGAGAATTCTACGTGGAACATTATGCAAATTGTCATTAGCGATTCTCATAGTGACAATGATGTAATGGTCCTCCGACCTGAAATCGCTATATTACTACACGAGAATTTATGTACTTTGATATCATCAAATGTCACCTTTAATAGGGTGGACTATAAAGATGATTATTGGGTACATCATGAATCGTGTGAGAGTGATCTAGATGGAATTTAACCCTCCTATATATTAGGGGTGATATCCATAGGCCTCTTGATTGAGTAGGACTATGAAATGTATGGTCATGCTCAAATAATGATTTGTTTCATATAGTCTACTCATTGATCAAAAAAACTCAGATTAAATTATGAAGAGTATGACATATTCCATGACTCAAGTTTAATCTAGGATGTCAAGGTTAAAAGGATTAAATTACATTGAAACATTGGTCATGAAAAGGTTGCATCGAATCATCGATCTTATTATTACTTAGGTAGTAGTGATGCATTACTAGATGTCGCTCACTGTTTATAATTTTATAATATGATTATAAAATTATTGCCAACGTAATAAAAACCTATAGGGTCACACACATAGAAACGTAATTTAAAGGGAATAAATTTAAATTTTAAGGATTTAAATATATTAATATGATTAATATTAATTAAATCATTTAATTTAAATTAAAAGGATAATTTGTATATATATGTATATTAATTAAGTAAGACTTAATTAAGATATATATATATATATATATATATATATATATATATATTCGGATTTTATGAAATTGGGTTTTGATTTGATTAATTCCTTTTAACTACTATTTATATGATATATAGCAGCTACTTAGGGTTATATCATAATTGAAAAACCCTAGCCGCTCTTAGAGAGAGACTAGAGAGAAAACAGTTTCATAATCGTTCCTTTGGTGGCTAGTACCGCAAGTCCCTCTTATTGTAGAATCGTTCGACGGTTCGTGCGGCGTTCGTATGGATACCGTAGAGACGTGGCTCTAATTGGATTGCATAAAGGATTCAAAGCTATTTCAGAACTTTTTCATAATCGGTATAATATCTAAACCACTGAATTAATTTCAGTTTCGCTTGGATCCTGTTTTGGGATTCGGAATTGCTTTGATTATTTTTAAATTTCCGTTGCGTTTTTGTGCCGAAAACCCAACATGAACTAACTACATTTTTAGGATTGCAATGTAACCTTTTGTTTAGCTTAATTAACTTTCTCTTCTATTTTATATAATGAATCATTTTGGAATGGGTTGTTGTATTTTTTATTTAATGATTGATTGCTTGATAAAGAAATTAGTATTGATAGTAATGAAAATTGACAAATAGACGTTATTATCTATCTTTAAATACAGCAACACATGTTATGACCATGCCAATGGAATGTGTGCATAATATGCTCATAGGATAGACATATCCCTATTTGGCTTGTGTGACCTTGAGACTTAGCTTACTGACCTTGACCTAGTTATTGTCACAAATAGACATATTGTGTTTTAGCTGGTTAGGGATGTGCATTTGACCTTCGACATAAGCTTATGAGTATTTACTATTCTCGGTTGACCATTACTTGATTCGTTTGTAATATGGAGAGTTAGGAGATTAGGCGATGCATTAGGGGATTTGTAATCCTACCTTGACTTCGTAGCATACTACTTCTCTTATTCTTACAGTTTTAATCATATAGCTTAACCAACCATCTTATTCTACTTGTTTAGATAAGATTTGTAACGACTTTGCCTTCGTATTTATTTTCTTTTAAGACTTTGTCCTCGTAGGTTCGACACTCTACTTACATATATTACTTGTGGACCGCGTATGTTTGCGCGCGATTTGGCAATAGCTAAATAGACCAACACTATGTGATGCATGAAAACTGTTAGATTTTGCTGGGCTGTCGAGCTCAACATTGTAAATAACCACCTTTGCAGGTCAAAGATTTAAGGTAAAGTTATGTGTTACTTGAAATATATGAATCAGATGTGATACTTGAATATTTATATACTTTGACTGAATTATTGATATTTGAACCATGTTTAAGGTTCCGAATAATGTATTAATGTTGAATTGTAATGTCGTTTTGCGATGTAAACTCTTGTAGTATTAAAATGATTCTGAGATATTTAGATGTAAAGGTTGAAAGTTTTGGGAACGAGAATAGATTGTAATAGAAAATTTTAATTATTCCGCAAATTTCAATGGTTGTATTATCGTTTAATGATATAAAATTAGAGGTTGAATGTATTGTTAACGACATCCCAAGGCACAGCTGGCGCTGCGGCGCCAAGCATGAAATTTCTATAATTGTTTCTAAGTCTTGCACTAGTTTGAGACGCTTACTTTACGATCCCATAACTTCTTCGTTATAACTCGGAACGAGGTCGTTCCAAAGCCATTCTCTTCCTTATATTATGTACTTCAACTCCCCTTGGACAAAACTTCATTCTGAATCTGTTAACATGACATTCAATTGGCTTAATCTTCATCATTCGTTCGTTTTACGTTATTAACGTTCTTCGTCCGCTCATCCGTAATTCGGTCATCTGAACTCGGAACTCGTTCGTTCTTCAGTCCACGACTCACGTTTTCTAAATTCTCTTACATTCTTATGAATAACCCAAATTTTTGGGTAATATTAAAATAAGAATTAAATAAAGAAAATTCTTATTAGATGATATGTTATGAGAAATTATAGTGCACAAAGGAATATGTGTCATGCAATATGTGATATTAAGGAGATAATAAATATATTAGAATTATATATTTATTATATGTAAGTAAGGTGTAGGAGTAATTTATTAAAGGAAATTAGATGGGTAAAATAAAATAATTTATAATATTAAATTATTTTAATGTGTTAAATTGGTGCATTAAATATACTTCATGTATAACCACTATTTTTATTGAAAAAATCATATATTACATTATTGAGTGTAATGTATGCATGTATTTAATGTGTTGAATATATTAATCTATTTACTACTGAGCTTAAATAAATTGTGAAGACAATTTATAGAAATGAAAAAAGAAATTAATTGGATATATGATATTATGTTATATAGGTAATGGTATAATATTTAACATTATACCAAAGGATGTAAAGTAAGAATATTAGATGAGATCCAATATGTAAGATATGTATATTGGTATCAACTAGTTAGTAAATTAAATTCATATGTGAATAATTGAATGAATATATTAAATTGTATAATTGATATATAAATAAATTGTTTGAAAACAATTTATGGAGAGAAGGAGGAAATTAAACTTAATTATGCAATTTAAATTGTATAATTTAAATAAGTTATTTAAATTAGGTATGAAAATTAAATAGCCTAAATGGTTATTGTTATTTAGTAGTTCTAGTATTTTAATTATATTCTAAAGTGACCTAATCTAAGAGATTTGTGGACCATGCCTCAATTTATTAAATTATTTTGTATGAATATGAGAGTAAGTGAATATGAATATTATGTGATTTGTTTATATTTGTTTATGATATAAACAAATAAAAGAAACTAATATAATCCTAATTATATATTAGGAATGAAGAATTGAATAACTTAAGGGTTATAGGATGAGAGAATTATGGTATTTAAAATATATTGTAACGACTCCAAAATTCATACAATTTAATTCTTGACTTCGGTCGTTAATAATACATTTAACCTCTAATTTTACATCAGTAAACGATAATACAACCATTGAAATTTGCGAAATAATTAAAATTTTCTATTACAAACTATTCTCGTTCCCAAAACCTTCAACCTTTACATCTAAATATCTCAGAATCATTTTAATACTACAATAGTTTACATTCGCAAAACAATATTACAATTCAACATTAATACATTATTCGAAACATTAGACATGGTTTACAAGAATAACAACTTAGCTAGGATATTAATTGATCCATAACAATCAAGTAGCACATAACATTACCTTCAATTCTTGAATCTGCAAAAATGGTTATTTGCAAGAATGAGCTCGACAAATTCAAAGAAAATCTAATGATTTTCATGCATCACATAGCACATAATAACATGCTCAACATACAAGAATAATCATAAACAAACATAGCATACATGTTATAGTTCACATAACAACTATAAAGATTGAGTTCCTTACTCAATCAACATTCATAGTTCAATCATCATACCATAGATTGACTTTCACATTTCATACTTTTACATATATAATACATCATACACTAAAATTTTAAAGCGAGATCATCATCAAGTTCACATAAAAAAGGAACTAAAAGACTTGCCTTTTATTTGGCGTTTTTACCAACACGCTAATACTTGGCTCCTTCGCACAACCTACATTGTATGTGAGATTGATAATAAACAAAACCAATACTTGATCTCATGGTCAAATTTATTCTAAGACCTTACTTTATCTTATTATCCTTTATAATATCTTTTATAGACATCTAACTGTATTTTATATGTAACTCGGTTTTATTTTCATTTTCATCACCATACATGCTAGACTATCACACTTGTAGTTTAATGTGCGTATATCACACCATTTTATTATACCACTTTGGTTTCAAAAATGCATATTCAACACATTGTTTACCTGTTTAGTTTTCCTTCATAAATCAAAAATTACCCTTTTTGATTTCTTTCCATTATTATTCTTGTATTATCATCTCTTCATACTTAGATATCCAATATTAGTCATTAGTTAGACACTTTTTATACCAAAGTTTAGAAAACACTATTACTCTTAGGCATTTTATCGAGCAAGTTATGTGCACACATTAACTTATCTCAACTCTTGATCTTAAATGGTTAATTATGCATAGAATATGATAACACATTTATACTCATTACATATGTCAAAACATATTTTTAATCATCAAAATATATCATCACCCAAAATCTTAATTCAAACAGAATTATAAAACTCATCTTCACAATTTCTTTAACAAAACGTTGTTTTCGTTTTTAACGTAACTCGTTCGTTACATTTCCATTTTTGTTCCTTCTTATAAAGAATTAACCCTTACTCAGTGTACTACAACCTCATCTAGGCCTTAAAGTCAGACCCTTATCCATCTAAACCAAATTCTGTAATTCATCAACTAGTCTAGAAAATTTCATTTTCTAGACATCCTTACTAAACAATTTATTTCGGACATGATCCGGTCCATACAATGGCTCAATCTCGCGATTCTAGCTAGTAAACTTCCATATCTACAACTTTGCAGTTTTAAGTTTCTTCAGATTCAAAACACACGAATTTATATGAATTTTTCAAAGTCGTAAACCGTATAGCTTTTGATTTTCCTCGATGATTATTTTCCCTTTGGACCAGCCTTACTAAAACTGACATTGCAAGAAATCTACAAAGAGTTTTCATGTGATTCCACTTTCAGAATATAGCTTACTTCCATATCTTTGATTTGATATAAGGCTCACTTTCTAACTCATTATACCCAAAGAGGTATGAATTTCACAAGATATGTCCACAATTACTAAAAACCTACGAATTTTGTTTTTCAAATTTTCTTTCCATTTCATTTTCTTTCTTGAATCCTCTTGTTTGATTCTTGATAATCCAAGATTAAACCAATACAAACAGATTAAGCATGATCTATTACCTTAGAACATAAATCTACCCAAAAAAAGTCAAGAATTAAATTGTATGAATTTTGGGGTCGTTACATATATACTAATCCCAAGAGATTTATTTTATATATCTCAATTAATTAATTTTATAACCTAATTAAGGTAAGTTTAATTGGGTTAAGAAAGTAAATGTACTTGAATAAGAATTTAAATTATAATTGAGTTCATGGAAACCCTAATTAAATGATTAGGGTAAGATATAATTTAATGTAATGAATCATATTAATTTTTATGGCCCACACATTTTAGTTGGGAAGTCCAAATATTTTTATTTGGAAAGCTAAAATAATTATGTGTTAAGCCCAAGTGAGTCCAATTGTGAAGGAACATGTGGGTAAATAATAATATTAAAAATTATATTAATTTAAAAGATATATTATTTTATTATCTCTAGTTATTAATTTTATAACTTAATTAAAGTAAGTTTAATTGGGTTATAAAATTTAATGTACAAGAGTAACGATTTAAATTCTAAATGTATGGAAGGGATACCCTAAGTAAATATTTAGGGTGGGATAAGATGATAAGGATTGGACTATGTTAAATTACATGGCCCAAATAATTATTAGGAAAGCCCAAAAGATTAAATAAGTGGCCCAATTTTTAAAACACAGTTATTGAGGGCATTGTGGTCATTTAATAAAGCAATTAAAAAAAAGATATGAGGGAGATAGATGGCCACAAGGCCAGTTAAAATGTGAGGTAGAAAAAAAGAAAGAAAGAAAGGAACGGATATTAGAGAAGAAAGATGATAAGAAGATAAAAAGATAAGAGAAAAAGAGATAAGAAGAAAGAGAAAGAAAAAGAAAAAGAAAAAAAGAGAAGAACGGGAAAAAGAGAGAGAGGGGGGGAAGAAGTGGCCGAAGCCATGAGAGAAGGAGGAGAGGGGCGACAACCCCCTTGAGTGAGAAAGATGAGAGGGAAAAGATCCTCCATTGAAGAAGAAGAAGAAGAAGAAGAAGAAGAAAGATTTTGAGAAAAAGGTAAAGTCCTAAACTAATCTATATATTTTAGTTGGATTTTTGTAAATTAAAGCTTGGATTTATGTTTATAAACTCAAAAATCATGGGTATACATGTTAATGAGTATGTTATGTTTAGATTTACCCATATTGGGTGTTGATTTGGTTGGAATCAAAAGGAAGAGAAAAATAATTTTTTTAGTTTTGAAACCCTAACTTTTATATACTTTAAAAATCCACCGTTTTAAATCTACAACTCCTTTTTGCGATCCGTCAAAGAGGGGTGCTAGATATGTAAGTTATTTAGTAAACCCAAGTGGTAGCGCTCAAAACGGATGAGTTTACAGGTCATAGTGACGGATTAAGCCAAAACAGATCAGTTTTTCTAACAAAAATAAAAACTATTTTGGAACGGTATCTTCCAGGGGAAGTTTCGTAATTATTCTGACCCTCAAAAATTCTGGAAACATTGAAGATGATAATTGGATGAGTTTTCTAGACTGTGTCCAAAAATGGCGATTTTTGGATGTATAGATTGAGAGTTACGGATTTTACGGGAAAAACTATTTTAAAAGTAAACCCTTATAACTCTTTGTGGTTAATTCCAAAATTAGTGAAATAGTTATTGGGAGTACATGTATATAACAGGAGTATACACTGTAAATTTCAGAATTTTTGGACAAAATCACAGTGTATGATAAATGTCGAAAGATATGGCCGTTTTGGCCATTTAAAAATTAGTAAATGAATTTTAAAATTTCAGGAAAAATATATGTTCAATATGGCACTATATTCTGCCAAATCCCAGAAAAGAAATATTTTTGAGACTGATTTGGTATTTTTCATATAAGTGATGTTATATGGATAAATGAGTTTAATTAAATATGTGATGTCAAAAAAATATGAAAAATGACGTTTTCCGATTTGAGACCCTTAAGCATGTTTTATGCAGATTTTTGATGGAGGTTTGGGTCGGGTGGAGAAAAGTTGATATGTGTATGGCATTTTAGAGTGCTTAAATGAATTAATTAATTAAGGAATAGAAAACGATTGAAATAAATTATTTATTAATGTGATTAATGACTTAAAATAATTTTATGTCACTAATAATATTGGATTAAGATATTATTAGTAATATTTAACTTAAATGCTATTAAAAGGTTAATAACCTTAGCTTGAAATACTATTAAATAATTAATAATATTAAACGGAAAATTAAAATAGAGAATTAAGTTATTTTTAAATGTAGTTGTTGAATTTTGTATTCAATGAACTATATTATGTATATAATCAATGAAAAAAAAAGAAATGAATTTTAAGTGTTTCTAAAATTGAATTCAGTCTGCTAAAACTTATTTTGGTCTGCTGAAATAGTGATTTCAGGATACGAAAATGAAATCCGACTTACTGAAATGGTATTTCGGTTTACTAAAATGTTATCTAATTTACTTAGATAACATATAAAAGGGAAAACTTATAAGTATAAGTTATGACATGATGAAAAGATTATCAAAGTCTAATGATAATACTAAGGCTATAATGTAATGTTTAATACTTAACTAGGTTAGACAATTTAATATAAGATGATGAGTTAACATGTATGTTATGCTAATTGAAAGATCAATATATTAATTAATAGGTCTTTCATGAGAGATTACATTAGATTGCTTAGCGGTAATCAGCGGTACAGGCAAGTTCCTGAACTATACTCTTTTATTGAGCAAGTTTCCTTAACTCAAACTTGAGTTGTATGCTTAAAGTATGTTGGTGAATAATTATTGTTGATTATTCACATCTATACTGATTATTGATTCGCATTTAGTGCATGTTGCATATGTTCATCTGGTATGAAAGGTTGATCACCTTCATTACCATAAGGTTCAGTTAAATGGTTCATGGTCATTGTTGACCTACAAACATTATTGATTCAATCATGCAATTATTGAAACTTGATTCCTGTTATTTCACAATTATTATATTGTTGAAAACTTGAAAGCTTATTCATTCTTTTCAATTATGATATATCTTTATAGTATTTAAAACTTGCTAGGAAATTTTGTTGCTCACCCTTGCTATATCATGATAAAAAATTCAAGATTAAGATGAAAGCACGAGTAAAGACAGAAGCAAAGGAAAAGTGCACGATTAAATTATGGTGCAGTTAGATTTATTAAATTTTCTAACGAAAATAGCCTTGTAAGTCTTTTTAGATATTGAAGGTATGTATTAAGTTAAGGTTGTAGACCTTGGGAATGATGTGTAAAATTTTAATGTATAAACAATTTATGTTTATATCTTCCGCAATAGTTATAGAAATGATGTACCAAATCTGAGGTATAAAGTACTCGAATTTGGGGGCGTTACACCTACACACTCGGGTTCATCTACATAGTTTTTATTTCTCGTTCGTCTTTTATGAAATTTTTGCCATAACTTCTCTATAGCTAAGTTTAATTCATTCTTCATGAACGTTTCTACCGTTCCTAACCAAGCAATAAGCAACTAACCTATACGTGATGGTTTTAAACTTCTCCATCAACAACAACTTATACTATGATGGTTTTAAATTTGTCCATCAACAACGTTCTTCATGTTCTTCATTCATTCTTCATTTTTAATCGATATTTTGATTACGATTTCACTTTTTCTTGGAATTTGATGTTATAAAACATCATTCCTTACTAATATCACCGAATTGTTCATATGATTCATTCGGATTGTTCTAATTCATTACGAATCTTATACTTCCTTAAGAAATTTATAAACTAAACTTCTAATTCTTATTTCTTCATTTTCTCATGATTTCAACCATATAAAATCATTCTTAACATCTTTTACTTTTTATTCTCATTAAGCTATGTTTTAACATAGAAAACTTAAAGAAAATTTATTTAGAAGTTAGGTTTTCGGATTACCTCTCTTCTTTAATTTTCCTCCGTTGGATAAAGAGTGCACTCGGGCTAGCTTTTCCTCTTCCTCTTCCACTTCCTCTTCCTCTTCCTCTTCCTCTTCTTCTTCCTCCGAACTCTCTCTCTCTCTTAAGTGTTGGTGATTTTCAATAAAATCACAAACAAATGAGTTAAGCTCTCATTTTATAGAAAAACCAAGCTAGGGGCGTTTTAGTCATTTGGCCAAACCGCCTTACTATTCATACCTCCTTACTATTCACGAAGCTTCCCTTGGAAGCTTCGTGCTTCTGTCTTGCTGAATTCGTCCGACAGTTTTAAAAACTGTGATTCTTGGAATCCAAATATTTTTGGATAATTCGTCTTTCCTCTATAGTTTAACTTTTATTTTCGGCTTGAAAATTCTTACTGTAACGACCAAGAAATTCGGATTTATAGTAAAATAATTTTATTTAATTAAATAATGAATAAAATTATATTAAATGTTATTATTATATATTAGTAAGATGAAGGTTGTTCTATAACCTAAATATATCGGAATGTTGTAGTATTTTGGCTACGAGAAGGAATTATAGTTTTTGAATTTACAAGACAAAAATAAAAGCTTTTCGAGAAATTTTCTGAAAAACACTATTCACAGTTTTCGCTAGGGAATTATTTTTGAACTTCCGAGAAATTCGTAACGATGGAATAATAAGGGAATATGGATTATGTAATAATAATTCATGTATGACAAACACAGTTTTTTGCCTGTGGACTAAATTTGAGAACGTTAATGAAAGTAAAGATTTAATGAATAAACGATGATCGTATGATATGTAGGTATTGTATGAGGTAATGAATATGAGTATGATACGAGGTATTATACGAGTATGTATGAATAATGGTATGTCGTATATTATGAATAAGTATACGAGTTAGAATACGAGAAGAATAAGTAAATTATACGTTATAAGGCTTTAAGCCAAATGTATTGGACCTATAGGATTTCGTGTAGAAATTATACAAGCCCAAGTGAATTAATGTTAAGGCCCAAATGGTTGTTAAATGCAAGCCCAAAGAATAAGTTAAGTTAATTAAACCTAAAGTCCAAATTAAGAACCAAATTTGTGGATCAATCTAATGGGTAAGAGTGACCCATGAGGCAACCCATGTGGGCCCCATGATCACATGGCACCATCTTGGTGACTAAGTAAAATGATTTACTTGCTGGCCAAGGTTTGAATAGTAAGGAGGTGGTTAAGGAGGTGGATTAAGGAGGTGGAAGGGCCTAAATGGCTATTATGCCCTCACTTTGTGTTTTCTATATATAGAAGCTTGCTAGATTGTTATTTACTTGTTAAATTTCCACCAACAACTTAAGTGATTATTTGTTAGAGAGAAAAAGGTTAGAAAAGCTAGACTTTGTTAGTTCAAGAAGCAAGAAGAAAGAACAAAGATTAACCAAGAGATAATCAAAGGTAATGATCTTAAACCATGATTCTCCCTCTCTTCAATTGTTAGAGAATTGAGTAGTGGTAGAACTTGTATGCTAAGAAATGATGAGAATGATTAATCAAAGGACTTATGCTTTAATAAGTCATGTTGTAAGATAAGCAGAATAATGGAAGTTATGAACTCATGAAGAACATGAAAGAACTTATCATGTATACATAATGAAATATGTTTGGTTAGGATGTTAGTATGATGTAATTAATTCATTTGAAACGATGTAAAAATATTAAGTAACGAAGTTATGGCGGAATTCACGAGTTTAGACGATAATCGTCGAAATCGTGAAATTCTCGTTATGGAAGTCAAATTTTGACATTGAACTCAAAAATGTTGGTTTTCGATGGAGATGAGTCTCAATTGGCATTCTAGAGTTGCGGACTCAAAAATGACCAAATTCTGACTTAGAACGAAGAAACGAGCTTTGAACGTTCACGAACGTTAATCTTTTTCATTATAATGAACTAATCAGTGAATCCCGAGTTAAAAGATTCAAAAATGAATTTTTTTTTCTAGTGAAATCATAGAGTATGTGATTTGAGAGCTAATGGCTTTTGAACGAGCCAATTCGGACTTATAACGAAGAAGTTATGTGCCCGGGAATCTCACATAAGAAATTATATGTTAAAGTTGTATGTGGCACAGGGCCGGCGCCGCGGCGCGGCCCAAGGCTTAAAGGATGGCGTCGCAGCGCCAAACTTGACCATTAGCCACTGAAGAGTGGCACCACAGCGCGGCAATTAATAAAGGGACTCGCACCGCAACGCCGAGTCCGAACCATAGGCATTGATGAACTGTACTGCAACATGAAAGTGTGTATAGGAAGTTTGCGCCAGTTGCCAAAGACTAGAGAAGAAAGAAGAGAAGAATGATTCAGTGTATAAAGAAGGAAGGAAGCTAATTAACTACATCTTTAATTAACTTGAAGTGACATCCTTAAAGATGATTAGAACTCAACTAAAGGTTGATGAACGATTACATAAACATAAGAAACAATGTTAAACAATCTAAGACATGATTAGATTGAGAAGAAGGGTAAGATATAGTAATAAATATACTTGATTATATACGACCTAATGTGGTAAGTTATGTGATCTTGTATTGTAGAGTCTTTAAAGACACAAAGAGAATTTGTATTGACTGTAAGAAGACGCTAAAGGCAAGTATTCTGACCCTTGTCTGAATTCCTTGGACAAGCTTTGTAATTCATGTACCTTACGCATGAATTATTGTATGATGAAGTCGAAGCCAATTCCTTTGGCTAGACTTAAGATGTTTTATAGATTTCTTATAAACTATTGAAATGTTATCAAAGTTGTTAAGTTTTGCTAAAGTATTTTTGTATGGTTTTCAATGGAAGACTGAGTATGCATAAACAAATGTTTTGTCATCAAACGACAAGCACGTGAGGTTGCCAAACCTTAAACGTACATACATTTAAAGAAAGTAGTGTTGTACAACATAGAGTACTATAGGCTGATCACCTAGACTTGCTCGTAAGATATGCCAGACTTACGGACTTGGTGTCGGGTTGTCCTTTTCAAAGAAAGTATGGAATGCTCATGGTCTTGAACCAAACTTTATGAATGTTGTTCATGATGAAATGTTTTGAAGGAAAAGAAGTGCTATTTTGAATTATCGATAGTACTTCATAACTATTGTTCAGTTATTAAATATATATGATTTGTATGTTTCAAGCATATTGTTAAATGAAATTGTCATATTTGCTGAGCTAGTTATGCTCATTCTTGCTTGAACCATATGAATGCAGCTAAGACCGAACGGACAGAAGCATCTAGTAAAGATAAAGGGAAGGCTAAGGCGAATCAGTAGATTTCCTTTGTAATAGTATATTTGTAATGTTGTAATTATTTGATATTATGACAAGCAAACATGTAATGGTTATAAAGAACCTGGGAATGGTAATATTGTTTTGGAATATATAGAAGACATGTTCACTCTTTTGAGGTATTTAAATTGAATGAATGTGTGAAATGTAGCACCGTGTAGCACCAATTATCGAGTTGGAAGATACTTGGATTTGGGGGCGTCACAGGTTGATATCAAAGCTATAGGTTATAAAACTTAAGGGGGGAAAGAACCTTAAGTCATAACCTTAAGAAAAGTTAAAGAAGTAAAAGATGGAGTTAACCCTAAAAAAATACATTAAATGTGATGTGTTTTTATTATTCTATTGACGTGTACTAATCAAACTAAATTGTTTTGTTGTAGATGTCAGGAGAAAATGAAATGTATAGGGATATACATGTAGTAAGTGAGGAATCAGTGAACCAAATAGAGATCTTACCGACCCCTATAGCAGAAGAGCCCGAAGTGGTTGTGATCGAGTCCTGAGGCTCGGAAGACTAAGACCTCATGTCCATGTTCGATGACATGTCGGAGGAGGAGGTAGAGGACGCATCTTGTAACACCGTAACACCTGAAGAGGAGGTGGCTCCTGGGGAGGCAATGAAAACACAGTTCATGGCCTTATTGGATAGAAATATCTAGTTGGGAAAAGAGATTAGGGAATTGAAGGAAGAGGTCTAGGAAATTCTGGAAGATAAGTAAAGTATGGAGAATATGTGGGAGGAAGAGCACGACGAATGTGTTTTGGCAAAGGACAAGGTCCACGAGCTGAAACAAGAGACCTTTGAGGTCATGCAGGAGTTGAAGGTCAAGGGTTATCCGATAGAGGGATGTCCGCAGATAAGCGTATCACTATATCACCGTGATATCCGATAGGCAGGATAAGCGCGCATACTGCTAATCGAATTTTGAGAATGCCATAAATAAATTTTGAGAATGCCATAAGGCAGATGTAACCTAGTAGTAGCTAAAGTAGAGTTAGATATGTACATATGATGTATCTAGTAGTGACGTAAAATCCTCTTTTGTATATCAAAGGATAGTCTTTTGTAAATCCCAATTTTTGGAAATTAATTACGGGATAGTAATGTAATCAACTAAGGCTGTGTAAGGTTGAATGATGTAGTATTATACTACAAGACGTAAATCAATATAAGCCTTTTTATGTAGTATATATACTGCAATGAGTTGAAGTTATTGTTTAAGTAATGAATAATAACTCACTAACAAGAAGAAAGTAATAATGACATGTTGTTTATCTTATTAGCAAAATGCCGCCAAGAAGGAGACAAAGAAATCAAGATGCTAATGTAAATCAACCGGAGGGAGGTCTGGTTAACCCGATGCAAGAATTTGTTAACCTTTTAACGACAGCTTTTAATAGAAACATGGCTAATATACCCATAAATCCTGCAGTAGTACGAGCTACTACTTTGAAGGATTTTAAGAGTGTCGGTCCGCCGGAGTTCAAAGAAACTACAGACCCCATAGAAGCCCAAACGTGGGTGAAGGAGATAGAGAAGGCATTCGTAATTGCAAATGTCGATGAGGGGCGAAAGGTTGCTTTTTCCACTTATATGATGAAGGGGGAGGCCAATTTCTGGTGGGAGGCGAACCAGGCTAGGGCGGGTATCGAAAATCTTACGTGGACGTGGTTCAAGGAGAATTTCTTTGAGAACTAGTTTCCCACAAGTATGCAGGGGAGGATGGAAATGTAGTTTCTAGAGTTGAAATAAGGGGATATGACGGTTCCCCAATACGCTACCAAATTCAATGAATTGGCGTGGTTTGCTCCACATCAGGTGGACACCGAGGTGAGAAAGGCTAAGAGGTTTGAGCAGGGCTTGAAACCCTGGCTCTATAGCCGAATATCTGTGTGACGCCCCCAAAATAGGTATACATCAACCATTTTGGGTCGCCAAATACATGGTACTGAATACAAATACAAACTTAATTATACAACATGAGCTGAGAGTTTTTACATGAATATTGTGTTAGGTTTGTAATATTCATGTGCGCAATCAAATTGTACAAATTAAGCGGAAGCGAGTAAAATCAGAGTTTAAAAATTATTTACAAACCATAAACCCGGATCACCCTTTATGCATAATTATTAATTAAACGAAAAGATAAAGAATAAATCATACCCTTGAAGATCGAGCTTCCTCAGGTACAAGTTCACCTCCAAATCCTTTCGCGTTCAATCTTGAATCCACCAGGTTTGGTTCCTTCCTTTGATCAACGTTAGCCACCCAAATGTTTGGCCTCTAGAGGTGATCCACCAAGGAAGAAGAATGAATTCAAGAAGATGGTTTATTTGGCTCAAACCTAGTTTTCTATCTCTATAGAAAAGGGTACTCTCCAACAAATTGGAATTATGTCGTTGTAAAAGTCAACAACCCCCACCACCCATAATAAGACTCCTCTTATTTATTGATGTGGGCAACCCTCCTTAACAATTAAGAAATTGGGTTTTATTTAATTAATTAAATTCTTTTAATTAATTAGGCTCCCTAATCTTATTAGGGATAATTAATTAAACTCTTTTAATTAATTTAACCTCCTAATCTTATTAGGAATAAATGAGAGTACTTATATTAAATTAATTCCTAAACTCTTTTAGAAATTAAAATAATAATAATTGTAATAATATTAATAAGACTCCTCTTATTAATTTATATTTAATATTTCTAAAATATTAAATAATAAATATTAAGCTATTTAATTTATTCTATCACCATAGATTAAATTACTGTCAAATACCAAACCTTTAGGTTGCTCTGATACCAAGAAAACTAGGGTTTGAGCCAAATACACCATCTTCTTGAATTCATTCTTCTTCCTTGGTGGATCACCTCAAGAGGCCAAACATTTGGGTGGCTAACGTTGATCAAAGGAAGGAACCAAACCCGGTGGATTCAAGATTGAACGAAAGGATTTGGAGGTGAACTTGTACCGAGGAAGCTCGATCTTCAAGGGTATGATTTATTCTTTATCTTTTCGCTTAATTAATAATTACGCATAAAGGGTGATCCGGGTTTATGGTTTGTAAATAATTTTAAACTCGATTTTACTCGCCCGCTTTAATTTGTTCAATTTGATCACAAGCATATGAATATTACAAACCTAATATGGCATCATCGAGCCAAACCTTTATGCAAATTATTAATTGTGTTTTAATTTAATATGTATATTGATATGTGTTTAGAACAATTTAATTGGGCATAATTTTATTGTATAAAATTTAATAAAAAAAAAAAAAAATCAAAGGCATGCATGTTTTTTACATTTACTGCATTTTTTTTTTTTTTAAGCGTGAGTATCTTATGCACGGAAAACAAAACAAAAAAAAAACAAAAGTTCCAGCGCACGGAAATCAAGGGAACATTGGCTAATGATGGCATGATAAGTTAATGATTGGCATGATTGGCCAATGATGGCTAATGATGGCATGATAAGTTAATGATTGGCATGATTGGCCAATGATTGTTAATGATGGCATGCAAAAAAATTTTTTTTGAAATAACAGCACGGAAATCGAGGAATTTTTGTAAGTAACTTGGTATATTATATTTATATACGGATATTATATATATACATATATTATACGGTTAATATAATATATATATATATATATATATATTAATTATTTTATAATTAAAATAAAAGTTTATTTTAATTTTAAAATAAAAGGTTTATTTTAATATTAAAATATAAAGTTTATTTTAATTTTAAAATTAAATTTCATGCTAACTAATTAGAGTTGGAATTGGATTCCATGATAACTAATTGGAGTTGAAATTGGATTCTATTTTTCCTTAAATAAAGGAGTTTATTTAAATATGAAATAAGATTTTATATTATTCAAAATAAAGGAGTTTATTTGTGAATAGGAAAGAGAATCCTAATTTCCTTAAATAAAGGAGTTTATTTAAATATGAAATAAGATTTCATATTATTCAAAATAAAGGAGTTTATTTGTGAATAGGAAAGAAAATCCGTGTTTTCTTAAATAAAGGAGTTTATTTAGATATGAAATTAGATTTCATATTATTCAAAATAAAAGAGTTTATTTGTGAATAAGAAAGAGTATCCGTGTTTCCTTTGATAAAGGAGTTTATTTTATTTATTTTTACATGGAATTGGATTCCATAATTAATTAAAATAAAAGAGTTTATTTTAATTAAAGATTTTTTTACATGGAATTGGATTCCATAATTAATTAAAATAAAGGAGTTTATTTTGATTAAAGATTTTGATTAAAATAAAATAGTTTATTTTATTCAAAATTAGATAAATTAAAATAAAATAGTTTTATTTTGATTTAAATTTGGATTAAAATAAAGGAGTTTATTTTGATTCAAAAATAGATTTTATGCTAACTAAATTTGCCCATTAAATGATATCAATATATATATTAAATGTTTATTATTCATAAGATGAATGTTATTTATTGATGCATATGATGATGTGTATGATAATAAATGGGATTGATTATGGACAATTGACCAATGTGATTGGATTTTATTTTAGTTGGATGCATGAATGTATGGCTTTTTTTATTAAATGGGGTCTCCGCGTACTGCGTCTTCTCTAATTTTTTCTCGAATGTAAATTCTATCTCCTCCTATGTACTTCCCCTCGATCACGATCAAGGTTTCTATTTATTTTAAATAGTTTTGTAATAGGAATAGTAAGAATTAATTTTGAAGAATTGGAGATCAAGGAGCAAAGGCGCTTGAAGACCCGTTTGTAATGGAGCCCGGGTTTAAATGTAATAGTTATATTTAAATATTAATTCTTGCACCCCTAGGGTTTGACCTTTTGGTTCACTTGGTGGCTCTAATGAACCAAACTAGAATAAAAGTCCATAATCAATCCGGGTAGAATATAGTATTCTATATGTGCATGCTTATACTATATATATTATATATTATGCAAACATGCTTCGCATGTTCATTAATATGACGCGTATTTTATATATATATATATATGTGCATGCGCGCTAAACAAGATGAGACAAATTAATAACAAACCCCTCAATTTTTTTATATTAAGTCCTAAGCGTTCAAAGATATTTGGAATATCGAACGTCGCCTTCTAGCATGATAAAATTAATAGAGTATTAAATATTTAATATGAGTTTGTTGTGTCACCACAAGGCAAGTATTAAGTATTTAAGATGTTAATTTATCACATTTGATGCTTATAAAGAAAATTGAACAATATTGTTTTGTTGTGTCACCACAAGGATGATATTTTTCTTTTTTGAATATATGGAGTGCTAGGTCGGACTTAACTTGGATAATTTTGATTCGGATGTGCCACCACTTGATCAAAATAATCTAAGAGGCAAAAGAAAAGGAGTTACATAGTTGATGTAATTGACAAAAGTTGTCTACCTATTTATTTATATATAGTTTGTTGTGTCACCACAAGGCTATATACATTTGAAATGGGATCCTTATTCTCACTAGCAAATCTATAATTAGATTTTGCCGAACTATATAAGTGAGGGTAATATAGTTTGATGAAAATAGTGGGAGATACCAATTTAAAACAAGACCTAATTTATTTTGGTAATTAATAAAAGAATGTATGTTAAAATGTTGTTAATTACAAATTCATTTACTGAAATTTTACAATGTCTAAAATTACTATCATCATGAAGCATATTAGATGCTAAATTAACCGAATAGAATTAAATGGATTGGTTAAGGAATTTGAGAATAGTTCTCATATAGTGAAAAGCTATCTTATGTCTTTAATACGCCTATCCCGCAATGGTTGCAGCACAATGCCTCCGAGGAAGAGATTGCTACTTTTAGAAAGTGGCAAGATGATGCCTGATTGGCTCAATGCACCATGCTCCCATCCACGAAAGTAACAAGCTTGCCACAAGATAAAACTATGGATGTTTCTTACTATATTCCCGCACATCAAGTAGTTGATGGTGAGGAAAGTAGACCGATAGATATCGAGATATCTAAGGAGCTCTTCCGATCTAGAATGACCGATGACACTACAAGATGGATAAAAGTCCTTAACATTATCAATTTGATTGATCAATTAGGACAACGAAGTTTTGTCATGGATGGAGAGTTGAGCCAAGATTTGATCTTGCACTCACTCCCGGACTCCTTTCACAATTGTTGTGAATTTTTCATATGAACAAGCTAGATATCAGCCTCGCTGATTTGCTTAACATATTGAAAAAGGTTGAGAGTCACTTTCCAACCAAGAAAGATCAAGTCTTACTGATAGGGGCCAAAGGATCTTCTGAAAAGAAGAACGATTCAAAGAAGGTAAATAGAAAGGCGTAAACAAAGGATAATAAGAACAAAACTGAGACGTATAGCAAAGGAGTTTGCTTCCACTGCAATAAGCCTGGACACTGGAAAGAAACTGCGAGAAGCATCTTGCAGAGGCTAACCAAAGAAGCTTAGTGAAGTTTCGATTACAATACAAATTTGTTCATGATTTAAAATAATTTTTTCTTTAAGTCAAGGTTCTACTTGGGTATTGGTTACCGACTTTGGTTATCATAAATATAGATTTATGAAGGGACCAAGCAGAACTAGAAAGCTAAACAAATATAAGTAATCCTATGTGCGGGAAATGTAGCAAAGGTTGCCATATTAGCCATAGAAACTTATAGTTTAGCAATGCCTACGGGACAATCTATTAAGTCAATAAGTTGTTATTGTATTCCAGTTCTTGTTAAAAATATTATTTCCATTTTATTGTTGGACAATGAAATCTTTGGTATTATAATTAAGAACAATTGTTGTTCTATTTATAATAATAATGTTTTGTATAGAACTGGAATATTACTTAATGGATTTTGTATACTTGATTTATGTGAAAATAATTTTGTAAATTGAATAAACTAGTATAAGAAAAGGAGATGATCATTCAAAGAGTTGAATGTGTGTATTTGTTGAAATACAAGTGTGAATTATTTGAAAGGTTCAAAGAATTCAAAAGTGAAACAAATTGGCAAAGTATTAGGATTCTTTGATCGGATCAAGGAAGGAATACTTGTGCAATAAGTTTCTAGATCATCTCAAATGGTTTTCTCATAATGGACGCCTCTCGATACATAATAATTGATTGATGTATCTGAAAGTAAAATGGTACCTATTTGAACATGGTGCGATCCATTATGATTTTACCGACATTCCAAAGATCCTTCAGGATAATGTCCTAGAAATGGCCGTGATATCTCACGAAAATGGTAACCTCAAAATCGGCCCCAAGACTCCATAAAAGTTATGGATGGGGAGGATTCCTAATCTTAAGTATGTTAAGTTAAGGGGTTGTCCAACTTATGTGAAAATGTTTCAAAGGATAAGCTTGGGACAAGATTTGACAAGTACAATTTGTGGGACATCCTAAAGTAAGTTTAGGTATATGTTCTATAATCCTACTTAGCAAAAGGTGTTTGTTGTAAAACACACGCCTTCTAAGATAAAGGTGTTTATCATTGAAAGGGCTAGTGGGAGGATAATAGATCTTCAAGAGTTCAAGAACCACAAAACACTATAAATCAAATAAGAGGAACTATAGATATACAATACAACCAAATCGAAATCGGAATAGTACAAGAAGATACCTAGGAGGTATGGATTCATCATCGATGATGATGATGATGAGGTACGATCATGAAGATGATGATCCGAGTTACATACGATGAGGTAAGAGTTCTAGTGTGTACAAAAGGGTTAGTGGGAGCGTCGTGACATTCCTAATATTATATGCTGATATACTACGGATAAGGAATGACATACTAATCCTACAATCAGTAATGATAAAGTTGTCTAAACATTCCTCCATGAATGATTTGGAAGAGTATCTTAGTTGGGGATATAAATCTATATAGATAGATTTAAGAGGATGCTCGACTTAACCCAAGGAACGTATATTCATTTGATGCTAAAGTCGTTTAGCATGGCAAACTCCAAGAGATGTCTCATGTCGATGAGCTATGGAGTGTATCTCTTAATAGTCCCCATGCAGACTCACGAAAAGAGAGGTCGCATGAGTGACAATCATGTATGCAATGAAATGTACGAGACCTGATGTTGATCGGTCATATTCTGGAGAAGATCACTGTAAGACAGTGAAAAACATCTTAAAGTTCTTAACCGACACTAAGGATGTGAGCATACATGGTGAGTCTGAATTAAAACTAGAGGGCTTTACAGACTCAAGTTTTTCGTATGCACCAAGATGATGTAAAATCCACTTTAAGGTAAAGTGTCATCTCAAGCAGTGGTGCAAAGTTGAATTGAAAGGTTCCAAACAAAGAAAGAGTTCTTTGGTTTAGTGATAAAGACAAAGTATATAACTATAAATGAAGTCGCAAGTTGATTGTTTGGATTAAAAGTTCATTACAGAACTAGGAATAGTTCCTAAGTCTCATCTTGGATCTAAACATGTGTTGTGGCACTTTCATTTGATTATTA
Source organism: Panax quinquefolius (assembly GCA_020205615.1). Classification (NCBI taxonomy): domain Eukaryota; kingdom Viridiplantae; phylum Streptophyta; class Magnoliopsida; order Apiales; family Araliaceae; genus Panax; species Panax quinquefolius. Next base: position 67,014,135 of record CM035172.1, read on the forward strand.
GAATCATTGAAAGATGGGAAATCACTATAGAGATAGTGGACTCTCATGAACAACATTACATATCCATTAACTAAAGCTTATCCAACAGCAGGATAATCGTCACTTAGAGAAGAAGAGTATAAGATACCATGACGATTGGCTTTAGTGCAAGTGGGAGATTAAAAGTAGTATGCACACAAGCCAATCATGTTTGATGATAAAGCATATACTTTGTAACAATCTTATTCATTTATTAATAAAAAGTGTTAATTTATTAAAGGCTTTTAATTATCTACATGATGTTGTTTTATAATATGTGATAAACCCATAGTTTTAAGCAATGCTTTTAAAATAATGATGATGATCATTCTAATGAGATCTAAATTCTTAGAAAGCTTAAAACTAAAATAGTTCCCAATCATTGGATTACTAAATTGGGGATTAGTGAATCCGGATAGAATTGTACATACGTTGTTTGCTCATTGGATGAGGATGATTGATCTCATGATCATTTGTGTGGAGACACTAAAGCAAGTATGTAGGTGCTTATTAGAGAATAAGTTCACTGAACGTGGCTCGCTAAGGAATACCTAATGGAGTTTTATTTGCATGTCAATAGGAATTCCTGTAGTGATAGTAGTACAAGTAATCCTTGGACTTGAGATCATCATAGTATCTTATGTATGATGAGTTATACTTTGACTTATTCCTTAAGACCCTTAGGGTATATCAAAGGGTATGCTTGGGTATAATAAGTTATACATGGAGATAATGTATGATCAATAAAGAATCTACCACTTCTAATAAAAGAAGAGAAATGTCCTATGTGATTCGATAAATGACAACCCAAGAGTCCTTGGCAAAAGCGAGAATGAAATTAGAAAGGAGTTTCTAATTTGCATTATTTTGAGTTGTGCATTTAAGGATCGAAATACATATAATTAAATAAAATAAGACTTGATGGTAATTCCATGTCTTATATTTAATTGGGACATTATATGGTGGAAGGATTGAATTGTATGCAGAACTATTTACTCAAAGGTTCTTTAATGATTAATGTTGAAATCTATATTATCCGGAAAGTCGTTGATCGCTAGGGAGGCTTATCCCTATTGTAGAATAAATATTATTTATTTAAATAAATTAATTATTTAATTTATTTATTTAAATAAGATTAGAATTGTTCTAATTGATTTATTCACAACCGGTTTAATATGGAGAACCTAAAGGGTCACACCATAAAAGGAAGAATAATTATTTAAGAAGTTAATGGCATAATCGTAATAATATGTTAAGTATATTTAAAAGCCTTTAATAAATTAACACTTTTTATTAATAAATGAATAAGATTGTTACAAAGTATATGCTTTATCATCAAACATGATTGGCTTGTGTGCATACTACTTTCATATTGTCTTCTAGACAATATCCAAACTCAAATGGAGTCCTCATTACATTTATTGTCACACTATTTTATAGAATAGTGAGGACTACTATAACACCTTCTCAGGCCATCACTCCGTTCCCCGACTAGTTCCGGCTACGTTCTCATTTCCTAAAGAGAACAATTGAAATAAAAGGGTGAGCTCAACCAGCCAAGTAAGAAATATTACGACTAAGATAATGCAGAATAAGTTATCATTAGCCTTCAACAATGTTAAACTGATAGAGTATAATCGACAACAAGTTTAACTGCAGCGGAATAAGCAATCCATTAGAAGAGTCAAGTAGAGCATGATATCTACTATCTTCTATGATTTAAAAAGGTTTTCATCAAATTTATCGCTGAGACTCAGCTTAATAAATAAACCACATCATCGAATCCTCCCTGCACTACGGGCCAAGGATATTCATGTAATCATCAATGGTCATGATTATACCATATAATCCCTAGTCATAATCATATCAATCAACAGTCCATCTATGCACGTAAGCCAAAGATGACTTTCATCACAATATAAGCATGAGGATGATTTCAATGATATAAGCATTTAATTAAATGAAAGCAAAGGATTAATTTTAAAGATTTATAATTTAATTTATCAAGTATTCAATAATGTCCAAATTGTCAACATGATACTACTTTGTGGAGTAAAATTCAAGAATAATATCCATGTATCAAAAATATTTTGGACAGAAAAGAAATCAATTTTTTGGGTGAATAGTACCCCATGAATAGTACTTCGCGAATAGTAACCCGATATGAAATGTACCCCAAATACCCGAGTGAATAATATTTGAGTGAATAGTAACCAGGTGAATAGTAACCCCATGAATAGTAACTCGTGAATAGTACCCCGGTATAAAAAGTGTCCCGAATACCCGAGTGAATAATATTATAGTGAATAGTAACCGGGTGAATAGTAACCCATGAATAGTACCCTGGGTGAAAATATTTATATTTAATAGGAAAGTTCAGATCAATATTCCAATGAAACGATACTAGATGAAGCGCAAAACTTCAAGGATATCCAACTAATTTCAGGGATTATAGAAGCAATACTTACCATAGTAAGTTTAGATTTAAGAATATGAAAAGAAATAACATCTGAAGCTCAAGAATGGATTTTCACCCCGTCTACGGTACGTAATCCGCGTAGACAGGTTATTCCGACATATTAAAGGATGAATACAAAAAGTAGTATTCCTTATGAATACAAAAGAAATAATACCCCTTACCTTAGTAGAAGGCTGGATACTGCAATAGTGAAGTAGCAGAATACTCTTCTTCTTGCTCTCTATAGTTTCTCTCTCTATAGTGTCTCTTGTGAATCTCAGTGAATTGGTGAGAATGAAAGAAGAATTAAGCTTCTATTTATAGGAGAATGGACTAAATAGTAACTTATTCACGAACGGTCCAGATGATTTACTATTAGAACGGACGGTCCATATTGATTACTATTAAAACCACCACCGACGGTCCAGATTGATTACTTTTAAAACCACCACCGACGGTCCAGATTGATTACTTTTAAAACCACCACCAAAGATCTAGATTGATTTACTATTAAAACCACCACCGACGGTCCAGATTGATTTACTATTAAAACCACGACTGACGGTCCAGATTGATTTATTATTAAAACCACCATCAATTGTCCAGATTGATTTACTATTAAAACCACCACCAATGGTCCAGATTGATTTAACTTATTAAACTTTGGTACCCCTAAAGTTTTCCAAGTTTGCATTATTCCCCTCTAACTTTTGTAATTCACTTATCTTCAATAAACACATTCTTAATATTTTAACAATTATTCATCACTAATATTATAACTAACAATATTTAACAACCAGATCATTTTCAGGAAAGTGGGGGCTTTCCAATAAAGATTTCTCCCTATTAGCGCACAATTAGGTGACCAAACCTCTCCTCGACAGAACTTTCTAAACATTGTCAATATTGCAAATAATAATATGAATAACTTTGTTATCTCAATTATTGATTTAATAATATAAAATATTATGCATATGATATTGTGACAATAATTGAATCAAATAACGTGAGATATTATGCAATAATTACTGTAGTAATAATTGAGTAAACTGAGTGGCTTCTTACGTAAGCATCAATAATCAATACCGTGTGCTACTATGCAACCACGCGTATTACTGTATTTTTACCACCGGGTAGTTCAACAGTTAACGGTAAAACTTTCGCCGGTATTTTTATAAAAAGATATTTATGTCATTTTCTAACTACAAAAATACTTCCGTTGTGGGGTCCACCAATGATTGTACCGTCGTACGAATATTCCCTGTTAAAACGAATATTCCCCGACCAATCGAATATTTTATATCAACTTGCTTACTTTGCAAAATTTTCAAATATCACCCTTAACTTTAACCTTTTATGAATTTAACCATTTATTAAATAAAATAATAATTATAAGAAAATTAGATACTTTCATTTCATATAATTCGGGGTCTTACAATCTGTGTTCCAAAGTAATTCTTTTGGGACAATACTGGAGAAGGCAATAATTGTCGAAATTGGTAACGAGGCTCTATGCCAATACCCCAAGGAGAAGAAGAACAAGGGAAAGGTAGACGGGGGAGTAAAGCTCAAGGGAGCCAGTGGTAGTAGTGAAGGCCAGAAGAGGAAGGGATTTAACTATGGGAATACCGGAGTGAAGCAAGGGGAATCCTAAGAGGAGGATGGAGGCGTGCAAGAACTATGGGAAGACTCACTTAGGAGTCTGTCTCAAGGGGAAGGCGGTATGTTACAACTGTGGATAGGAGGGGCAAATTTTGCCTAACTGTCCAAGTTTGAAGAAAAATCATGGATGCTTCGTGTGTGGATCAACTGATCACATGGCGAAGAACTGCCCGAAGAAGGGGACGGGCGGGAATAAGGGCGCTAATAGCGATAAGTTAGTTATTGGTGGTCCAGGTTAGACGGGTAGGCCGATGGCCCGCACCTTTAACATGACGGTCCAAGATGCAGTTGCATCCGGGGATGTAGTTGCAGGTATTATCCCGATCAATGACATAAATGCTTACGTGTTATTTGACTTGGGTGCTACTTGTTCTTTCATAGCATGTGATTTTGCTAGACGTTTAGGATTACTTCCCGAAAGATTGCATGTACCTTTGAATATCAAGGTAGCGAATTAAGAAATAATTCATGTTGAAGATATCTATAGGAGTTGTTGTGTAGATATACGAGATTATAAATTATTGGTATATTTGATACCGATAAAGTTGGGAGAATTCGATGTAATTCTCTGAATGGATTAGTTGTTCAACCATGGTGCAATAATAGATTGCCAAAAGAAATGTGTAAACATTAGACTGTTGAGTCAGCCTCATATAGTGTTTTACGGTAATAAATCGTCAGGACGTTCGTGTAGTCTTACTATAACACAAACAAGGAAGTTATTAAGAAAGGGATGTGTAGGTTACTTATGCCATGTTGTTGATACCCAGAGACTTGGAGCAACTATGGAACAAATACCTATAGTGAAATAATTCGCGGATGTTTTTATAAGTGAATTACCGGGTCTTCCACCAGATAGGGAGACCGAATTTGTGATAGACATTGTGCCAGGAGCGGCACCAGTTTCTAGGGCATCGTACCGTATGGCGCTAATGGAGATGAAGGAGTTAATGGTTCAGTTATAAGAACTTTTGGATAAAAAGTACATTCAACTGAGTGTTTCGCCGTGGGGAGCCCCGGTATTGTTTGTAAAAAAGGATGGATCGTTAAGACTTTCTATCGACTATCAAGAGTTGAACAAGTTAACGATAAAGAATAAATACCCATTTCCCAAGATCGATGATATTTTTAATCAGTTGAAAGGGGCAAAGTATTTTTCTAAGATAGATTTACGAACGGGGTATCATCAGTTGAAGGTTAGAAGTGAGGATGTACCTAAGACGGCATTCAAGACTCGTTACGGTCATTACGAGTTTCTGGTGATGTCATTTGGGTTGACTAATGCACCAGCTGCATTTATGGAGATGATGAACAGAGTGTTCAAACAATACTTGGATAACTTCGTCATTGTGTTTATCGATGATATTCTAGAATATTCTAAGATGCCAGAAGATCACGATGAACACTTAAGAGTAGTGTTAGAGACACTGAGGAAGGAGAAATTGTATGCGAAATTCACTAAGTGTGAATTTTTGCTAGAAAGGGTACAGTTTTTGGGTAATGTTATCGATCGTGAGGGGATTTTAGAGGACCAGCGAAGGTGGAAGCCGTGATAATTTGGGAACAGCCGAAAATGCCGACTGAGGTGAGGAGTTTCCTAGGGTTAGTGGGATACTATCGAAGATTTATCCAATTTTTTTCAAAGATAGCTACTCCATTGACTAACCTGACAAGAAAGACGGTGAAATACGTGTGGATAGAGAAATGTGAAGACAGTTTTCAAGAACTGAAGAAGAGGTTAAGTGAAGCACCTGTATTGTCATTACCCGATGATACATGGAATTTTGTAGTTTATAATGATGCTTCGCATAGAGGACTTGGTTGCGTGCTCATGCAGCTTGGCAAGGTCATTGTGTATGCATCACGATAGTTAAAAGATTATGAGAAAGTTTATCATACTCATGATCTGGAACTGGCCGCGGTAGTGTTCGCCTTGAAGATATGGAGGCATTACTTATACGTGGAGAGATGTGAGCTATACACAGACCATAAGAGTCAAAAATATATCTTCACACAGAAGGAGTTGAATATTAGACAAAGGAGATGGCTGGAGTTGATAAAGGATTACGACTATGAAATCCTGTATCACCCTGGAAAAGCTAATGTAGTGGATGATGCCTTAAGTAGGAAGGGTCGGGAAAAGTTGTCTATGTTAGCGGCTCAAACTGAGTTAATAACAGAGATGGCGAGGATGGAGTTGGAGGTGAAGTTACCGAGTGAATTGGGGCAGAGATTGTTTACAGTAGAGATTCAATCTACCATTGTAGAGAGAGTCAATGTGACAAACGAGATTTTATAATTTAATTTTAATATTTATTGAATTAAATAAATATTTTCGATGAATTAATTATTAGATTAAATAAGTAATTGATAAAGTTGTGGTAGATTAATTTAATTATATGTGTTATATTTATTAAATTAATGTGGAGAATAATTATTATTCAAGTATGTATTTATGTGAGCTTATTGTATTAAAGGAAATATTTAATAAGCATAATGTTATTTTAATTAATGTAACAATTAATTAGAGATTTAATAATTTGACATTATTAATAAATGAGAATTTAATTATTTGACTATGTGAATTAATGAGAAATTATTATATTTTATCCAAATTAAATTAAATAAGATATTTGAATTGGGTGTGACATTATTTAAACTATATTATAAAGGTTTTATTAAATTAATTGGATATAAGCCTTTAAGGCTAGCCAAATGAGGGCTTAAGAGGAGTTGGGGGCAGTTAAACCACGTATGGAGTAACTGACCTCAACTCTGCGCTTAAAGGCTCAGTTGGTATTATTCTACGTATTCTTCATTAAGTGTTCAACTGAGAGCCAGAGATAATTGTCAGAGAAAAATTTAGAGATTATGAAGGAGATTGAGAGTGAGGAATTGAAAAGCATCTAAGCCTACTAATTCATACTCTACACTCAGGGTAATCTCCTCCTTCCCAAATTGTAAATTACGTTATTAAAGTTTTTATGAATATGGCTTTCAAAGTTCTGTAAGGTCTCTGTATTTATAAAGGGTATGAATTATGTATTGATATATGTAATAAATGTTATCATATCGTATTTGATTATATATATTGTATAAACAATATCTTCAGTTTCATGAAAATAAATCGTATATGATTGTTTCAAAATTTACATAGTATGGGATATGGCCATATGGCCCTTATACGTGATTTTAATATGTCAACCATAAATGGTTTTGAAAAAATTACACTTGTATGTTATTATGCATGTTAATACGAAGAGACCAAACTTTAAATGAACGGATTCGATGTTATAACGAATCCGTAGTAGTAATTTTCATGTTTTGTTTTCAAAATCTTTAAGAACATCAAGAACAGTGAAATTTACATATTTTAATTCTGTGATTGTGTTTTAATTGGTTAAAACCACTCTATAATTGTTGGGTAATGATTATATATGAATTCTAGTATATGGGTGTGTCAAATTTCGTGTAAGAAATAACAAATTGGTAGAAATTGGCATGTTCTGTGATTTTTCGCGAACTGCAATTTCTGTAATTGGTTCGCCGCGCAGCAGCGCCAAAAGTCCAGTTGCAGCACCGAGAACAAACACAAAAGTGGCGCCACAGTGCCACTCTCCAGAATGTTCAGAAACTAAAATTTTAAAGTGTGCAAGTCCATGAATGTGTTGTTAACCTAATTTAATGAACATAAAAATATGTTAGAAGTATAGTGAGATGTTAAAACAGATTCTTAACATGTCAATAACATAATTGCATGTGGATTGAAATATTGAATGCGTAATTAGTTTAGTATTCGTGAAGTGTTTATTATGTGACAATAAGTGTGATAATTTGACTAAGTATAGTCATAACCAAAGTTTAGACAAAATAATGAACTTATGATGTTTAATTATATTAATTAACTAGAGTTGTGAATGAAAATAATATGTAGGATTAAATTTAAGGAACGTGTTTAATTAATGTGTAATCTACGCACGAGGCAAGTTTCTTTACCCTACTTGTTATCATTATTCAATTTTATAAATCAAGTTCAGTTGTTATATTAAAGATTATCTATCATTTCAAAGTATGATTCTATTATACAATATTTGTTCTATTGTATACCTATTGAGATTATTATTCAATTAATTATCATTTATTGTTGAACCTTATTAGACTAGCGAACCCTTAATTGATTCGACTAGTCCATAGTTGATGAACGTTCTAAATTTCAGAACCCTTATTGAATTATCCAAACCAAACTTCCTTTGGTGCGGATTCTGATGTCAAACTGAGATGAACAACCCTGTATAGGGAGTTCTTATGCATTAGCGTTAAGAGATTGTGCACAGTATAGTACTAAGGGCTGATCCCCCTAAGTACGAGTAGAAAGGTCCATAGTCTTATGACTGTTAAAGGTTTCAAGTATTACCCTTAATAACCTAGGACATAGTTCAAGGTCTTATGACCCTCAGAAATCTTTTAATTCTTGTTATTCATTCTTGATTCAAAAGTTGAGCTTTATTTCAGAAGTCTTTGATTCAGTCGCATGTTATTATATATTGTTATTTCATTTTTATACTTGTGGGCAATCATGCTCACTCTTGCGTAATAATAACATTGCAGTGAAGAACGAAAGGCATGATGAGCCTTCTACTAGCAAGGGCAAGGGCAAGGGCAAAGCTAATAAGTGATGAAGACTTGTTATTTAATTTTAGAATATTATTGTAAAGACTTCATGTTGTTTAAGACTTATTTGTTTATGTTTCCGCACAAATGTTTAAGGTTAGTTTGACCTAGGATTGTATTATTATTCAGATGTTGTAACCCCATAAGGGGAGGATTTTATTTCTATCTATTGCATGGTTTGCATTTATTATGGGTACATAGTTAGATAATATTTGTACAGTGAACACCAAATCCCGTGGAAATTAAGTACCCGGATTTGGGGGTGTCACAGGTTGGTATCAAAGCCAACTCTCGAAAGCTCAGGTCGGGTCATCCGATCGGGTTGCCAGAGGTGGAGACACGAAGGCTGGTGGTATTATCCCACAATGGAGAGATGAAGGTCCAGAGGTGGGGACACGAAGCCAGCCGGTATTATCCCATAATGGCTAGAGAGGCAAGGATCTTTGGGCCGTGTGTGTGATCGGATTCTAACGGGGACATAAGAAATTTAAGTGGGGTAGTTTGTAACACCCCAGTCCCACATCGAAAGATAGGGGAAAAAATAGTATGCATATAAGGAAATAAGTTACTACCAATAGTACCTTCAAGTCATGACCTTTTGGGAGCCTGTGGTGGGCTAAGATGACCCAAGAAGATACTATTGGGCTAGTAGTTTGAGGCCTTATTTTGATTGATTTGATTCGATTCGGACTTGGGATTTGACCCGAGATTTGTTCCGGACTCAGGATTTGACCCGGGTTGTTTCATATGGTATCAAAGTTGTAGGTTATGAACCTTAGGTGGGGGAAACAACCTTAGGTAGTAGCCTTATAGGAAGAACATAGTGATTGAAAACTCTTATCGAGTTCTAGGAAATGAATTTTTGTAATTCATTGAAGATAATAAAAGACTTTATGTGCTTATGTGTTAAATTATGTGCTCACTAGTACGACTTAGTAACTAAAACTTGAAATTTTGTTCTCAGGATGTCTGATGTTGGAGGAACTAGTCGAGCTGGGGAAGAGGAACCCCGAGTACCTACAATACCTACGGAGGAGGAGCCCCGAGACATTCATGTCGTTAGGGAACAGTTGGTACAGAGGGAGTCATCTTCATTGATCACTGTTGTTGGTCAGGAGCATGAACCTGAGACTGATCCTGAGGAGGATCCTGAGGAGGAATTTGAAGAGGAAGAAGAGGAGTTTCCACCACACTCCATTGATGCTGAGATGTACGACGCGTTATACTACAGCAACGTAGAGTTACGAGACAATGTCCAGGATCTGACTGTGGGGGCGATTATTTAGTAGATTACTCTCGAGCGGAAGGAGAGGGAAATTGAGACTCTTTACTCACGACTAGGAAATGTAGAATGGGATTTGGTCCACGAGAAGGGTCAACCCGAGGATAAGACCGAGGAGATAGAGAAGTTAAAGAAGGAACTGAAGGAAAGCTCGGAAAGGCTAATCATAGCAGAGGAGGGCTGGGTAAGAGAGTCATGTCGCGCTGATCTTGCGGAAGATGATGGTCGTGCAAAGAAGGCTAAGCTTGGTGAGACGTATTCTACACTTAATAAGGCAACGGATGAGGCCCAGGATCGAGTTTTGAGGTACCCAATTCAGTTCGAAGGGCTACCATTGTACATGCTGGACCGCAGGACAATGTCCCGCATCATGGAAGAGGAGCGTAGCAAGGTTATTCAGCACCTTAACCAGCAGTGATAGGATTTGTTTAATTATGTGAAAAAGTTATTTGGTATTTAGATGTAAATTCCGATGTAGTTATGAACAAAGGAATATTTTAATATTTAAATCCTATGGATTCTTTATCTCAAGATAGTTGATGTAAATAGCAGTGATGCTATCGTTTGATGTTAAAACTTTTGATTTAATTAAATATATCAAGAAGTTTGAGATAATGTGTTAAATAATTATGTTAAATTATTGAGTAATGCCTAACTATTTAGAGAAATAAACAAAGATCTAATAAGCATATTTTTTAACAGAAATATGCCGCCAAGAAGGAGACAACAACGTCAACCAGCTCAAGAAGGATCTACAAATAACAACAATAACTCCAATGCTAATCCTGTTCAGCAATTGGTTAACTTGCTAGCTGGAGCAATGAATAATCAACCTCAAGCTCCACTAAATACTACGTTGAAGGATTTCAAGGTGGTGGGACCGCCAAAGTTTAAAGGTTCCATGAACCCAGTTGAGGCTCAAACGTGGGTTATGGAAATGGAGAAGGTTTTCGATGTTGCTAGAGTTAGAGAAGATCAGAAGACCACTTTTGCAACGTTTATGCTAAAGTCTGAAGCCAGTTACTGGTGGCAAGCAAACAAGGTCCGTGGAGGTGAAGGTGTGATTACTTGGGACAGATTCAAAGAGATGTTTTTCGAGATGTATTTCCCGACCGGCTCACAGAACCAAATGGAGGTTATGTTTCTGGAGTTGAAACAGGGGAATATGTCCGTACCTGATTATGCGGCTAGATTCAACGAGTTGGCGAGGTTCGCCCCGTATCAAGTTCACACGGATGAGAGAAAGGTGAGACGGTTTGAACAAGGACTGAAGCCCTTGGTATACAACAAAGTATCAATGTTTCAGCTAAACACGTTTGCTGGAGTACTGGAAAAGGCCATCCTCGCTGAAGGTGGAAGCGATGCGGTGACCAAGTACAATCAAGATCAGAAGAAGAAGACTGAAAGTGAAGGAAATAACAAGGCTAGTGGAAGTGGCACAGGAGGTGGTAATTTTAATAAGAAGAAGAGGTGGAATGACAACTCATCATCGGGAAATCAGCAAAGAGGTCAGAAGAAGAGGATTAAAGCATGCCTGACTTGCGGGAAAGCTCATCTGGGAGTTTGCATGAAGGGAAAAAGAGTGTGCTACAATTGTGGTTAGGAAGGCCACATAGCACGTAACTGTCCTAACCCAAAGAAGGGTGCCTGCTTCACCTGTGGTTCAAAAGATCATTTGGCAAGAGACTGTCCTAAGAAGGGATCTGGAGGGGCAAGATCCGAAGGAAACAAGGGAAACAATAGTGAAAACGCCTTGACTATCATAGGACCAAAAGCAACTAACCGACCGACCGCCAAGACTTTCAACATGACGGTGCAGGATGCAGTTCAGTCTCGTGATGTGGTGTCAGGTATCATTTCGATCAATAAAATTAATGCTTATGTTTTATTTGATTCGGGTGCTACTTGTTCCTTTATATCCGATGACTTTGCTAAGAATTTAGATTTGCCTAAGGATGAGTTGGATTACCCCATGAACATAGAAATTGCGAATAGAGAAATAATCCATAAAATGCATACATAAGAACTGTAGAGTGGATATTAAGGGTAATATCATGAACGTAGATCTTATCCCTATTCGACTTGTGGAATTTGATGTTATCTTGGGAATGGACTGGTTATTCAATTACGGGGCTGTAATTGATTGCCAAAAGAAGCGTATTAACCTTATGACTCCGTCGAAGGTTGTGTTTTATGGTAGCAAGTCACCTAGACAAGCGAGTTATCTGACGATGATGCAGGCCAGAAAGTTGTTAAGACAAGGCTGTATAGGATATTTAGCTTACATAGTCGACAGTCGTAAAGAGAACCCGAAAGTAGAGGAGATACCGGTAGTGAGGGACTTCGTCGATGTTTTTCCAAACTATTTGCCAGGACTTCCGCCAGATAGAGAAGTTGATTTCGTGATCGATTTGGCGCCAGGAACCGCTCCAATATAGAAGGCACCATAACGAATGACACCAGTAGAGATGAAAGAATTAATTGTACAACTACAAGAGTTACTGGACAAGAAGTACATTCAACCAAGCGTATCACCGTGGGGAGCGCCGATGTTGTTTTGTGAAAAGAAGGATGGAACGATGCGGCTCTACATTGATTATAGAGAACTGAACAAGGTCACGATTAAGAATTGATATCCATTACCGAGGATCGATGATCTGTTTGATCAATTGAAGGGAGCAAAATACTTTTCCACGATAGATTTAAGAAGTGGTTATCATCAATTGAAGGTGAGACCAGAGGATATACCAAAACAGCGTTCAGAACACGATATGGTCACTACGAATTTTTAGTAATGTCGTTTAGTCTTACGAATGCTCCTGCAGCATTTATAGGACTAATGAATGGTGTGTTCAAGCCGTTTTTGGACAAGTTCATAGTGGTATTTATAGACGACATTTTGGTTTATTCGGAAACCAAGGAAGAACATGAAGAGCATTTGAGATTAACATTGGAAGTATTGAGAAGGGAAAAGTTGTATGCCAAGTTTTTGAAATGCAAATTTTGGATTGAGCGAGTGCAATTTCTTGGGCACGTGATCGATAAAAATGGAATTTCAGTAGATCCATCCAAAGTCGAAGCCGTGATTAACTGGGATCAGTCGAGGACGCCGTTGAAAGTATGAAGTTTTCTTGGATTAGCAGGATATTACATAAGATTCATTCAAGACTTTTCCAAGATCGCAACTCCGCTAACGAATTTAACTCGAAAAGCTATGAAATTTGTTTGGACGGAGAAGTGTGAGGAAAGCATTCAAGAATTGAAGAAGAGGTTGAGTACAACACCTGTGTTGTCTCTTTCGGATGATACAGGAAATTTTGTTGTTTATAGTGATGCGTCGCATAAAAGACTTGGTTGTGTCTGTCGTCTGATGCAAAACGACAAAGTCATCAAGTGTATGCATCACGACAATTCAAGGATTACGAGAAGCGGATATCAGACCCACGACTTAGAGTTAATTTGTAGTAGTTTTTGCCTTGAAAATAAGGAGGCACTATCTCTCTGGGAGAAATGTGAAATATATCTGCACCACAAGAGTCTCTAAATATATTTTTACGGAAGGAATTGAATATGCGCCAAAGAAGATGGTTGGAATTAATTAAGGACTACGACTGTGAGATTTTATACCATCCGGGTAAGGCAAATGTCGTTGCCAACGCCTTAAGTAGAAAGGGTCGGGAGAAGTTGATGATGTTGACCGCTCAAGAGGAGCTAATTTCTGAAATGGAGAAACTGGAGTTGGAAGTGAAGTATCCTATGCAAATTGATGAGAAGCTATTTCAGATGCAATCTGGTACAACCCTACTGGATAAAGTTAAGGAGGCTCAACTTCAGGACGATGAATGCAAAAAGGTGATAAGGAAGATATCTGAAGGAACCGAACCAAGATTTAAGATGGATAAGGAAGGAATACTGAGATTTGAGAGCAGAATTTGGGTACCACCAGTACAAGAGATTAAGGAAGACATTTTGAGCGAGGCTCATAGCTCACAATATTGGATTCACCCTGGTAATACCAAGATGTATCAAGATCTTCGACAACACTTCTGGAGGCCGAATTTGAAACGTGATGTTGCAGAATGTGTTGCCAAGTGTCTGACCTGTCAAAAAGTGAAAGCAGAACATCAGAGACCGAATGGATTGTTATAACCGTTGGAGATCCCAGAATAGAAATGGGAACATATTACAATGGACTTTGTGGTTGGCCTTAAAACGACTCAGAAAGGCTGCGACGCAGTATGGGTTATCGTTGACCGACTGACGAAATCCGCACACTTCCTTCCGATAAAAATCAGATTTAACTTATATCAGTTGGAAAGGTTGTATGTAAAAGAGATTGTTTCGAGGCACGGAGTGCCAGTTTCAATTGTTTCCGATAGGGATCCGCGCTTTACCTCAAACTTCTAGAAACGTCTATAGGAATGCATGGGTACGCAATTGCAGATGAGTACGGCATATCACCCTCAAACAGGTGGACATAGCGAAAGAACGATTCAGACGTTAAAAGATATGCTAAGAGCCTGTGTAATGGTCTTTAAAGGAAATTGGGACGACCACCTACCACTTGTAGAGTTCGGCTACAACAACAGTTACCACGCTAGTATTGGCATATACCGCCTTATGAAGTGTTATACGGCAGAAAGTGCATAACTCCGCTTTACTGGGATGAAGTTGGCGAAAGACAGTTGTTAGGGCCAGAATTGGTACAACAGACAATAGAAATAGTCAAAGTGATCCGAGCACGACTGGTAGCAGCTCAAGATAGATAGAAGAAATACGTTGATCCACATCGTAAAAACGTTGAGTTTGAATCGGGTAGTTATGTGTTCTTAAAGGTCTCTCCATGGAAGGGAAAGATCAAGTTCAGAAAGAAAGGGAAATTAAGCCCAAGATTCATTGGGCCATTTGAAGTACTAAGAAGAATAGGAAAAGTGGCGTATGAGGTAGCCCTACCTCCAGCACTCGAGAATGTCCACAACGTCTTCCACGTTTCTGTATTACGACCCTACAAACCCGATTACAAACATGTAATTGAATACGAACCCCTGCATTTTGAAAAAGACTTATCTTACGAAGAAATTCCTGTTCAAATTATCGACAGAAAAGAACAAGTTCTCAGAAATAAAGTAATACCTTCTGTTAAGGTAATTTGGAAAAACCACAACGCTGAAGAAGCTACGTGGGAACTCGAAGAGAACATGATGAAGAATTACCCTCATTTATTTACTTAATTTTGTGTAAGCGATTCTGGGGACAGAATCTTTGTAAGGGAGGGAGAATGTAACGGGTCAAAATTATTGAGTTGTGATTCTGGGGACAGAATCCTTTTAAGGGGGAAAGATGTGACAAACGAGATTTTGTAATTTAATTTTAATATTTATTGAATTAAATAAATATTTTCAATGAATTAATTATTAGATAAAATAATTAATTGATGAAGTTGTGGTAGATTAATTTAATTATATGTATTATATTTATTAAATTAATGTGGAGAATAATTATTATTCAAGTATGTATTTATGTGAGCTTATTGTATTAAAGGAAATATTTAATAAGCATAATGTTATTTTAATTAATGTAACAATTAATTAGAGATTTAATAATTTGACATTATTAATAAATGAGAATTTAATTATTTGACTATGTGAATTAATGAGAAATTATTATATTTTATCCAAATTAAATTAAATAAGATATTTGAATTGGGTGTGACATTATTTAAACTATATTATAAAGGTTTTATTAAATTAATTGGATATAAGCCTTTACGGCTAGCCAAATGAGGCCTTAAGAGGAATTGGGGGCAGTTAAACCACGTATGGAGTAACTGACCTCAACTCTGCGCTTAAAGGCTCAGTTGGTATTATTCTACGTATTCTTCATTAAGTGTTCAACTGAGAGCCAGAGATAATTATCAGAGAAAAATTTAGAGATTGTGAAGGAGATTAAGAGTGAGGAATTGAAAAGCATCTAAGCCTACTAATTTATACTCTACACTCAGGGTAATCTCCCCTTTTCGAATTGTAAATTACGTTATTAAAGTTTTTATGAATATGGCTTTCAAAGTTATGTACGGTCTCTGTATTTATAAAGGGTATGAATTATGTATTGATATATGTAATAAATGTTATCATATCGTATTTGAGTATATATATTGTATAAACCATATCTTCAGTTTCATGAAAATACACCGTATATGATTGCTTCAAAATTTACAGAGCATGGGATATAGCCATATGGCCCTTATACGTGATTTTAATATGTCAAACATAAATGGTTTTGAAAAATTTACACTTGTATGTTATTATGCATGTTGATACGAAGAGACCAAACTTTAAATGAATAGATTCGGTGTTATAACGAATCCGTAGTAGTAATTTTCATGTTTTGTTTTCAAAACCTTCAAGAACATCAAGAACAGTGAAATTTACATATTTTAATTTTGTGATTATGTGTTTTAATTGATTAAAACCACTCTATAATTGATGGTTAATGATTATATATGAATTCTAGTATATGGGTGTGTCAAATTTCATGTAAGAAATAACAAATTGGTAGAAATTAGCATGTTCTGCGATTTTTTTTGCTAATCGCAATTTTTAGAATCTGTTCATGGCGTCGGGCGCCATTCTAACACCTTAAGGCCAGCTTACTGACACTAAAAGTCCAGCGGCAACGCGCCATCGCGCTTGAGCTTTGAGAACAAGCACAAAAGTGGCGCCGCAGTGCCACTCTCTAGAATGTTCAGAAACTAAAATTTTAAAGTGTGCAAGTTCATGAATGTGTTGTTAACCTAATCTAATGAACATAAAAATATGTTAGAAGTATAGTGAGATGTTAAAACATATTCTTAACATGTCAATAACATAATTGCATGTGGATGAAATTATTGAATGCATAATTAGTTTAGTATTCGTGAAGTGTTTATTATGTGACAATAAGTGTGATAATTTGACTAAGTATAGTCATAACCAAAGTTTAGACAAAAGAATGAACTTATGATGTTTAATTATATTAATTAACTAGAGTTATGAATGAAAATGATATGTACGATTAAATTCAAGGAACGTGTTTAATTAACGTGTAATCTACGCACGAGGCAAGTTTCCTAATCCTACTTGTTATCATTATTCAATTTTATAAATCAAGTTCAGTTGTTATATTAAAGATTATCTATCATTTCAAAGTATGATTCTGTTATACAATATTTGTTCTATTGTATACCTATTGAGATTATTATTCAGTTAGTTATCATTTATTGTTGAACCTTATTAGACTAGCGAACCCTTAATTTATTCGACTAGTCCATAATTGATGAACGTTCTAAATTTCAGAACCCTTATTGAATTATCCAAACCAAACTTCCTTTGGTGCGGACTCTAATGTCAAACTGAGATGAACAACCCTGTATAAGGATTTCTTATGCGTTAGCGTTAAGATATTGTGCACAGTATAGTACTAAGGGCTGATCCCCCTAAGTACGAGTAGAAAGGTCCATAGTCTTATAACTGTTAAAGGTTCCAAGTAATACCCTTAATAACCTAGGACATAGTTCAAGGTCTTATGACCCTCAGAAATCTTTTAATTCTTGTTATTCATTCTTGATTCAAAAGTTGAGCTTTATTTCAGAAGTCTTTGATTCAGTCGCATGTTATTATATATTGTTATTTCATTTTTATACTTGTGGGCAATCATGCTCACTCTTGCGTAATAATAACATTGCAGTTAAGAACGAAAGGCATGATGAGCCTTCTACTAGCAAGGGCAAGGGAAAAGCTAATAAGTGATGAAGACTTGTTATTTAATTTTAGAATATTATTGTAAATACTTGATGTTGTTTAAGACTTATTTGTTTATGTTTCCACACAGATTTTTAAGGTTAGTTTGACCTGGGATTGTATTATTATTCAGATGTTGTAACCCCATAAGGGGAGGATTTTATTTCTATCTATTGCATCATTTGCATTTATTATGGGTAGATAGTTAGATGATATTTGTACAGTGAACACCAAATCCCGTGAAAATTAAGTACCCGGATTTGGGGGTGTCACAGGTTGGTATCAAAGCCGACTCTCGAAAGCTCAGGTCGGGTCATCCGATCGGGGTGCCAGAGGTGGAGACACGAAGGCTGGTGGTATTATCCCACAATGGAGAGATGAAGGTCCGGAGGTGGGGACACGAAGCTAGCCGGTATTATCCCATAATGGCTTGAGAGGAAAGGATCTTTGGGCCTTGTGTGTGATCGCATTCTGACGGGGACGTCATAAATTTAAGTGGGGGAGTTTGTAACACCCCAGTCCCACATCGAAAGATAGTGGAAAAATTAGTCTGCATATAAGGAAATAAGTTACTACCAATAGTACCTTCAAGTCGTGACCTTTTGGGAGCCTGTGGTGGGCTAAGATGACCCAAGAAAATACTATTGGGCTAGTAGTTTGAGGCCTTATTTTGATGGATTTGATTCGATTCGGACTTGGGATTTGACCCGAGATTTGTTCCGGACTCGGGATTTGACCCGGATTGTTTCAGTCAAGGAGGTGCAACTCCGAACTGAGGAGTGTGTCCAGATGAAGAAGCGGTTAACCGATGAAAAAGATTTAAAGTATAGTCTTGATAATGAGGGACTATTAAGATTTGAAGGAAGAATTTGGGTTCCAAATGAGACGGAATTAAAGGAGTAAGTGTTACAAGAAGCTCATAGTTCGAGGTACTCGATTCATCCTAGTAGTACTAAGATGTATCCAGACCTTCGACAGAGTTTTTGGTGGCCAAACATTAAGAAGGAGATAGCAGAATATGTGAGTAGGTGTTTAACTTGTCAAAAGGTTAAGGCTGAACATCAACGACCAACTGGCTTGTTACAGTCATTGGAGATTTCGGAGTGGAAGTGGGAGCATATCACAATGGACTTTGTGGTGGGACTTCAAGTTACTCAGAAGGGGTATGATGCGATTTGGATAATAGTGGACCGGTTGACGAAGTCGGCTCACTTTTTGCCAATAAAGGTTAAGTCTAACTTAGACCAGTTAGCCAAACTTTATGTTAAGGAAGTCATTTCCAGACATGGAGTACCAGTTTCAATCGTGTCAGATCGTGATCCATGATTCACGTCGAGCTTTTGGAGGAGTCTGCAAGAACAGATGGGAACACAACTGAAGTTGAGTACGGCTTATCATCCACAAATTGATGGGCAGAGCGAGAGAACAATTCAGACGCTAGAAGATATGTTGAGATCTTGCATCATGGATTTCAAGGGTGGTTGGGATGATCTCTACCGTTGGTAGAGTTTGCGTATAACAATAGTTATCATGCGAGCATAGGCATGCCGCCTTACGAAGCCTTATACGGAAGAAAGTGCAGAACACCATTGTGTTGGGATGAAGTGGGAGAACGCCGAATGTAAGGACCTGAATTGGTGCAGCAGACAGCGGATATAGTGAAGCTAATACGGATGCGTCTTGTAGCAGCGCAAGACAGACAAAAGAAATATGCGGATTCGCATTGAGTAAATAGAGAATTTGAAGTAGACTCGTACGTATTTCTAAAGGTATCTCCCTAGAAAGGAAAGATACTCTTTGAAAAGAAAGGAAAGTTAAGTCCAAGGTTTATAAGACCTTTCGAGATATTAAAAAGAGTAGGAGAGGTAGCTTACATGGTAGCGTTACCTCCGGACTTAGAAAGAATACATAATGTGTTCCATATATCGTTGTTACGTCCTTATAAACTAGATTATAAGCATGTGATAGAATATGAACCTATTCATATCGAGAAGGACTTGACGTATGAAGAAGTGCTTATTCAAATCATTGATAGAAAGGAGCAAGTTTTGCGGAACAAAGTTATACCTTCGGTAAAGGTGTTATGGAAGAACCACGATGCCGAAGAAGCAACGTGGGAACTTGAAGAAATGATAAAGAAGAATTACCCTCAACTATTGGTTTAATGTAAGACGACATTCTGGGGACAAAATCCTTATAAGGGGGGAAGGATGTAACGACCGAGAAATTTTGATTTATTATAAAATAATTTTATTTCATTAAACAATGAATAAAATTATATTAAATGTTATTATTACGTATTAGTAAGATGAGGGTTGTTCTATAACCTCAATATTTCGGAATGTCGTAGTATTTTGGCTACGTGAAGGAATTATAGTGTTTGAATTTATAAGACGAAAATAAAAGCTTTTCGAGGAATTTTTCAAAAAACACTATTCACGGTTTTCTGCTCGGGAATTATTTTTGAACTTCCGAGAAATACGTAATGATAGAATAATAAGGGAAGATGGATTATGTAATTATAATTCATGTATGAAAAACGTAGATTTTTGCATGTGGACTAAATTTGAGAACGTTAGTGAAAGTAAAGCGTTAATGAATAAACGATGATCGTATGATATGTAGGTATTGTACGAGGTAATGAATATGAGTATGATACGAGGTATTATACGAGTATGTATGAATAATGGTATGTCGTATATTATGAATAAGTATATGAGTTAGAATACGAGAAGAATACGTAAATTATACATTATAAGATTTTATGCCATATGTATTGGACTTGTAGGATTTTGTGTAGAAATTATACAAGCCCGCGTGAATTAATGTTAAGGCCTGAATGGTTGTTAAATGCAAGCCCAAAGAATAATTTAAGTTAATTAAACCTAAAGCCCAAATTAAGAACCGGATCCATGGATCGATC
Organism: Panax quinquefolius; assembly: GCA_020205615.1. Lineage (NCBI taxonomy): Eukaryota > Viridiplantae > Streptophyta > Magnoliopsida > Apiales > Araliaceae > Panax > Panax quinquefolius. Next base: position 67,034,927 of record CM035172.1, read on the forward strand.
TAATGGGTATGAGTGACCCATAGGGAAACCCATGTGGGCCCCATGATAACATGGCACCATCTTGGTGACTAAGTAAAATGATTTACTTGGTGACCAAGGTTGGAATAGTAAGGAGGTGGTTAAGGAGGTGGAAGGGTCTAAATGGCTATTATGTCCTCAGTTTGTGTTTTCTATATATAGAAGCTTGCTAGATTTTTATTTACTTGTTAAATTTCCACCAACAACTTAAGTGATTATTTGTTAGAGAGAAAAAGGTTAGAAAAGCTAGATTTTGTTAGTTCAAGAAGCAAGAAGGAAGAACAAAGATTAACCAAGAGATAATCAAAGGTAATGATCTTAAACCATGATTCTCCCTCTCTTCAATTGTTAGAGAAGTGAGTAGTGGTAGAACTTGTATGCTAAGAAATGATGAGAATGACTAATCAAAGGACTTAAGCTTTAATAAGTCATGTTGTAAGATAAGCACAATAATGGAAATTATGAACTCACGAAGAACATAAAAGAACTTAGCATGTATACATAATGAAATATGTTTGGTTAAGATGTTGGTATGATGTAATGAATTCATTTGAAATGATGTAAAAATCTTAAGTAACGAAGTTATGGCGGAATTCACGAGTTAAGACGATAATCGTCGAAATCATGAAATTCTCGGAATGAAAGTCAAATTTTGACATTGAACTCGAAAATGTTGGTTTTCAATGGAGATGAGTCTCAATTGGCATTCTAGACTTGCGAACTCAAAAATGACCAAATTCCAACTTAGAACTAAGAAACGAGCTTTGAACGTTCACGAACGTTTATCGTTTTCGTTATAATGAACTAATTAGTGAATCCCGAGTTAAAAGATTCAAAAATGAAATTTTTTCTAATGAAATCATAAAGTATGTGATTTGTGAGCTAACGGCTTTTGAACGAGATAATTCGGACTTATAATGAAGAAGTTATGTGCCCGGGAATCTCACATAAGAAATTATATGTTAAAGTTATATGTGGCATGGGCGGTATTGGTACATGGTGATTGAAGGCTTAAAAGATGGCATCACAACGCCAAACTTGACCATTAGCCACTGAAGTGTGGCATCGCAGCGCGACAATTAACAAAGGGACTCGCGTCGCAACGCCGAGTCCGAACCATAGGCATTGATGAACAGTGCCGCAGGGCAAGTTGTGTATAGGAAGCTGGCGCCGCAGCGCTAGCACTAGAGAAGAGGTAGAGAAGAATGATTCAGTGTATAAAGAAGGAAGGAAGATAATTAACTACATCTTTAATTAACCTGAAGTGACATCCTTAAAGATGATTAGAACTCAACTAAAGGTTAATGAACGATTACATAAACATAAGAAACAATGTTAAACAATCTAAGACATGATTAGATAAAGAAGAAGGGTAAGATATAGTAATAAATATACTTGATTATATACGACCTAATGTGGTATGTTATGCGATCTTGTATTGTAGAGTCTTTAAAGACACATAGAGAATTTGTATTGACTGTAAGAAGACGCTAAAGTCAAGTATTCTGACCCTTGTCTGAATTCCTTGGACAAGCTTTGTAATTCATGTACCTTACACATGAATTATTGTATGATGAAGTCGAAGCCAATTCCTTTGGCTAGACTTAAGATGCTTAATAGATTTCTTATAATCTATTGAAATGTTATCAAAGTTGTTAAGTTTTGCTAAACTATTTTGGTATGGTTTTCAAAGGAAGACTGAGTATGCATAAACAAATGTTTTGTCGTCAAACGACAGGCACGTGAGGTTGCCAAACCTTAAACTTACATACATTTAAAGAAAGTAGTGTTGTACAACATAGAGTACTATAGGCTGATCACCTAGACTTGCTCGTAAGATATGCCGGACTTATGGATTTGGTGTCGAGTTGTCCTTTTCAAAGAAAGTATGGAATGCTCATGGTCTTGAACCAAACTTTATGAATGTTGTTCTTGATGAAATGTTTTGAAGGAAAAGAAGTGTTATTTTGAATTATCGATAGTACTTCATAACTATTGTTCAGTTATTAAAGATATACAATTTGTATGTTTCAAGCATATTGTTAATTGAAATTTTCATACTTGATGAGCTAGTTATGCTCATTCTTGCTTGAACCATATGAATGCAGCTAAGACCGAACGGACAGAAGCATCTAGTAAAGATAAAGGGAAGGCTAAGGCGAATCAGTAGATTTCCTTTGTAATAGTATATTTGTAATGTTGTAATTATTTGATATTATGACAAGCAAACATGTAATGGTTATAAAGAACCTGGGAATGGTAATATTGTTTTGGAATATATAGAAGACATTTTCACTCTTTTGAGGTATTTCAATTGAATGAATGTGTGAACTGTAGCACCGTGTAGCACCAATTGTAGAGTTGGAAGATACCCGAATTTGGGGTGTCACACTTACTCGTTCAGTCTAGATCGTAACCAGAATCCTCCCGACTTATAATCATCCTAGGCTCTAGAACGATTAATAAACACATATCACAGAATAGTATTAATAAAAATTCATTTTATTAATAAATAATTATTTAAACTAAATTCTGGACAATCCAAATTTTCGGGTTGTCACAGAAATACCTGGTCTCCCCACACAAATGGGAGAATCGGCGACCATCTAAGTTTCGGTTGAGTCCTCAAAGAGAAACACCAATCCATAAGAGATGGAACTACCTTGGCTCCCCACTACAAAGGAGTACCAGCAACCATTTGTGGGGTAGTCAACCTCAGAGAGGGAAGCCACAATCCTCTCCATAACCACATACAAAAACCCAATCCAAAGACACCAAAGGGTAGGGGAATATAAAGATCAATGATCCATTTTGAAAGATCCTGAGATATCTCAATGTCCATCCATCAAGGAAATGTTCAGAATACATCAAGTTCACAAGACCTAAAGAAACAGGCAATTATCAAGCAAGTAAAAAGGTATAACTATAAGGGAAGTGAATCAAAACATATTTCCTTGCCATATAATATTGTTTGATATATACAATGTGTCCGATACATGACAAAAATGGCTAACCTAGTTTATGCAGGAAAATTAAAGCTAATCTACAAATCAGTGGATAAGCGAGCCATCAAGTCTAACATGGCATCCCTCTTAGAAGATGGGGGTAACTCTATGAGCTCCTGCTCAAGGGTATCTACACGAGCCAAGAGATCCACAGCCATCTGCATGGTGACACTATGCTAATCAATGAATGTGTTCATCTCTTCAATGATATCAGCAGTATGAGATCTCAATGCAGTACTATATGTAGTGGCAACATCCCAGACAGCTAGAGCACCATCCCGCTCAATAACAGCTACATCCCTGGATGATCATGCCTCATCCCGCTTAGACAAATCCATGAGGTAACCCAAGGGATAACGGCGGGGGAGGATAGAAAAGAATGCCTCAAATACCCAAGCATGCACAATCTCTCGGTACTCTAGATGAAGAGTATGGTATAGAGAATTTATGTTGCTATAGTGCATAGATGGACTTGGTATGATTATGACCAGGGATTATTCGGTGTAATCATGACCGTAATGTTACAAATGATATGGAAAAAGTCCTTATTAGCCCGTAGAGCATTGATGGACATTTGTTGGCATGATCATGACCATTATTGAATACACAAATATTCTTGGCCCGTAGTGCACGGATAATTGTGGTCGTGATACTAAAGAATATCATTGGTAGTAGTAGTGGGGTGATTCGATGATGTGGATTATTTATTAAAAGTGAGTCCAATGATAAAAGTGATGAAAAACCTTCTAAATCATAAAAGATAGTAGATTTTATTCTCTACTTGACTCTTTTAATGGATTGCTTGTTCACCGCAGATTAAACTTGATGGTTGTTATATTGTATCGGTTTAATAACATTGAAGGCTAACGATAATATATTACGCATTATCTTAGTCATAATATTTCCCTCTTGGGCTAGTTGAGCTCACCCTTTTACTTTTATTATTCTCTTTAGGAAATGAGAACGTAGCAAGGACTAGTCGGGGAACGGAGTGACGGACCAGATGATAGCATTAGTAGTCCTCACTATTCAGTGAAATAGTGGAAAATAAATGTAATAATATTGAATTTGAGTTTGTATATTGTCTAGACTATAATATTTGTATTAAAACTCACAGCTTATGTTTTGTCGTACTTTACACGATAATTGTATAATTAAGTTGTATTTGTATTTTGTACCATGTATTTGACGACTCAGAATAGGTGATGTATACCTATTTTGGGGGCGTCGCAGTTGGTATCAAAGCTTAGGGATATAATCCCTGGCTAAGATGTGAGACTAGAACTAGGAGGGGAGAGACGGGGAATTCCTTCGCTAGTATGACCTACCTAAGTTTATTTGGTATTTAATTGGTTGGTCAGAGTATATGGATAATATGTTGCATGTCAATTAACCCTTGTTTTGTGGCAGTATTTGAAAATGGCATCCGAGAATATTGAGAATAGCAATGGAGCACAAGAAACCGTTAAGTCTCCACAGATTAACAATCAGAATAATGTGCATCAGGAAGGCGACAATCCTCATGTAAACAACAACGCTGACCAAATGATGAACGATGGAATGTTCATAGGCTTTATGCAATTCATACAACATCAGGCGAGAGCGGCTCCTGTCCAAAATGTAGGTGGAAACACTAAAACTCTCGGATGGTTACCGCTAAACAGTTCAAGTAGCTGGGACCACCGGAGTTTATTGGAAAGCCAAAACCACTTAAGGCTAAAGCATGGATAAACCAGATCACCAAGATATTTGATGTCTTGGGATACTCCGAGGAGAAAAAGGTTCCCTTCACCACCTTCATATTGCGTGAAGAGGCGATTCTTGGTGGGAATCAAAAGCATTTACTGACTGGCCTTTTCAAGATGTCTTGGGAGAAGTTCAAGAGCTATTCAACGACAAGTACTTTCCCGAAAGTATTCGTCACATGAAGGTGGTGGAGTTTATCAAGTTGGAACAAAACAATATGACCAGGTCGTCATGATCGAGGCTAAATTTGCGGAGTTATCCCGATTTGCATCCCATTTGGTCGATAATGAGGCGAATGACGCGAATATTTTTAAGAGGTTTAAAAGCAGGATATCGTCGATATCTTATTTCTCATAAAGCGTGTTTGTACTCGGATGTTGTAAATAGGACTCGATTATTGAAGCGCCAGAACGAGTCAGCCTTGACGAGGAAAGCGGTAAGCAACATAAAAATACCAGTGGAGGGAATCAACATGCCAGAAATGGTAACTACTTCAGTGGTAATTATAGCCAAGAAAATAAGAATGTACATTTCAAGAAGAGGAGATTCAACAATGATGGAAAGACGTCAGCACCAACACCCGTTGTCAAGGAAGGAGAATGACCACCTATCATATGCTTCAAATGCGGAGGGGAGGGACACAACAGTCCAAACTACGCGATGCCGTCCAAAGCATGTTATAATTGTGGAAGGGAAGGTCACTTAGCTCGATTTTGTTTTTCACCGAAGACAAGTTCAGCTAGGATGGAGGCACAAAAGGTCGTCCCAGAAAAGTCAAAGCCGGTAGTACAAGGGAGAGCGTTTGTTGTGACCTCCCAGAAAGCAAGGAACCCGAACGAGGTTATCACGAGTAAGCTTATCATAAACTCTAGTGAAGTCTATACCTTATTTGATACCGGTTCTACTCATTCTTTTATTTCTCCTACTTGCGCTCAACGTTTAAATTTGACTCAGGAGAAATTAGACTTTGACTTATCTGTTGAAACTCCATTAGGAGAAACCTTCATTACATCCAGCTGTTTATAAGTCTTGTTTGATTCAAATCGGTAACCATACGTTACTGTCGATCTTATCTCCTTAAAAATACTTGCATTTGGCGTGATTCTAGGGATTGATTGGTTAACTACTCATCATGCTAAAATTGATTGTTTTTTGTAAGGTTGTTAGCTTTCATATTCCTAATAAACCTATTATCTTGAATTCAAGAGATCAAACCATTAAAATCAATCACGGTCATCTCAAGCCATAAAGCTATTCGTTTATTGAAAAGCGAATGTCAAGCTTTCTTAGCTCATATCGCAGATTTAAACAAAAATGCGTCGATTTGAAGGATATTTCTATTTTTAATAAATTTCTGGCGTATTCACGAAGAACTTCTGGCTTACCCCAGAAGCGTGAAGTTGAATTTTGTATCGACCTTGAACCCAGACAAAACCCATTTCAAAGACCCATATCGAATGGCTCTATTGAACTTGAAGTTAAAGACCCAAGCTGCGAGGAATTGTTAGACATTGGCTTTATTCATCCTAGTACTTCTCCTTGGGGTGCTCTGTTCTATTCGTGAAGAAGAAAAATGGGAGTATCGACTTTGTATTAATTATCGGGAGTTGAATCATGTCACCATCAAAAATAGGTACCCATTGCCACGTATTGATGACCTGTTTGACAGTTGCAAGGAGCCAAATTCTTTTTAAAGATTGATCTTCGTTCCGGATATCACCAATTGAAGATTAGAACCGATAACATTCCAAAGACGGCTTTCAGAACTCGGTACGGGCATTATGAATTCCTAGTCATGTCCTATGGATTGACTAATGCTCCTGCTGCCTTCATGGATATAATGAACCGAGTATTCAAGGAATATTTGGATCACTTTGTGGTCGTTTTTATTGATGACATCCTTATTTATTCCAAAAGCCGTGAAGATCATGAGCAACACTTGAGGCTGATACTCCAAAAGCTTCGTGAATACAAGCTTTATGCTAAGTTGAAGAAATGCGAGTTCTGGTTTGAGGAAGTAGCATTCCTTGGGCACGTGGTATCAAGTCATGGAATATCTGTTGACCCAACAAAGATTGAAGCTATTCAAAGCTGGGAGCAACCTAAATCGATTGGTGAAGTCACGTAGCTTTCTCTTACATTTGGTTATTATCGGAGATTCGTAGAAGGGTTTTCTCGAATCGCTACTCCACTAACTCGGTGACTTAAAAAGATACAAAGTTCGGTTGGGCGAGGAATGTGAGAAGAGTTTTCAAGAACTCAAGAGGAGACTCATTTCAAGATTTTGTTACGACAATACCATCCGGTTCGGAGGATTTGTCATCTCTGGTGATGCTTGAAGCAAAGGGTTAGGATGTGTTCTCATGCAACATGGGAAAGTCATAGCCTATGCCTCACGGCAACTCAAAGAATATGAGAGGAATTATCCTACTCATGATCTAGAGTTGGCAGCTGTCATTTTCACACTTAACATTTGGAGGCATTACTTGTATGGGGAGAAAGTGGAAATCTTTACGGATCATAAAAGCCTTAAATATTTCTTCACTCAAAAGGAACTCAACATGCGACAATGATGTTGGCTTGAATTGTTGAAAGATTATGGTAATACCATCCAATACCATCCTGGAAAAGCGAACGTGGTAGCTAACGCATTGAGTAGAAGATCATATACAAGTACGAGTGCGATATTGTCAATGTAAAGGCCCATTTTGTATGACTTGCAAAGGATGGAGATAGAGTTAAAGACTCCAGGGACCCACATGATGATGGCAAACATACGAGTAGAACCGACTTTAATCGATAAAGTTAAAGCTGCTCAAGCTACAGACCTGGAGCTAATGCGTATGAAGAAGAAAGTGCAAGAAGGTACTATATCGAAAGCAAGAATCGATGATGAAGGAATACTTCGAGTCAACTCCAGACTTTGTGTTTCTAACGACCCTGATTTAAAGTATAAAATCATGATGGAGGCGCACAACACACCGTTTGCAATCCATCCTGGGAGTACCAAAATGTATCGTGATCTTGACAAACATTTTGGTGGAGCAATATGAAGAGAGAGATAGCGAGTTTATCTCAAGGTGTTTAACTTGTCAACGAGTCAAGGAGACATCAAGTACCAAAAGGTCCATTGCAACCACTTGAAATTCCAGAATGGAAGTGGGAACACATTACTATAGATTTTATTCTTTGGTCTTCCCAAGGTTTCTCAAGGCAAAGATGCAATTTGGGTCATTGTTGATAGATTGACCAAGTCCGCTCACTTCCTACCTATCGAGAAACTTATACACTTGAGCGTCTTGCTCGTGACGTACATAAAGCGAGATTGTAATATTGCATGGTATGCCGGTATCCATAGTTTCGATCGAGACCCAAGATTCACTTCAAGATTTTGGGTTAGTTTGCAAAAAGCTATGGGCGCGGTTCTGATTTATTTAGCTCAACATATCATCCTCAGACGGATGGGCAGTCAGAGAGGACCATTCAAACTCTTGAAGATCTATTAAGACTCTGTGTCCTTGACTTCAAGGGAAGTTGGGATAAGTTCCTACCATTGGTAAAGTTTTTCTACAACAACAGTTATCAAGCAAGTATTGGCATGGCTCCATTTGAGGCGTTGTATGGAAGAAAGTGTCGTTCTCCAGTATACTGGGATGAAGTGGGTGAAGCAACATTGTTGGGACCGGAGTTGGTACGTATGACTACGAAAAAGATACAAACGATCCGACAACGTATAAAAACCTCACAAGATCGAGAAAAGAGTTATGTTGATCTTCATCGAAAGGACGTAGAATTCGATATTGGAGATCATGTGTTGTTACGTGTTGCTCCATGGAAAAGAGTTACAAGATTTGGAAAGAGAGGAAAGCTCAACCCTCGATTCATTGGCCCATTTTTAATCCTCGATCGAGTAGGAAGCGTAGGCGTATAGACTCGCCACTACCGCCAAGTATTTCTCGTGTTCATAACGTTTTTCACATATCTATATTACGTAAATATGTGAAAGACCCGGACCACATTATTGAATTAGAACCAGACGAGATAGAGGAAGATTTAATGTATGAAGAGTTACCTGTTAAAATCTTGGATAAAAAAGATCATATTCTACGCTCGAGGTTATACCTCAAGTCAAAGTTTTGTGGAGAAACCACGATGTGGAAGAAATGACACAGGAGTTAGAATCGAGATGAAATCAAGATATCCTTACCTCTTCAACATACCAGTGCGCACCCTAATTTCGAGGGACGAAATTGCATAAGAAGGGAGGTTGTAAGACCCTAACTTTTGAATAAAGATTAAATTTTCTCGAAATATATTTTTGAATATTATGGTGTGGATTTGATATAATGTTATAGTTGTGAGTAATATTTACAAATTTTTCAAAAGTACGCAAGTTGTTATATAATATTCGATTGGTGGGGAATATTCGTTTTAACGGGGAATATTTGTAATAACAGCACAATCATTGGTGGACCCCCATAAGCGGAATTATTGTCGGATTGAGAAAGCGACAAAAATACTTTTTTATGAAAATAACGGCGGAAGTTTTACCGATTAAGCGTTGAACTACCCGGTAGTAAAAGTATAATGTCTGGCATTGGTTGCATAGTAGCACTACGGTATTGATTATTGATGCTTACATGAGAAGTCACTCGGTTATACTCAATTATTGCTACTGATAAGAATTTGCATCATATCTCTTATATTATTGATTCGATTATTGTCATAGTATCATCATCGCATAATATGTTATTTTATTAAATCAATAATTGAGACGACAAAGTTATTCATATTATTAAATTGTAATATTTACAATATCTAGAAGTTACATCGAGGAGAGGTTTGGTCACCTAATTGCGCGCATGATAGGGAGAAATCCTTTATGGAAAGCCCCTCTTTCCTGGAGCGACTGGTTGATAAATATTGTGAGTTATAATATTAATGATGAATGTTATTAAAATTGAAGTTGTGTTAGGAGTTGAATTTGGGAGCCTTGAACGTGATATTTGAGTCGGAACGATGAAATTAGTAAAAATAGTCTATAAACACAAAATTTTTCAAAATTCACTATTTGGTGAAAAAAGTCATTGACAGTTGACTTTTTTGGGAAAATCAAACTTGAAATTTCAAAATTTATATTTTGATAAAAATGGTTTCATTGTGTTGGAATTTTTTGAGTTAGTGAAAATCGACAATTATTTCGATAATAATTGATGTCTGGAGGTTATATTGACCAATCGAGTATTTAACCGGATAAATAAGCAATTGATTGCTATTATTTCACATGATTATAACTATTTGTTTACATTTGAATACTATTGTTTCACATTCTTGTTACTATTAGGGGAGTTGGTGTAAGATTGATAATACTTGCATGACTAAGTTAAAAATGGAGGTATAGATGGAGGTACTATACTATAATTCGTATTTTCACAAGTCTAGAACTATTGATTCACATAATTTACTATTGAATCACATTATTTATTATTAGGGGAGGTGGTGCAAGTTTGATAATACTTCCATGACTAAATTAAAAATAAAGGAAAAGTTAGAGATATCAGATCTTTGTAATTTTTGAGCCCCAAAGCGTGCAATTATCGAAACTATATTTTTCTATAAATAGAAGCTCATTCTTCCCTCATTTCTCACCAATTTCACAAAAGCTTTAGAAGCGATTATTATAGAGAGAAATTATAGAAAGAAAAAAGAAGTCTGCTACCTCTTTATTCCGGTATCCAGTTTTTCTAAGGTAGGGAGTATTATTTCTTTCTTATCCATGAAGAGAACTTACTGTTATTTCATTCTTTATTATTACATTGGAAATAACTCAGATCGCATGGGCTACCCTATACTTGGTGAAATTCTTCTATTATTCCATTCTTTATTATTCTATTGGAACATCACATGCATGCGTTCTCGCTGGGGGACTGGTTAAAATCTTTATTATTTTGTTGGAATATCACATGCATGCGTTTCTGCTTGGGACTGATTTTCGTCTTTATTATTACATTGGAATATCTCATGCATGCGTTTCTTTACGGACTGATTAAAATCTTTATTATTACATTGGAATATCACATACATGCGTTTTACGTCGGACTGATTTCGTTATTTATTATTACATTGGAATAATTTTGCTGTCTTTGTCTATCGCATGCTTGGTGATTTCTTTTGTTATTCCATTCTTTATTATACTTAGTTGGTTAAAGTTTTGACTTCTATAATCCATGAAATTAGTGGAATATCCTTGATATTTGCGATCCAAGATATCTTTTCATGAAAATATTCTTACGAGCATTCTTGAATTTTTTACTCTACAAAGAGTATCATGTTGACAATTTGGACGTTATTAGTTCTGGATAAATTAATTCTTGAACTTGTTTTATTGAATTCTTATATCATTGTCATCATCCTCATGTTTATATTTTGTTGAAAGTCATCTGTGGCCTATAGTGCATAGATGGACTTGGTATGATTATAACCGAGGATTATTGATTGTAATCATGACCGTAATGTTACAAATGATGTGGAAAAAGTCCTCATTGGCCCGTAGAGAGCATTGATGGATGAGTTGTTGGCATGATCATGACCATTATTGAATACACAAATATTCTTGGCCCGTAGTGCACGGATAATTGTGGTCGTGATACTAAAGAATATCATTGGTAGTAGTAGTGCGGGGTGATTCGATGATGTGGATTATTTATTAAAATTTGAGTCCCAATGATAAAAGTGATGAAAAACCTTCTAAATCATAAAATATAGTAGATTTTATTCTCTACTTGACTCTTTTAATGGATTGCTTGTTTCATTGCAGTTAAACTTGATGGTTGTTATATTGTATCGGTTAACATTGTTGAAGGCTAACGATAATATATTACGCATTATCTTAGTCATAATATTTTCTCTTTGGGCTAGTTGAGCTCACCCTTTTACTTTTATTGTTCTCTTTGAAATGAGAAGCGTAGTAGGGACTAGTCGGGAGCGGGTGATGAACGGATGATAGCATTAGTAGTCCTCACTATTCGGTGAAATAGTGGAAAATAAATGTAATAATATTGAATTTGAGTTTGTATATTGTCTAGACGACAATATTTGTATTAAACCTCACAGCTTATGTTTTGTCATACTTTACACGACAATTGTATAATTAAGTTGTATTTGTATTCTGTACCATGTATTTGACGACTCAGAATAGGTGATGTATACCTATTTTGGGGATGTCACAAACTGTAAGCCTTCTCACACACTTTAAAGCCTTTCTCTTCATCTTTACACACACCCTTCTTCACGTTGAGAGTCGTGCTGCGTGCGTTTGCCCAGACTTTGGTCCGTGGTTTTATTTTAGTTTGTATATACATATATATATTATATATATATTGACTAACATTATCGAGTTATACCTCGATTGAGCCTGAACTTGATGCGAGCGTTTATTTGCTTATATATATATATATATATATATATATATATATATATATATATATATATATGAAGCGTATGTGTCAAACTTTGTTCGATGTGCCTAGACTTGATGCGGAGGCGTTTACTACTTTAATATATATATACTTATATATATTATTAGCGTGTGTCGGACTACATTCGATGAGCACTGGATTTTACATCCGAGGCGTTTACTTGCTTTAATATATATATACTTATATATATTAAGCGTGTGTCGGACTACATTCGATGAGCTTGGATTTTACATCCTGAGTGTTTACTTGCTTTAATATATATATATATATATATATATATATATATATATATATATATATAATAAGCGTGTGTGGGACTACATTCAATGAGCACGGATTTTACATCCTATGCGTTTATTATTCGCTTATATATATATATATATATATATATATATATATATATATATATATGAATTGTTGTCGAATTTTACATTCGATGAGCGTTTATTGCTTTTATATATATATATATATATATGCTATATATATATATATATATATATATATATATATATATTCGTCGACACAGAGTTCACTTACGTGGTGGTTGATCGCTTTCTGACTTTCTTTACATTTTGTCCCTTTGGAGTTCCCTCAGTGGCGGTTGATAACTTTTACATCGTTATTTACGTTTTGTCCTTTGGAGTTTCCTCCGTGGCGGTTGATACTTTATAGCTTTATTTACATTTCGATCCCCGTGGAGGTGCTTCGTGGTTGGTGATCATGTTTGTATATATATATTCTGACTTTTTATATATATACCTTCTACGCTTTCATACAAATTGTGGTATCATGTGCTTTAGAAATCATGTGATCATGATTGATCTATTGGATCTAGATTCGGTTCCCGTGATGGACATTTTCAGCTGCAAGCAGCTTGTAAATTATTCTACGGTGTCTGAATTTCCTCAGATGGTTTCCATACGCATGACGAAGTCGGCATTATTTTGTTTATTATTTTTCGTACGGATGTCTCGCATCTATAAAATAAAATCAATCAAGTCGAACACTTAATAAAATAGGAGTGTAAAAGGTCTCAATTACTATTGAGCATCAGGGTTTGAAAAACCTCTTTTATAAAACATCACTGCAATATCTTGCTTAAAATTGAATTTTTTACATAAATTCAAACCTTGTGTATATTGGTGCGAACGAGGCCTCGCACTAATTCCAAATAACATCACATTGACTCACACACACACATTCAGATAATAGTTTCTTGAAAAGAGGCGATCATCGTGGTAACACGGATGTCGGGAGGTGCCTAACACCTTCCCTCCGCATAACCAAGTTACCGGACCCTAATGAATCTCGGTTTCACGGACCCGTTTAGCAGTGTCACATCACTGGGTCAATGTGCAAACCTTTTCTCGGTTGTGTTGATACAACCATTTAAATAACCAACTGGCGACTCTTAACAGTCCATCGTCGACATTATACATGTCAGACCTTTTTCATTTGTTTTTTCAAACAAATCTCACCTAAAATGAGAACACCAAAGAACAAGTAACGGAAAGGGACATCTAAAAATCCCGACGTCGACAAGAACAACAATCATCCATCTATTTAAAGTTTTCATCGCGAATTCATCATCGACTTTAGTCCCAAAGTACACAAAAACACACATTACAATCAAAACCCAATTTCTTCTTCTTTATTATAAATACATGAATTTGATGTCTGAAAATTTGTTTCTAGATGACCATGATCAAATTATAAATATCTAATAACATATATAACATCGTAACCCACAAATTCATTAACCAAAACTCTAATTTTAAAAGAAACTCAAGAACACATAAACTAGAAATAAACTAGATTATGTACCTTTAATTCCTTAAGAAATAAAATTAACCTTATCAGTAAAATTATAATTTATATTCAACCATTATAATCATAACATTATTTAACAAATTCTCACTCCTCTAATTTAATTATTTAATTAAATTAGAATATCCTAATTATACTAAGCGTAATAAAATATGTATAAATCCCATCTATTTTATCACACTTAAATAAACTATCCCATAACAATTTTCATTAAATATTTATTTAATACCATAAATATTCATTTTATTCCATAAAGTTTCCAACTAAAATATTTAATGTACTTAATAAATATTTTACTCGCATTATACTAACATTTACATTTTATGCAATATATTACATTCTCACTTTATTAAATCAATTATACTTGTATTAATTCACTATTTTAATTAAATAAATTATTCACACTATTTATGAAACTTAACTCATAATACTTTCCATTGCCCGCAAGGCATAACAATTAAAATTATATTATCTCATACCACAATTTCAACTTAATTAAATTAACTAATATTATTTAATTTCTTTAATAGTTTAATTAACTATTAAATCTCACATTCTCCAATATATGAATATATAATTCTCTTCACACCAAATCACATAATTCAAAATTTATACACTTCATAATAAGAATTTTAATTATTAAATTCTTATTTTAATAACTTATGAAATTTCGGGTTGTCACATCCTTCCCTCCTTATAATGATTCCGTCCTCGGAATCAAAGAAACCCCCCTTACTCGGTTTTCACCAAATCTCTTTTCAAAATTTACTCGGGATATTACATTCACCATTTCTTCTAAGAATTTCGTCCTCGAAATTTTATCTATTAATCTTTATTCATCATTCAGTGTCACATTTACTTCTTTCTAAGGAATATCATCCTTACCGCATTCGCCTTTTAGAATAGCAAGAATCTTCCACAATTGCTCAATAATTGGGAAGCAATATGAATAACTCAGGAATTTAAAAGAATCCAAATCATGCTGAGGGGTCATAAGACCTTGAACTACGTCCACATTTATAAGTACTCTTTCAACTTAAACCTTAACAATCATTAGACTATAGGGACTCCCGTACTTAGGGTGTTAAGCCCTTCATCGATGTATTGTGCACAAACATCTAAACACTTTGCGTATATGTCCATAGTTATAAGTATTCTTTCAACTTAAACTTTAACAGTCATAAGACTATAGAGACTCCTCATGCTTAGGGGGATCAGCCCTTCGTACAATGTATTATGCACAAACATCTAAACACATTGCGCAAAATAACTCCCCTATAATAGGGTTGTTCATTTAGGTTTTTCAGCATCTGAATCTGCACGAAAACAATTTGGTGTGGCATAACTTCTTAAGAAACGCTTGAATTTCATGAACATTTTTCAATATTCGTCTAGCTGAATCAAATAGCATAGACTTCTACAACAATTCAGACATCAATCGAAATATAATATATATATATATATATATTCTCATATCTTAAAGAAATCTCAAAAATCTTTTTATGACGTCATGATACCGCACTATATTTATAGTCCGTTTGAAGATTACGTCATTTGGTGATTTTATCATACTACATCATACCATAGTGGTCTGACGATCCTTAGATCACATCCAACACTAAGTAATACTGCATTGATGACTCCATCGTTTTTATCATCTCTGCACCAGGTTCCATGATGCATTAATGATATAAAAATACATTTTGATATATTTCAAATTCTTTTTGTCTAGCCGAAGCAATTAGCATAGACATACGAATAACAGTATTGTTTTTAAAATTCATTGGTTTCATCATTTGATCCAATGTTTTTCAAGAAAATAGAAGTGCAAACATCAGCACGAAGTCAATAAATTTTGAAAGTCTAGCATAGCTAGTAGATTTAGAATATCCAGGTATCCATCAACTTCAATCTTTACTCCATTACTTCATTACTTAACCAATTCTTTTTATTTCTAGCACCACCAATACTCTTATACTAAATATTCTTGTATTTCACCTTACAATCTTCCTATACCCCCAATATAATTCATCAAACTTACTACACATTGGAAGTTCAGGAAATTGCCACAATAATATGAGTTTAAGAACTTATCCTAGTCAGACCATAGGCGTCCATTTGCTGAGGGGTTCAAAACATACCATATTATTATGAGTCACGAACTTACCATATGCATTAGTTTTAAGAACTCGCACATAACCCTAATAATATCTAACTAATCTTAATAGTTTCTAACTATCAAATATACACATGAGAAAAGAATCACCTTTTTGCCATATATACATTGATAGCGTGACACCAACATTCCAATGATTATCAATGTCATAAACTGAGTGCAAGCACAAAACCCTCGCCCATACAAAGGTTTATACAACTCAGCCACCACATGAGTCCTCAATTGAAATCCCACCTAACTCTATCTTGCTTATAACTTTCTCTTTGCTCGATACGAATTCCTCGTATCACATTATCTATAACTCCTCATGAGTTTATCTTGTACTATTTCATAGTAC
This sequence comes from Panax quinquefolius, assembly GCA_020205615.1. Taxonomy (NCBI): domain Eukaryota; kingdom Viridiplantae; phylum Streptophyta; class Magnoliopsida; order Apiales; family Araliaceae; genus Panax; species Panax quinquefolius. The sequence continues at coordinate 67,051,514 of CM035172.1, forward strand.
ATCATCTTCATAGCATCAAGCTATAATTATTCAAACATTACGAACCATCTTCCTTTTATAACTTAAACAGATCACGTCGTGATCTTATTATATAATCATCTCCCTTAAAATTCTTTTCTTAACTAGTGATCGTTTTGTTTTGCGATCCTCTTTCTTTCCTTTTTCATCATTTGCGATTTCATTTCTGCTTTTAATCTTACAGACTTTGTCTATTCATCATTATTCATTATCTTAGCTATTGGAGTTAGGAAACTCCCATTTCTTATCTTTATATCTCTTCAAGATTCTTCTTTGAATTTTCTTGTTTATATAACAATTCTTCCTTTAACAATTTCTAACTTCATTTACATTGCTCAACATTTCTTTCGAGTTCCACATTTTCATCATATGTATCCATTTTCTATACTTGGTACACATCGAGTCTCTAATAGTTTCAATATGGTACGTTGAGTGGTTTCCCACAAACAACCAACAAACTAGGTTCCGAGTTACTAGTTCGTATATACCTCCGCTCTATGAAGGAATCGTTTAGCCCAGATACCATACATCAACTATTAAAGAGTGAGATTGTACCATACTTAAATATAACTTTATATTCTTAACTTCTTTATCATTCTCTTTTTATAGACATTGTCTATTTATTATCACCTTATATCCTTATTATTGGAGTTGGGTAACCCCACATTCTTATTCCTTATAACTCTGCGAGATTCTTCTTTGAATCCTCTTACGCGTGTTTTAATCCATTCTTTATAAATTTCTTAAATTACTTTTTATTGTTCAAACTCTATTTGAGCTTAGTCGTTCATTATCTTCACCTCTCTTCTTTAAGGTTATAGCCTAAGGTACTCTTACCTAAGGTTTCTAACCTATCAGCTTTTATACCAACATTAACGACCCCAAAATTCATACAATTTAATTTTCGACTTCGGTCGTTAACAATACATTCAACCTCTAATTTTACACCATTAAACGATAATACAGCCATTGAAAATTGCGGAATAATTAAAATTTTCTATTACAAACTATTCTCGTTCCCAAAACTTTCAACCTTTACATCTAAATATCTCAGAATTATTTTAATACTACAAGAGTTTACATCGCAAAATGATATTAAAATTCAATATTAATACATTATTCGGAACCTTAAACATGGTTCAAATAATAATAACTCAGCCAAAGTATATAAATATTCAAGTATCACATCTGATTCATATCTTTCAAGTAGCACATAATTTTACCTTAAATCTTTAACCTGCAAAAGTGGTTATTTGCAAGGTTGAGCTCGACAGCCCAGCAAAATCTAACAGTTTTCATGCATCACATAACACATAATAACATGCTCGATATACATCTCATAAAATATTGGACTAATATAACATACAAGATGTAGTTCATATAACAAGTATAAATATTAAGTTCCTTACTCAATCAACATTCATTACTCAATCAACGTAGTCATAAATTGACTTTAACATTTCATACTTTCAACATTAATATAACACACCATGCTATTTGCAATAAAGATTTCAAACAGTTCATCATCAAATTCACATAGCTAATAGGAACTGAAAGACTTGCCTTGTCGTTGTTTACCAATAACAGTTTAACAGCTTACATTTATATGCCCTTCACGTGCTCTACACAATTATATAATCATACACATCAACTATTAGTTAAATAGCAACACATAGTAGTTGTAATGTAAACTTTACTCTAAATCTCATAAGTCTGATGACATCCAACTTTGGATATGCTGTAAACATCATATTAACCTATTTTTAAAAGTTATTGGACACCCATTTCGGATAAGATAGACAGTCCAAAATAGTGTTCAAAAGGGGCGTTCAAAACTATTTTTCATTCTTCCCCAACTTTACCCTCTCTCGCTAAAACAATCATAACTTTTCCGTTTCAAAACATTTCTGAGCGATTCTTGAGCCCACGTGAAGCTATCTTTCGGGAATACAACTTTTATTCTTTGACCTTTTCCAAATTCTAAACACAAAAATCTAGAAACTTAGTTAAAGGTGACTGCCCTGAGTTGGTTAGACAATTTTGACGCGACTACTTTGAATGGTCATAACTCTTTGCTCCGAAGTCGGAATTAGTCCGTTCGGAGTCTATGGAAAGATTATTCAGTTTACTATAACATACCAAAAGCCCAGAATTTTTTAAACAATCTAGCTAACCTCGAATTTTCGTTTTTGGATCAGTAGTCTACTAGTTTTTCGGACTTCTCGTTTTGACATCCAAAACTCGTCTCAACTCGTTCCAACCCAACTTTCTTTACAAATTAGTCTTATTTAACATAATCAGACTCGTCTAAGGTCTCAACTCCATATCTCTAATTACAATTATTAGAACTCATTTACATAATAAATTCCAAGCCAAAATAAACATAGTAAACTAACTAGTTATTAACAAAACTAACTAAACTTCCAAAATTTAAAATTTAACTAACAAACTAAATACAATATTTAAAATAATAACATTACCAAAAATTAAATAAGAAACATACACGAAAATACGAGTTTCACAAACTGAATACGCACTTCCACGCCAAAATTTAACTAAGGAGGTTTTTATAAAAAGTTCTCCCACAACAAAGCCTTTCTCAAATGGAGGCCTTATTGTTGATAAATGAAACAAAGGATCAAGCCCTTCTATTTATAGGTTTAGCAAAGGGTAAAGTTCTCAATTTAGTTGATGTGGGACTTGGTTTATACTAATTCTAATTTGTTTATACTAATTTTTCCTATTTTTAAAATGCTAAATGTATTCATTTATCACAGATTCGTTTCTTAACCAATTCGATCAATTCAAGTTGCGTTGTTTTCGTTTTATAGAGGAGAACAACAATCATCCATTAATTTAAAGTTTCCATCGCGAATTCATCATCGACTTTAGTCCCAAAGTACACCAAAACACACATTACAATCAAAACCCAAATTCCTCTTCTTTAGTATAAATACATGAATTTGATGTCTGAAAATTTGTTTCTAGATGACCATTATCAAATTATAAATATATAATAACATATATAACATCGTAACCCACAAATTTATTAACTAAAACTCCAATTTTAAAAGAAACTCAAGAACACATAAACTAGAAATATAAACTAGATTATGTACCTTTAATTCCTTAAGAAATAAAATTAACCTTATCAGTAAAATTATAATTTATATTCAACCATTATAATCATAACATTATTTAACAAATTCTCACTCCTCTAATTTAATTATTTAATTAAATTAGAATATCCTATATTATACTCAGCGTAATAAAATACGTATAAATCCCATCTATTTTATCACGCTTAAATAAACTATCCCATAACAATTTTCATCAAATATTTATTTAATACCATAAATATTCATTTTATTCCATAAAGTTTCCAACTAAAATATTTAATGTACTTAATAAATATTTTACTCGCATTATACTAACATTTACATTTTCATGCAATATATTACCTTCTCACTTTATTAAATCAATTATACTTGTATTAATTCACTATTTTAATTAAGTGAATTATTCACACTATTTATGAAACTTAACTCATAATACTTTCCATTGCCCACAAGGCATACCAATTAAAATTATACTATCTCATAACATAATTTCAACTTAATTAAATTAACTAATATTATTTAATTTCTTTAATAGTTTAATGAACTACTAAATCTCACATTCTCCAACATATAAATATATAATTCTCTTCACACTAAATCATATAATTCAAAATATATACACCTCATAATAAGAATTTTATTTATTAAATTCTTATTTTAATAACTTATGAAAATTCGGGTTGTCACATCCGACGTGTATATGTCGACGATTTGATTGTAAGAGTTGCCAGTTGGTTATTTTTAAATGGTTGCACTAACTCAACCGAGAAAAGGTTTGCACAAAGACCTAGTGATATGACACTATTTAACTGGTCTGCAACACTGAATTTCGTTAGGGTATGAGGGCTTGATTAAGCGGAGGGAAGGTGTTAGGCACCCCCCGACTTCCGTGATCACACTGTTACCGCAACTTTTTATTAAAAACTTTTATCTGCGTACGTGTGTGGGTGTGCTAGGTATATGTGCAATTGTTTGGAAGTAGTGCTATGCCTCGTTTGCACCTATATACAAAGAGTTTGACTTTTGTATAAAATTTCAATTTTAACAAGATATAGCAGTGATGTTTTGTAAAACAGGTTTTTCAAACCCTTATGCTCAATATTAATTGAGGCCTTTGATATTTCCATTTTATTATGTGTTCGGCTTGATTGCTTTTATTTTTGAGATGCGAGGCATCTTCGAAAAAATAAGATACATAGCAGTGCTGAACTCTTTATGGGCATGAAAGCCATCTAAGGATATTTAGACACCATGAATAATTTACAAGCTGACTACGGTTGAAAATGTCCATCACGGGAACCGAATCTAGATTCATGAGCTGAATATGTGATTACATGATTCCTAGGCTCACATGATAAATAAATATGTATAAAGCTAGAAAACGGGCCAGATTTGAGTAAATCTAAGCATTCCAGCTTCAACAGTTCCAATTTAGTCACCATGAACCGGTTCAAGTGAGAAATAGCCAGATTTAGGCAAATCTAACCCGCAGGCTGATAAAAGCTAGAAAAAAGAACTAGATTTGAGTAAATCTAATCTATTCCAGCTTCAATGGTTCCAGTTTAGTCACCATGAACCGGTTAAAGGGAGAAATAGCCAAATTTAGGTAAATCCAGCCCGCAGTCCAAATAACAATTTTATATATATATATATATATATATATATATGAACTATCAACTGTCACGAAGTAAACTCCAGGCAAGACTTGAAATGTAAATATATATATATATATATATATAAGAATTTATATTTATATAAAAGCAATAAACGCACCGGATATTATATCCAGGCTAAATCAAAAAGACTTTGATGAAAAGATATAATATATATATATACACACACAAGTAGTAAACGCACCAAATATTATATCCAGGCTCAATCAAACAAAGTTTGACGAAAAGATATATATATATATATATATATATATATATATATATATATATATATATATATATATATATAGCGATAAACACTTGAATATTATATTCGGGCTCAATCGAAACATAGACATGGGATTAGAGGTTGTACGAAGCCAATAAGTTGGGTCTATGACTAGATCATCAAGTCTTCAAATTTTATTTGGTGTGTTGTCTTGTGTAGTAGTCACTCGGGATTTGAACTAGGTTTTTGTGGGACACTTCTGTATGTAGTGTGGGTTTGAATGATGCTGAGATGACGTGAATGTAGTATCAAGGTTATCTCCGACTTTGCGCAGATGTAGCAGTCGTTGATCAGGGTTATCTCTGAGATTGGGCTATTGTGGGTGTTGAGTGTCCTCAGGGTTGTCTTTGAGGTGTGCTTGACCTCCCGGGGTTCTCTCCGGGGTTGAAACTGAGCACCTCAGGGTTATCTCTAAGGTTGGAACTGACTTTTCCAGGGTTTTCTCCAGAACTGGAACTGCATCCCTCGGGGTTGTCTCCGAGGTTAAAACTGACTATCCCGGGGTTGTCTCATTGATTGAATTTGAGTATCTCGAGGTTGTCTCGGAGATTGAAAATGCATCCCTCGGGGTTGTCTCTGAGGTTAGAACTTAGTTTACTTCCAGGGCTATATCTGGAAGACGATTTTGCCCTCTTACAAGGTTAGTAACAGGAATATAAAATTTTGAGTGTCTACAGATGTCCCTCTTTATCATATTCATGCAATGTAATGGCATGGATAGGATAAAGATCACTAGACACTTGAAATGTGACACGATAATCATGATGCAAATGCAATGAATGTTGTTTGTTGGACCATTTTCCCAATGGGACATGATAACTGTCTGCTCTGACTACTCACTGATGACCCTAATGAACTTCTTGGAGGTCTACTCGATCGGTAGTTTCCAAAAGCTCACAGGAACCTCCATGATAGAGACCACAGGATATTGACATTGGGGTTATCACCAAAGTCCTTAATCCTTTGTGCATGTTTTTCACCGAAGATGTCCTTCTCATGTACAAGAGACTCTTAAGGAATTGTACTTTTATTACCGAGGATTTTTATAACAGATTCCATCATTGGCTCTCCCCGATGAGGATGGTTTACCACAGTTTGCCTCGTCTCTTCTTTTCGACGCTTCGTTGGAGATTCTCGCCAACGGCACAGCCGCTGTATCGTCGGTGTCGACCTTCGTTAAAATGTCCTTCAATGGCTAATATCATCGGACCACCTTCGACACTTTGTTGGATTTACTTACCAACTGATGATGATATCAGGGCTGTCTGATCTTTGCTGAAATGTGCTTCAACTACTAACATCATCGGACCACTTCCGATGCTTCGCTGAATTTACTTGCCAACGGTTGATAATGTCAAGGCTGCTTGACCTTTCCTGAAATGTGCTTCAACGGCTAACATCATCGAACCACCTCCAATGCTTCGCTGGATTTACTTGCCAACACTTGATAATGTCAAGGTTGCTTGACCTTCGCTGAAATGTTCTTCAACGGTTAACATCATCGGACCACCTCCGATACTTTGCTGGATTTACTTGCCAATGGATGATGATATTAGGGCTGCCTAATCTTCGCTGAAATTTCCTTCAACGGTGAACATGTATGAAATCCCCACTGGGGATAGATTTTTGGAGAGATGTATGGTTTTGATTGCAATTTAACCCTTGTGATGGCATCAGACCTTTGTGAGGTATTACCAAGGGCAGCTTTGAACAACTTTGATCAGCTTTGATCATCGGCTTTGTGAACCCTGTGTTTGGGTGAATACCAATGATTGATTGTTAGACCCGCAGTTTGGTATCTGAAAATCAGGATTTCAGGCTTCTCCACTTAATCGCGTAGCGTCTTTTTTCCTGATTTGACTTTTTAGTTTGTGGGACCTCCTTTGTAACTCAAATTTAATCGATTCGGAGGGGGTGGGGACCACCGGGATATATGAAAGAACTCTGCACCCAGCAGTAGACCCATGACCATCCGTGGGTCTATTTCAGGCACCTTTCCCTTTCACAAGTCATTTTTACTTAAAGCCACACAGAGAATCCGAGAGTTCTTCTTCAGATCTACTGAGTTTCATGCTATTTTATGTAAAATCCGTCACCGTACAAGTGTTTTGCACTATCCTGGTAATGTATGCATGTCTTCTTTTCCAGTTTTTTCCATTGAAAAATGAGTTATCACATGAAATGGTTTTAAACACGTAGTAGTGACTATGCATGCTCATATGACTTGATAAAAATTATTCAACATAGTAAATGTTAGCATTTAACCTTGCTGAACATATTGATGTGGAAAAAATTGACTTTTGAAACAGTCAATTTGGCACCTTTTTCTGCTATTTTTTTCATCCTACTTGAGGACAAATAAGCAAAGATTGTGAACCAAAGTAATCCTGATAATTAGGCTACCCTTATGGATTATGAATTTGATATTTTCATGCATATAGAATGTTTATGACTGTGGGTTGGTGTGCTACTGAATGGCCACCTAGTCATGCCTACACGCATGTGGATAGTCCTTTTTTCAAAGAAGACTGGCGAAATTGTTTCACGAGTCTAGGCATTGAATAAACATACATTTTTAACTCTACTGTAGGCGTATGTTAAGGTAATGCATGCATGCATATAGACATAACATGCATTTAATGAGCTCCAGGTTAGAATTTATCACACCCTTTCTGAGGTGATTTGGAGACTTTTGTCCAGATATATGGATCCAGACCAGTCGAGCAGCTCCCGCAGGACCTTTTCCGGTGTGAGGAGGAGAGCTTCAGATGTGCCTCGGCCTCGCCCAGCCCGACAGCCTCGTCGGTTGACGGAGTCAGTGATTGTGACACCCTCAAATCCCGGTACTACATTACCTCAAGATTTGGTGTTCACATAATCAAAACATTCATATCTAACTACCCAATCATAATAAATTGAATAATAAAACCTGCTCATACAGGATTACATTAATAAAAAAATATTATCTCCCAGGTTATCTAACCTTTAATTACAATCATTAAAAATGCGAAAATTAAATTATTACATCACATCATTATTAAAAGTCTATCATCATAACGATAAAACAGAATTACAAGTCTTCATCACTTGTACATTTTTTCCTTCCCTTTGCTAGTTGTAGGTTTATCTACCTTTTCAACCATAGCTGCAATAAGTGTATAAATATGCAAGAGTAAGTAAACAAAGTTCACTTGAAATAAGAATAAATATCTTTACAACATTTTTCAAATAATAGGCTCAATAGAACTGAATGATAAGCTCTATTAACATTACAACATTTGCCAACTCATAGGCTCAATAGAACTGAATGATATATTCTATTAACATTCTTAAATATACTACTGAGGGTCTAATGACCACGAACCATGTCCACAGTTATAAGTAATCTTTCAACTTTAATTTTAACAGTCATATGACTAGCTATAAGACTCCACGTACTTAGGGGGATCAATCCTTTGTACAACGTATTGGGCACAACCATTTCAACGCTAAGCGTAAACCCCTAAACATAGGGTTGTTCATCTCAGTATTTAGAGTACAAGTCTGCACCAAAGAAAGTTTGGTTTGGATAAGCTTTCAAGGGTAATTGAAGTTTAACGATCATCAACTAGGGAACTAGTTGAATCAACAATGCTTGATAACACAATAGTTGTTTAATAACAACATAACTTAGAACATTTGAGAATCATAAATAACTGATTATACATATCAAACTCATACTTAAATAACTATAGAGCATAAGAATTCAATAAAATGAATAAAATGGTTAACCTTTGCTTGAACAGTAAAATAAGCTAAGGTTCGAGTCTTATAACATTAGAAATGATATTCCTAAACGTACATTTAACTGATAGCAAGCTGGAAACTAAAAACTTGCCCAACAATGTATTAACTCATGCAAAGAATTAAAACAGTTCAATAATAGAGACGAGAATTCAAAAACTACGTTCATTATACAATAAAACTTAAGAAACTTGCTTAACTGTAAACAAGTTAGAATGAATCAATCAAATAAGAATTTCCAATAACATTAGAGTTAGAGTTTGTTCGAATGAATTTTAGAAACAATTGAGTTTTTCAATAACAATTAAGATAACAAACTTTCTCAATCAAAAGAATGTAGTTACACAATATAATAATAGAACTAACACTACTACAAAACAGTAAATAGACAGTGCAGAAAAAACATTGTGATTTCTGTCAGAAAAACGTCGTGGTTAAAGGTGTTGTCTATTTGACATTAGTATTAACTCATGCAAAGAATTAAAACAGTTCAATAATAGAGACGAGAATTCAAAAACTACGTTCATTATACAATAAAACTTAAGAAACTTGCTTAACTGTAAACAAGTTAGAATGAATCAATCAAATAAGAATTTCCAATAACATTAGAGTTAGAGTTTGTTCGAATGAATTTTAGAAACAATTGAGTTTTTCAATAACAATTAAGATAACAAACTTTCTCAATCAAAAGAATGTAGTTACACAATATAATAATAGAACTAACACTACTACAAAACAGTAAATAGACAGCGCAGAAAAAATATTGTGATTTCTGTCAGAAAAACGTCGTGGTTAAAGGTGTTGTCTATTTGACATTAAAAACGTTGTAGTTAAGCACAATACACAACGCTTTTTAGGAAAAAATATTGTGTATTTGTTTTCAAAAAATTAGCAGATGCTTAAAAACGTTGTAAAATGTATGATTCCACAACGTTTTTTGGTTAAAAAAAATGTTGTAGATAAAAAAAAAGAAAAAAAATATGGTTCACCTATATTACCAATGCACCAACAATATGCTAATGCCATAATATATAGCCAAAATGTATCAACCATTCAAAATATATCCCAATAATACCATTCGTTTACAGTTTCAAATTACTACATCCACGAAAACTATTTGTGAAGAAGAGAACAGAGAATTGACCATAAAACTATTACATCATAATGCGATAAGAAATATATGGGAAAGCCAATGATAAATTAATGCGTAGACACATCGTACATGAAATAGTTTACATACCAGCTAATCTGGTCTTCCTAGACAAGGAAATAATAAGTATTCTAATCCTAATAAGAAATTAAGAATGTTTGGATAATTTACAATGATATAAATACTTTTATTTGTTTCTCAAATAACATCCACACAAGCTAATTGTTCAGCAGCTAACTTTTTTCATTTACACACACATATACACATAACATCATGTACAGAAGATAAGAGTGACTATTGCGTTGTAAATTGACACTTATATCTCAATTCAGGCAGTAATGAGATAGCTAACCATATCAAGGCCAAGATGGCACAAAAGATAAAAGGTGTTACTAACATGTGATAACAACAGTTGCTACCCATATTTATGCCACTGATAACCTGTGATCAGAAAATCAAAATAAGTTAGCAACTCATAAAAGCAAAACTCTGCTGCATAAGAGTAGACCCTATGTCACATAACCAGAATAGAGGTTGCATGTTATCAAAAGATTGGCTTCTGAAATTATACAATTGGCTCATGGAGTGAATATTGTTGTCTGTTGCAAGTCAGTATGCATACAGGTTGCCGCAATTTTTAATTTTGTTAAATGTCTCATTGAAAAATGAGAAGAATCTGCTCGTAATAGTTTTCGGTTACAAGCAAATCAACAAACAAACAACAATGCACTACTAATGATCACACATGTTTAGTTTTCAAATTAATCATGGAGGTAAAAGTTTGGCTTCACCTTCACGACAGACAAATAAGAATCTGTTAGGCCAACATATTTCCCAACCATTGCAATCCTCACCTGCAAAAAGCAGCATATTTTTAAATCACCAAGTACAAAATATTTTGAACGCAGTCACTAATTTTGGTTGATACTAACAGAATCAGTGAGGCCATCAAAATTTTCGGCCCTGTTGGTCCACTCTTGTAAATTAGGTGGTGTAGCTACGCTGAAACAGAAGTCTCATCATTAGTCAGATACTAAATTCGTAATCTTGTTACCCCCTACATATGCATAATTATTAGAAGAAAAAAAATATTTTTCAGCAAAAAAAAGGTCCAAGTTAGAACCCCAAGACATGGGAGAAATGGTAGAGACCTTGAGGAATAACCTCAAGACAACTAGTTCCAATCCCCATACTTGAGGCCAAACTTAAATGTCCAAGATAAAACCTGCCCCATACTCATTTCAGTAATTAGGAACATAAGTAGATCCTCTTGTTCAGTGTTACAAATTTCAAACAAAAGATTACCTAAACAAGTCTAATTGCTTTAGAATGACATCATGGGCTTTTTGGTTCTGGAACAAGAATATAGTGTTAGAAACCTAATAGAACCTTGAAACATGATATAAGGAATATAGAAGAACAAACCAGATATAAAGTGAATATTACCAACCTGTGAAGATAAAAATCATGAAAATTTTTGTATCTAAGAACACAATTCATATGAAAGGTTGAAATCTAGACAAAAGGAAAAACTTGGCAAACAACTTACAGAAACATGGCAAAATTGTGAAAGTTTCTGTTTTGTGCTCTCCAGTAATATCATTATAAAGCATAATTTATTCCTAAAAATATTGACCACAACACTTTTAAAAAATGAATATTTAAATTACAAAGCAACCAAATTATGAAAAGACACTTAAAATTCATTTTTACAGGTGATGCAACACATTGTTTTCTAATATTTTGCCAAAACAAAAATATAAATTCATTTCCTTCAAATTCATTCTGAAAAAAAAATGGAATCAGTTATGCTGTTATAACATGATCAAGTTCCATAACTAGGACGAAGTATGCAAGAAACATTGCATCCACCAAATATGACTTGTATTGAAGTCTATCAATTACATCAAATCCCTTAAATGCATATAGTAACACATATTATAGATATAAGAACATACCTGAGCAGAACGACATGCTAAAACATGAGGAGTCGAGCCTAGTGCTCTTAATTCCCGCACACTGTGTTGCGTAGGTTTAGTTTTCTTCCGGCCAAAGGCAAAAACAGGTGTAAACTAACTTCAGATAATGTAACAACCTTGGGGAATATAATTAGGTCAAAAGACCAAATTTAGGTTAAATTTAAAGTTAAATGCTCCAGAATATTACTTGCTCTCCCACCACACCCAATACAGGTATAAGGCTCACGTGAATGAGGCAGAAATTATCTTGTCTTGAAGAAAAGATTGAAGTGTAACATGAGAAAAAGCTTATTTAACATTTAAATAAAAAACCAGGCAAATTTATACACTTGAGAAGAGGCTTCTATTTACATATATAATAGGTACTATTTATACAGCTATATAGCATGCAATGCAGAAACATTAACGTAACAAAAATAGACAAGCTCGATGACCATAGGAAGATATCATAACAACAAAAATCCAATAAACTATCAACTACACATCATTATGCTCAAAAGATATCTCATCTCTACACCACCAAGCTAAGCTAGTAAATGCTAGAAAAAATGAGTGGGAGCTAGGTCCCCTAGTAATAGATCTTTCAGAACATCCCAAAATGATAGACTCCACGGCACGCTTGCGTGAGGTGGTCGTCGCCCGATCGCTTTCTAAGACGGTTGTTGGGTGAATCTTTGCAACACCTTAACCCCTCGCCATATATATAGGCGGTAATCTTAGTACAATTGCTCACGCGTTCGAAATCTGCGTTGAATGGACACCAAACACACCTTGACCCCTCGCTTATATTGAAGCGGTAATCTCTTGCAGACAATCGACGATTGATGCGGTGAAGACGCCACACACAACTATGAATTGTTGTATGATAAGTCAAATTGAATCTCAAAAGAAATAACCAAGAAAAAATACTTAGAAATTCTTCAAAGAACCAAAAGTAGAGAATAACCTCACAAATATATTGAATAATGAATAATGATAATGTGTCATATTACATCAACTTGCACCTCTATTTATACTACTCAAAACAATCCAAATCCTAATAGAAATTTATAAACTATAACCCTAATTCTATAAGAAAATAGAAGTCAATTTGAAAAAGAATTCTAATTAAAAGAAATCCTAATTACAATATAGAAGTCAATTTGGAAAAGGAATTCTAATTAAAAAGAAATCCTAATTACAATAGAATTTAAAATTAAGAATCCAAATAAAATCCTTCACTGCGTGGGATTTTCATAATACTCCTTTGTAAGTAAATATGTTGACTTTGTTAAGAGGATTAAAATTGGGCTTGTATTAAATTGACCCAAATTAATGTCTCATGTTCTTTTGCCTCCTCTTTGGATTTTCTTACGTTAGCTTCAAATTTCAAACATCTTGGATCAATCCATTGAGACTTTGTTTGAACCTCTTTGTTCTAGCCTTGCTTGATCCCCACGTCCCTTTAGTCTTGTTTGAATCCACGCATGTCATGTCCTCATCATTCCTCTCCTCTTGAAAAGGATTTGTCCTCAAATCGTCACCTACATCAAACGGACTTAGATCAGTAACGTTAAATGTAGCACTAACATTATACTCACCTGGCAAATCCAATTTATAGGCATTGTCATTGATACGCTCGAGAACTTGAAATGGACCATCTCTCCTCGGAAGCAATTTCGAACGTCTTTGAAACGGGGAATCTTTCTTTTCGCATATGTAACCACACCCAATCTCCGGGCTCAAAGATCACTTGATGTCGTCCCTTGTTCGCGTGCTTAATGTATTGTTCCGTTCTCCGTTCAATGTTTAGCCTGGCTCTTTCATGAATCTGCTTAACAAGATCAGCCTTTTTTGTTCCATCCATGTTAGTATATTCAGAAACAGGTAACGGTGATAAATCCAACGGTGTCAAAGGATTAAAACCATATACAATTTCAAATGGAGAAAAATTAGTAGCAGAATGAACAGAACGGTTATATGCAAACTCAACATGTGGTAAACATTCTTCCCATTGCTTGATATTCTTTTTAATGATAGCCCGTAATAATGCCGATAAAGTCCTATTTACTACTTCGGTTTAATGACAATCGGTTTGTGGATGACAAGTAGTAGAAAATAACAATTTAGTACCCAATTTACCCACAAGGTCTTCCAAAAATAACTTAAGAACTTTGTATCTCTATCGAAACAATAGTTTTAGGCATACCATGCAAACGCACAATCTCCCTAAAGAACAAATCAAAGAATATGAGATCATCATCGGTTTTATGACATGGAATAAAATGTGCCATTTTTGAAAATCTATCCACGACCACAAATATCGAATCATAACCATGCTTAGACCTAGGTAAACCCAACACAAAGTCCATAGAAAGATCAATCCAAGGTTCATTAGGAATAGGCAATGGCGTATACAATCCATGGGGTTGAACACGAGATTTAGCTTGGCGACAAGTAATACATCTATCACATATTCTTTCTACATCCCTTTTCATATGAGGCCAATAAAAATGTTCTTTTAAAACAACAAAAGTTTTATCAACACCAAAATGTCCCATTAAACCGCCCCCATGTGATTCCCTAACCAACAACTCACGCAAAGAACATGCAGGAATACATAGTTTATTTTCTCAAAACAAGAATCCATCAACTCTAAAGTATTTACCCACAACATTCTTTTCACAAGTTTTAAACTCTTCACCGAAATCAAGGTCATTATCATATAACTCTTTAATTCGTTCAAACCCAAGCAATTTCGTATCAAGAGTATTTAACAAAACATACCTGCGAGACAAAGCATCTGCAACGACGTTCTCCTTACCTTGCTTATATCGAATAACATATGGAAATGTCTCGATAAATTCCATCCATCGTGCATGTCTTTTGTTCAACTTGTGTTGACCCTTCAAATATTTCAATGATTCATGATCGGTGTGGATCACAAACTCCTTAGGCCACAAGTAATGTTGCCATGTCTCCAAGGCTCTAACCAAAGCGTACATCTCTTTGTCATATGTAGGATAGTTCAAAGCTGCCCCACTCAACTTTTCGCTAAAATACGCCACTGGTTTTCCTTCTTGCATCAACACAACTCCAATCCCTAAACCTGAAGCATCACACTCAATCTCAAAAGTTTTAGCAAAGTTAGGCAAAATAAGTAAAGGAACAATTTTTTAATTTATCTTAATTCAAATTAAATCCTTTTTCTGTTCATCACCCCACTTAAAGCCCACACTTTTCTTGATGAACTCCAGCAATGGTGTTGTAATTTCACTAAAATTCCGAACAAAGCGTCGGTAGAAACTTGCGAGTCCATGAAAGCTTCGTACTTGACTCACATTGGTTGGACTCGGCCAATCCCGGATCGCACGTATTTTCTCCTCATCAACTTGGACTCCCTGTGAACTCACAACAAAGCCAAGAAAAACAATTCTATCCGAACAAAACGTGCATTTCTCCATGTTAGCAAATAACTTTTCTTTCCTAAGTACATCTAAAACAGATTTTAAATGCAATGCATGATCTTCGAAGTTTTTGCTATAAATCAAGATATCATCAAAATAAACTACGACAAATTTTCCAATGAATGGACGCAAAACATGGTTCATTAATCTCATGAAAGTGCTCGGTGCATTAGTTAAACCAAAAGGTAATACTAACCATTCATAAAGACCGTATTTAGTTTTAAACGTTGTTTTCCATTCATCACCCTCTTGCATTCTAATTTGATGATAACCACTTTTTAAATCAATTTTGAAAATATGCAAGACCCATGTAATTCATCTAATATGTCATCTAAACGAGGAATGGGATGTCGATATTTTACCGTAATGTTATTTACCGCTCGACAATCGATGCACATCCTCCATTTTCCATCCTTTTTTAAGACTAGGATCACGGAATCGCATATGGGCTCATACTTTCTCTCACGAATCCTTTCTCCATCAGCTCGTCAACTTGCCTTTGTAACTCCTTCGTTTCCTCGGGATTACTCCGATAAGCTGGACGGTTTGGAATCGTCGCACCGGGAACAAAATCAATTTGATGCTCAATTCCCCGAATAGGTGGTAGTCCATGAGAAGCTCCTCGGGAAATACATCTTTGAATTCTGTAAGAGAGATGAAACAACACTAGCAAAAAGAATCATTAGCGTTAGTAGTCAAAAGCGCCTCTTTATTAGAACCAAGTAAAATCATAGGTCATTTTAGAAATCAAAGCTCTTCTCACATCACTCTTTTTTGCCAAAGATATTTGTTTTTTCTTCTTTCTTTTTCTCTCTTTCTTTTTTTTTTTTTTTCTTCTTCTTGATTTTCTTTTCTTCACTCTCTTTTCTTTGTACATAATTTTTACGCAAATGAATTTGATCTTCATGTACTTGTTGTGTGGTGACAAAGGACGAAAGAGATCTTCTTCTTGTCGTGAACGAATGAATATACGTTAGTAAACCCGTCATGTTGAACCCTCCTATCAAACCGCCATGGTTCACCCAACAATATATGTCCCGCTGCATGGGCACCACATCACACAATACCTCATCAATATATCGACCAATAGCAAATGGAACTAACACCTGTTTGGTTACTTTAATGTCTGCATTATCATTGAGCCACTGCAAACGATACGGCTACGGATGTTTGGTAGTAGGTAACCCCAATTTCTCCACCATCGTAGTGCTTGCCACATTTGTACAGCTGCCTCCATCTATAACTATGCAACAAATTTTCCCATTCACAAGACATCGAGTATGAAATAGATTTTCCCTTTGTTCATTGCTCTCCTCCTTAACCTGTGTACTAAGTGCTCTTCTTGTAACTGAATTTCACCATGTATTGCATCCTCACCTATCTCCTCTAATGGTGGCATAGAATCGGGTGTCGCTTATCTTCCCCTCGGTCTCTACATCTCCATTGTCAAGTAACAACATTTTCCTCCGATTTGGACATTGGCTAGAAATATGTCCCCCCGCTTGACACTTAAAACATACAATATCTCGATTACGACCAAAAGAAGGTTGTTCGTTTTACCTTGAGTTTCTCGGCTAGTTGATCCTTGCTTGGGTTCCACCTTTGGCTTGAACGCAGCTGTCTTTTCCTCTCGCTTTGCCAAATTGGGTCTCCATGATGAACTAGCATTAGATTGTCCTCGTTGTCCTACTCGCCTCTTGAGTTGTTTCTCTATCTTAGTAGCTATATGGACCAGTTCCTCCAACTCTAAATAATGTTGTCGTTCAACCAAGTCTGCAATCTCCCAGTTCAATCCTGCCGAGAACCTAGCCATCGATGTTTCATTGTCCTCAATCAAGTTAGCCCGATCCTTCAACATCTCCATCTCCCTGTAATATTCATCCACACTCCGACTTCCCTGTTTAAGAGTTTGTAAATTACGAATGATCTCCCGTTGATAGTATGTTGGTACAAACCTCTTTTTCATTATCGCTTCATCTCCGCCCAAGTTGTAATTTAATTTCGTCACACCCTTCTCCGATTAGTCATTAACCGATCCCACCATATCAATGCATATCCAGAAAATTCCGTAATGGCCAGTTTGACTTTCTTGAGGTCCGAATAGTTGTGAAAGTCAAAGATTCGCTCCATCTTGGTTACCCAATCTAAATAAGCCTCAGGATCACCCGTGCCTTGGAAAGCTGGAATCTTCATTTTTATGCTATCCAAATTGCCATCTTCTCTGTCCTGACCTCTTCTTTCCCTAGCACCTCCGTGTCTTTGATGTCGAAAATTAGATTCACGATCTTCCGCTGCACTACTGTCCTCACCGTAAGGGTCTTCCTTTCTTGCGTCAGTTTGTTGTGTCCTCGTCTTGTTTTGCATCCCAAGAGTGTTTTGGGATAGCTCAGCCATAGACACCCTCATCTCTTCTAATTGTTCTTGCATTTGCTCTATAGTCTTTCTCCAATCTCCGATCCCATTCTTTATGCATTGCTTCCATCTGGAATTTCAATTCAATTTGTCAAGGTTGTTCTCATGAGTTCCTTTATCCTTTGAGCTAGACATATTTCCGCAAAATAAGGGTTAGTAGAAAGCAGTTTCTCACCCACTCCTTTTACGTGTTTCGCTCGAATCAATGGTCCACTCGTGTATACTCTCAATAATTGGCTTTTACCTCGATTAATCTCACCACTAAGCCTTTTACCTCAAATATTCTCTCTAATAGGTTCTTATTGAATTCCCCTAGCAAAATTCTTGGTTTTACTAATCAATTCAAAATTACTTGTCACGAAACAAAAATATAGATGGTGTAGTTATCGTAATACCACAAAATCACCGATCGATTGTCTTGTACTCCTCTTGTAGACTTAGGACTTCGTAAATTGTAGCTCGCTTTTAGAATTGATGATGATGGAACCAGTATGAACTCTTGGTTGGAATTTGATGATTTGATGGTGTGCTACAAATTGGGTTAGCACAATAGAATATGAATTTATTTTTTTTTTTTTTTTTTGCTATCTTTTTTTTTTTTGCTATATATATTTCGATGAAAAATTAAAGATAAGTAACTTGCTAGAAAGGCTTAGCTCGATACCAAATGATAGACTCCACTAAGACGCTTGCGTGAGGTGGTCGTCGCCCGATCGTTCTTCTAGACGGTTGTTGGGTGAATTGCTTGCAACACCTTAACCCCTCGCCTCATATATATAGGCGGTAATCTTGGTACAATTGCTCATGTTCGAAATCTGCGTTGAATGGACACCAACGGCACCTTGACCCTCGCTTATATTGAAGCGGTAATCTCGGTACAATCGACGATTGATGCGGTAGAAGACGCCACACACAACTATGAATTGTTGTATGATAAGTCAAATTGAATCTCAAAGAAATAACTAAGAAAAATACTTAGAAATTCTTCAAAGAACCAAAAGTAGAGAATAACCTCACAAATATATTGAATAATGAATAATGATAATGTGTCATATTACATCAACTTGCACCTCTATTTATACTACTCAAAACAATCCAAATCCTAATAGAAATTTATAAACTATAACCCTAATTCTATAAGAAAATAGAAGTCAATTTGGAAAAGGAATTCTAATTAAAAAGAAATCCTAATTACAATATAGAAGTCAATTTGGAAAAGGAATTCTAATTAAAAAGAAATCCTAATTACAATAGAATTTAAAATTAAGAATCCAAATAAAATCCTTCACTGCGTGGGATTTTCATAATACTCCTTTGTAAGTAAATATGTTGACTTTGTTAAGAGGATTAAAATTGGGCTTGTATTAAATTGACCCAAATTAATGTCTCATGTTCTTTTGCCTCCTCTTTGGATTTTCTTACGTTAGCTTCAAATTTCAAACATCTTGGATCAATCCATTGAGACTTTGTTTGAACCTCTTTGTTCTAGCCTTGCTTGATCCCCACGTCCCTTTAGTCTTGTTTGAATCCACGCATGTCATGTCCTCATCACAAAATCTCGTGGCACTAAATGTTATAGAATAAATTCACATATCATATGACAAAGACAATGAAGATTATAAAACAAAGAATGAGAATGAGCTCAATCAATCTTTACGAAAAGACAAAAACAATGCAACCTTACCAACCGAGAAGAATAGTTGTCATGAAAGCCTCTATAAATGGCATTGATTCAATGTCACCTAATAATTAAATAAAAATATATCACCTCACAAATGGTAATGAAAATGGGTAGTCAAACTTTGAGAGAGCTCATACCAACAAAGTCCCTCCTAATTCTATCACACAAACATCGGTTGGGCCCCTCTTCCCATCCACAGGAATAATCCATATGTATTATGAAAATTTCAATAACAATACTAATGAACAATGAAAGCCAAAGCCTTAAATAGCATAAAGATTAACATAAGACAAGCATGGTTAGGCATTTTGCTGCATCTCACAGTGGAGATGAAGGCCAATTCACTATATCAAAATTAATGAGTACAAAAGATGCGAACACTCGCAAACTTGAGCCACGAAATTATACTGAATGTCTCTGTCAATGACTTAACCTAATCAAGTGATACAACAATACATATACGAACTACAAAAAGGACAACCCCAAATCCAAAATCATAGTGTTAGAATACAAATCCGATACAAGGATCGAAGTTGATCTCATGAATCCAACACACTATGAAGCGATGTTGGAGAGGAGAATCGGAGACATATAGTGTTAGAATACAAATTGACTTACCTTGATATTGGAGAGAGAACCAGGAGACTTGAGAAGCGACGTCGGACCGAGATCGGTCTACTCCGCCTTACTCACTTGGGAGTTTTGTCCCTCTTTAATCGAAATCCGGGCCAGGAAGGTCGGGTTCCTCACCTTCCGGTGAGGTGACTTGAGAAGTGGATTTTGACGAAGAAGATCCGAATCTGCTTGAATGGGGTTTAGGGATTTTGCTCAAGTGTCTTTTTTTTTTTGCTCCGTGTTTCATTCTCGCATTTTTTTTTCTCCGTGTTTTTGTAGATAGACAACGTTTTTAAAAAAAACGTTATCTAGATAAAATCAAAAAAATATCCTTTTAAATAAATAACATTTTTATATATATTTTTAAAAACGTTATGAAAAAAAATACCACAACGTTTTTATAAAAAACGTTGTAGTTTAAGCGTTGTCTATTTAATGTTTTGTGGTAGTGTAACTCAACGAAAGTGTAGAGTTAGAAAACTTGCCTCGAGCGTAAGCTAAAATATTAAAACTCATGTTCACCTATACACAGTATTAAAACCACAACATCTATTAGACATACTAATATTCACTTTTCAATATAAAACGCATTACTAGCTAAGCTTGTTATTTTAGCACAAGTCTTATGCTACCATTTACATTTTAGAATTCCCAAGTGTTAATCATCACAACACTTAACTAACGTTCATTGTATAAACTAAGTTATCACATAACACGTTCTCGATTTACTAATCATTTTTGCAACTTTGAACTTACTAACCACAATTCACTATGTTATGTTAACCTTAACATTACACATTTAACATGCTAACATAATTTCAGACCATGTTATGATGCTTTCCCAAATCTGCATAAATAGCAAAAGCCAGAATCTCAAACCAGGTTATTTGTTGCGCTATACAAAGGCTTGGGACCCTAAGCAATTGCACTATTTTACTGCGCCCGGTGTTCATATAGACGAGAGAGAAGGCTAATGAACGATGAGTCAAACTTTAGCCCAACAAACACAAATTTCACCCAATAGACAGTAATATCAACACGTAAAATAAATATACAACTATCATAAACATTATTGCTCACATTTACAACCAATTAGAACAATTTAACATCAACTAAAACTATTTTAATTTCTCAAAATTCATATTTTAATACAAAAACTCAATTTTTGATATTCATTCTAAAAATCATCATTGTGAATTCAATACTTGACCAAATTATCTCATTCAAATTATGTTATGCTCGTATCTCAATGAACTATCATATACAAACGTCAATTTACAATTTAACATACTAATTGGCCACTAAAATTGATACTTACATAGCCACACATGAAAACATATATATATATTGACAAAAATTTCTACTGATATCCGAAATTAGGATGAATTTCTCGTTTAAGCACAACCTCTAATCACTATATACTCTTATAATCACAAGTAATCCCATTGTATAACAACAATTCAACAATTTGAAATTTACAGATTATATAAAAGTTTGTCGTAGCCTCATATATACATATACATATATATATATATGGAGATTATGGAGAATTACCATCAATTAGCTTGCATAACCTTGCTAAACACTGAACTTGTTGTGAAAATTCTTAAAACTCTCTCTCTTAATTCTCTCTGAAGCTCTCACAAACTCGGTACTCTCAAACTCCTCTCTTCTCTAAGCTATAGCAAATAGAATGCGTAATGATATAATAAAAAAAATGTACATAGGCTTAATACTCGTAATAAGCAACATCAGTTAATAGGATAAACGTATATAACATAAATATATTAAATTTATTATTTTATTTGTTTTATTTATTTTATTTAATTTATATAAATTTAAAATTAAAAGAATTCCAAAAGCCATAGGACCTTGTTTGGCAAAAACCATTTAAAATTAAACACTTAATATATTAAGCATTGTTTGTTAAAAACTAAATTAAACTACTTTAATTTATTTTAATAACTCCTTATAATATAGTTATTTGTCACACTATATTTAATCCAACTTTCATATTTATTTTAATTAATGCAAATCACAATTAATTAAATAAATTCTTTAATCACATAACATAATACAAATAATTAATCATTAAATTGAAATATCAATATAATAATAATTTCCTTAATTCATCAATTATTTATTTAACAAATAATTCTCCAAATAAAATTTAATCAATTAAACAAATATTTATTCCACTATAAACACATCCACTAAATATTTATATAATTCAATAAATATTTAATATTACAATTAAAATTCCTTAATTCTCCAAATAAAATTAAATCAATTAAACAAATATTTATTCCACTATAAACACATCCACTAAATATTTATATAATTCAATAAATATTTAATATTATAATTAAAATTCTGGAATGTTACATCATTCCCTCCTTAAAAGGATTCTGTCCTCAGAATCACAATTCAAACAATCAAATCATCACATTCTTCCCTACTTACAAAAATTCTGTCCCCAGAATCGAAGACATAGATTAAACAAATAACTCAGAGTAATTTTTCATCATTTCAGCTTCGAGTTCCCACGTTGCCTCTTCGACATTGTGATTTCTCCATATCACCTTCACAGAAGGTATCAATTTATTTCTGAGCACTTGTTCTTTCCTGTCGACTATTTGGATAGAAGTCTCTTCATAAGATAAATCTTTATCGAATTGCAATGGTTCGTACTCGATCACGTGTTTGTAATCAAGTTTATACTGTCGTAACACCAAAATGTGAAAAACATTATGAATGTTTTCCAATTCTGGAGGTAGAGCTACCTCATAAGCCACTTCCCCCACTCTTCGTAGTATCTCAAAAGGTCCAATAAATCTTGGGCTGAGCTTTTCTTTCTTGCCAAAATGAATTTTCCCCTTCCAAGGAGAAACTTTAGGAAAACAAAATTTTCTACTTCAAATTCGCGATTTTGCCTATGTTGGTCGACATACTTTTTCTGTCTGTCTTGGGCTGCTACCAATCTTGTCCTGATGAGTTTGACAACTTCAGCAGTTTTTTGTACCAGTTCTGGTCCTAACAGTTGGCATTCACCGACTTCATCCCAAAGATGATGGAGTTCTACACTTTCGCCGTCTGATGCCTCGTAAGGTGGCATCTGCGATCTTTCAGCGTGGTAGCTTGTTGTTGTAGGAAAATTCTACCAACAGTAAATGTTCATCCCAACTTCCTTTGAAATCCATGACGCATGCTCTCAGCATATCTTCCAACGTTTGGATTGTTCGTTCGCTTTGCCCATAGGTTTACAGATGGTATGCTGTACTCATTCGCAACTGTGTTCCCATACATTCTTGTAGTTTCTTCCAGAAATTTGATGTGAACCTTGGATCTTTGTTTGATACAATTGACACTGGAACTCCATGTCTTGACACGATCTCTTTAACGTACAGTTTCGCTAGCTGATCAAGATTAAATCTAATCTTTATTGGCAAAAAGTGTGCATATTTTTTCAATCTATCCACTATTACCCATATTGCATCGTATCCTTTCTGAGTCGTTGGAAGACCTACCACAAAATCCATTGTGATATGCTCCCATTTCCATTCCAATATTTCCAACGGTTGAAGTAACCCGCTTGGTCGTTGATGTTCAGCTTTCACCTTCTGAAATGTCAAGCATTTTGCAACGCATTCTGCAAATTTCTCTTTTCATATTTGGCCACCAAAAATGTCGCCGCAAATCTTGATACATCTTTGTACTTCCTGGATGAATCGAATATCTTATGTTGTGTGCTTTGGTCAAGATTTCGTCTTTAAGCTCTGGCACTGCTGGAACCCAAATTCTTTCCTCGAACCGTAGTAGTCCTTCGGTATCGATCTTGTATTTTACATCACTACCGTTAACCATTTTCTCTTTGATCGCTTCGCATTCTTTATTTTGTAGTTGAGCATTCTTCACTTTGTCCACCAAAGTTGGACTAACATCTATCTGGAATAATCATTCATTGGATTCCTTTGGAAATTTGATTTCTAACTCTAGCTTTATCATTGCTGAAATAAGCTCCTCCTGAGTAGTTATCAGCATTAACTTCTCCCGACCTTTCCTACTCAAAGCATCTGCAACCACATTCACTTTACTCGGGTGATAAAAGATCTCACAATCATAATCCTTTATCAATTCCATCCATCTTCTTTGACGCATATTCAGGTCCTTCTGTGTGAAAAATGTACTTTAGACATTTATGATCTGTGTAGATTTCACATTTCTCTCCATAGAGATAGTGTCTCCACATCTTGAGAGCAAAAACTACTACAGCCAATTCCAAATCATGAGTTGGATAACCTTTCTCATAATCCTTTAGTTGTCTTGATGCATACGCAATTAGTTTGCCATTCTGAATAAGAACACAACCCAACCCTTTATGTGAGGCATCACTATACACCACAAAGTTACCTGTACTATCTGGTAATGACAACACAAGTGCCATGCTTAATTTCTTCTTCAAATCCTGGAAACTTTCTTCACATTTCTCCGTCCAAACAAATTTCACTGTTTTCACTGTCAAATTTGTTATTGGAGTGGCTATTTTAGAAAAATCTTGAATAAATCGTCTATAATAACCGGCTAGTCCCAAGAAACTCCTCACTTCCGATAGTGTTCTTGGTTGTTCCTAATTGATTACAGCTTCCACTTTTGATGGATCCACTGAAATTCCATCTTTGTCAATTACGTACCCAAGAAATTACACACGATCTAGCCAAAATTTGCACTTAGAGAATTTCGCGTACAACTTTTCCTTTTTTAGTGTTTCCAATGTCAAACGTAAGTGTTCCACGTGTTCTTCTTGAGTTTTGTAATACACCAGAATGTCGTCGATGAATATCACTACAAACTTGTCTAAGAATGGTTTAAACACCCTATTTATCAAATCCATGAATGCAGCAGGTGCATTGGTTAAACCAAAAGACATCACCAGAAACTCGTAATGTCCATACCGAGTTCTGAATGCCGTTCGAGGTATATCCTCCTTCCTCACTTTCAATTGGTGATACCCACTTCTCAAATCTATTTTCGAGAAGTATGTAACACCCTTCAACTGATCAAACAAGTCATCTATTCTTGGCAATGGATATTTGTTTTTAATATTGACTTTGTTTAATTCTCTATAATCAATGCAAAGACGCATTGACTGTTGGGTAAAATCTATATACGCACAACACGCAAGTATACGTGGTCAACAAGTAATAAAGTGAAAGTAGAGTATCGTTCCCACGAGGAATTATTTAATAAAAAATCACCAAGTACCAACCCGTAATCAACTCAATCTTATTTAAACTAATGAATTTCAAATTATATAAATTAAATTATTTAATTACACTAATTCTAATTACCACTAATTAAATTAAGATAACGGAGATTTAAGATCACAACTTAACTTATTGCTTCATTTAAGTTAACACACTTCTTATTAATTATTTTCTATCTTGAATTGTTAATCAAAAACACTAAAGCAGATAAAACCACCTCTCGATGCATAATACCCATACTCACTTAAATCCACAGATGATAGAATTAAGCAAGACACCCTAATTAACTAATCCACTATATCTCTATGTGAATTACAATTAAAAAGAATTTAAAGCACAAGTTCTCTATAAGATTACTTATGGCGTAAATGTATATCTCTATCCTAAACACGAATCATAAATTACATCTATGTAGAAATCACAAACACATGCTATCATGATAAGATCTAAATCAATACTCCATCTCTCGAGTTCATATAGATTATCACGGTAATTGTTAGCTAGGCAATTAAGCAATTAAGTCCAAATCACAATAGACAATCCTCACAATAGAACATAATAATTGATAATGAAGCATATTAAAATAAACTACACAATAAGATCCATTGTAATCTCAAACAAAGAATTAGTTCATTATTATTGAATTAAAACTAAGAATCCACAATTGAAAACACATTAAAAGATAAGAATAAGAGTAGAGTAAAGAATAAATCTGTTGTCAGCAAATCTCCATCTTCCTCAAGCTCCTGCTCTTGATCTTCAATGGCCTCCAAGTTGCTTCAATCTCCCCTTCTAATCTAATCTAGAGTTCCTAATCTAAGGAAGAAAGTAAAGTATTAGTTCCTATAAATCTATCCCAAGAGGGATTTAATAGACTCTTAGAACTAGCCTCCCAATCCAAGTTAAACTCAAGTATTTAGAGTTCTAATGGATATTCTAGCAAGTTAAGCAACTAAGAATCCTATTCTAGCTCAAATTGGACATCAAATAACCCAATTTCACTCTCCTCCCGCCGCCTAGCACGCTCAGCGCTGCTGCTAAGCCTTTCTGGGCGCGCTCCGCGCTACAGGGTCAGAAAATCTGGTGGCCTAGCGCGCCTCTAGCGCGGTCCGCGCTGCCCTGTTTTTCTGCTGCGACGTCCTTTGGTAAAACATGAATAACATTTGATCCTCTTGGAGTTACGGGGCCTGCCACCTATCAAATCGAAGATATCGACGGGATCTACAACTTTTATTCTTTGAGGATTGACAGATTCCGTCCGGATCGAGGCGGAAATTGAGCTTGAAGTAGATGCTATGTAAATGGCAAGCATGACAACTCTTAGCTTTGATCTTCGTTGATAAAAAGGTCATAACTCTCGCATCCGAACTCTGATTGGGACGATTCAAGATGTTCTGGAAAGCTAAGAAGTAGAGCTACCATAAAATCTAAGTTCCAAGCTAAGAACATGCATCCAACTTGATGTTAAAAGTCCTTCAATATTCCCTTCTTGCCTTTGCTTGCGTATTTTAGTCCAAAAGATGTACGAATTCTTTCCCTTGCTTCTTCATGCCAATGCCGTGTTATCGCCTACAAAATAACATAAAATGTATGAAAAGTAACAACAAAACATGAGATTAAGCAAATAATTCAAGTAATAGATACCGGGTAAGTAGGTATAAAACCTACTTATCATTGACCCATCCTTCTTCTTCATGAATAACACTGGCGCTCCCCACGATGATACGCTTGGTTGAATATACTTATTGTCTAACAATTCTTGCAATTGTACCATCAGTTCCTTCATTTCTACTGGAGCCATTCTGTACGAGGCCTTCGATATCGGTGTTGTTCCCAGCACTAAGTCGATCACGAACTCAATTTCTCTGTCAGACGAAAGTCCTAACAAATCCTCTGGAAATACATCCTCAAATTCCCTCACCACTGGTGTCTCTTCCAGTTTCATATTCTTTTTTTGAGTATCGACTATGTAAGCTAAATAGCCCACACAGCCTTGACTCAACAATTTCTTGGCTTGCATCATCATCAGACATTTCATTTTTCTAGGCGACTTGTTACCAAAGAACACTACCTTTGACGGGGTTATAAGGTTTACACATTTCTTTTGGCAATCAATTACCGCTCCATATTTGAACAGCCAATCCATTCCCAATAACATCAAACTCTCCAAGTCTAATCGGAATCAAATCTACCATCAAGATATTCTCCTTAATGTTCACCCTACAGTTCTTGTATACGAATCTAACAGGGATTACCTCCTTATTCGCAATTTCTATGTTCAAAGGGAAATTCAGTTCTTCTCTAGGCAATTCTAACCTCTTAGCAAATTCATCAGAGATAAATGAGCAAGTAGCACCCGAATCAAATAATACATAAGCATTTATATCATTGATTGGGATAATACCTGACACCACATCTTTTAATTGCACATCATCTTGCACATCATCTTGAAGGTTCTAGCTGTGGGTTTGTTTGATGTTGTACCTCTACTGTTACCTCCATTGCTTCTAGTTGTCACTCCATCCTTCTTCTTAGGGCATTCACGAGAAAAGTGATCCTTGGATCTACACGTGAAGCACACGTTCTTCTTAGGTTGAGTGCAATTTGGGGCGATGTGACCCTCCTGGCCATAATTGAAGCATACTTGTTTCCCCATCAAGCACGCACTCTTGTGAAACTACCCGCATTTAGCACATGCTTCAAACTTCTTGTTTTGCTGGTTACCCTGCTAGTTTCCAGTACCAATGTTTCCATTCCACTTTCTCTTCAAGTTGTTGTTGTTGTTGTTTCCACCACTACCACCTCCATTCTTAATCTCCACCTCATTCTTTTTCTTCTTCTATTCCTAATTGAACTTTGTCACTGCCTCACCCCCACCTTCAGCGAGTATTGCTTTCTCCATTAATGTTGCGAAAGGATTCAATTGGAATAGGGAAACCCTACTGTATAACCAGGACTTCAGTCCCTGTTCAAATCTCTACGCCTTACGTTCGTCCGTGGTGACTTGATAAGGAGCAAACCTCGCCAACTCGTTGAATTTAGCGGCATACTTGGATACCGTCATCGTTCCCTGCTTTAGTTCCAGAAATTGCACTTCCAGCTGACCCTTCGAACTCTCGGGAAAATAGGTCTCGAAAAATATCTCCTTAAACCTATCCCAGGTCATCATCCCTGGTCCTTCTCGAGTTTTATTGGCCTGCCACAAATAACTAGCCTCTGCTTTCAACATGAATGTTGCAAAAGCAGTCTTCTAGTCATCCCCTACCCTAGCAACATCGAACACCTTTTCTATCTCCATAATTCAAGTCTGTGCCTCGACTGAATTCACGAACCCACGAAATTCAGGTGATCCAACCGCTTTGAACTCCTTAAACGTTGTTCCTTGGTTCTATGGTTGATTCTGCAACGCTCCTGTCAGTAATGTCACTAATTGTTGAATGAGTTTAGCATCAACATTGTCGTTATTGATGGTTCCTTCGGCGGTTCTCTGTCGTGGTGGCTGACGTTCGGGAGGCATTTTCTGTTAAAAATACACTCATTAGATTATTATTCAACTCTTTTAAGTAATTTCTACTTAACCTACCTCCATAAAAGAAATAGCCACATAATCACATAACACTTTGAATAAAATAACCACTTTTATTTATTCATAACCTTTTTGAAAATATAAAACAATAGCATCACTGCTATTTACATTACTTTCTTGAACTACAAAAGTTTCAGGACAACATCATCGTCATATCCCATAGGTTACATAACACTTTGGATTTACAATTTATTTAACATTTATTACTCGCATAACAACTATGATGTTCTACTAAGATACTACTTAGCCTTACTACGCTCTTCTTCCATAATTCGGAACATTGTTCTGCGATCTAAGACATAAGATGGCAGCGTCTCGAACTGAATTGGATAACCCATGACCCGATCTTGAGCTCGATTAACCATGGTGTTGAATACTCTATTCATCTCTTCCATCTTCACTGTCTTTGCCTGTGCGTCTTTCACTGCTATCCCGGCTCGTTGAAACACTTCCTCATATGCATCTTCGGCTCTTGCCTTCTTCGTAGCTTCTTCTTCAATTCAGTGACCTCCTCAATTAGTTGTTCTTTCTCTCCTTCAGTCTGTTCTAGCTTCTCCTCGACATTAGTCAGTCGTTCCTCACGATCCTGGATCTCATCGTCTTTTTGTGTCATTGCAGTCTGTTTTTCAGCTACTATCTCTTGCAATTCCTCGACTGTATACTGAA
This sequence comes from Panax quinquefolius, assembly GCA_020205615.1. Lineage (NCBI taxonomy): Eukaryota > Viridiplantae > Streptophyta > Magnoliopsida > Apiales > Araliaceae > Panax > Panax quinquefolius. The sequence continues at coordinate 67,081,174 of CM035172.1, forward strand.
GTTCCACGTTATGGTCGTAGACTTCATTGTACATACGAGCAGCTATCGAGGTTAGTGGAGTCTCTTCCTCCTCATCCTCATCATCCTCATCATCCTGTGGCAACTAAACGGGATCCTCCTCATCCGTCTCCACATCATCATCCTCATCTTCAACCACTGTGACCAACGGGGCTGACTCCCGTAGCAGTAGTTGTTCCCGAATAACCTGAATGTCACGAGGCTCCTCCTCTATAGGCATCTGAGGTCCTCCCTCCCTTGCCTGACTGGATTCTCCGACATTAGTCATCCTGACAACAAAATTTTAAGTTTTAATTATTAATCATTACTACTCGACACTCACGAGCACATAATTTATAAACACATAATCACATAAGTGTTTTATTATTTCTTCCTTAAAACTCGATAAGAGTTAATCACCACTATCTTTTCAAAGGTTACTTCCTAAGGCTTTTCCCCACCTAAGGTTCATAACCTAAAGCTTTGATACCAACTTGTGACACCCCCAAATCCCGGTACTTTATTACCTCAAGATTTGGTGTTCATGTAATCAAAACATTCATATCTAACTACCCAATCATAATAAATTGAATAATAAAACCTGCCCATACAGGATTACATTAATAAAAAAACATTATCTCCCAGGTTATCTAACCTTTAATTACAATCATTAAAATGCGGAAATTAAATTATTACATCACATCATTAGTAAAAGTCTATCATCATAACGATAAAACAGAATTACAAGTTTTCATCACTTGTACATTTTTCCCTTCCCTTTGCTAGTTGTAGGTTTATCTACCTTTTCAACCATAGCTGCAATAAGTGTATAAATATTCAAGAGTGAGCAAACAAAGCTCACTTGAAATAAGAATAAATATCTTTACAACATTTGCCAAATAATAGGCTCAATAGAACTGAATGATAAGCTCTATTAACATTACAACATTTGCCAACTCATAGGCTCAATAGAACTGAATGATATGTTCTATTAACATTCTTAAATACACTACTGAGGGTCTAATGACCACGAACCATGTCCATCGTTATAAGTAATCTTTCAACTTTAACTTTAACAGTCATATGACCACACAACATCTATTAGACACAGTATTAAAACCACAACATCTATTAGACATACTAATATTCACTTTTCAATATAAAACGCATTACTAGCTAAGCTTGTTATTTTAGCACAAGTCTTATGCTACCATTTACATTTTAGAATTCCCAAGTGTTAATCATCACAACACTTAACTAACGTTCATTGTATAAACTAAGTTATCACATAACACGTTCTCGATTTACTAATCATTTTTGCAACTTTGAACTTACTAATCACAATTCACTATGTTATGTTAACCTTAACATTACACATTTAACATGCTAACATAATTTCAGACTATGTTATGATGCTTTCCCAAATCTGTAGAAATAGTAGAAGCCAGAATCTCAAACCGGGGTATGGGACAGTTGCGCCATACAAAGGCTTGGGAATAAGGCGTAATTGCACTATTTTTTTTGCCTTTGCCGTGCAATTGGTGGCTAGGTGTTAGACAGAATCTGAGAGAAGGCTAATGAACAGTAGCCTATTTTAGCCCAACAAACACAAATTTCACCCAATAGACAGTAATATTAACACGTAAAATAAATATACAACTATCATAAACATGATTGCTCACATTTACAACCAATTAGAACAATTTAACATCAACTAAAACTATTTTAATTTCTCAAAATTCATATTTTCATACAAAAACTCAATTTTTGATATTCATTCTAAAAATCATCACTGTGAATTCAATACTTGACCAAATCATCTCATTCAAATTACGTTATGCTCGTATCTCAATGAACTATCATATACAAGCGTCAATTTACAGTTTCACATACTAATTGGCCACTAAAATTGATACTTACATAGCCATACATGAAAACATATATATATATTGACAAAAATTTCTACTGATATCCGAAATTAGCATGAATTTCTCGTTTAAGCACAACCTCTAATCACTATATACTCATATAATCACAAGTAATCCCATTGTATAGCAACAATTCAACAATTTGAAATTTACAGATTATATAAAAGTTTGTCGTAGCCTCATATATACCAATTATCCTTGTTGAATCTAAAGCCAGATTGCCAGATTGCTAGAATGGCAGATTGGTTTTATTGTTAACATTAATTAAATTTTGCTGTGAATTGTGATAAAATTTCTGCACTGCGGCAATAAATTTATAAATGAATTGTGTTACAAGCGGAATGTGTTTTGGATGAATAATTAAGTTGGAGCTAGCTAAACATTGACTTAACGCTAAGCGTAAACCCCTAAACATAGGGTTGTTCATCTCAGTATTTAGAGTACAAGTCCGCACCAAAGAAAGTTTGGTTTGGATAAGCTTTCAAGGGTAATTGAAGTTTAATGATCATCAACTAGGGAACTAGTTGAATCAACAATGCTTGATAACACAATAGTTGTTTAATAACAACATAACCTAGAACATTTGAGAATCATAAATGAACTGATTATACATATCAAACTCATGCTTAAATAACTATAGAGCAGAAGCATTCAATAAAATGAATAAAATAGTTAACCTTTGCTTGAACAATAAAATAAGCTAAGGTTCGAGTCTTATAACATTAGAAATGATATTCCTGAACGTACATTTAATTGATAGCAAGCTGGAAATTAAAAACTTGCCCAACAATGTAATAACTCATGTAAAGAATTAAAATAGTTCAATAATGGAGACGAGAGTTCAAAAACTACGTTCATTATACAATAATAGAACTTAAGAAACTTGCTTCACTGTAAACAAGTTAGAATGAATCAATCAAATAAGAATATCCAATAACATTAGAGTTAGAGTTTGCTCGAATGAATTTTAGAAACAATTGAGTTTTTCAATAACAATTAAGATAACAAGCTTTCTCAATCAAAAGAATGTAGTTACACAATATAACAATAGAACTAACTCAACGAAAGTGTAGAGTTAGAAAACTTGTCTCGAGCGTAAGCTAAAATTTTAAAACTCACGTTTACTTATATACAGTATTAAAACCACAACATCTATTAGACATACTAATATTCACTTTTCAATATAAAATGCATTACTAGCTAAGCTTGTTATTTTAACACAAGTCTTATGCTACCATTTATATTTTAGAATTCCCAAGTGTTAATCATCACAACACTTAACTATTGTTCATTGTATAAACTAAGTTATCACATAACACGTTCTCGATTTACTAATCATTTTTGCAACTTTGAACTTACTAACCATAATTCACTATGTTATGTTAACCTTAACATTACACATTTAACATGCTAACATAATTTAGACCATGTTATGATGCTTTCCCAAATATGCAGAAATAGCAGAAGCCAGAATCTCAAACCAGGGTATATGCGCGATTTTGCCATACATAAAACTTAGGGAGATAAGCAAGAATTGCACCATTTTTGCCTTGCCATGTAAATTGCCTTGACGGTTTTGAAACGAGAGAAGGCTAATGAACAGTAGCCGATTTTAGCCCAACAAACACAAATTTCACCCAATAGACAGTAATATCAACATGTAAAATAAATATACAACTATCATAAACATGATTGCTCACATTTACAACCAATTAGAACAATTTAACATCAACTAAAACTATTTTAATTTCTCAAAATTCATATTTTCATACAAAAACTCAATTTTTGATATTCATTCTAAAAATCATCACTGTGAATTCAATACTTGACCAAATCATCTCATTCAAATTATGTTATGCTAGTATCTTAATGAACTATCATATACATGTGTCAATTTACAGTTTCACATACTAATTGGACACTAAAATTGATACTTACATAGCCACACATGAAAACATATATATATTGACAAAAATTTCTACTGATATCCGAAATTAGCATGAATTTCTCGTTTAAGCACAACCTCTAATCACTATATACTCATATAATCATAAGTAATCCCATTGTATAGCAATAATTCAACAATTTGAAATTTACAGATTATATAAAAGTTTGTCGTAGCCTCATATATACATATATATATATATATATATATATATACATATAATATGGAGATTATGGAGAATTACCTTCAATTAGCTTGCACAACCTTGCTAAACACTGAACTTGCTGTGAAAATTTTTAAGACTCTCTCAATTCTCTCTGAAGCTCTCACAAACTAGGTACTCTCAAACTCCTCTCTTCTCTAAGCTTTAGCAAATAGAATGCGTAATGATATAATAAAAAAAACTGACATAGGCTTAATACTCGTAATAAGCAACATCAGTTATTAGGATAAACGTATATAACATAAATATATTATATTTAATATTTTATTTGTTTTATTTATATTATTTATTTTATTTAATTTATATAAAATTAAAATTAAAAGAATTCCAAAAGCCATAGGACCTTGTTTGACAAAAACCATTTAAAATTAAACACTAAATATATTAAGCCTTGTTTGTTAAAAACTAAATTAAACTACTTTAATTTATTTTAATAACTCCTTATAATATAGTTATTTGTCACACTATATTTAATCAAGCTTTCATATTTATTTTAATTAATGCAAATCACAATTAATTAAATAAATCTTTTAATCATATAACACAATATAAATAATTAATCATTAAATTGAAATATCAATATAATAATAATTTCCTTAATTCATCAATTATTTATTTAACAAATAATTCTCCAAATAAAATTAAATCAATTAAACAAATATTTATTCCACTATAAACACATCCACTAAATATTTATATAATTCATTAAATATTTAATATTACAATTAAAATTCTTTAATTCTCCAAATAAAATTAAATCAATTAAACAAATATTTATTTCACTAGAAACACATCCACTAAATATTTATATAATTCAATAAATATTTAATATTACAATTAAAAATCTGGAATGTTATAGTGATTCGTCCTATCCGGGGTGAGGTACCAAATGTTAAGGACGAGGAGGAGGATGTACCGGTTGCGGATCCTGCTCCTTCTTCTTTTATTCCCCACATGGAGCTACCAGCCATAAATGTGATGAATCCAGAGCTTCTGGATTATTTAAGTCGCCACCCCTCGATCTATTTGCATGCGAACGAGGTAAAAGCTGTGCAGTTCTTCCTTTTTCCTATTGATGAGGAGCAAGGTTCTGATGTCGATTTGCATTATGATGCAGGTTCCCGGATTTACACAGTCTCGAGGAAACTGGTTGGCCACAGATGACTTTCAACAAAATATAAACATGGGGATGATGACAATGATATAAGAATTCAATAAAACAAGTTCATGAATTAATTTATCCAGGAACTAATAACGTCCAAATTGTCAACATGATATCTTTGCTTTGTAGAGTAAAATTCAAGAATGCTCATAAGAATATTTTCATGAAAAGATCTTTGGATGAAGCGCAAATATCAAGGATATTCCACTAATTTCATGGATTATAGAAGTCAAAACTTTAACCAACCGAGTATAATAAAGAATGGAATAACAAAAGAAATCACCAAGCACGCGATAGTATCCGTGCAGGTGAGGTTATCCAATGAGAATAATAAATAACGGAATCAGTCCTACAGAAACGACAGACAGGATATTCCAATGAATAATAAAAGACGGAATCAGTCCGGCGTAAAAGCGCGTAGACAAGATATTCCAACAAAATAATAAAGAGGCGGAATCAGTCCCACAGTAAACGCATGCATGACAGTATATTCTAATGAGAATAATAAAGAGCGAAACCAGTCCGGCGTAGAGAACTATGCACAGGATGTTCCAACAAAATAATAAAGAATGGAATAACAGAAGTTCTCTTCATGGATAAGAAAGAAATAATACTCCCTACCTTAGAAAAATTGGATACTGGAATAGTGAGGTAGCAGACTTCTCTTCTTCTTTCTATCATTTCTCTCTTCTTCTTTCTCTCTATAATTTCTCTCTATAATAATCGCTCTAAAGCTTTTGTGAATTGGTGAGAAATGAAGGAAGAATGAGCTTCTATTTATAAAAAATATAGTTTTGATAATTGCACGTTTTGGGGCTTGAAAATTACGATAAAATACCTCCAACTTTTCCTTTATTTTTAATTTAGTCATGGAAGTATTATCAAACTTGCACCACCTCCCTAATAGTAAATAATGTGATTGATAGTAAATTATGTGAATCAATAGTTCTAGACATGTGAAAAATCTGAATTACGATATAGTACCTCCATTTTTAACTTAGTCATGCAAGTATTATCAATCTTGCACCAACTCCCCTAATAGTAACAAGAATGTGAAACAATAGTATTCACATGTGAACAAATAGTTATAATCATGTGAAATAATAGCAATCAATTGCTCATTTATCCAGGTTAAATAATTCGATTGGTCAATATAACTTCCGGACATCAATTATTATCGAAATAATTGTCAATTTTCACTAACACAAATAATTCCAACACAATGAAACCATTTTTATCAAAATATAAAATTTGAAATTTGAAGTTTGACTTTTCCCAAAAAAGTAAACTGTTGACTTTTTGACCAAATAGTGAATTAGGAAAATTTTGTGTTTATAGACTATTTTACTAATTTCATCGTTCAGGACTCAAATATCACGTCCGCGTCTCCAAATTCAACTCCAAACACAACTTCAATTTTAATAACATTCATCATTAATATTATAACTCACAATATTTATCAACCGTGTCGCTCCTCCCGAAAGAGGGGCTTTCTAATAAGGATTTCTCCCTATTGCACGCAATTAGGTGACCAAACCTCTCCTTGACAGAACTTCTAGACATTGTAAATATTGCAATTTAATAATATGAATAACTTTGTCATCTCAATTATTGATTTAATAAAATAACATATTATGCAGATGATACTATGATAATAATTGAATCAATAATATAAGAAATATGATGCAAAGAATTATCGTAGCAATAAGCGAGTATAATTGGTGACTTCTCACATAAGCATCAATTATCAATACCGTGTTGCTACTATGCAACCACGCCAGACATCGTATTTACTTTACTAAGGGTAGTTCAACAGATTAACAGTAAAACTTTCGCCATTATTTTCATAAAGTATTTTTGTCGTTTTCTCAATCGACAATAATTAGATTTCCGGGGGGGGGTCCACCAATGATTGTGCCATTATATTTAATATTCCCTGTTAAAAGCGAATATTCGAGTAATCGAATATTATATAACAACTTGCGTACTTTGCAAAATTTGTAAATATTACCCACAACTATAACATTATATCAAATCCACACCATAATATTCAGAAATATATTTTGAGAAAATTTAATCTTTATTCAAAAAGCTGGGGTCTTACACAGTTGACTGCCAAAGAAGACTTCTATATCTTTAAAGTGGGTAAACACTGGCTTTTATAGGTACAAAAGTAGCTATATATGAGCTCACATGTGTTTAAAATGAGAAAGTACACTGTATGGGGTGAGTGCAGAGCAAATTGGGCAGGGCTTCCTCGCCGTTTTCTCTTGTAAAATGGCCACCCCAAGCTCTTTATTTATAGAGGGTGGAGCCACAGGTACATGCGGCTCGGCTGCAGCTGTACCAAAGCCAACCCGGGTGGGCCCAGGTTTCTCGGGTTGGGTCGTCTCGTAGTACGTGCACTCGGGCACTGTAATGTCCGTTCAAACTTTCAGAAGTGCAATTCGGGCATCCGATTGAGGTATACAGGACCTATTTCGGACCGCCATTGTCGAGAGTTGTATAATGGCATAGGATTAGAGTTTGTACGAAGTCATTGAAGATGGGACGATGCCCTCCGGTCTTCAAGCTTCAAATTCCATCTGTTACCTCGCACAATAGTCACTCGGGATTGGTTATCCTTGATTCTTTTGGGACATCGTTGCGTAGAGATGTGTATAAAATATTGAGATGACGTGGCGTGGCATCGTGTTGGCGAGATGACGATGTTGCCCCTCACCTGGTGTTATCGTCGAATTGGGTACGATAAAAGCGAGCGTTGCTCGAGGGCTTGAGATTGAGATTGGCTCTACGCAATTGTTGTTGAAGGTCCTCAGTGTCATCTTTGAGGTGTGCATGTCCTCCCGGTGTTATCTCTGGGTTGGTACTGAATATTTCGTTGTGAATGCCGAGATTGAAGCTGGTCGCATTTGAAACAAGCATTTCTGGGGTTATCGCCAAAACTGCATTCCTTGGGGTTATCACCAAGGTTGGTGGCTATTCCCATAGTTGGGACTAAGACTGGATACCTCAGGGTTATCTCCGAGATTAATCGGTCTTCTCCGGTGTGTTTTCCGGTAGTGGATCTGCACGCCTCGGGGTTATCTCCGAGGTTGGAATTGTTACTCCCAGTGTGTATTCCGGGGTTGATGCTTAACTTCTAGTAGTATTCGGAGCGGATATGAACTGTCTTCCAGGGTTCCCTCTTGAAAGACGAATCTGTCCTCCTACAATGTTAGTGACAATAGTACAGAAAATTTCGAGTGTCTACAGATGCCCCTCTTTATCAAACTCATGCATGGCGATGCATGGGTAGGATAAAGAATCCCAGACACTTGAAACACAATAAGATAAACATGGTACTATATGTAGCAACATGATGCAAATGTATGATGTGTATGCGGGGTTGTAGCCCAACATCTTTGGGGATGATTGTTTGGCTCCTGTTGCTTATTTGGGGATTGACAATGATGACCAGATTTGATGTTTAATCCGAATCTGTTAGGATGTTGATGTTGGAGTTATCACCAAATTCTATGTCATTGATAACGACTTAATCCTGAAGATGTACCTCTTATGTGTAAGAGATCTGTGGGGATAAAGCTTGGTCTGTTTGAGGATGTGTATAACATATTCCATCATCTATCCTCTTTAATAACATTGTCCTTTCTTGGTTAGTATTGCTAGGACATGTCAAGATTCTGTTGGATTTACTGCCAACAACAAATGCTATCAGGGATGCCTGACCTTCGTTGACGTGTACTTCATCGACATGTGAATCAACGGCTGAAAAATCCTGTGGGATAGACTGTCAAGGTTGCTTGACCTCCGTTGATGTGTGAATCAACGGCTGGTACTCTGTGGGTAGATTGTCAAGGTTGTTTGACCTTCGCTGACGTGTGAATCAACGAAATATTTCGTTGTGACCCCCGCCGGGGATCCGCTGGGGAATATGAGTAATCGAGCATGAAATCCTCGAATAGCTCTATAGCTCTGATAGGTTTAATAGCCATCGGCTGAGGTAGCGTCAAGGCTGCTTGACCTTCGTTGATATGTGTGTCAACGGCTGTAGGTGCATCGTAATCCCCTGTCGGGGCTCTACGTTGTAACCCCCGTCGGGGATCTACGTTGTAACCCCCATCAGGGATCTACGTTGTAACCCCCGTCGGGGATCACGTTGATCTTTTAGGGTAATAACCCGGAGTTAGCGGCATTGGACCTGTACAAGGTATTGCCGGATGTGATTTGTAACAAATGAGATCATTGGCAGGGTATACCTTGTGTTCGAGTGACTACCAATGAGCGATATACAGACTCAAGGTTTCATCCTAGAAGACCAGGATTGCATGCTGTTTTGCTCAATCGTGTGGAATTTTTATTCCCGATTTGACCTTTCTAGCTCACAAGAACTCCTTTGCAACTCAAACTAGACCGAGCCGGAGGGGTGGGGCCCACATAGGGGTGCCACAGGTACACCTACTTCAGCTGTAGATGCTTTACCATTATGTTGGCAGTTTTGGGCCTATGAGAAGCTCCCATGCTTGCGTCCTATGAGTATGTTAGGTTTAGATACCTATCCACGAGGACGATGATGACATCATTCCATTTTGTCGGAGGTCCTTGTAGATGAGGGTTTCACTCATTGCTGTATGCAGCTGGAGTTGTTGACAGCTGACACCATCATATGGATTCCCTATTCAGGGGAACACTTAACCATCGGTTTTGAGGATGGATACCCGACTGGAGTCGAGTACGTGATTTCCACCAGGAGAGTTCCTCTCTTCACAGATGGAGGCTAGGAGCTCTATTTAGGAGAGCGTGCTATTAGGAGCACCACATGGGAGAATCGTATGCCGATTGTGCCTCCTGTCAGGCGTCATTGGCCTGTATCATAGTCACCCGTCACTGATATCCCATTGTTGGGGGTCGACGACTTTACATTATTTGAGGGTCCTTGTACTCAGGAGACGTTCCAACATTGGTGGTTCCCTCGTACTATCGGAGCCCAGTCCCGCGCCACACAATTTATGGGGACATGGTTCCAGGATCCGTGATGATGACGGATTGGATAGCTTGTGTCAGAGATCCAACTCATATGACACAGATTGATAGTTTGACCCGGCAGTTGGACCAGGCACACATATTTATCCGTCATTTGGGCAGAGATCCGGAAGAGGCGGCTTCATTTGATCCTTCCAGCTTAGGCGCTGGCCCCTCAGATGACCCATTCGAGTTTTACCGGTGCAGATTCTCCTTTATATAGGCCTGACATCCCTGTTGATAGAGATCCAGTGACTCAGGAGGAGTTACATCAGGTGTACAGGATTGATGATGTAAATATTGACACCATTGTCTTCTTCTGATGTGTATTCGCGTTATATCTTTTGATAGGCCCCTGTTAGATATTGGGTGGTTGTACCCCATTCTCGCTATATCTTTTGATAGGCCTCTATTAGTAGTAGGGTTGTCTGTGCCCCATTTCCCTGTATTTGTAGATGTACAGAGATGATGTATTAGAAGATGATATACTTAGGAATGTATGCATAGTTTTTCATTCCCTATATCATATTGCCATCCATTATCTGCTATGCATGTATCATGTTATATATATATATGTATGTCAAGAGATATTCAGCATTGACCCCTGGATGGTCTTATGACACGGCCCATACAGATGTCTTCTTCGACAGTTAGCCGTATTGATTGTACCCCACTATCATTGGTGGCATTGGGTATGCGATCGTGGTATGATAGCATGTCACCATCAGACAGGGTGACCGTAGATCGTTTACTGTAGCATACCATGACCTTATTGATGTTTCAGGTTCCCTTAGGGTTTGTGGACGGAATGCTAGAGCATTGGGTATCGGATAGGCAGGTTTTCTGATTCGGGACCCATGAGTTGACTCCTACTCTGGAGGAGTATACACAGTTGACGATGTTATTGCTGGACAGACCTTACGTGCATATGGCTTTGGGGGATATGAGTCGACGGTTCATGACCCACACTGGCTTGCGGCGCAGAGTAGTGTATGATGAGCTGACATCTGGCCATGTGATATCCCAGCATTTTTTGTTCGACATATTTGGCTCTGAGGATAGTTATTCATGACATTCTGGGGATTTCACTGCACCGGAGGATCACTGACGTTTAGCCAGGGTTGATGTCTTTCGGCATGCTATCGCGTCTTGTCAGATGTCTATATGCCACGGTACATGGATGAGATAGACATAGGTGTCATCATGGCCGTGAGAGCTCTTAGGGAGGGTCGTACCATTATACCGATGATCATAGCAGAGACCCTGCGGTCAGCCACCTACTACTACACTTATCTGACAGGAGTGTTCACAGGTAGTTCGGTCATGCTATATGTGTGGTTTATGTCACACTTGAGACCGATTGGCACTCTTAGACGGCATGGGTATTGGTTCACCCACGATATAGCCATGTCGTACTCCTTTCAGCCATCGGAGTGTACAGATGCTCTGTTTTGGTCCACATTTTTGGCGGATATCAGAGATCCATTCTGCATATTGCCGTGTTCGGGGCTTAGCTCACCATATAGCTTTATTACTCATGCTCCGGGCATGGACTACCTCCCTCTGGCTGGTTTGAGGGGCGTGACTACTTACCACCCACTGGCCGTGATGTCGCAGTTTGACCAGTTTCAAGACTTTCATCCTTTCGAGGGGGCGATAGGTCAGCGTTCAGCCTTTCGCTATCTTTCAGTAGAGGACCGATCCCGTGTGTATGCATGTTGGGATCATCGTGAGATAACTGATTTTTCTACCAGTCATCCAGGTTGTTTTGCAGAGTATTCCGCATGGATGGAGACAAAGATTTTATCGGCTGCAGCAGTATCCACAGTACCGGATAGTGACTCAGACGATGTACAGCCCATGGAGGACATTGTTTCCCACATCGAGGAGGAGCAGTCTTTGGGTTGCCAAAGATCTCTTTTAGATTCTCCTAGTACCCGATCTTGTGTGATTCAAAGATTCAACACAAGATACTTTGAGCAGAGTCTTCATCTAATGACCTTTGAGAGAGATCAGGCTCGATCTATGATGTCGATGCCCTTGATGGGAGAGTCGCAAATTCTATTAGAGAGAGCGAGGCATTAGCTCGCGAGAGATGTCATTTGTTGTTGAGCGGGATGAGGCTAGATCACCCGAGAGATGCGATGATAGTTGAGCGGGATAGTGCCATATATCTGCCCCGGGATGTAGCAATTCTGAGATAGATCTTTGCGGTGAGGTCCCTTATGTAAAACCCCAACTTTTTGAATAAAGATGAATTTTTTATAAATATTATTTTTGAATATTATGGAGTGAAATTGATATAATGTTATAATTGTGGGTAATATTTATAAATTTTGCAAAGTACGCAAGTTGTTATATAATATTCGATTGGTCGGGGAATATTCGTTTTAACAGGGAATATTCGTACAACGACACAATCATTAGTGGACCCCACAACGGAATTATTGTCGGATTGAGAAAACGACAAAAATACTTTATAAAAATAACGGCGGAAGTTTTACCGTTAACTGTTGAAACACCCGGTGTTAAAAGTACAGTAATACGCGTGGTTGCGTAGTTGCACATGGTATTAATTATTGATGCTTACGTGATAAGTCACTCAGTTTTGTTGGTATTATTAATGTAATAATACAGAAAATCTTTTTATATAAAACAAAATACTTTTATAAAGTTATTCTATAAATAGAATATATTATATTCTATTATGCATAGTGTTGCATAGTGTCTGCATAGTATTTTGCATAGTAAAATCTTTTTATATAAAATGTAATACTTTTATAAAGTTATACATTTTATTAGACAATAATTAGAATATATTATATTTTATTATGCATAGTGTTTTGCATAGTGCTGCATAGAGTTTGTATAGTAAAATCTTTTATAAAGTTATTCATTTTATTAGATTATAAATAGAATATATTATATTTTATTTAAAAGATTTTGCTTTAAATATGGACCGTCAGATTAAAGTAAATCAATCGGACCGTTCATGAGTTAGTTCTTATCTGATCCATTTTTCTATAAATAGAAGCTCATTCCTTCATTATTTTCTTACGAATTAACCTTTGAAACTCTAGAGAGATAAACTATAGAGAGAAATAAGAAAGTATTCGCTACTTGACTACTTATATATCCATTATTCTTCTTCTTAAGGTAGGGAATATTATTTGTTGTACTCGTAAGGGTGTTATTCTTTTGTATTCATGAAGAGAACTTATGTTATTCCATTCTTTATTATTACATTAGAATAACTCAGATATCGCTGGGCTACCATATACTTGGTGACATTCTTCATTATTCATTTCTTATTACATTTGGAATATCACATACATGCGTCTTCTTTGGGACGACGATTAAAATCTTTATTATTCTGTTGGAATATCACGTATGCGTGTGTTTTCTTGGGACGATTTAAAATCCTTATTAGTATTACATTGGAATAACTTTGTCCATCAAGAATCTACCGCGAGCATTGTGATTTCATTGTTATTCCATTCTTTATTATTCGTTGGAACATCACCGTCGGTGCAATTTACTTTGACTGGTTCCGTTATTAAGTATTCTATTGGAATAATCTGTCTATGTGAAGTACCGCATGCATGTTGATTTCTTTTATTATTCCATTCTTTATTATACTCAGTTGATTAAAACTTTGACTTCTATACTCCATGAAATTAGTGGAATATCCTTGATATTTGCGCTTCATCCAGTATCTTTTCATGGAAATATTCTTCTGAGCATTATTGAATTTTACTCTACAAAGCAGTATCATGTTGACAATTTGGACGTTATTGGTTCTTGGACAAATTAATTCTTGAACTTGTTTTATTGAATTCTTATATCATTGTCATCATCCTCATATTTATATTTTTGAAAGTCATCTCGTGGCTGTGAGTGCATAGATGGACTTGGTATGATTATGACCGAGGATTATTCGGTGTAATCATGACCGTAATGTTACAAATGATGTGGTAAAAGTCCTCATTGGCCCGTAGTGCATTGATGGACGATTGTTGGCATGATCATGACCATTAATGAATACACAAATATTCTTGCCCGTAGTGCATGGATAATTGTGGTCGTAATAGTAAAGAATATCCTTGGTCAGTAAAGTGGGGGTGATTCGATGATGTGGATTATTTATTAAAATTCGAGTCCCAATGATAAAAGTGATGAAAAACCTTTTAAATCATAAAAGATAGTAGATTTTATTCTCTACTTGACTCTTTTAATGGATTGCTTATTCACTGCAGATTAAACTTGATGTTTGTTATATTGTATCGGTTTAACTGCTGTTTTAAGGCTAATGATAATTTATTCGCATTATCTTAGTCATAATATTTCTTCTTGGGCTATTTGAGCTCACCCTTTCTTTCACCGTTCTCTTTAGGAAATGAGAATATAGCTAATCTAGAGTCGGGAGCGGAGTGATGGTCCTAGATGGTGCATTAGTAGTCCTCACTATTCTGTGAAATAGTGTAATAATAATTGTAATGAGGACTCCTTTTGAGTTTGTTTACTCTCTAGTAGACAATATTTATATTCAAACTCATAGTTTATGTTTTGTTGTATTGTACATGACAGTTGTATTATTAAGTTATATTTGAATTCTGTACCATGTATCTGGCGACTCAAGATGGGTGATGTATACCTAATTTTGGGGGCGTCACATTTGGTATCAAAGCTTAGGGATATGATCCCTGGCTAGGATGTGAGACTATAACTAGGAGGGGAGAGACGAGGAATTCCTTCGCTAGTATGACCTACCTAAGTTTATTTGGTATTTTATTGATCGGTCAAAGTATAGGGATAATATGTTATATGTTAATTAACCTTTGTTTTGTGGCAGTATCTGAAAATGACATCCGAGAATGTTGAGAATAGCAATGGAGCACAAGAGACCGTTGAGTCTCCACATATCAATAATTAGGATAATGTGCATCAGGAAGGCGACAATCCTCATGCAAACAACAACACGGACCAAATGATGAATGATGGATTGTTCAGAGGCTTTATGCAATTCATGCAACATCAGGCGAGAGCGGCTCCTGTCCAAAATGTAGGTGGAAACACTGGAAACTCTCGGACGGTCACCGCTAAATAGTTCAAGGAGCTGGGACCATCGAAGTTTATTGGAGAGCCAAAACCACTTAAGGCGGAAGCATGGATAAAGTAGATCACCAAGATATTTGATGTCTTGGGATGCTCCGAGGAGCAAAAGGTTCCCTTCGCCACCTTCATGTTGCGTGAAGAGGCAGATTACTGGTGGGAATCTGTAAAACGTACCCAACCTAACGCACTCAAGATGTCTTGGGAGAAGTTCCAAGAGCTATTCAACGACAAGTACTTTCTCTAGAGTATTCGTCACATGAAAGAAGTGGAGTTTATCAAATTGGAACAAAACAATATGACCGTGTCGCAATACGAGGCTAAATTTGCGGAGTTATCCCGGTTTGTATCCCATTTGGTCGATAATGAGGAGCGAATGACGCGAATGTTTTTAAGAGATTTAAAACTGGAGATACGTCAATATCTTATTTCTCATAAATTGTGTTTGTACTCAGATGTTGTAAATAGGGCTCAGTTATTGGAGCGCGGTAACGAGTCAACGCAACCAAGAGAAAGCAGCCGGCAACATGAAAATACCAGTGGTATCAGTCATCGAAATGGTGACAACAAACGTGGAGGGAATCAACATGCCAGAAATGGTAACCACTTCGGTGGTAATCATGGCCAAGACAGTAAAAATGAACATTTCAAGAAAAGGAGATTCAACAATGATGGAAGGACGTCAGCACCAGCACCCGGTTTTAAGGAAGGAGAACGACCACCTATCATATGCTTCAAATGCGGAGGGGAGGGACACATCAGTCCAAACTGCGCGATGCCATCCAAAGCATGTTATAATTGTGGAAGAGAAGGTCACTTAGCCCGATTTTGTCGTTCATCGAAGACAAGTTCAGCCAGGATGGAGGCACCAAAAGCCGTCCCAGAAAAGTCAAAGCCGGTAGTGCAAGGGAGAGCGTTTGTTGTGACCTCCCAGAAAGCAAGGAACCCGAATGAGGTCATCACGGGTAAGCTTATCATAAACTCTAGCGAATTCTATACCTTATTTGATACCGGTTCTACCCATTCTTTTATTTCTCCTACTTGCGCTCAATGATTAAATTTGACTCCGGAGAAATTAGACTTTGACTTATCTGTAGAAACTCCGTTGGGAGAAACCTTCATTACATCCACTGTTTATAAGTCTTGTTTGGTTCAAATCGGTACCCTCACATTACCTGTCGATCTTATTTCATTAAAAATACTTATATTTGACGTAATTCTAGGGATTGATTGGTTAACTACTCATCATGAAAAAATTGATTATTTTCGTAAGGTTGTTAGCTTTCATATTCCTAACCAATCTGTTATGCGAATTCAAGCCACCAAACTATTAAAATCAATCAATGTTATCTCAAGCCATAAAGCTATTCGTTTATTGAAAAACGGATGTCAAGCTTTCTTAGTTCATGTCACGGATCTAAACAAAAATACGTCAGTTTTGAATGATATTTCTATTGTTAATGAATTTCCCTAAAGAACTTCCTGGCCTACCCCCAGAGCGTGAAATTGAATTTTGTATCGACCTTGAACCTGGTACAAAACCTATTTCCAAAGCCCCATATCGAATGGCTCCTATCGAACTTCAGGAGTTAAAGACCCAACTACAGGAATTGTTAGACATCGGTTTCATTCGTCCTAGTAATTCTCCTTGGGGTGCTCCTGTTTTATTCGTGAAAAAGAAAGATGGGAGTATGCGACTTTGTATTGATTATCGGGAGTTGAATCATGTCACCATCAAAAATAGGTACCCATTGCCACGTATTGATGACTTGTTTGATTAGTTGCAATGAGCCAAATTCTTTTCAAAGATAGATCTTCGTTCAAGATATCACCATATGAAGATTAGAACCGATGACATTCCAAAGACGACTTTCAGAACTCGGTAGGGCATTATGAATTCCTAGTCATGTCCTTTGGATTGACTAATGCTCCTGCTGCCTTCATAGATATGATGAACCGAGTATTCAAGGAATATTTAGATCACTTTGTGGTCGTCTTTATTGATGACATCCTTATTTATTCCAAAAGCCGTGAAGATCATGAGCAACACTTGAGGCTGATACTCCAAAAGCTTCGTGAATACAAGCTTTATGCCAAGTTGAAGAAATGCGAGTTCTGGCTTGAGGAAGTAGCATTCCTTGGGCACGTGGTATCAAGTCATGGAATATTTGTTGACCTAGCAAAGATTGAAGCTATTCAAAGCTGGGAGCAACCTAAATCAAGTGACCAAAGCACGTAGCTTTTCGGCTTAAATTTGGTTATTATCGGAGATTCGTAGAAGGGTTTTCTCAATTGCTACTCCACTAACTCAGCTGACTCGGAAAAGATACAAAGTTCGGTTGGAGCGAGGAATGTGAGAAGAGTTTTCAAGAACTCAAGAGGAGACTCATTTCAAAGCACCTGTTCGACAATACCATCTAGTTCGGAGGGATTTGTCATCTACAGTGATGCTTCGGGCAAAGGGTTAGGATGTGTTCTCATGAAACATGAGAAAGTCATAGCCTATGCCTCACGACAACTCAAAGAATATGAGAGGAATTATCCTACTCATGATCTAGAGTTAGCAATTTGTTATCTTCGCACTAAAGATTTGGAGGCATTACTTGTATGGGGAGAAAGTGGAGATCTTTACGGATTATAAAAGCCTCAAATATTTCTTCACTCAAAAGGAACTTAACATGCGACAACGACGTTAGCTTGAACTGTTGAAAGATTATGATTATACCATCCAATACCATCCCGAAAAGTGAACGTGGTAGGCGGCGATTGAGTAGAAGATCATATGCGAATACGAGTAATATTGACAACACAAAAGCCCATTTTGTGTGACTTGCAAAGGATGAAGATAGAGTTAAAGACTCCAGGGACCCATGTGATGATGGCGAATATACAAGTAGAACCGACTTTAGTTGGTAAAGTTAAAGCTGCTCAAGCTACAGACCTGGAGCTGATGCGTATGAGGAAGAAAGTGCAAGAAGGTGCTATGCCGGAAGCAAAAATCGTTGAAGAAGGAATACTTCGAGTCAACTCTAGACTTTGTGTTCCTAATGACCCTGATTTAAATTATAAAATCATGATGGAGTCGCACAACACACCATTTGCAATCCATCTTGGGAGTACCAAAATGTATCGTGATCTTCGTCATACATTTTGGTGGAGCAATATGAAGAGAGAGATAGTATTTGTTTATCTCAAGGTGTCTAACTTGTCAACGAGTCAAGGCGGAGCATCAAGTACCAAAAGGTCCATTGCAACCACTTGAAATTCCAAAATGGAAGTGGGAGCACATCACCATGGATTTCGTTACCGGTCTTCCCAAAGTTTCTCAAGGCATAGATGCGATTTGGGTCATTGTTGATAGATTGACCAAGTCTGCTCATTTCTTACCGATACGAGAAACTTATACACTTGAACATCTTGCTCGTATGTACATAAACGAGGTTGTAAGATTGCATGGTATGCCAAGATCCATAGTTTTCGATCGAGACCCAAGATTCACTTTAAGATTTTGGGTTAGTTTACAAAAAGCTATGGGCACGGATTTACGATTTAGCTCGGCATATCATCCTCAGACGGACGGGCAGTCGGAGAGGACGATTCAAACTCTTGAAGATCTATTAAGACTCTGTGTCCTTGACTTGAAGGGAAGTTGTGACAAGTTCTTACCATTGGTGGAGTTTTCCTACAACAACAGTTATCAAGCAATTATTGGCATGGCTCCATTCGAAGCGTTGTATGGAAGAAAGTGTCATTCTCCAGTATGCTGGGATGAGGTGGGTGAAGCAACGTTGTTGGGACCAGAGTTGGTACGTATGACTACGGAAAAGATTCAAACGATCCGATAAACGTATAAAAACCTCACAAGATCGACAAAAGAGTTATGCTGATCTTCATCGAAAGGACGTGGATTCGATATAGGAGATCATGTGTTGTTACATGTTGCTCCATGGAAAGGAGTTACGAGATTCGGAAAGAGAGGAAAGCTCAATCCTCGATTCATCGGCCCATTTTTAATCCTTGATCGAGTAGGAACTGTGGCCTATAGACTCGTTTTACCGCCAAGTATGTCTCGTGTTCATAACGTTTTTCACATATCCATGTTACGTAAATATATGGAAGACCCGAACCACATTATTGAGTTAGAACCGGATGAAATAGCAGAAGATTTGATGTATGAAGAGGTTCATGTTCAAATCTTGGATAAGAAAGAACATATTCTACGCTCCAAGGTTATATCTCAAGTCAAAGTTTTGTGGAGAAACCACGATGTTGAGGAAATGACTTGGGAGTTAGAATCTGAAATGAAATCAAGGTATCCTTACCTCTTCAATATACCAAGTACGTACCCTAATTTCGAGGGCGAAATTTCATAAGAAGGGGAGATTGTAAAACCCCAACTTTTTGAATAAAGATGAATTTTTTATAAATATTATTTTTGAATATTATGGAGTGAAATTGATATAATGTTATAATTGTGGGTAATATTTATAAATTTTGCAAAGTACGCAAATTGTTATATAATATTCGATTGGTCGGGGAATATTCGTTTTAACAAGGAAAATTCGTACAACGGCACAGTCATTGGTGGATCCCACAACGGAATTATAAAGTTATTCGTACAATTGCAAAGTGCCTGCATAGTGTTTGCATAGTAAAATCGTTTATAAAGTTATTCATTTTATTAGATTATAAATAGAATATATTATATTTTATTTAAAAGATTTTGCTTTAAATATGGACCGTCAGATTAAAGTAAATCAATCTGGGCCGTTCATGAGTTAGTAACCATGCAGTCCATTTTTCTATATATAGAAGCTCATTCCTTCATTATTTTCTTACGAATTCACTAAAACTCTAGAGAGATAAACTATAGAGAGAAAGAAGAAAATATTCTGCTACTTCACTACTTATATATCTAGTACTCTTCTTCTTAAGGTAGAGAATATTATTTGTTGTACTCGTAAGGGGTGTTATTCTTTTGTATTCATTAAGAGAACTTATGTTATTCCATTCTTTATTATTCATTGGAATAACTCAGATATGCTGCTACCCTATACTTGGTGACATTCTTCTATTATTCCATCTTTACTATTCTATTGGAATATATCACATGCATGCGTCTTCACGTAGGACCGATTCCGCTTTTATTAACTGTTGGAATATCCCGTCGTGCATTTTTATGGGACTGGTTTAAATCCTTTTTATTATTATTCATTGGAATATCCTATCATGCATTTTACGCCTGGACCCGATTCCATCCTTATTAGTATTCTATCGAATAACATGTATGCATGGCACCGCATGCATGGTGATTTCGTTGTTATTCCATTCTTTATTATTCATTGGAACATCCCGCCGGTGTAATTTTGCGACGATTGGTTCCGTTATTTAGTATTCGTTGAATAACTCCGTCTATCGCAAGTACCGCATGCATGGTGATTTCTTTTGTTATTCCATTCTTTATTATACTAAGTTGATTAAAACTTTGACTTCTATACTCCATGAAATTAGTGGAATATCCTTGATATTTGCGCTTCATCCAGTATCTTTTCATGGAAATATTCTTCTGAGCATTCTTGAATTTTATTCTACAAAGCAGTATCATGTTGACAATTTTGACGTTATTGGTTCTTGGACAAATTAATTCTTGAACTTGTTTTATTGAATTCTTATATCATTGTCATCATCCTCATATTTTTATTTTTTGAAAGTCATCTGTGGCCTGTAGTGCATAGATGGACTTGGTATGATTATGACCAGGGATTATTCGGTGTAATCATGACCGTAATGTTACAAATGATGTGGTAAAAGTCCTCATTAGCCAGTAGTGCATTGATGGATAGTTGTTGGCATGATCATGACCATTAATGAATACACAAATATTCTTGGCCCGTAGTGTATGGATAATTGTGGTCGTGATACTAAAGAATATCTCGTCAGAGTGCGGGGGTGATTCGATGATGTGGATTATTTATTGTCGAGTCCCAAATGACAAAAGTGATGAAAAACCTTTTAAATCATAAAAGATAGTAGATTTTATTCTCTACTTGACTCTTTTAATGGATTGCTTGTTCCGCTGCAGTTAAACTTGATGTTTGTTATATTGTATCAGTTTAACATTGTTTAAGGCTAATGATATTTATCCTGCGTTATCTTAGTCATAATATTTCTTACTGGGCTAGTTGAGCTCACCCTTTCTTTCACTGTTCTCTTTAGGAAATGAGAATATAGCTAGAACGAGTCGGGGAACGGAGTGATGGTCCTAGATGGTGCATTATTAGTCCTCACTATTCTGTGAAATAGTGTAATAATAATTGTAATGAGGACTCCTTTTGAGTTTGTATACTCTCTAGTAGACAATATTTCTATTCAAACTCACAGTTTATGTTTTGTCGTATTGTACACAATAGTTGTATTATTAAGATATATTTGAATTTTGTACCATGTATCTGGCGACTCAAGATGGGTGATGTATACCTAATTTTGGGGGCGTCACACCTTACCACTAGCATGATCGCAGAGATGAGCGCTTATATTGATGAACATATGGTCACCATGCAGATGGCTGAAGATCTGTTGGGTCGTGTGGATATTCTCGTACAAGAGACCACAGCTTCACCTCCTTCTTCTGAGAAGGACGCCATGTTGGACTTGTTAGTTTGCATATACCCTGACTTGTAGATGAGCTTGTATTTACCTGCACAAACTAGCTTAGCCATTTTTTCATGTACAGTTTACATTGTATATATCAAGCAGCATTATATATATAGCAGGGAAATATATTTTTGATCACTTCCCTTTTAGATATGCTTTGCTACTTGCTTGATATTTTGCCTGATGTATTCTGAATTCTTCCTGGGTGGATGAACATTGAGTTGTCTCTAGACAGTTCAGAATGGATCATCGATATGTATGTATCCTTACCATCTTTGGTGTCTTGGGACTGGTTTCTGTATGGCAATGTGGGGAGGAGTGTGGCTTTCCTCTCTGAGATTGACCGCACCACAGATGGTCGCCAGTACTTCTATTTAGGAGAAGCCTAGTTAATTCCATCTCTTATGGATTGGTGTTGCTCTTCAAGGTATGACCGCAGCTTAGATGGTCGCCAAATCTCCTATTTGGGAGGAGTTCAGGTAATTCCATCCCTTCGTCCGGTCGAATGAAATGTAGTGGATTGAAGGATGATCACAGTACCAGTTGACAATGGTTTGTGTTTTGGTAGGGGGTGAGACCGAACCAAGAATGGATGCCTACGTACTCCTATTGAAGAGGAGATCAGGTATGCGTAGTTCTAACCTAGTGTAAGAGGTTCAACGCTGTATATGGCAGAAATGGTGTAGGAATGTTTTTGGTTGTTTTTGTTTTTGTAAGGGTAGAAATGTTCTTGTTGTTTTTGTTTTATTGCGACCAGGCCATGTAACATGGTTGCCTACGATCTCCTATTGAATAGAGATCGTCGTCTGGTAGAGTTCGCCTCGTATGAGTGGAAAAGCGTAATCCCATGTGCAGGTCAGAGTGCGGGGAGGAGAAAGTTTAATCCTAGGTTGAGGATAAATTGTAGGTAGGAGAAGTTTGATCCCATGTATGGGTAGCCAAACTGCAAACGCAAGAGGTTCAATCCGTAGTGGGATGATCTAAGTCGTAGGAACGCAGAGGAACCAGGCTGCTGGCTTGAAAAGTATAATTCCCTGAGGGGCAAAGTGTGAAAGAGTTTTATGTTGTAAAGGGTTAAAGAACCGTAATGACTGATGATCTGATGGTCCAACACCAGGGTGTTTGCTTGAGGGAAACTTCAGACATAGTACCATTTCACGGTGTCCGAGTTGATGAGATGTGGAAATTCATCGCCATCCATTTCTTATAATCTGAGAGCATCTCCTGTCAATACTTATTTGACAAAAAACGGGCCTTCCCAGTTAGGAGCGAATTTTCCCTTAGATTGATCTTGGTTGTCAAGGATCTTCTTCAAAACCAAGTCATGCTGTTTGAACTACCTTAGCCGGACTTTTTTTTTGTAGGATCTAGCGATCCTTTGTTGATATAATTGACAATGGAAGATAGCCGTGGTTCGCCTTTTGTCTTTTAGAGACAATTGGTGATACCTGTCTTGTACCCATTGGTCTTCATCCAGCTGAGCGTCTATCTACTCTCTGAGGGATTCCATTTTAACTTCTATGGGGAGCACTGCTTCCATCCCATAGGTTAATGCGTAGGGAGTTGCCCCAGTGGAAGTACGCATTGAGGTTCTGTAGGCTAACAGAGTAAGAGGCAATAGGTCAGGCCAATCTTTGTGGTTGGTGGACATATTTTGCATGATCTTCTTGATATTCTTGTTAGCCGCTTCAACAGCACCATTCATCTTTGGACGATAGATGACGGAGTTAAGATGCTTGATATGGAATTTACTGCATAATTCTTCCATCATTTTGTTGTTGAGGTTCTTGGCATTGTCTAACACAATCACCTCTGGTTGTCCATATCGACAAACGACATTGTTTCTGATGAAAGCAATGATGACTTCTTTAGTAACCTTGGGGAAGGAGGCTGCCTCTACCCACTTGGTGAATTAGTCGATCATGGTGAAGATAAATCGATGTCCATTACTGGCTTTAGGCTCAATGGGCTCGATAACATCCATTCCCCACATTGAGAAGGGCCAAGGTGAACTCATGTTGTGGAGTTCTCGTGGAGGGGCGTGTATAGCATTCCCATGAATCTGGCACTGATAGCATCTCCTGACGTGGTCATTGTAATCAGCTTTGAGAGATAGCCAGTAATGTCCTGACCAGAGGACTTTCTTGACAAGGAGGGGGCCACTCATGTGGGGGCCACAGACTCCGCCATGGATTTCATCCATAAGCCTTTGGGCTTGATCTTTGTCTAAACATCCGAGGAGACCTAGTCCCCGCATCTCTTTTGTAGAGCGATCTCCACTCGTGTAGAATTTCATAGCAAGTCGATGGATCCGCCTTTTCACGGTCTAAGCCGCTCATGTGTAGATCCATCTCGTAGATATTCCTTGATATGTCGATACCAAGGTCATTGGATGGGAGGTAGCTCATCTGATACTTCTCCAACGTAATTCCCATAGGCTGGGGCCTTGTGCAGGGAAATTGTGATGCTTAGCAAGTGTTCCTTGTCTGAGTGTTTCCTATGGGATCATTCTGGAGAAGGTGATTATAGCATAAGATGGTAGTGAGTTACAGACTCAATACCACAAAGGGGGGAAAGAATGAGAGCAAGAGAGAGGGACGAACCAAGGCAGAGAATGCCATCGGCAGTATGCCCAAAACGAAAAAATTTTAACTTCGAGAATACTGGAGTGGGACAAGGGGATCCTAAGTGTAGGATTAAGGTGTGTAAGACAGGTGGAAAGACTTATCTAGGAGTCTGTATGAAAAGGGGTTATAAGTACCTTTAAACATTAAAATAGAGGAAGAGGAAATAACTTTCGTTAAATTATATTCGTGAAAATTATTTCATGGATAATAGAAGTAAGTAGGTATCAGTAGATAAGTACTATTCATGTTGAGCGAATCTGAGGAAATTCTCGGTATGAATGGGTTGATTAACCATAGAGCTATAACCAATAGTTATAAGTAAAGTGTGAACCTTTAGTTTTTCTCAGAAAATCTAAGGTAGTAATTTACGGTAATAAAATACCACGACATTATTATTGTCGAACCATGACTCAAGTTAGGTTGGTGTTAAGGAAGAGGATGAGTTGTTACGGTTGCAAATCGACTATCGTAATAGGAGTAAGATAGCAGTTAAGGATAAATACCCATGGCCCAGGATTGATGATCTATTTGGTCAGTTGAGAGGGGCAAAGAATTTTTATAAAGATAGATATATGTATGGGGTATAGTCGGTTGGAAGTAAGGAAGAAGGAGGAGGTACCTAAGATGACGTTCAGAATTCGTTATGGTTATGACAAGTTTCTGGTTATGTCATTTAGGTTGATTAATGTGCGGAAGTAGGTTATTCTGTAAGGGGCGCCAATCAATTCGGTGGCCAATTTGATAGAGATATTTTGTGAGGTGCTATGGTTGAAGGTACCATTAGCGTCATAGGATTATTGAAGATGGTTAAATAAGACACTGTTGAAAGTAATATGCACAGAAGCCAATCATGTTTGATGATAAAGCATATACTTTGTAACAATCTTATTCATTTATTAATAAAAAGTATTAATTTATTAAAGGCTTTTAATTATCTACATGATGCTGTTTTATAATATGTGATAAACCCATAGTTTTAAGCAATGCTTTTAAAATAATGATGATGATCATTTTAATGAGATCTAAATTCTTTGAAAGCTTAAAACTAAAATAGTTTCCAATCATTGGATTACTAAATTGGGGATTAGTGAATCCGGATAGATTGGTACATACGTTGCTTGCTCATTGGATGAGGATGATTGATCTCATGATCATTTGTGTGGAGACACTAAAGCAAGTATGTAGGTGCTTATTAGAGAATAAGTTCAATCGAACGTGGCTCGCTAAGGAATACCTAATGGAGTTTTATTTGCTGTCAATAGGAATTCCTATAGTGATAGTAGTACAAGTGATCCTTGGACTTGAGATCATCATAGTATCTTGTGTGTATGATGAGTTATACTTTGACTTATTCCTTAAGACCCTTAGGGTATATCAAAGGGTATGCTTGGGTATAATAAGTTATACATGGAGATAATGTATGATCAATAAAGAATCTACCACTTCTAATAAAAGAAGAGAAATGTCCTATGTGATTCGATAAATGACAACCCAAAGAGTCCTCGGGTTAAGGCGTAATGAAATTAGAAAGGAGTTTCTAATTTGCATTATTTGAGTTGTGCATTTAAGGATCGAAATACATATAATTAAATAAAATAAGACTTCGACAAGAATTCCATGTCTTATATTTAATTGGGACATCAGTATGGTGGAAGGATTGAATTGCACGGTAACTATTTACTCAAAGGTTCTTTAATGATTAATGTTGAAATCTATATTATCTCGGAAAGTCACGATCGCTAGGAGGCTTATCCCTATAGTAGAATAAATATTATTTATTTAAATAAATTAATTATTTAATTTATTTATTTAAATAAGATTAGAATTGTTCTAATTGATTTATTCTGTAGGTTTAATATGGAGAACCTAAAGGGTCACACCATAAAAGGAAGAATAATTATTTAAGAAGTTAATGGCATAATCGTAATAATATGTTAAGTATATTTAATTTAATCTATGGTGATAGAATAAATTAAATAGCTTAATATTTATTATTTAATATTTTAGAAATATTAAATATAAATTAATAAGAGGAGTCTTATTAATATTATTACAATTATTATTATTTTAATTTCTAAAAGAGTTTAGGAATTAATTTAATATAAGTATTCTCATTTATTCCTAATTGGATTAGGAAGGAAAATTAGTTAAAGGAGTTTAATTAATTATCCCTAATAAGATTAGGAGCTTAATTAATTAAAAAAATTTAATTAATTAAATAAATCCCAACTGGACTCGGGTTCCGTCTTTTATCATTCTCGTTGGAATATCCTATCTCAGTGTTTTACACCGGATCCGGGTTCCATCTTTATTATTACGTTGGAACATCGCCGATTGTGAATTTCACCGACTCGTTCCGTTATTATTATTCGTTGAATAACTCTGTCTGCATGCAAGCACCGCATGCATGGTGATTTCTTTTGTTATTCCATTCTTTATTATACCCAAATTGGTTAAAACTTTCGACTTCTATACTCCATGAAATTAGTAGAATATCCTCGATATTTCGTTTCATCCAAAGATCTTTTCATGGAAATATTCTTCCCGATCATTCTTGAATTTTACTTCACTTAAACAAAGATCATGTCGACAATTTGGACGTTAATAATTCATGGATTAAATAATTCTTGAACTTGTTTTATTGAATTATTATGTCATTGTCATCATCCTCATGTTATATTATGTTATCTTTCGCTTACGTGCATAGATGAACTTAGTATGATTATGACCAGGATCATTCGGTATAATCATGACTTGATATAAATGATGTGACAAAAGTCCTCGGGCCTCTGTAATGCAAATGATGGATAGTTTTTGGTATGATTATGACCGGGGTGATTCTAAGATAGTCATGACCATTGATAATTTGATGAAAATCCTTGACCGTGGTATGTGGATGATTAAGATGTGGTGGTTTATTTATTGCTTAAGTCTCAAATGATAAAAATTGATGAAAACCTTTAAAACCTAAAAGATAGTAGACTTTTATTCTCTACTTGACTCTTTTAATGGATTGCTTATTCACCGCAGCTTAAACCGGTTGTCTATTGTATTTTATCGGTTTAACACTGTTGAAGGCTAATGATAATTTATTCTCGCATTATCTTAGTCATAATATTTCTTCTTGGGCTAGTTGAGCTCACCCTTTCTTTCTTTTTCTTCGTGAAATGAGAACATAGTCGGGACTTAGCTCTGGGAACGTAAGTAATGGTCCAGAGGATAACATTAGTAGTCCTCACTATTCTCGTGAAATAGTGTGATAATAGTTGTAATGAGGACTCCTTTTGAGTTTGTATAATATCTAGTAGACAATATTTGTATTCAAACTCACGCTTTATGTCGTATTGCATACCTACGCTTATATTAGTAAGTTGTATTTGAATTTATGTACCATGTAAGTGGCGACCCAAGATGGGTGACGATATAACCTAATTTTTGGGGGCGCCACAATACGGGTGGCTAACGTTGATCAAAGGAAGGAACAAAACCCGGTGGATTCAAGTTGAACGAAAGGATTTGGAGGTGAACTTGTACCGAGGAAGCTCGATCTTCAAGGGTATGATTTTATTCTTTATCTTTTCGTTTAATTAATAATTATGCATAAAGGGTGATCCGGGTATATGGTTTGTAAAATTTTTAAACTCTGATTTTACACGTTTCCGCATTATTTATGCAATTTGATTGCGCCCATGAATATTACAAACCTAACAACTGTATTATCTTTATCATATGATACGGGGAATTTTGTAGTGTATCTCGATGTTCGCATAGATGACATGATTGCGTGCTCTTATAGCATGGCAATGTCATTGTGTATGCATCACGCCAGTTAGAGGATTATGAGGAGGTCTATCCTACTTGTGATCTATAATTGGCAGCAGTAGTTTTTGAATTAAAAATATGAAGATAGTATTTATACGGAGAGAAGCGTGAGATATACAAGGACTCTAAGAGTCTGAAATATATCTCCCCACAGAAGAGTTGAATATGTAGTAGAGAGAGGACTGTGATATCTTATATCATTTAGGGAAGGTAAATGTTGTAGCCGACGCGTTAAGTAGGAGGGGTAGGGAAAGCTATCGATGCTAACGACTCAGAAGGAGTTAATAACGGAAATGGTAAGATCAGAGTTAGGAGTTAAATTACGAAATGAAGGGGTAGAATTGTTATTTAAAATGTAGACTCAATGCACGATAATGAAACGAGTTAATGAAGTACAACTAATTAAGGAGGAATGTAAGCAAATGAAGAAGATGAGGTAGGATAAGTAGAAGACTAAGTATAGTCTTATTTTGAGGGAGGAATTTGAGTTCCAAATAAGTTTAACGTTAAAAGAAGAGCTAATAAAAGGAAGATATCGTAATGTGTTATTAAGTGTTTAACATCCAACTCAAATTGTTAACAGGAAGTGATAAGTCATGTGTGAAAAGATAATACCTTCGATGAAGGTGAAATGGAAGAACCCCAATGTCGAAGAAGCATTGTGGGAAATAGAGATTAAAATAAAGGAAAATTATCCTCTGTGGTGTAGGTATTATTAGCGAGATTTTGGGGACAGAATCCTTATAAGGAGGGAAGAGTGTAACTCCCCGAGAAAATCGGATTTTTGAGAATTAAATTTTTATTTTTATTAAATGAATTTAATTAATTATTTATGGAGCAAGCTAATCGAAGGTCGTTCTCTGACCTAGAAATGTCAGAACATCGTAGGATTTTGGCTACGTGGTAGAATTAAAGTGTTTGAATTTCCAAGACGAAAATAAAAGCTTTCCGAGAAATTTTCTGAAAAACACTATTCACGCATTTCTGCTCGGGAATTATTTTTGAACTTCCGAGAAATATGTAACGATAGAATATCGAGGTGAGATGGAATATCCAATAATATTTCAGTTATGGAAAACGTAATATTTCGCCTGTGGACTTAAAAACCTAACGTTTAAGGAAAATGATTTACGAAGAGGAAATGTAATGCGATTAATGAAATAAAACAATGAGCGTATAATACGAGGTATTATACGAAGTAATGAATATGAGTATGATACGAGGTATTATACGAATATGTATGTATGATAGTATATTGTATATGTTGAATGGTATGCGAGAGGAATATGAGATGAATACGCAATTATACGTTATAAGGCTTTAAGCCAAAAGAAAGGAACTTGTAGGATTTGTTAAGCATTATGTTAGGCCAAGTATGGAAATGGTTAAGTCCAATATAAATTAATGTGCAAGCCCAAATGATTAAGCTAAGATTAATTAAGCTAAGACCCAAAGTAAATATCCAATGGGTAAGAACCATGGAGCAACCCATGGGTGATTCAAAGTGATGAGCAAGTAACTTAGTGGCTAAGTTATGTGATTAGCAAGTAGCTTAATAGTTAAGTAAGTGTGGTGGACAAGCAAAGTACCTTTATGTGATGAACAAGTAGACTTAAGGATTAAGCAAAGAATAAGTTAAGAAAACTTAATGGCTAAGTGTTGTGATGATCAAGTATATGTGGGGAGAAAGTTTACTTGATTAATAAGCTAGGAATAGTAAGGAGGTGGAGTGGCCTTATGACCATTATACCCTCATCTAGGATTTCCTATAAATAGCAAGCTTGCCTTTCATTTTGTGTGTTGTTCATTTCATCCCACTTATAAGTTGAGAGCTTATTGGGTAGAGAGAATAAGCACATATAAAGCTAGACTTCCTTTGTTAGATTTTCCACCAATAACTTATAGCTTATTGGTTAGAGAGAGTAAATGAGAATAAGCTAGCAAGTTAACCTTTGAAGTTCAAGAATCAAGAAGGAGATTAAAGATTTACCAAGTGTTATTCAAAAGTAAGTGATCTTAAACCATGTTTCTTTCTCTCTTCCATTGATAGAGAAGGGGGTATTGGTAGAACTAGCATGCTAAGGAAGGGTAAGAATGAATGGTTAATGGACTTAAGCCGTAATAAGTCATGAATAAGTCATTTCTACTTATATAAGTTATGAACTTATGAAGATCTTGTAAGAACTTGTCATGTGATAATGGTGATGAAGTTAGTAGGAACTTAATAAAAAATTGAATGAACTTGTAACATGTTTACATTAATGGCACTAGTATGATAAGAAGATGTAAGAATAATGATTAAAGGACTTAACTCATTAATAAGTCATATGAAAATAAGACATAAGTCATGAAATGGAAATATAAGTATTTTATACTTTAATAAGTTGCAAAATCATCAAGAATAGGTAATGACTTATCATGAATATAAGTTAACAAAGCATGTATGTCAAGATGATAGTATAATGGATTGAATCCAAGTGAAATGGTTTAAAATCTCAAGTAACTTGAAGTTTCACTTTTAATTCACACGATTAGATTTGACGATCGTCAATTCGTGAAATTTCTGGAATGGAAGTCAAATTTTGATATTGAGCTTGGAAACATTGGTTTTCAATGGAGACAAGTCGTATTTGTCATTATAGAGTTGCGGACTCAAAAATGGCTGGATTCTGACTTAGAACAAAGAAACGAGCGTTGAACATTCACGAACGTTTATCGTTTTTGTTAAAAAGGGACTAATAGGTGAAATTTTAGCAAATGAAGTCGAATAGATAAAATTCTTACATGAACGCATAGAGTACGTAATTTGTGAACCGTAGGCTCTTGAATGAGCCAATTCGGACTTATAACGAAGAAGTTACGAGTCCGGGAATCTCGCAAAGTTGAAAATCTGTCAAGACTATCTGTGGCTCAGAGTCCGCGCTGCGGCACGACTCCAAGCTTAAATGACCGGCACCGCAGCGCCAAAGTGAGCTTTAGACACTGCAAGCTCGCGCCGCAGCGCGATAGTTAACAAAGGGACTCGCGCCACAGTGCCGAGTCCGGTCACCAAGCCCTAATGGGCGACGCCGCAGCGTGACACAACAAAGGATCACCGGCGCCGCAGCGCCAGTGTTAAAAGCTAGACAAAAAAGAAATGTTTACAAGAAGAAGATGAAGGGAAATTGTTGAGTAACGAACTAATGAACTTAATTAAACATTATCAAGTCATAATTGAACCCCAAGTATGATCACTTAGGGTTAAAAGAAAGTCAATTGAAGATGAACGCAAAGGATATTCAATGTTAATACTTCACCAATGACGATCGAGTTTCGATTAATAACGTATGGACTTTAGTAAGCCGTGAGGAAGGATAATTAACTCGAGCCAAGATGTATTAATGAAATAATTTCACTTAAGTATAAGAAAACGAAGTTGGTAAGAATGATGTAAAAGAATGACGGAAAGCCGGAACCCATAATAACAAATCTAATATGGGATTAGATTGAGAAGTAGGGTAAGATTCTTTAGGAACTATGTATGTTCATTCCTAATGTGGTATGTTATGTGATTATGTATTGTAGAGACTGTAAAGACTCAAAGGAAACATAATTGTACTGTAGCAGACGCTGAAGGCAAGTTTTTCTTAAACGTTTGTCCAACCTTCGTGTTAGCTAGGTTTTCAAATGATTCAAGTTATGAGATGCATGTATGGTTTTAAAGAAAGAGTCGATGCCAGTTTTAGCTCGGCTAGACTAATCGTAATAGATTGATTGAACTGTTTACAAGTCTTTCAATATAGAATTTCTAACGCTATCCTACGCCAACTAATTGGTACGGATTCAAGGTAAGTGTGAATATGAATAAACAAATGTATTTTAATCGAGTATTCGATGGGCACGTGAGGTTGCCACAACTTAAACGTACAAACGTTTAATGGATGTAGTGTTGATCAACATAGAGTACTATATGCTGATCACCTAGAAGTGCTCATAAGCTATGCCGGACTTACGGACTTCGTGCCGGGTTGTCCTTTTCAAAGAAACTATAAGACGTTCACGTCTTGAACCAGAATTGATGAATATTGTTATTGTAAAATGTTTTGAAGGAAAAAGGAAAGCTATTTTGAAGTATTGATAGTACTTCATAACTATCATCCAGTTATTGAAGATATACGATTCCTATGTTTCAAGCATGCTTTTAAAAATTAAATTGTTGTACTTCCTGAGCTTGTTATGATCACTCTTGCTTGAACCATATGAATGCATCTTAGACCGAATGGACCGAAGGATTCTACAAGGATAAAGAGAAGGCTAAAGTGAATGTGTAGATTGCCTATGTAATAGTATAGGTTTGTAATGATAATATTTGATATTATGACAAGAACAAATGTAACGGTTATAAAGAACCTGGGGAATGGTAGTATTGTTTTGGAATATATATAAGACATATTCGTTCTTTTAAGGCATTTCAATTGAATGTTTGTGTGAACTGTAGCACCGTGGAGCACCATATGTCGGGTTGAAAGAGACCCGGATTTGGGGGCGTCACAGGTTGTGTGACCATGGAGGTAATGTTGTAACCTCATGGAAGCCCATGCTAAAGAACAACAAGTCTTCTCAATCAGAGTGTACTTGTGTTCACTGCTGCTGAATCTTTTGTTGAGGTAATAGATAGCTCGTTCTTGGCCTCTATCATCCTTTTGTCCTAACATGCAACCCATGGCGTTGTCACTTATGGACAGGTACATAAATAGGGGAACATCATCCCTGGGTGGTACCAACACGGGAGCTTTGACTAGCTGTTTCTTGATTGTGAGGAAGGCACTTTGACACTCATCATTCCATTTCATGGAGAAGTTCTTCCTTAATAGCTTGAAGATTGGCTCACAGGTTGCTATGAGTTGAGAGATAAACCTGCTGATGAAGTTGATTCTTCCCAAAAATCCCTGTATTTCCTTTTCTGTCTGAGGAATGGGCATTTCCGTGATGGCTTGGATTTTGGCAGGATCCAGCTCAATCCCTTTGTGGCTGACTAGAAATCCTAGCAACTTACCTGATTTAACTCCAAAGGCGCATTTAGCTGGATTCAACTTCAAGTTGTATTTACGCAGCCTGTTGAACAACTTTTTGAGATGGTCTATATGGTCATTCTCCTTCCGGGATTTGACAATGATGTCATCCACGTAGATCTCGATCTCTTTGTACATTAAGTCGTGGAAAAGAGCCATCATAGCTCGTTGATAGGTGGCTCCGTCATTGGTGAGACCGAATGATAACCGTCTATAGCAAAAGGTTCCCCGAGGTGTGATGAAAGCAGTTTTCTCACGATCTTCCTCAGCAACCATGATCTGATGGTACCCTACAAAGCAATCAGCAAAGGAGTACATGTCTATTGAGTAGTATTGTCAATGAGAATGTGGATAAATGGCACGGGAAAGCTATCTTTTAAGCAAGCTTTGTTCAAGTCCCGGTAATCCACGCAAACTCATACCTTCCCTCCGGGTTTAGGCACGGGAACAATGTTGGATATCCACTCAGGATATGTAGACACCATGATGATGACAGCTTGAAATTGTTTCACAATTTCTTCTTTCACCTTTAAACTCCACTCAGGTTTCAATCGCCTGAGCTTTTGCTTGACTGGCTTAAATCCCTCTTTAATGGGAAGGCGATGAAGAACAATGTCAGTGGACAAACCCACCATGTCTTCATGAGACCATGCAAACACATCCTGAAATTGGGTTAATAGCGTAACCATGTCATTCCTTTGGCTTGGGGTAAGGTCTGAACCAATCTGGATTAACTTAGGGCTTTCTAAGGTTCCGAGATTGAAAGAAGTGGTTTGATCAAGGTTGGGTTTAGGTTTGTCTTTGACCTATTCTTGAATTTCTGGAGGCACCTCAATGTCATCCTGTATTTTCATCAAGGCTGAATTCATCTCTACATCAAAGGTACAATCCTTGTGGAGAAGAGGCATCAGACGCTAAAGTACAGCACATCTAAATTCAGAGTCTTGAAACAAAATATGGTTTCACTTAGTATATATGAAATGTGTTGATCATACACAGTGTTAGCATATACTGATAAAATAAACTGCTAATACTGTACAGAAAAGTAAGCAGTTATTATATCTACAGGGCAGAAAGAGTTTCGCCCGGTTTACCCTTGACGACCAATGCAAGGAGTGCTGTTTCAATTGGCAAGGGTAAATTTCGGGTGGACCGCAGCGATGGAGGGATTGTCATTGTCCTCCCTATCTCGAATGATGGCCATTACATCTGGGCAATCATCGTCTGGGGTGTATCTGTTGGTATGTTCGTCATGAAGGATGATGCGTATGCCTGACATCATTCGGATAACGTCTTGTTTAATTCTTCGTTCCTCCTCTTCCACTGCTGGATTTTGAACAAAGACTTCTTTCTCCTTCACCAGTACTGGCTTGGGAAATAGCATAGCCATTATATTGGCTAGCACCTTTATAGGAGGTTTTGCGGACTCAGAGTTTGAAGGCGAAGATAAATGCCGCATGGTTGAAGCTGAAGGAATCTGCTGATGCTTATGAGGATTCCTGTTACTAGAACTGGCAGAGTAGCCTAGCCCAGCTGTACCAGTTTGACAGATAATTTGGATGGGGTATTTGATACCCTGATGATTTTTACCCAACCCTTGTCCTGGCTGATGACACAAGGATATCATTTCTTGAGTAGCTGCCATCACTTCATCAGAAATCTTGGGTGTGAGAGGTGGCATTCCAATAGCATGGTATTGGATATTGCTTACTTCCAAGGCATGAAAACTGACCGGTTCAATATCTAAATTAGCGTTGATGAATGGCATGTCCCCGTGTTGAGGACATTCTGGTTTAGCGTTGACCGTGACCAGGCTATTGTTGATAAAGTATTTCAACTGTTGGTGAAGAGTGGAGGGGACTGCCCCAGCCATATGGATCCAAGGTCATCCCAAGAGCAGGTTGTATCTCGAATCTATCTTGAGTACATGGAAAGATACGCAGAATGTATGGGGACCAATTTCGATTGGCAGTTCAATTACTCCGATTGAATTCTGACGGGCTCCATTAAAAGCTTTGATGATAGTATGGCAACTCCAAATTTGGTTGAGATTGATATTCATCTTCACCAAGGTAACATATGGAAAGATATTAAGAGATGAACCTCCATCTATCAAGACTCCAGCTAGCATGTATCCGAAAGATAAGACCGCAATGTGCAACGACTTGCAATAATCGGTCCCCTCGGGCGGTATGTCATCATCAGTAAAGGATATCACATTGTTGTTAAAAATGTGATCAACCAGATGTTGAAATTTTTACGTATCAACTGATGTCGGTAGATAGGCTTCTTCTAAAACCTTCAACAAAACCTTTATGTGATTCTCGGAAGTTAGGACCAAGTCCATAATTGATATTTATTGTGGAGCTTCTTTTAAGCTTAAAACCACTTTGGCTTCGTGATGACCCATAGTGCGGAGGAATTTTTCAATCTTCTCCATGGGTATTTTCCCCTTTGATTTGGTGGTAGACTTCATCACCCATTGGGGAAGATACAGTGGATTTTCCTTCGACGCTGCAGCAGTGGTATGTGAGGTGGATCTTTCACCTTCTCCATAATTCCACGGAACCTTGCGCAAGCTAACAATAGGATATTGTGCTCTATACGGCAAGTTGATTGGCTCGGGAGCGGCCACTTTCAAAGGATTGTTGCTTCCTTTGAGCTGGATTATTGGCATTGTGAGTAATCTGTTAGCCCCATCATTTTTAGTGGATATGACTGCTACCACACTCTTCCACTTAGTAGGATCTGCATTCTCACTTGCACGTAACACAAAAGATTATCGTCTGCTAAAAAGTGTGACACCCTTTGTCAATTAGATTTTGGATAAGTATGAGTGCCCAACATTCTTCCGTGATGTGACCACGAGGACGGGAGTGATATTGACATACTCCATCGTAATTATACCGTCTGAGAACGGGGTTGATTGGAGGTAGAAGGAACTGATCCTTCCTTCATTGATTAACATCTCAAGGATTTCCTCCATAGGTTGGCCCAAATAGGTGAATTCCCTTTTGTTGGCAAAATCCCGACAGGCTTTGGCATTTGTTCTCTTTGTCACTTTGTCTTCCAGTATTTCATTTTCTGAAAGTGACTAGGGAACATTCATGACAAGAGGTAGAAGACTGGCATGCTCCTGGTTGATTAATTGAGGAGTCACTTGATGCTGATAAGTCACCAATTCTGCCAATTGTTCAATTTGCTTGCCTAAAGCTTTTATCTTTCGTTCTATTGTGAACTGAAACTTGGCATAATCCCATTTGTCATCACCGTCTTTGAGGGTCTGGGAGGATTCATAGTTGAAATTGGAATTCTGTCCATTACTCCAATTGATCATGTTGACCTCTTCTTCTTTGTGTTGAGGAAGAGGGTTGTCTTAAATGTGAGGCTGATCTGGTTTGGTGACCACTATCTCACCGTTGTCTATCAGATCTTGGATCTTGTGTTTCAAGGCCCAACAATCTTAAGTATCATATCTAGGTGCCCCGACATGATAAGCACATTTCTGAACAGCATTGAAACCCCGTCCATTAGGGCTGGCTGGTGGAAGAAGATGCGTAATTTTTATCTGTGTTGTCAGAAGAGTAAGAATGTTCTCGAGGGTGTCCCCTAAGGGTGTGAACACTCAAGGGCGTTTGACTTCTCCACCTTTTGGTATTGGAGGGTTCGCAGACTGTGCTTGAAAGGGAGTGTAGTTTCTCCTTTGAATAAGCATGTTCTGACTGCCTTTTTAACTCTGTAGTATCAAGGAAACATCTTCCTCTTTCTTTTTATGGACCCTACGGGGTTGTTTCCATAATTTTGGATCGGATGTGATCAAAGAATGCCTTTAAGGGCGCCTAGGTCTTGAATCTTTTCAGACTTCAAACCCATCTCAAACCATCTCCCCATGTTTGACCATTTTAGAAAATGGTTTGCCGATGCTTGAAGCTAAAACTCTTTTAGAGAATGGAGCTTCTTGTATGTTCATGAAAGTCATGACCATCTCGATTACATCATGGAAGGACTAACTTGGGCGTACCAGCGTCTCCACCTTTGAGCATACTCTCCGAAAGACTCGTTAGATCAAGCTTTGATCTTGGTAATTTGATACCGATCAGAGCCATCCGAGATTGAAAGTTGTATTGAGTGAGGAAAGCATGTGCTAGCTTTTCCCAACTATGGATCTTTGAGTTGTCTAATCTTGTGTGTACCACGAAGCGGGCTTCTTGATTAGACTTTTTGGAATAATTGCATTCGAAGTTTTTCGTCCTCCCTGATAAGATCCAAGTTCTCCAATAAACACCTTTAAATGTGTGTAAGGATCTCCTAACCCGTCATATTTTTCAAAGTCAGGAGTTTTAAACATTTCTGGATAATAAACACCAGGGAAAATGCAAAGATCAGCATATGAAACACTCCCGTGTGTTCCAATTCCTTTGATAGCACGAAGGGTCTCTTCCATTTGGAGGACTTTCTTTTTGATGTCACCGGTTCGGATCTCCGAGTGGGATGGGCAAGATCATGTGTTTTGTTGGTCGATCCAATGCGCAGCCTGTATTATAATGACCTGGTTTCCCCCTTGTGTAGAGGATTCAGTATGCACTAGTATTTTTGGACCCTGATTGGACTGGTGTAGTTCTTTGAGTAGAACAGCCAAATCTATAATTTGTTTGCTTAATTCGTCGAATTCTTTGCGAGAAACTAGATTATGTTCAGTCTGGTCAGATGACGACATGATTGACTATAGGCCTGTAACCTTTTTGGATTTTGACCGGGTAGTAGGTGTTGGGTAAAATCTAGTTACGCACAACACACAAGTATACGCGGTCAACAAGTAATAAAGTGAAAGTAGAGTATCGTTCCCACGAGGAATTGTTTAATAAAAATCACCAAGTACTAACCCGTAACCAACTCAATCTTATTTAAACGAATGAATTTCAATTTATAATTAAACTAATTCTAATTACCACTAGTTAAATTAAGATTACAGAGATTTAAGATCACAACTTCACTTATTGCTTCATTTAAGTTAACACACTTCTCATCAATTATTTTCTATCATGAATTGTTAATCAAAAACACTAAAGCAGATAAAACCATCTCTCGATGCATAATACGTATTCTCACTTAAATCCACAGATGATAGAATCAAGCAAGACACCCTAATTAACTAATCCACTATATCTCTATGTGAATTACAATTAAAAAGGATTTAAAGCACAAGTTCTCTATAAGATTACATATGGCGTAAAGGCATATCTCTATCCTAAACACGGATCATGAATTCCATCTATGTAGAAATCACAAACACAAGCTATCATGATAAGATCTAAATCAATACTTCATCTCTCGAGTTCATATAAATTATCACGATAATTGATGGCAAATCAATTAAACAATTAAGTCCAAATCACAATAGACAATCCTCATAATAGAACATAATAATTGATAGTGAAGCATATTAAAATAAACTACACAATAAGATCCATTGTAATCTCAAATAAAGAATTAGTTCATTATTATTTAATTAAAACTAAGAATCCACAATTGAATAATCATTAAAAGTTAAAGATAAGAGTAGAGTAAAGAATAAATCTGTTGTCAGCAAATTTTCATCTTCCACAAGCTTCTGCTCTTAATCTTCAATGGTGTCCAAGTTGCTTCAATTTACCATTCTAATCTAATCTAGGGTTCCTAATCTAAGAAAGAAAGTAAAGAATTTAAGTTAATAAAAATCTATCCCAAGAAGGATTTAATGGAGTCTTAGAACTAGCCTCCCAATCCAAGTTAAACTCAAGTATTTAGAGTTCTAATGGACACCCTAGCAAGTTAGGCAACTAAGAATCCTATTCTAGCTCAAATTGGACACCAAATAACCCAAAACAACTCTTTTCTCGCCGCCTAGCGCGCCCCGAGCCATCCCCGAGTCATTCTGGGCGCGGTCCGCGCTCCAGTGGCAGCGTTTCTGGTGGCCTAGCGCGCCCCTAGCGCGGTCCGCGCTACTCTGTTTTCTGCTGCGACGTCCTTTGGTAAAACACGTATAACTTTTGATCCGCTTGGAGTTATGGGTCCTGCCACCTATCAAATCAAAGATATCGACGAGATCTACAACTTTTATGCTTTGAGAAGGGACGGATTCGGATTGGATCATGGCGGAAATCGGGCTTGAAGTAGATGCTATGTAAATGGCAAGCATGACAACTCTTAGCTTTGATCTTCATTGATAAAAAGGCCATAACTCTCACATCCGAACTCCAATTGGGATGATTCAAGATGTTCCGGAAAGCTAAGAAGTAGACCATAAAATCCAAGTTCTAAGCCAAGAACATGCATCCCACTTGGTGTTCAAAGTCCTTCAATCTTCCTTTCTTGCATTTGCTTGCATATTTTGGTCCAAAAGATGTTCAATTGCTTTCCCTTGCTTCTTCATGCCAATGTCGTGTCATCGCCTACAAAATAACATAAAATGTATGAAAAGTAACTAAGAAACATAGGTTTAAGAAACTAATTCAAGTAATAGATACCGGATAAGTAGGTATAAAACATACTTATCAAATACCCCCAAACTTAAACCTTTGCTTGTCATCAAGCAAAAACACAAAACAATAATGCAATGCAATGCAACTAATCTACATGCCTATGAATCCAGCAGTAATGACATAAACAAGTCTATTCAACCGGCCTTAAAGAAATCAAGTAAACATGATAATACATCATATCAAAACAAATCATTAACTTCTCAATCAATCATCAAATCTTAGACGGTTATCACTAATATAGTGTGTGTGTACTCCACAACAATGTTAACTGATATAAAATCAAATTTAACACATAACAAGTCTCTTCGAAGGCATCATACAGTGTAAACTCAAAAAATCCAAAAACAAGCTAGATCCAACTAAAATTAAACAATTACCAATATCGAGGGTCAACATGGGATACTTATGCTTCAT
The DNA here is from genome assembly GCA_020205615.1 of Panax quinquefolius. Lineage (NCBI taxonomy): Eukaryota > Viridiplantae > Streptophyta > Magnoliopsida > Apiales > Araliaceae > Panax > Panax quinquefolius. The sequence goes on from CM035172.1 coordinate 67,121,652, forward strand.
TTTTCATCTACGGAGGCTTTTTGCTCTTATTTCGTTTTATTTCTTCTTCTTTTTTTTTTCTCTTTTTTTTCACATAGTGAGTGCGTTTTACGCTCCATCTCACGCCTGTGTTTATGGGGAGTGCATTTCACGCTTCTTCTCGACCCACCACAGGACTCAATTTATTCAACTCAATATCTTTTTTTCTTTTGTTTTTCTTTTCTTAGAAGCTTATATACCCCACTTTTTCCCCCAAACTTAGGTTCTTGCCTAATTCTTCGTCTTCACTGCCTATCCTTGTCATTCTCTTATTTAAACTAGCATTATCCTTTAGAGATCCTTTATGTATCAATTTAAACTCAATCATTCAACAAATTGTTTTTACTGTGCTATCCTTATTATACCAGTTTCATACAGAAAAAGACTCAATTCCTAACAGGAAATCACATCAAAGCTCTAATAATCAAGGTTATCCTTGTCTACCTAATTCCAATCTCATCATTGGCCAAAACAAACTGTAAATATCAAACAACTGGACTTATGCAAGATGTACTAAATGCTATGTAAACATAGTAAACTAACTACTAATTTTTCAATTTTTCAAAAAAAAAATTCAAGAATGCAAAAGCTAAATGTAACTATACGAACTACAATGTAAATAACTAACTATATGCAATACGACACTAAAATGCCCCCAAACTTAAACTAGACATTGTTCTCAATGGCTAAGATAGGAAAAATTAAAAGAGAGGACTTCCCTGAAAATAAAGCATTTTCCTCCTTGTTTGCTAAATCTGAAGAATAGGCCAGACACATTGGAATAGATCGGGAACCATACTTGAGTTGGACTTGACTAACCTGTGAATATGATAGAAGCAAGCTTGTTAGATCCTCAGATATGCAAATTTATTAACTAATAATATAAAACCTAATAAAAACTATAAATAAAAATTAAACTTGGGTTGCCTCCCAATAAGCGCTTGATTTATAGTCCTTCAGCCAGACTTTTTCTAGTCAACGCTATCCAATTCCTCTTTGAAAGTTGAGGAATCCTCCATCCATCAGTAGAAAATAATCCTTTGGGAGGTTCCCACAAGCGATGGCCATAGCATCAAAGTCACCTAGCATGCTCTGACTTGGTATAATCTCCATGAAGAAGGGCAAATAACTAGGTGTTATCTCCATTGTGTTTGTGATCATATTTGGGCATGAAAGTGTGTCAAACACAATGGGCTCTTCGTCTATCTTCTCTTTCTCGTCCCACCACGGCTTCGTTGTTGCACTCGCTCTTATGTCATAAAGAGCTTCGCCGACGACATGACTACCAAGTGGGCACGATTTTCCAAATCTAACTGGACCCTTGATCTTTGACGGAGAAGGAACTTGGGGCACTAATAACATCGACTCATCCTCGTTGGTATTCATAGTTAGTTCTTCACCGACCTTATTTTCATTATCCTCACTTGTCTCCTCTTTTTCAACATCTCGTGTCTCATCCAGTTGTAGATTTGGCTTGGGCACTTCATCAATCTCAGAATCCTCGTCATAACACCAATTATTTTGAGGACAGTTGTTCAAGGCTTTGAACATTTGATCCATCTGGTTCTGCAGATTTTGAATTGATATCTCTTGATTTTGAATTGACCGCTCTTGATTAATCCTCCTCTCCTCGTTTGATGTTATGAACTTGGATAATAATTCCCCCAGCCGTGAATTTTCTGTTTCAGTCTCGGAAGCCATATATTGAGGACCAATGTTTGAAGTAATGTTGAGTTGTTCCATCTGGTTCTGAAAATTGAAGCTCGATATTTCTTGACTCATCATCCTCACCTGGTCTGCTATGCCCTTCAATATTACATCCATCGGATTTGGCTTTTCTTCTTGTGGCAATGGAGGTGGACATGAAAATTTCGGTGTGTATGATTGATTTGGAGCGTAGTATTGGTCTTCATAATTGTAGCTCCACGATTTAATCCGGTGATACCCCCAAACTTGATGATAATTAGCATATGTATAATCGTTGAGGTATTCACCACCGTGTTGTCTTGGCCCAAAACTAACGGTGCATTGATGACTCGGATGATTACCAGCACAATAATTGCACGTAACCGCCACACTTTGACGACGTTGTGCTGCAAAAGCGTCTAACCTCCTCGAAAGTGTCTCAATCTGTGCTGATAATGCAGAAAGTGTCACGGGTCCATCAATCTCTACTCCCCTTGGCTGAGTCATTCTTGTATACGGCCATTGATAATTAAATTACGTCATGGTATCTGAAAAGAAAGAAATATAGGAAGAGAATTAAAAATAAAAATAAAAATGTTTAAATTAAGACTAATTTGATTGAAATTAATATTGGTAAATATTATATTAACTAATTCCCCAGCAACGGCGCCAAAAACTTGTTGGGTAAAATCTAGTTACGCACAACACACAAGTATACGCGGTCAACAAGTAATAAAGGGAAATTAGAGTATCGTTCCCACGAGGAATTGTTTAATAAAAATCACCAAGTACTAACCCGTAACCAACTCAATCTTATTTAAACGAAAGAATTTCAATTTATAATTAAACTAATTCTAATTACCACTAGTTAAATTAAGATTACGGAGATTTAAGATCACAACTTCACTTATTGCTTTATTTAAGTTAACACACTTCTCATCAATTATTTTCTATAATGAATTGTTAATCAAAAACACTAAAGCAGATAAAACCATCTCTCGATGCATAATACCCATTCTCACTTAAATCCACAGATGATAGAATCAAGCAAGACACCCTAATTAACTAATCCACTATATCTCTATGTGAATTACAATTAAAAAGGATTTAAAGCACAAGTTCTCTATAAGATTACATATGGCGTAAAGGCATATCTCTATCCTAAACACGAATCATGAATTCCATCTATGTAGAAATCACAAACACATGCTATCATGATAAGATCTAAATCAATACTTCATCTCTCGAGTTCATATAAATTATCACAGTAATTGATGGCAAATCAATTAAATAATTAAGTCCAAATCACAATAGACAATCCTCATAATAGAACATAATAATTGATAGTGAAGCATATTAAAATAAACAACATAATAAGATCCATTGTAATCTCAAACAAAGAATTAGTTCATTATTATTGAATTAAAACTAAGAATCCACAATTGAATAATCATTAAAAGTTAAAGATAAGAGTAGAGTAAAGAATAAATCTGTTGTAAGCAAATTTCCATCTTCCTTAAGCTCCTGCTCTTAGTCTTCAATGGTGTCCAAGTTGCTTTAATCTCCCATTCTAATCTAATCTAGGGTTCCTAATCTAAGAAAGAAAGTAAAGAATTTAAGTTAATAGAAATCTATCCCAAGAAGGATTTAATGGAGTCTTAGAACTAGCCTCTCAATCCAAGTTAAACTCAAGTATTTAGAGTTCTAATGGACACCCTAGCAAGTTAGGCACCTAAGAATCCTATTCTAGCTCAAATTGGACACCAAATAACCCAAAACAACTTTTTTTCTCGCCATTTAGCGCCCCCGGCCGTCCCTAAGATATTCAGGCTGGCGCGGTCCGCCGCCAAGTGGTAGTGTTTCGTGGCCTAGCGCGCCCCTAGCGCGGTCCGCGCTACTCTGTTTTCTGCTGCGACGTCCTTTGGTAAAACACGCATAACTTTTTATCCGCTTGGAGTTATGGGTCCTGCCACTTATCAAATCGAAGATATCGACGAGATCTACAACTTTCATGCTTTAAGAAGGGACAGATTCAGATTGGATCATGGCGGAAATCGGGCTTGAAGTAGATGTTATGTAAATGGCAAGCATGACAACTCTTAGCTTTGATCTTCGTTGAAAAAAAGGCCATAACTCTCACATCCGAACTCCAATTGGGATGATTCAAGATGTTCCGAAAAGCTAAGAAGTAGACCATAAAATTCAAGTTCCAAGCCAAGAACATGCATCCCACTTGGTGTTCAAAGTCCTTCAATCTTCCTTTCTTGCATTTGCTTGCATATTTTGGTCCAAAAGATGTTCGAATTGCTTTCCCTTGCTTCTTCATGCCAATGTCGTGTCATCGCCTACAAAATAACATAAAATGTATGAAAAGTAACTAAGAAACATAGGTTTAAGCAACTAATTCAAGTAATAGATACCGGATAAGTAGGTATAAAACATACTTATCAGTAGGTCTGATTGGTTCCCTGCAAAAGTCTTACATAGTTTAGTCTTTAGGGAATGTGTATAATAACATGCTATGTGATGTGTCCATTTTAGGAATTTTTATCCTGCAAAACGGATGTCAGCTGTTTGTAGCACGTTAATTAAAATATGTATGTGTACACATTTCTTCATATTTCTCATTACATGGAGATAGATATGGAATGAAATTACAAGTAATTGTGTTTACAAGTAATTTAAAATGAGAGCATGAAGAGACTTTCCTCCGTTTTGGGTTTATCAGAGGCTAACCTACCTTAGGTTACTCTTGCGGCTTTTTGGCATGAAGGTTCCCAAATCATCGCAATTTACTCAACGGAAAATTAATCCGGTCTTTTAACTGGAGCGAATTTGGGTAGTGTCTTTCCTGAGCCTCGGGGAATTAGTCTTCCCACGAGTCCAGTAATAAAACACCGACGGGATAGCCTCCTGGTGGAGGGACCACACAACATACATTCACATACATCGCGTCTCACCGTATTAAAATGATGACATGTGCGAAGCACTAATATCACAAGCAGATATGGTGCGAAGCACTAAGTGCAATCAGGAAATGCATTCGTACACATTCATCAAATGTAAATGCAACATCCACACACAAGCAGATAACAGTTTTGAAAAGATAATAATAGTGGCTTAAGTCTTCTTACTAGAATCCCCAGCAGAGTCGCCACCTGTCGACGTCAGGATTTTTAGATGTCCCTTTCCGTTGCTTGTTCTTTAGTGTTCTCATTTTAGGTGAGATTTGTTTGAAAAAACAAGTGAAAAAGGTCTGACATGTATAATGTCGACGATGGACTGTTAAGAGTCGCCAGTTAGTTTTTTAAATGGTTGTACCAACACAACCGAGAAAAGGTTTGCACATTGACCTAGTGATGTGACACTGCTAAACAGGTCCGTGAAACCAAGATTCATTAGGGTCCGGGGACTTGGTTATGCGGAGGGAAGGTGTTAGGCACCCCCCGACATCCGTGTTACCACGGTGACCGCCTCTTTTCAAGAAACTATTATTTGAATGTGTGTCTGTGTGAGTCATTGTGCTGTTATTTGGAAGTAGTGCGAGGCCTCATTCGCACCTATATACATAGGGTTTGAATTTATGTAAAAATTCAATTTTAAGCAAGATATGGCAGTGATGTTTTATAAAAGAGGTTTTTCAAACCCTGATGATCAATAGTAATTGAGACCTTTTACACTCCCATTTTATTAAGTGTTCGACTTGATTGATTTTATTTTACAGATGAGAGGCATCAGTACGAAAAATAATATACAAAATAATGCCAACTTCCTCATGGGTATGGAAACCATCTGAGGAAATTTAGACACCGCAGAATAATTTACAAGCTGCTTACAGCTGAAAATGTCCATCACAGGAACCGAATCTAGATCCAATAGGCTGAATCTGTGATCACATAATTCCTAGGTGCACATGATACCGCAATTTGTATGAAAGCAGTAAGTAGGTATATATATAAAAGCTATAAATATATATAAACAGACATGATCACCAACCACGAAGCACCTCCATGGGAGATCAGAAATGTAAATAAAGCTATACAAGCTATCAACCGCCACGGAGGAAACTCCAGGCGGGACAAAATATAAAGAAAGCTGTACAAAGCGATCAACTACCACTTAAGTAAACTCCAAGCAGATTTAAACGTAAAGAAAGTGTAAAAAGTGATCAACCACCACTTAAATGAACTCTGTGTGGGACGAATATATATATATATATATATATATATATATATATATATATATATATATATACAAAAGTAATAAACGCACTTGGATGTAAAATCTGTGCTCATCGTAATGTAGTTCGACAACAGTTCATATATATATATATATATAAATATATACGTATATATAAGCGAATAAACGCACGGATATAAAATCCGTGCTCATCGTAATGCAGTCGAGATACATAGTTAATATACATAGTATATATATATATATATATATATATATATATATATTAAAGCAAGTAAACTTCAGGATGTAAAATCTGTGCTCATCTAACAAGAGTCCGACATACGGTTTATATATATAAGTATATATATATATTAAAGCAAGTAAACGCTCTAGGATGTAAAATCCTGGGCTCATCGAATGTAGTCGACACATAGTTAATATATATATATATATATATATATATTAAAGTAGTAAACGCCTGCATCAAGTTCAGGCTCATCGAACAAAGTTCGACACTACATTCATATATATATATATATATATATAAGCAAATAAACGCTCTGCATCAAGTTCAGGCTCAATCGAGGCATAACTCGATAATGTTAGTCAATATATATATATATATATATATATATATATATATATATATATATATATATATATATACAAACTAAAATAAAACCACGAACCGAAGTCCGGGTAAACGCACGCATCACGACTCTCAACGTGAAGAAGGGTGTGTGCAAAGATCAAGAGAAAGGCTTTAAAGTGTGTGAGAAGGCTTACAGTTGACTGCTAAAGAAGACTTCTATATCTTTAAAGTGGGTAAAAACTGGCTTTTATAGGTACAAAAGTAGCTATATATGACCTCACAGGTGTTTAAAATGAGAAAGTAATCGATGGGGTGAGTCAAAAGAGCAAATCAAGGTGGCTTCATCGTCGTTTTCTCTTAAAAAATGGCCACCCCAAGCCCTCTATTTATAGAGGGTGAAACCGCAGGTGTACCAGAGGCAACCCGGGTGGGCCCGGGTTTCTCGAGTCGGGTCGTCTCGTAGTACGTGCACTCGGGCATTGTAATGTTCGCTCGAACTTTCAGAAGTGCAATCCGAGCATCCGATTGAGGTATACAGGACCTATTTTGGACTGCCGTTATCGAGAGTTGTACAATGGCTTAGGATTAGAGTTTGTACGAAGTCATTAAAGATGGGATGATGCCTTCCGATCTTCAAGCTTCAAATTCCATTCGTTACCCCGCACAATAGTCACTCGGGATTGGTTATCCTTGATTCTTGTGGGACATCGTTGCGTAGAGATGTGTATGAAATGTTGAGATGACGTGACATGGCATCGTGTTGGCGAGATGACGATGTTTCCCCTCACCGGTGTTATTACCGGATTGGCTCGATCAAAGCGACATTGCTCGTGGCTTCACCGAGCATCTGCAATTGTGAAGGTCCTCAAAGTGTCATCTTTGAGAGGCGTGCTGTCCTCCCAAATGTTATCTCTGGGGTTGGTACGAATATCTCGTTGTGAGTGCCGAGATTGAAGCTGGTCGCATTTGAAACAAGCATTTCTGGGGTTATTGCCGAAACTGCATTCCTTGGGGTTATCACCAAGGTTGGTGGCTATTCCCATAGTTGGGACTGAGACTGGATACCTAGGGGTTATCTCCGAGATTAATCGGTCTTCTCTGGTGTGTGTTCCGGTAGTGGATCTGCATGCCTCGGGGTTATCTTCGAGGTTGGAATTGTTACTCCTAGTGTGTATTCTGGGGTTGATGTTGAACTTCCAGTAATATCCGGAGCGGATATGAACTGTCTTCCAGGGTTCCCTCTTGAAAGACGAATATGTCCTCCTGCAATGTTAGTGATAGTAGTACAGAAAATTTTGTGTCTACAGTTCTCCTCTATAAAACGAAAACAACGCAACTTGAACGGATCGAATTTGTTAAAAAACGAATTCGTAATGAATGAATACACTTAGCATGTTGAAAATAGGAAAAATTAGTATAAACAAATTAGAATTAGTATAAATTAAGTCCCACATCAACTAAATTGAGAAATTTACCCTTTTCTAAACCTATAAATAGAAGGGTTTGATCCTTTGTTTCATTCACCAATAATAAGGCCTCCAATTTTGAGAAAGGCTTTGTTGTGGGGGGACTTTTTATAAAGGTCTCCTTAGTTAAATTTTGGCATGGAAGTACGTATTCAGTTTGTGGAACTCGTATTTTCATGTATGTTTCTTATTTAATTTTTGGTAATGTTATTATTTTAAATATTGTATTTAGTTTATTAGTTAAAGTTTAAATTTTGGAAGTTTAGTTAGTTTTGTTAGTAAATTAGTTAGTTTACTATGTTTATTTTGGCTTGGAATTAATTATGTAAATGAGTTCTAAAAATTGTAATTAGAGATATGGAGTTGAGACCTTAGACGAGTCTCATTATGTTAAATAAGACTAATTTGTAAAGAAAGTTGGGTTGGAACGAGTCGATGCGAGTTTTGGATGTCAAAACGAGAAGTCCAAAAAACTAGTGGACTGCTGATCCAAAAATGACAATTCGGGGTTAGCTAGATTGTTTAGAAAAATCTGGGCTTTTGGTATGTATAGTACACTGAATAAGCTTTCCATAGACTCGGGAACGGACTAATTCCGACTTCGAAGCAAAGCGTTATGACCATTCAAAGTAGTCGCGTCAAAACTGTCTAACCAACTCGGGGCAGTCACCTTGAACTAAGTTTCTGGAATTTGTGTTTAGAATTTATTAAACTTCAAAGAATAAAAGTTGTAGTCCCGGAAGTTAGCTTCGTGTGGGCTCAAGAATCGCTCAAAAATGCTTTAAAACGGAAAAGTTATGAATGTTTTAGCAAAAGAGGGTAAAGCTGGAAAAGAATAAAAAATAGTTTTGAATGCCCCTTTTTGAACACTATTTTGGACTGTCTATCTTATCCGAAATGGGTGTCCAAAAACTTTTAAAAATAGGTTAATATGATGTTTACAGCATATCCAAAGTTGGATGTCATCGGACTTATGAGATTTAGAGTAAAGTTTACATTACAACTACTATGCGTTGTTATGTAACTAATAGTTGATGTGTGTGATTATATAATTGTGTAGAGCACGTGAAGTGCATATAACTGTAAGCTGTTAAATTGTTATTGGTAAACAACGATCAAGGCAAGTCTTTCAGTTCCTATTTGCTATGTGAATTTGATGATGAACTGTTTGAAATCTTTATTGCAAATAGCATGGTGTGTTATATTAATGTTGAAAGTATGAAATGTTAAAGTCAATTTATGGCTACGTTGATTGAGTAATGAATGTTGATTGAGTAAGGAACTCAATATTTATACTTGTTATATGAACTACAGCATGTATGTTATGTTAGTCCAGTGTTTTATGAGATGTATATCGAGCATGTTATTATGTGTTATGTGATGTATGAAAACTGTTAGATTTTGATGGGCTGTCGAGCTCAACCTTGCTAATAACCACTTTTGCAGGTTAAAGATTTAAGGTAAAGTTATGTGCTACTTGAAAGATATGAATCATATGTGATACTTGAGGATTTATATACTTTGGCTGAGTTATTATTATTTGAACCATGTTTAAGGTTCCGAATAATGTATTAATGTTGAATTTTAATATCGTTTTGCGATGTAAACTCTTGTAGTATTAAAATGATTCTGAGATATTTAGATGTAAAGGTTGAAAGTTTTGGAAACGAGAATAGTTTGTAATAGAAAATTTTAATTATTCCGCAATTTTCAATGGTTGTATTATCGTTTAATGATGTAAAATTAGAGGTTGAATGTATTGTTAACGACCGAAGTCGAGAATTAAATTGTATGAATTTTGGGGTCGTTACATCGGACCTTTTCAAACTTGTTTTTTTAAACAAATCTCACCTAAAATGAGAACACCAAAAGACAAGAATAGAAAGGGACAAATAAAAATTCCGACGTCGACAAAAAATTTCAGAAAAATTAATTTAATACTTAATTTTGTAAAATCCACAACTCTTTGTTAATAATAAGTTAGGAGATAAGTCTTATGTTAAAAGAAATCCCTGGAAGTAAGCTACACACAAAAATTAGAATCACTCAAAATTCCTTGTGGATTTTTCGTTGTGACTGTTTGAATGAAACTGGTACGAAAGACTCATAGTTCGAAAAATTAGTGTTCTTAAGCTCTATTGCGTGAGTTATAAATTTTAATCCGACCGTTGGATCGTTGAAATTTTTGGATATATTATACATATATAAGTTGAGTATATGTCCATAAATGTTGAACCATTAAAGATTAACGTATGATTTGTTATGAATTTGAAAGGGTGACTGATTCAGAATTTTTGTAGCAGAATTTTTTGATAAGCTTGTTTCTCTATGTTAGATGCGGAATTTGGAAAAACATTCTTCTACAAAGTTGTAGAGAATTAAATTTCAAATGAAAAGGAAAAAAAGATCCGTAATTTTCTAATAAAAGGGTTAATTATTATGAATTATTGAAGTTTCTGAATATTGGAATTTATAATTAAATTATCAAAAAAATTATTTGGGCTGGAATATTTTTTACAGAATTCTTATAAATCAGCTTAGAATTTCTATAATTTTTTGATGAATTATTGAAAAGCAGAATAATTATTGTATTTTTAAACTATATATAGTTAGTTTGAAAATAGAAGAAATTCATAAAAAATCTATGAATGATGAAAAATTATGAAACTTGGTGAAAACATTTATAATATTATTTTATAATTTCTAAGCAGCTTTTGAAAAATTATTGAATAATAGAAACATTTATTGTATTTTTAAGTTATTTTAAATATAGAGGAAATTCATAGAAAATTCTATGAATAGTGGAAAATTATGAAATTTGTTGAAAAATATTATAATAATATAAGATTAATATTGATGATGTTTTAAAGATATAAAAGTACGTGGAGTTAGTATTTCTATTTTGAAGCTATTAAATGATAATTTTTTTATAAATAGAAATAATTATAGAAAATTGTCGGATAATCCAAAAAATGTGAAAAATATATGAAGTCAACAGTTGTCAGGAAATATTTGTTTGGTCGGAGAATATTCGTATGACGGCCCAATCATTGGTGGATCACATAACGGAATAACTGTCGGATATAAAAAGTGACAGAAATAACCTTTTTTTATAAAAAATAATGGCTAAGCTTTTATCGTTAAACTGTTAAAATACCATATGATAAAAATACAGTAATACGCGTGATTCCATAATAGTATACGGTATTCCACAGTAGCACACAGTATTGTACAATGATTAATATTATTGATTCTTACGTAAGAAGTCACTCAATATTTATTTCAATAATTGCCACAGTAGTTATTGCACAGTAACTCATATTATTTAATGTTATATAATTAAACTAGTTGGCAGTATTGAGAGTCTATGTTAATAATTATGAATAATGGTTTAAAGATTGAAAAGGGTGTTGATTAAAGATAAGTATGATATGCAGATATTTGTTCAATTATTTTCTTTTTACAAAAATAAGTTTGGCAGGACTTGCCGACACTCTACTTTTCTTAAAGTAGTATGGACCACAACTCTATTATTGAACAAATTTTATTAAAATGTGTACAAGTTGGATTAATTTCCTCCGTGGGACCATAAATTCCCCTACCATTATTTTATGCAGCTCATTTGGTTATTTTTTTCAAAGCGTGTGTGCTATTTGTTTCCTCAATTTTCAGTATAACTAGGTTGCTAGATTGAGCAACTAAAAACACACCATCACTACACTAAAAATATAAAATTCTTTTACTACAATATTGTGAGTATATTATCTTGAGTGTAAGGTTACTCCAAGTGTAGATAAGGAATGCAAACATTGTTTAAGTTGATCAATTTCACAGAAAGCATAATCAAATCACATGTTAAGGTAAGGAGTATCATTTTTATGGTAAAGGGATATCATTTTCTTTCATACTCCATATTATGGTAAGATATTATTATTCGTTTCTTCAGCTTATCATTAAATGATGAAAATTCTTGAAATGATTAGAATATCCTTAATAGTTTGTGCTTCATCTAATATCTGGACCTGAATCTTTCTGTTCAATTTTAAGTTATTATATTTGAGCCGAGAACTCACATTTACTTAAACTTTATATTCTATCAGGAATTCTAATCGATTTTCTAAATATCATGTTGGTAATTTGGACTCGGATAATTAAGTTGAAAATTACTAAGATTTATTTTATCTTATTATTGTAACGACGAGAAATTTATAATTTAATTTAAATATTTATTAAATTAAATAAATATTTTAAATAATTTATTTGTGGAAGAAAATAAATAATTGATGAATTATGGTGAATTAATTTGGTAACCAAATTAATTAGTGTTAATTTGAATAATGATAATTTTATCTAATGGATTTAATTTAAGGAAGTAATTAAATTAAATCAATTGCTTAATATTTAAGAAAATAATTAAATTAAATGAATTGTCTAATTTAATGGAAATAAATAAAGTGGTGTTTCTAATTTATTAATTAAATTGGATATATAATTATTTATTAAATTATAAGTGTAATGATAATAAGATTTTTATTATTATTAGTATAAATTATTAAAATGGTTACATGTGTGACAAGTGGAAACTATATAATATAATAGTATAATAATAATTTGGTTTGGGAAATAGATGGTTAGCCAAACATGGCCTTGTGGCCTTTGGTTTTTTCAACTGACGTTATCTGTTGTTTTTTTACCTGACGTTAGTGGGAGTCAGTTTATATTTTTCCTATGCTGTCTTATTAGTTTTCCTAAGGCTAGACAATACAGAAAACACAGAAGAGAGGAGATTGAGAGTGAGACCTTGAGAGAATTGTGAAGAAATTCTTGAACCTTTCCAAAACAAATTCAGTGGTGATAACAAGGGTTTCAAGCAAATTGGAGGTATATTATCTAAACCTTAGTATTATATATATTTATATACATATTTGAGTTTACGGCATAAATTATATGTTCTGTGAATTCATTTTTGTTGAATTGTTGCTAGACAATTGAATTGTGATGATTATATGTGTTGGTTATGTTTGAGTTTGTATTTAAACATGAATTATATGTGAATTACAGTTTAAAAAGGAAAAAAATATGACAGTGTTTGTGTTTCTTATATGGCTTGTGAAAAGTACCAATTTTAGTGGCAAATTTGGATGTTAAACTGTAAATTAACGCTTGTATATGTTAGTTTACTAAGAAACGAGCATAACGTAATTTGAATTAAGTGTATTAGTTCTTAGTAGGCACAATAGTTATCTAGAAGGGGGGAGGGGGGGGGGTTGAATAGATATTTAAAAAATCTTTTCGTTTTAAACTTGTTAGTTAATGATGATTAAAACTTAGCCGAATTTATGTTTGTTTTAATCTCTTTTGCAAAGTAGTGGAGTTATGAGAGTGAGGCAGTTATAGCAGTTATGGCAGATATAGCAGTTATAGTATGAACGTAAAAGACACAGTCGTTTTAAGTGGTTCAGAGCACTTAAAGCTCCTAGTCCACTCTTCTACTCAACGAGTAGGAAATCCACTAAGGATGTCTTTTACAACTTCTGAATCACACAGATTCTTTCTAGACCAGCAGTCTAGGAACTTCTTAGTTCACTCTTGAACTCTTCAAGTCCAGCTGACTTGGCTCTCTTACAGTTCACTTAGAACTCTTCAAGTCCAACAGACTTGGTACTCTTCTTCAGTTGATTGGTAGATGTTAAGTTCTTGATGGTTGCTACTCAGTTACTGTTTAAGCACTTGTTCGAAAGAAATGAGTAGCTGAGAAAGCTTTGCGATTTCTCAGATCATAGAGTTGAGCTTTGAGAGTTGTTCACGTTTTTTGTTCAATGCTTGCTTGCTTCTCTCTCATCTGCTTGATTTGAATATATGCGATCTTGAAAACTATCCGTTGGATCCATTCGTTGAAGCATTAAATGCGTTTGACTTTTCTGTTCTTTGATGGAGACATTTCTGCACATCTTCTAAACTGCATTCTGGCCCACTGACACTGCAGACTGCTTTCTCACCTAACACCTGAAAAGGTGTTTTCCCCCTTACCAATGGTACTTTCCTTAGCTTCTTCAATACGCTTCTTTGTTGCATACTAAGGATATTTCTTATGACTTTGGGATTGGTGAGTATCGCGCAACGTTTAGAATCCATTCCTCTTATGTTGGAACCTATCTTCACACAAATCATGAGGCTCGACATTTTCTAACACAAGATGGATGATACTTACTTATTCAGATCGTGGTGATGATGTCTGGTCGCCTTCGGGTCCGATGCTATCACCGAGAGCACACACGATTTCTCTTAAGTATTTTGCACACTACGATCTTTGCTTGCTTGAGTAGTAAACTCTACATTTTCGAGAGCACACTACGATCGTTGACTTGTAAACTCTACGTTTCCGAGAGCACACTACGATCGTTGAGTTGGCTCGCCACACATTGGGACCACCCTACGATTTCCGAAGAGGCCCTTCAAGGCAGGCACACTACGATCTTTGAAGCTCTACATTTCTGCATTGACTTCTGCAATGTTGATCAGATTGATACATTACGATTTCTTCGAAGCCTATCTATTACATCTCAAGATCAACCTAACAGCTTTGATCTTTCTATCTATACATTCTATTACGTAATGATACACGTTAAGAGCTTAGATCAACCTAACAAATTTAATCTATCACTAAGTCCTTGTATATATATTACTTGAAGGACTTTACAAATAATCATGAGCATATACATTAAAACATCAAATCATAATATGCATTCTCCCAACAATCTCCCTATTTGATGTCGACATAACCAAGGAGATTTGTTGTCATGATTATTAGTGTCTAGATGCATTTGCAGGAAATTTAAACATGACTTAGTATTTTGGTGAGCAAATTTGAAATTTCTAGAGAATAAGCATGAATTTATTGATGTTCAAGAAATATATTAAATTTAGCTTTACATCAATAAAATTTAAAGTTTCAACTTATCTCTATTTCTTTGACCTTTTCCTCGAGGATTGGCATATACTCTCACCCTTCTTTTTTCTCGCTAGCTTCATCCCTTCCGCTAACTCTTCCAAATTTCACTTGACTTACTATCGGGTTGTGATCATGCCTATTCATGAATGTTGGATCTCCAATTGGCATTCTTAGGCTCGGTGGTGGTCACATTTTGTGAGCTGGTAGTTGGCCCTTGACTTCTTAGTGGCTGAGCCATCAAGACTTCCTACTGATCAGATCGTTGAGTCTGATTGCTTGATCGTGGAGTCTGTTAGTGGAATTTTCTTGCAGGAGGGCTTCTTGACACTTGAGCATGAAATAGTCCTCTACCCCTTTCTTGGCTTTCTTGACCTCCTCTTCCTCTGCCTTGGCCTCCTTGTCCTCCTTGAACTCCTATCTCTTTATTCTCCCCCTTTATATCAACATCAAGGGTTCGAATGTCTGCAAAAAGTCGATTTACTCCTTGGACAAACTCGTTTAGTTGGCTTTGTGTTTGAACAATGTCCTCTCAACTTTCCTTGATCTAGACTTCAGATCTAGCTTCTTTGTGTCGGAGGGCAGTGAGAACAATGTCAGTCTGTTGTTCCTGATTTATATAAGCTTTCTGGAATTCTTCGATCAAGCTTTCAAAGTTGATGATGTTCTCCAAAGATAAGTTTATTTTGGACTTTTGATTTTTTCGCATTTCAAGAAATAACCTCTCTTTGCTTGGTGGCTATCTGGAAGTGAATCTCATCTATGTCCTTCATGCTTTGAAGAATTTCTTTGATAATTTCCCTCAGCTTTTTTGTAAGCTCAGCATTTAGAGTGCCAGGGATATTATTTGCAGCAGTGATCATTTGATTCAGCCGAAGATGAATGAGGTCTGAGTGAGTTTCCAGGCTTTCTTCTATGTTCTTGACCATGTTCTTGGATACTTCCTTCAAGTTATCTTTTGTGGCAGATTTGGAAGAGTATCATTGGTTTGAGGATTATTGAATGGAGGGGATGTTTTTTGGGATTGATCTTGCAAGGAGTAGAGAGCAAGATCAAGACTAAAATAGTCATTTGAGGAGGAGGATGGTATGTCTGATGGAGGGGCCCGAGTTTCGATGTTTGGAATATGTGGCTCTACGATTTCTATTTGGGACTCTATGATAGGGCTAGAGTCAGGGATCGTAGAGATGGTGGTTTGTGGGAGCAAAATGAAGTTGATCAGATTTGGTTCCTCAATTATGTAATTTTGGGATTCTCAGAATCGGAAATTGGTTTAGTGGATGAAGTATCACTTCCAACCATCGAGGGAATTCATAAAATTGACTAAATGAGGATGATGGCAAGTGATTAACTCAAGAGGGTGGGATGATAGTACTCAAGTTTATCCTTTGAGGAAGAGTTGTTGGTAAGCAACTTCTTCGCAAAGTTGAATCTTCCCGGGAATCCATTGGCTAGTACTGAGATGGCTGGATACTCTTTGAAGCTCCAGAACATGTGATCCCAAGAGTTTAGGATTTGAGCTTGATGATATGGCATCATGGGTAGGTAAGAGAACATCTGATTGTAGAGATAGCTTCTATACCCATCTTTGCCCACACCAGTGATCTCAAGGTCATCATCATCTTCTTCCTCTTCTCTGTTCTCATTGGAGGAGTCCATTATCTCAATGGTCTCTTGATGATCTTGCACTAGTTCTTCTTCATTTCTAGCAGGGACCTCTCCTTCTGCCATGGAGATATCATGAGGCTCCCCTCAACTTGATCATCTTTTTGAAGCTCAAAAACTCCCCTCAATTGGAACATCTTTCGAGCTTCGTGCATCTCCCTCACCGGTGTATTCTCTATCATGAGAATCTCGTGGATCTCCCCTCATTGGAGCATTGTCCTTCGACTTGCTCTGGACAGTTCCTCCTTGGCAACCATACTCTTTGCTTCCTTCTTGAGCACTTTTTCATTTTCAAGGATGAACTTTTTGACCAGCTTTCTCCTTGACTCGCTAGGCTTATCCATAGCTTTAGGACTTTCTTGAACCTCAATTTTGTCCTATTCAATAGCCACTATGCTTGATGCAGCTACTTCCTTTCCTGACATGCTTGGTCTTGTCTCTACGAACTGTAGAGACTCTACGATCGAGGAGACCGATGGCCTTTTGGACTTATGACCAACTTTGTTCTTCTTCAGATCCGGGATATGGTGGTAGCTGATCCTCATCTCGCTTCATCTTGTTGCGCTTTCTTCTTAGCATCCTCAGAGTCTCTATATCGTGAGGACTCTCATGTGTATATTAGTGGTAGATCCTCGAGGTTCTTCTACCATCCTAGTTTTTAGCTTCCTCTTGCCTTTGCTTTTTCGGTAAGGATAGAGGGTTCTCTTTGTTGGTGGTTTCTTCTTCTTCTTCGATTTCTCGACAATGTACATATTTCCCGGAAGGCCCGAGTCCTTCAGATCACCCGCTTCTTCCAATCGGACTCTGGCCATCATCATTAACATACTCACAGGTTCCTCTTCCAATTTTCAAATATTTTATGGGTCATTCGTCTGTTTGGGTTGATAGCTTCTCCTTCTTCATCCCCAATTTTGTCACCCAGGGAAAATTGTAGAATGATACTTATGAATCGCCCGTAGAGCATCTTTTGAGGGCTCTTTGACTTCTTTGAGTTGATGATCCACTTACCAATCTAATCGAGCAATAGGCTCCATAGTTGAGTTATATTCCATAACCATGCGCCATGAGCTTAAGTTGACTTCATTCACAGAGTCATGACCGAGCTCTTGCAAAGATATACATTTCCCAACTATATCTTAGAAATCCATACCTGTGGAACTCTTCTTCTTCTTGCACTTTCCTTTCACAGAGGGAGTTTCGATGTGATGCATCTTCTAAGTCCCTTTTGAAGTCTTCTTATATATGAATGGATGCCCTTCATTTTGAGACTCAGAGAGAGAGTCGATGTCTTCACCTTCTGATGATTTCCACTTCCCTTACTTAGTGAGATGGTGTTGATGCTTTTCAAACACACCATTCCATTCTCAGTAGAATTCTTTCACTCACTAACATGGGATAGATCAATGTGTCTCGTGCTCAAAGCTTCTTCGAGACCCGCCTTCTTCAAGAAGGCCGTAGTCTTGTGGAATTTGGGTCGAAATTGTTTTGAACTCGTCAAAACAGAGTCTCAGAGTTCTGAGATAACACCGAAGCCGCCATTGATTTTCTAGTTGGAAGTGAGATTTGACCGAGCTTTCTTCCGATTTAGGTTTCGCTTTGAGAGAGGATGAGAGAGAGATAATCTTTTGAACTTCGATTTAAAAAATATGATTTCAATTTGTACTTGTAACTTCCTCTCTCTTTTTTTTGCTTAGTGGGACAGTGTGTCGACTTTTTCTTGGCTCTACGATTTTGAATCGATAAGGATTGTATCGATTTGCCTCTGGCTCCTCGCAGAGTCGAGGTGTCCTTAGGGAGGACTACGATCGTTGAGTGATCGCTGAGCTTTGCCTTTGTCGAGTCCGATCTACGATCATCGAGTCCATCCAAAGATTCGTCGTGGTTCGATCTACGATCGTCGAGTCATTCATCGTCTCAAAGCTACGATCGTCGAGTCTATCCAAAGATTCGTCGTGGTCTCGATCACGATCATCGAGTCTGCTCAAAGATTCATCGTGGTTCGATCTACGATCGTCGAGTCTCTCCGGATCCTTGTGATGAGTTTTTGACATAGCATTCTTTTAAGGTAACTCAGGAAGGGCCAACCTCTTGGAGTGAGTCAAGGGTTAGGTTTGTTCCTGAGGCGCTTATCAGAGGGATTGCTTTGTTTTGAAGCTTATCATCATAGGATGCATTCTTGCTTTGTTGATGGGGCTTTTGTCATCGTTGAGTCTGCACTACGATGGTTGAGTCTTTGCTACGATCGTTGAGGTAGTTTTGTCTCTTCAACTCTACGATCGTGGACTTTCCTTCGATCATGTCTACGATTTTGAGTTTATTTTCAGATTTGTTATGGTTAGCATAATCTAGAGCATATATTTTATGGTTGTAGATTTAGTATGCCTAGCTCACTTATTAACTTATTAAACTGGATTCATCTAGAGGTTTTGTAAAAACATCAACAAGTTGATTTTTTAGTAGGATATATTGTAAAGATATAGTTCCATTTTGCACATGATCCCTAATGAAGTGATACCTTATTTCTATATGCTTAGTCCTAGAATGCATAACAGATTATGAGTTATTGCTATGGCACTTGTGTTATCACAATTGAATGGGAATAGATTTGAAATCAAACCCATAGTCACTAGTGATTTTTCATCCATAGGATCTCGAGTACAAAGAAAATGCCAAAGAAGAATGTATTCAAATTTTCCGCATTTGAAGTAGACACTAAGTTTTGCTTTTTGCTAAACCAGACACAAGTCTGCTTTCTAGCAATCGACAAGTGCCATCGGGTACTCTTTCTATCTATTTTGCATCCTACAAAATCAAAGATCTCGTGGTATCCCGTTAGTTCAAATGAGGATTCCTCGGGGTACCAAAGCCCCAAGTAAGGTGTACCGAGATCCTCAAGATCCTCTTTACAAGCAGATAAATATGACTCTTTAGGGTTAGCTCGAAATCTAGCACACATATGCATGTTGCAAACATTATGTCGGTCTCATCGCGCTTAGATATAAAAGAGAACCTATCATACTCGTATTGAAAGTTATATCAATACTTTTACCTTTTTCATCTTTGTCAAGCTTGGGTTGCAGGAGCAATTGGTGTTTTAATGGGAGAGGTCGATTCCATGCCATACTTCGAAAGTAAGTCTTTGATGTACTTGGCTTGGTTTATGAAAATTTCTTCATCACCGCTTTTACTTGCAAATCCAAGGAAGAAATTCAAGACACCCATCACGGCTCATTTCAAACTTGCTCTCGCATCACTTAGAGAATCTCTTACATAACTTTTCACAAGAGAGCCAAAAAATAATATCATCAACATATATTTGAACTAATAAGACTTTGTCTTTATGCTTTTTAAGAAAACAGTGTGGTATCTACTCTACCTCTAGTGAACCCATTTTCAATTAAGAAGTTAGTTAGTGTTTCATACCATGTTCTATGTGCTTGTTTAAGACCATATAAGGCTTTGTCTAATCTATAAACATAATTGGAAAGAGATGGATTGATGAAATCTGGAGTTTGCTCTACATAGACTTCTTCTTGGAGTTCTCCATTTAGGAATGCACTTTTGACATCCATCTGAAAAACTTTGAACTTCATGTGAGCAGCAAAGGAAAGAAAGATTCTGATGGCTTCTAGTCTGGCAACAGGTGCAAATGTCTCATCGTAGTCAATGCCTTCTTCTTGAGAGTAGCCTTTTGCCACTAATCTTGCCTTGTTCCTGGTTATAACTCCATCTTCATTCATTTTGTTACTAAAGACCCACTTGGTTCCAATGACAGGATGACTTTTTGATCTTGGTACCAATCTCCATACTTTGCTTCGTTCAAATTGGTTGAGTTCTTCCTGCATGACTTTTATCCAACTGGAGTCTTCCATAGCATCCTCTATCTTCTTTGGTTCTATTTGTGATAGGAAGCTTAGATAAAAGCATTCATTTTGAGTGGCAGCTCTTGTTTTGACTCTAGCACTCGGATCTCCAATGATTAGATCCTGAGTGTGATCTCTGGCCCATCTGTTGCCAATTGGGACATCTGTCCTGATGCCTTCTTATCTTAAGTCTTCAAGATTTATTTCTTCTTCTTGGTGTGGAGGTTCGCTGTCTTGCATAGATCTCTCTACGATCTCTTGTTATTGCTCAACGATTTCACTATCTGGCACTATGATCGTAGTGTTGAGCTCGACGACTTCATTCGTAGTGTCTGTACTATCGGTCGTAGTGTCTTGAAACACTGTGTTGTCTAAGTCTGTTTCATCAAAGATGATGTGAATCGAGACTTCAACACTCAGTGTCTTCTTCTAAAACACTCTGTAGGCCTTACTGTCTGTGGCATATCCAAGAAAGATTCCTTCGTCTGACTTGGGCTAAAATTTTGTCAGGTACTGCTTTCCATTGTTGAGAATGTAGCATGCACAGCCAAAAACATGAAAGTAGCTGACACTTGGCTTCTTCCTTTCCATAGTTCGTAGGGCGTCTTTTTGATTGTAGAGTGTATCAGTGATCTGTTCTGCGTGTAGCATGCAGTGTTGATAGCTTCTGCCCAGAAGTATTCAGGCAGATGAACTGCTGCTAATAGAGTTCTTCCAACCTCTATTAAGGTTCTGTTCTTTCTTTCAGCTACTCCATTTTGTTGAGGAGTTCGTGGAGCTGAAAAGTTATGACTGATGCCATTGTCTGTGCAAAACTGGTCCATTTCTGAGAATATGAATTCTCTTCCATGATCACTCCTTATGGCCTTGATTTTCTCTCCTTTCTCATTCATCACCAGTCTGAACATCTTGATTAATTGGGAGCTCGTTTCATCCTTTGAAGTTAGGAAGAATACCCATGTGAATCTGGTGTAGTCGACGACTATAACTAGAGAGTATCTCTTTCCTCCAAGACTAGTTGTTTGAATCGCCCAAATAGATCCATGTGGAGCAACCGCAGGGCTTGTCGACAGAGTTGGCGCTTTTGTTCTCGAATGAGCTTTCTGGTTTGCTTTCCAAGTCGCCAGGCATTGCATGGCCTTTCTTTCTTTTAAGTTGAACTTAGGTAGCCAACAACGAGATCTTTTGATGCCGTTTTGACATGCTTTTGAAGTTTAAGTGAGACAACCGCCTATGCCATAGCTAGCTCATTTCTTCGGATGCTTTTTGCTGTAGAAAACATATTGTCTCGTCTGTCGAGCTTAGTTGACCAAGATTCACCGTGTGTAGACATTTCCTTCTCTTGTCCCTGGTTAGCTTTTCGTTAGATGTCTTCAAATCTCTCGACTTGACATTGGTTATTGAGGAATGTTACTTGATGACCCTTGTCGCAGAGTGATCGATGCTTAGAAGGTTGTGTGTTGAGACCTTCCACATATGTTACTTTCTTCGAACGATATCGCACCATTGCCAAAGCAGAGCCATATCCTCTTGTCTTCGCCGAGAGCCATTGTCTCCAAAGATGACCGAGGGACCCTCCTTTTCTATGTAGTTAGATAGAAGGGCTTTGTTCCTCGTCATGTGCCTTGAGCATCCACCGTCCCGTATACCATGTAGTGATCGTGGAGCTCTTTTCCTGTCAAAACATTTAACCTTCATTTTGGTACCCATATTTGCATGGGTCCTTCTTTGTTAGTGCCTTTGGGGACCCAAATCTATTTAATCTTGGGTCTTACATGCATGGAATTATAATAACACTTGGCAGCCTTGTGACCATATTTATTACATATAAAACATCTAGTATGATGCATGCTTGTGTGTGTATGATGATTCATCCTCCATTTGGACTTGTGTGGTTCTTTAGTTGTCCTTTTGTTAAACTGATTCTCATCCTTTCATGTGTCCTTGGATTTCATAAATAGTGATGAGTGTGCCTTACCTCACTGCATTCTTCCCAGTTGATTCGTAGAGTTGGTCTTGCTTGACTCTCACGATTCTTCGAGGTTGGTGAGTAGAGGTTAGGTTACTCTTTCTTTTATGAAGCCCTGTGCAAAGATGAGATCCTTTACTCCTTTGAGTGTAAATGGAAACAGTAGAACAGGGTTGAACTGGTTCTTCCTTCTATGAGGATTTCACAAAGGTAATGCTTCTACTAAAACTTGAGGCATTACTAGTGCTAGTTTCCTTTGTCTTTTCCACACATGGCTCTAAGATGGATTCCCCAAAGCCTAAGCATGTTCTGTCGAATGTACTTCTCTGACTAGAGTGCAGGAAGTCCATGGATGATGAGGATTTGTTCCATGAAGAGATAGTCTTTTCTAGATCCTCAATTTTAGAGGTTAGATTAGACTCTCTTTGTGTATCGAGTTTGTTTGTTGCATTTTAAGATCTCATTCTCAAATTTCAAGCTTCGAGAGAAGGTTAATACTTAGAAGGGTTGTTTCAAGCTCTTCTTGAACTTTCTTCTTCTCCTCTCAAGAAATGAATGATCCTTAGACAAAACTCGAACCACTTCATGTATTGATGTAGATCGTTGGTTATGCCATGAAGTGCGCTTCTTAAATCATTTATGTCAACATCAGGTGAGTTGAAGTCAAATACCTCATCGAGACTTACATTATGTATGTTGAAGTTTTGTTTGTCCTTTCAGATGTTTGGCCATTAGGCACAGATTATCCATTTGTGGTTCTTCATCATCTCCCGAGTCAGATTGAGTCATCATTCGAATCACTCCACGATCCTCTAGCTACCGTGCCTTTGTCTCTATTCCGAGGCCTTTTGTTGCCTTTTGTATTCCTTCTTTGCATGTGATTTCTTCTTTAGTTCTTCTCGAGAGGTTTGTCATAGCTTGGCAATGAAATGGCCAGCTTCTTGCAGCTTGTAGCATAGATCATTCATTTGCTCCTAGTCGCAGAATTATCGACCTTCTTTCGCTTCTTTGGATTTGCCTTCGACGCATTTGAACCTTCTTAGTCTTTTTACCAAAGACGGCAATGTCTTCATCATCGCCCTCATCATAATCGAAGTCAATCTCGGTGTTGACCTTTGATGCACCTTCAGTTGCCTTGAGAGCAACACCCTTATCCTTCCTTCTTCCTTCCGATAAGGTTTCATTTCGTTGAGTCACCTCCATCAGATGTCAGAGATTGTCATATAGTTGTTGAATCGTCATCTCGTGAAGATTCTTTGACTCTCTTATAGCAGTGATTTTGGCATCCCACCTGCTCGGTAGGGCTCTCATGAACTTTTTGATCAGATCTTTGTTAGGATAGATCTTCCCATATGCTCGTAGAGAGTTGAGTAGAACGTTGAATCTCTCATAGGTGGCAGTTACGTTCTCTCCTTGAACATGAGCAAACATCTCATACTGCTGTGTCAGGAGTGATTGTTTGTTTTCTCTAACTTCTTCAGTTCCTCGTGCATGATCAACAGTGCTTCCCAAACCTCCTTAGCTATTTTGTTGTTGACAACATTTTTGAATAGATCGTCTTCTAAGGATTGAAACAGGATGTTCTTGGCCTTTTTGTCAAGTCGATGACTCTCTTCTCGTCATTCTCATTCACTCTTCTTTAACCTTGATTTGTATTCTGTTCGAATCGTCGAGTGGTTGGTGCAAGCTTTATTGGAACATAGAGCCCATTCTGAATGGTCTTAAATAGATCTTCATCTATAGAGTCCATGTATGCTTGCATCCTGACTTTCCAGTTTGCAAATTTATCCTTGTTGCACATTGGTGGCTTGCTGCCTCCTCCAGTCCTAGATTCGCTTGGTACATGTGCCATTGGATCTACTAAAGCTTGTAAGAAGTATAATAGAACCTGCTCTGATACCAATTGTTAGTTCCTAGTAGGCACAATAGTTATCTAGAAGGGGGGGTTGAATAGATATTTAAAAATCTTTTCGTTTTAAACTTGTTAGTTAATGATGATTAAAACTTAGCGGAATTTATGTTTGTTTTAATCTCTTTTGCAAAGTAGTGGAGTTATGAGAGTGAGGCAGTTATAGCAGATATAGCAGTTATAGTATGAACGTAAAAGACACAGTCGTTTTAAGTGGTTCAGAGCACTTAAAGCTCCTAGTCCACTCTTCTACTCAACGAGTAGGAAATCCACTAAGGATGTCTTTTAAAACTTCTGAATCACACAGATTCCTTCTAGACCAGCAGTCTAGGAACTTCTTAGTTCACTCTTAAACTCTTCAAGTCCAGAAGACTTGGCTCTCTTACAGTTCACTTAGAACTCTTCAAGTCCAACAGACTTGGTACTCTTCTTCAGTTGATTGGTAGATGTTGAGTTCTTGATGGTTGCTACTCAGTTGCTATTTAAGCACTTGTTCGAAAGAATTGAGTAGCTGAGCAAGCTTTGCTATTTCTCAGATCATAGAGTTGACTATCACTGGACCAGCTCAGTCAAGCTGACCTACTACAAGAACTTTCAATATGACCGTGCAGGATGTTATTCAGTCTAAGAATGTGGTGTCAAGTATCATTCCGATTAATGGTATTAATGCTTATGTATTGTTTGATTCGGGTGCTACTTGTTAATTTATATCCGATGAATTTGCTCAGAACTTAGATTTGCCTCAGGAAGAATTAACATTTCCCTTAAGCATAGAGATTGTAAATAAGGAAGTGATTCCTGTTAGATTTGTATATAGGAATTGTAGAGTGGTTATAAATGGTCAAGAGATGAGGGTATACTTGATACCAATTAGACTGGGGGAGTTTGATGTTATACTGGGAATGGATTGGTTATTCAATCACGGAGCAGTGATTGATTGCCAAAGAAAGTGTGTTAACCTTATGACTCCATCAAAAGTTGTGTTCTATGGCATCAAATCACCTCGACAAGCAAGTTGTCTGACGGTGATGCAAGCTAAGAAGTTTTTAAGACAAGGATGTGTAGGATACTTAGCCTACATAGTTGATACACAATTGAAAAGTGCAAAGTTAGAAGATATACCGATCATAAGAGATTTTGCAGACGTATTTCCAGACGATTTGATGGGTCTTCCGCCAGATCGATAAATTGAGTTCGTGATTGATTTAGTACCAGGAACAGGTCCGATATCTAAGTCACCATACAGAATGGCCCCGGTAGAGATGAAATAGTTGATGGTGCAACTGCAGGAATTGCTCGACAAAAAGTATATCTAGCCGAGTGTATCACCATGGGGAGCGCCAGTGTTATTTGTTAAGAAGAAAGATGGATCGATGCGGCTCTGCATTGATTACAGAGAATTGAATAAGGTCATGATTAAAAATAAGTATCCATTACCAAGAATCGACGACCTGTTTGATCAACTGAAGGGTGCGAGATATTTTTCAAAGATAGACTTAAGGAGTGGTTATCGTCAGTTGAAGGTGAGGCCAGAAGACGTACCAAAGACGGCATTCAAAACTCGATATGGTCATTATGAGTTTCTAGTTATGTCATTTGGTTTAACCAACGCACCTGCAGCGTTCATGGATTTGATGAACAGGGTGTTTAATCAATTCCTAGATAAATTTGTGGTGGTGTTTATTGATAATATCCTGGTGTATTCTAAAACCAAGGAAGAACATGTTGAACACTTAAGAGTGACGTTGGAGACATTGAGAAAGGAGAAGTTGTATGCAAAATTTTCAAAATGTGAGTTTTGGATGGAACGTGTACAGTTTCTCAGGCATGTTATTGATAAAGACGGAATTTTGGTAGATCCATCAAAAGTTGAAGCTGTAGTAAACTGGGTTCAGCCAAAGACACAGTCAGAGATAAGGAGTTTCTTAGGGTTTTATTTAGGACTTTTCCAAGATCGCGACCCCGTTGACGAATTTAACCAGGAAAGGAGTTAAGTTTGTTTGGACGGAGAAGTGTGAGGAAAGTTTTCACGAATTGAAGAGGAGGTTAAGTACAAAGACTGTTGTTGTCATTGTCGATGATACTGTGGAATTTTGTAGTGTATAGTGACGCATCGCATAAAGGACTAATTTGTGTGTTTATGCAGTAATCTATTGAGTTATTGCGTATGCATCACGTCAATTAAAAGATTATGAAAAGGGGTATCCGACTCATGACTTAGAGTTGGCTGCGGTAGTGTTTGCCTTGAAGATTTGGAGACATTATCTTTACGGAGAGAGATGTGAGATATATACTGACCATAAAAGTGTGAAGTATATCTTTACACAAAAAGACTTAAACATGCGACAAAGAAGATGGTTGGAACTGATTAAAGACTGCGAGATTTTCTATCATCCCGGAAAAGCGAATGTTGTTGCTGATGCCTTAAGTAGGAAGGGACGAGAGAAGTTAATGTTGTTGACTGATCAAGAGAAGCTAGTGTCAGAAATGGCTAAGATGGAGTTATAAATTAAATATCCAACAGAATCCGATGAAAATTTGTTCTAGATAAGAAATAATTTAACATTGGTAGATAAAGTGAAGAATGCACAACTTCAGGATGAAGAATGCGAAAAGATAAAACAGAAGATATCTGAAGGTGAGGAAAATAAATTCAAAATCGATTCAGAAGGGTTACTTCGATTCGAAGGGAGAATTTAGGTTCCGCCAGTACCGAAAGTTAAAGACGAAGTTCTGAGTGAAGCTCACAACTCAAGATATTCAATTCACCCTGGAAATAAGAAAATGTACCAGGATCTTAGACATCATTTTTGGTGGCCGAATATAAAAAGAGATGTGGCTGAGTGTGTGGCGAAATGCTTGACGTGTCAAAAAGTTAAAGTTGAACATCAAAGACCAAGCGGATTACTGCAACCGTTAGAGATATCAGAATGGAAGTGGGAGCATATCACAATGGATTTTGTGGTAGGTCTTCCAACGAACCAACAAGGTTACGATGCTATTTGGGTGATTGTCGATCGATTGACAAAGTCAGCTCACTTCTTACCAATCAAGATTAGATTTACCCTATATCGGTTAGCAAAACTGTACATGAAGGAAATTATTTCAAGACACGGTGTACCTGTGTCCATTGTATTAGACAGAGATCCACGTTTCACATCTAATTTCTGGAAACGATTGCAAGAATGTTTGGGAACACAGCTGAGAATGAGCACAGCGTACCATCCTCAAACCGACGGACAAAGCGAGAGAACTATCCAAACACTAGAGGATATGCTCAGAGCATGTATTATGGATTTCAAGGGAAATTGGGATGATCATTTACCGTTGGTTGAATTTTCCTATAATAATAGTTATCACGCGAGTATTGGCATGCCGCCTTACGAAGCGTTATATGGCAGAAAATGCAGAACTCTGTTATGCTGGGATGAGGTAGGAGAAAGTCAGCTATTGGGTCCAGAGTTAGTGCAACAAACCGTCGAAATCATCAAGGTGATTCGAGCAAGATTGATAGCTGCACAAGATAGACAGAAGAAATATGTCGATCAGCACCGACAAAATCAGGAATTCGATGTTGGTAGTTATGTTTTCTTGAAAGTATCTCCCTGGAAGGGGAAAATTTGATTTGGCAAGAAGGGGAAATTAAGCCCTAGGTTTATAGGTCCTTTCGAAATTCTTCGACGGGTTGGCGAAGTGGCGTTTGAGGTAGCTTTACCTCCAGAGTTGGAACATATTCATAATATTTTTCATGTCTCGGTATTGAGACCATATAAGCCTGATTATAAGCATGTTATAGAGTATGAGCCCTTACAATTTGAGAAAGATTTTTCCTATGAAGAAGTCCCTGTTCAAATTGTTGACAGAAAAGAGCAAGTACTGAGGAATAAGGTGATACCTTCTGTTAAGGTAATCTGGAGGAACCACAATGCTGAGGAAGCTACGTGGGAACTTGAAAGTGTTATGATGAAGAATTATCCTCAGTTGTTTGCTTGATTTTGTATAGCGATTCTGGGGACAGAATCTTGTTAAGGAGGGAAGAATGTAATGAATAAATTTTTCGAGTTGTGATTCTGGGGACATAATCCTTTTAAGGAGGGAAAGATGTAACGATCGAGAAATTTATAATTTAATTTAAATATTTATTGAATTAAAAAATATTTTAAATAATTTATTTATGAAAGAAAATAAATAATTGATGAATTATGGTGAATTAATTTGGTAAGCAAATTAATTAGTGTTAATTTGAATAATGATAATTTTATCTAATGGATTTAATTTAAGAAAGTAATTAAATTAAACCAATTGCTTAATATTTAAGAAAATAATTAAATTAAATGAATTGTCTAATTTAATGGAAATAAATAAAATAAATAAAGTGGTGTGTCTAATTTATTAATTAAATTGGATATATAATTATTTATTAAATTATAAGTGTAATGATAATAAGATTTTTATTATTATTAGTATAAATTATTAAAATGGTTACATGTGTGACAAGTGGAAACTATATAATATAATAGTATAATAATAATTTGGTTTGGGAAATAGATGGTTAGCCAAACATGGCCTTGTGGCCTTTGGTTTTTCAATCCGACGCTTATATCTGTTGTTTTTTTTTTACCCGATATTAGTGGGAGTCAGTTTATATTTTTTCTACGCGTCTTATTTGTTTTCCTAAGGCTAGACAATACAGAAAACACAAAGGAGAGGAGATTGAGAGTGAGACCTTGAGAGAATTGTGAAGAAATTCTTGAACATTTCCAAAACAAATTCAGTGGTGATAACAAGGGTTTCAAGCAAATTGGAGGTATATTATCTAAACCTTAGTATTATATATGAGTTTTACGATATAAATTATATGTTCTGTGAATTCATTTTTGTTGAATTGTTGCTAGACAATTGAATTGTGATGATTATATGTGTTGGTTATGTTTGAGTTTGTATGTAAACATGAATTATATGCGAATTACAGTTTAAAAAAGAAAAAGGTATGACAGTGTTTGTGTTTCTTATATGGCTTGTGAAAAGTACCAATTTTAGTGGCCAATTTGGATGTTAAACTGTAAATTGACGCTTGTATATGTTAGTTTACTAAGAAACGAGCAGAACGTAATTTGAATTAAGTGTTTTGGCCAAGTTTTGAGATGTCAGTGATGATTTTTGTGTAAGAAGTTCAAAATTGGAGTTTTACATGAAAACATGGAATTTTGAGAAATCAAACTAGTTTTAGTTGATGATAAATTGTGTTAATTGGTTGTAAATGTTAGCAAACATGTTTGTAATAGTATGTACCAATTGTAGATGTTAATTTCACTGTTTGGTGGGTGAAATTCGTGTTAGTTGGGCTAAAAAAGGCTATTGTTCATGCCGAAGTGCAAGGTTCGTTCAGGTAAATAAATAAGCCTGCCGGGTGCCAAGGCAAAAACCTTCGAGTCGCACCATTGATTTTCTCATATCGAGCACCAAATAAGAGCAATGCTGGCAGTGTTAAGGCAAGGGCAAGAACATGGCCATCCCCCGAAAAAGTGCAAATGACTTCTTCCTAATGCGGTGTTATGTGTATCGGACTTATGTTAGTCTAGCATGCACGTTAATGATGTCGAGGCATAATATAGACTACAATAATGGGTTGTCATGCATTGTAATACAAAGTGTAAAAGATTTTTTTAAAATAATTGTTAAATAAGTTATAAAATTAAACCAAGTGTGGTGTTTTCAAAGTTAGAGGTGAATGATTAAGTTATGTTAGCTCGTAGTGAAATTTCAGATTCGTTAAGTGTGTTAACCTATATGGTTAGATGCTAAGTTAAGGTTATGACCTAAATGATGGTTTAAACCCGAAAGCTAATATTTATATAACTAATTATTGTTGCGATTTCAATGATAAATGTAGGGTAATTAGAGATTGTTTTACATTTGTGTAGCTTACAAACAAGGCCAGTTCTTTAACCCAACTCTTATAATAACTGTACAAGTTTCTAAACCTTATCTTTGTCAATTGAGCAAGACTATTGATTCTATTATGATGAATGATTGAATAAGCTCATGTAACCTAATTCGTTACATCGGATGAGTTTCACATTCTCATTTCTTGTTATTAGTATTCAAAACATATATTGTTCTAACACATTGATTCAAAACAGATTGTTTTAATTCCATGAATATAATATTTTGCATATATATCATGCTTATTCAGTTATATATTGTTGATATCTGATCTTTGACTTTGATAGCCTTGTTCAGTTATACATTCTTGTATTAAACCTTTATTGATTGAATTTGAATAAGTGTTCTAAAATTCTAGAAACACTGATAAGCTAGTTCCAAACTAAACTTTCTTTAGTGCGGAGATTCTAAATTCAAACTGAGACGAACAACCCTAACATAGGGGATTTTTGTATGTGTAACGTTTAGATGTTTGTGCACAATACATGGTACAAAGGGTTGATCCCCCTGAGTACGTTAAGAAGAGTCTGTACAGTCTAATTACTATTGAGGTTAAGGTAATAATACCTAAACATCGTGGACATAGTTCGTGGTCATAAGACCCTCAGATAATAAAAGTTCGAACTTGTTTACTATTTTGATTCGTAGAACAAGTTCTTTATTATTCAGTATTCGTTGTTCACTCTCATGTTGTTAGTATACTATCTTTATGTCAGTGAGCAATTGTTTGCTCACTCTTGCAATTAAACAATGCAGCTAAAGTTGAAAGAGGTGATGATCCAGCTACTAGCAAGGGAAAGGGAAAGATGTCTAAGTGATGGAGAATTAGTTAAAGTTTATTTAAATGCTTGAAGTTTTAAAACTTGTTTTATTTTGTCATGTATTCCGCAAACTGATGTAATAATTTTAAGGTTAGATTACCTGGGATTTGTTGTGACGCCCCCCAAAATAGGTATACAACACCCATTCTGAGTCGCCAAATACATGGTACAGAAAGCAAACTACAACTTCAATGATACAATTGTCGTGCAAAATACGACAACACATACTGTGAGTTTAAATACAAATATTGTCTTCTAAACAATATCCACACTCAAATAAGTCCTTATTACATTTATTCAAACACTATTTTATAGAAATAGTGAGAACTGCTAAAACATCTTTCTAGAACCATCACTCCGTACCCCGACTAGTTCCTGCTATGTTCTCACCTCCTGAGAAAAATGGAACAAAAAGGAAAAGGGTGAGCTCAACTAGCCCAGTAAAGAATATTATGACTAAGATAATATACAACAAATTATCGTTACTCTTCAACATGGAGAAATCTGATAAAATATAATAGATAACAAGTTTTTGATCAACAACTGCAGCGGAAACAGCAATCCATTAGAAGAGTCAAGTAGAGAATGAGTTCTACTATCTTCTAAGATTTAAAAGTCCATCATCAATTTTATCCCTGTAACAACAATCAATATACATCTTTAATCAATATTCATCTTTGCACTACAGGCCAAAGATATTCATTTGTATCACCAGTTGGTCATGTTCATCTCAACACTTGTTCATCTTTGCACTATGGGCCAAAGATATTCATCAGTTAATCATTTATCTTTGCACTACAGGCCAAAGATTATTAGTAATATAATCATTTAGGACTGAGGATGATGAAAAATATTTTAAAGAAAACGAATCCAATTGAGATGAATGACAAATAGTAGGGATTCAGATAATGCTTATCCAAGATCAATAATACTCCATAATAACCAATTTTGAAGTAAAATTCAAGAATAGAGATCAAAACATGGATACAATCAAAGATAGTAACCATAATAGACATCTTGGACAAAAAGAAGAAAATTTTATTTTTCGGTGAATAGTGTCGTATTCGTGAATAGTGCCGTATACGTGAATAGTAACCCCGACACAAAAAGTTCTAAATTTGATAAAAAGTTCATACCAACATTTCGGTATAATGATATTGAATAAAATATCATTTTAAGAAGAATATAACACCCCTTACCTCAAAATATCAGTACTTTTGATCGAAATATCTCAGATAAGGTCAAGGAAACTTGCACTGATGAATAGAAACTCACAAAGTATCTAAATACTCACAAAATACACTCAATAATCTAGAGAGAGAAAGAGAGAAAGCTTATGTTTCTGGTGTGATTTTCAATTCTAACTTAGCCCTCTATTTATAGGAAAATGTTAGTAGACTTGACCTGCAACCTGATGGCTTTACCTGCTACTATTCCCACCCACCACATTTGAAATCAAATTCAGTACATTTCATCACCAACCACAAGTGGGGCCCACCAATTCTAGAATTTTCCACCAAAATACTAAATTCGGATACTTCAACAATTTCTGAACAAGTCACCTCTTAAAATTCATAACAAATCATACGTTCATTTTTAACGGTTCAAAATATATGGACATATACACAACTTATATATGTATAACATATCCAAAAATTACAACGATCCAACGGTCGGATTAAAAATTATAACTCACGCAATATATCTCAAAAACACTGGTTTAATTTTTAATACCTTCATTCAAAAAAAAATACCGATAAAACACCTCAACATTAACTCTTTCATTTTAACCACAATAAATATATCCAACCTTTATATCCACATAAAATAAATATTTCCTTATCATATGAATTAATATTTAATTATTCACAAATAATATTACGTAATCACATTTATGACAACCAAAGTAGTCCTAAGAAAGAGGGGCTTTCCAATAAGAATTTCTCCTCATTGGCGCCGCAATTAGGTGACCAAACTCTCCTTAATGTAACTTTCTAGACATTGCCAATAATGCTATCTAATAATATTATTCAAATAATATGAATTATTGATCCGATAATGGGAAATCTGTGCAAATGACAATTATTGAAACAACAATAATATAAAATATCAATACAAGAATTATTGAATCAATAAAATAAAATATTGAACAATAACCATCGTAATAATTATTGAGTAATGCCTTCTCACGTAAGGATCAATAATTCATCAATATCGCGTGCATCCACGCCAGACATCGTATTTTAACCACTGGGTATTCCAACAAAGTTGTTAACTTCAGAATAACCACGCCAGATTATTTATAAAAACTCAAACTTGTCATTTTTTTCATTCGACAATTATTCTGTTATGGGGCCCACAAATGACTGCGCCGTCGTACGAATATTCCCCGACAACAAGAATATTCCACGACCAAACGAATATTCCTCGACAACAATGATTATTTTATAACCACTTGCATATTTTGTAAAATTTGCACATTTCACCCATAACCAAAGAATTATATCAAATTAATACCTTATTATTCACAATAATAATTAGAGGAAATTCGATTTTATTTATAATAAGTTGGGGTCTTCCAACCTCCCCTCCTTATGAAATTTCTTCCTCGAAATTGACATACGTACCTGGTGTTTTGAAAAGGTGAGGATACCTCGCTTTCATTTCTGATTCCAACTCCCAGGTCATTTCTTCAATAGCATGGTTTCTCCACAAAACCTTAACTTGTGGTATAACTTTGGTACGTAGGACATGCTCTTTCCTATCCAAGATCTTAACAGGTACTTCTTCGTACGTTAAATCTTCAGCTATCTCGTCTGGTTCAAACGCAATAATATAGTTCGGGTCTTTCACATATTTACAAAGCATGGATATGTGAAAAACATTTTGAACACGAGACATACTTGGAGGTAATGCGAGTCTATAGGCCACATTTCTTATTCGGTAAAGAATCTCAAATGGACCAACAAATCGTGGATTGAGCTTTCCTCTCTTCCCAAATCTTGTAACTCCCTTCCATGGTGCAACACGTAACAATACATGATCCCTAATATTAAATTCCACGTCTTTTCGATGAAGATCCGCATAACTCTTTTGTCGATCTTGTGCCGTTTGTATACGTTGTTGAATCATTTGGATCTTTTCTTTAGTCATGCGTACTAATTTTGGTCCCAACAAACGTTGTTTCTCCCACCTCGTCCCAGCATACTGGAGAACGACACTTTCATCCATACAACGCCTCAAATGGAGCCATGCCTATACTTTCTTGATAACAGTTGTTGTAGGAGAATTCTACCAATGGCATGTACTTATCCCAACTCCCTTTGAAATCTAGGACACAAAGTCTTAATAGATCTTCAAGAGTGTGAATAGTCCTCTCTGATTGTCCGTCCGTTTGAGGATGGTATGTCGAACTGAATCTTAAATCCGTGCCCATAGCTTTCTATAAGCTAACCCAAAATCATGAAGTGAATCTTGGGTCACGATCCGAAACTATGGATACTGGCATGCCATGCAATCTCACAATCTCATTCACGTACATGCGAGCAAGACGTTCAAGGGAATAAGTCTCACGTATTGGCAAGAAATGGGCAGACTTGGTTAATCTATCAACAATAACCCAAATAGCATCTATGCCTTGAGAAACTTTGGGAAGACATGTAACGAAATCCATAGTAATGTGTTTCCACTTCCATTTCGGAATCTCAAGTGGTTGTAATGGACCCTTTGGCACTTGATGCTCCGCCTTTACACGTTGACAAGTTAAACACCTTGAGATAAACTCCGCGATCTCTCTCTTCATATTGTTCCACCAAAATGTATGTCGAATATCATGATACATTTTGGTACTCCCAGGATGGATTGCAAATAGTGTGTTGTGTGCCTCCATCATGATTCTATGCTTCAAGTCTGAATCGTTAGGAACACAAAGTCTGGAGTTGAATCTAAGTATTCCTTCTTTATCGATTCTCGCTTCTGGAATAGTTCCTTCTTGCACTTTATTCTTCATACGTATCAGCTCCAGGTCCGTAGCTTGAGCAGCTTTAACTTTATCGATTAAAGTCGGTTCTACTCGTATATTCGCCATCATCATGCGGGTCCCTGGAGTCTTTAATTCTACCTCCATCCTTTGTAAGTCATACAGAATGGGCCTTTGCATTGACAATATCGCACTCGTACTCGCATATGATCTTCTACTCAATGCGTCAGCTACTACGTTCGCTTTTCCAGGATGGTATTGAATGGTATGATCGTAATCTTTCAACTGCTCGAGCCAACGTCGTTGCTGCATGTTGAGTTCTTTTTGGATGAAGAAATATTTGAGGCTTTTATGGTTCGTATAAATCGCCACTTTCTCCCCATACAAGTAGTGTCTCCAAATTTTCAACGCGAATACAACTGCTACCAACTCTAGATCATGAGTAGGATAATTCCTCTCATATTCTTTGAGTTATCGTGAGGCATAGGCTATGACTTTCCCATGTTGCATGAGAACGCATCCTAACCCTTTGCTTGAAGCATCACTGTATATAACAAATCCATCCGTACCAGATGGTATTGCCAGAACAGGTGCCGAAATGAGTCTCCTCTTGAGCTCTTGGAAACTCTTCTCGCATTCCTCGCTCCATATTTAATTTTGTATCTTTCCGAGTCGGTGAGTTAATCTGAGTAGCGATTCGAGAAAATCCTTCCACGATTCTCCGATAATAACCAGCTAAGCCCAGAAAGCTACGCACTTCGGTCACCGACTTTGGTTGCTCCCAACTTTGTACTGCTTCAATCTTCGCCGGGTCAATAGATACTCCATGTTTTGACACCACATGGCCAAGGAATGCTACTTCCTCAAGCCAAAACTCGCATTTCTTCAACTTAGCATAAAGTTTGTTTTCACGAAGCCTTTCAAGTATTAGCTTCAAATGGTGCTCATGATCTTCACGGCTTTTGGAATAAATGAGGATGTCATCAATAAAGACAACAACGAACTGATCCAAATATTCCTTGAATAGTCGGTTCATCATATCCATGAAAGAAGCAGGAGCATTAGTCAATCCAAAAGACATGACTAAGAATTCATAATGCCGTCTGCATCGAAGTTCAAGGCGTCTTTGGAATATCCTCGATTTTAATCTTCATTTGATGATATCCGAACGAAGATCGATCTTTGAAAAGAATTGTGCTCCTTCAGAATCGGTCGAATATGTCATCAATGCGAGGTAACGGATACCTATTCTTGATGGTGACAAGATTTAATTCTCGGTAGTCAATACAAAGTCGCATACTCCCGTCTTTCTTCTTTACGAATAAAACAGGAGCACCCCAAGGAGATGTACTAGGACGAATGAAACCTATGTCTAACAATTCCTGTATTTGGACTTTTAACTCCTGAAATTCAATAGGAGCCATTCGATATGGGGTTTTAGAAATGGGTTATGTACCCGGCTCAAGGTCAATAAAGAATTCAACATCACGTTCTGGGGGTAGACCGGGAAGTTCTTCAGGAAATACATCAGGAAATTCTCTAACAACAGAAATATTATTCAAATCTGACTTGTCTTTGTTCAAATCCATACATGGGCTAAAAAAGTTTGACATCCGTTTTTCAATAAACGAATAGCTTTATGGCTTAATATGATAGTGACTGATTTTAGTGGTTTAGTTGTTTGAATTCGTATGACAAGTTGGTTAGGAATATGAAAACTAACAACCTTACGAAAACAATCAATTTTGGCATGATGAGTGGTTAACCAATCAATTCCTAAAATCACATCAAAAGCAAGTATCTTTAAAGAGATAAGATCAACAGGTAATGTGATAGTGGCAACTTGGATTAAGAAAGATTTATAAACAGTGGATGTAACGAAAGTTTCACCCAATGGAGTCTCCACTGATAAATCAAAGTCTAATTTCTTCAGAGTCAAGTTTAAACGTTGAGCACAAGCAGGAGAGATAAAAGAATGGGTAGAACCGGTATCTAGTAAGGTATAAACTCCACCTCCTTCAAATGATGAATACTTTCAGGAAAGTACTTGTCATTGAATAGTTTCAGAAATATTTCCCAAGACATGCTGAGTGCGGCTGACTAGGTATGCTTCACGAGACTCCCACCAAGTGAGTCCGCCTCACCGCGGAACATAAAAGGTAGCGAATGGAACCTTCGTTCTTCTCTGTGCATCCCAAGACATCGAATATCTTGGTAATTTGCTTGACCCACATTTCCGCCATGATCGGATCCCGCTTTCCTTAAATTCGTGATCCCAACTCTTTGAATCGCTTGTTGTGATAAGTCGCGCATCGCTAGCATTTCCACCCATATTCTCGTGCACGAAGTTTCCCTCGTCGGTTTTTGCATAAAATGAAAAAACTTCGAACATCCCATCATTCATCATTTGTTCTAGTAGTGTTGTTTATAGGAGGATCATTGCCTTCATGTTGCACGTTCTCTGGTTTGTAATTAAAGGTTGTTCTACGATCTCATACACTCCATTGTTAACGTTATCGGCAACCATTCTTAATCATCGCCATAAAACAAGGGTTAATTAAACAAATTAACATATCACATAATATCCCTATATTATGGACCGACCAACAAATAAGCTTAGATAGACACACTAGCGAAGGATTTACTCATCTCTCCCTCCTAGTTCTATTCCCCGATCTCCGCTAGAGACCATATCCCTAAGCTCTGATACCAACTGTGACTCTGGTCACCAACTTGTGTCAGCACCTCACATTGATACCTATCAGTTTGCCACCGCAGAATGGCGTCCCCTACGGAGAGTATGGCTTCGGAGCATCCCCCATCAATAGGAAGTCACCAGCGAGAGGCTCGGGGCTCTTTACTTATAGCTCTGGTACCAACTGTGACGCCCCCAAAATAGGTATACAACACCCGTTCTGAGTCGCCAAATACATGGTACAGAAAGCAAACTACAACTTCAATAATACAATTATCGTGCAAAATACGACAACACATACTGTGAGTTTAAATACAAATATTGTCTTCTAGACAATATCCACACTCAAATAAGTCCTTATTACATTTATTCAAACACTATTTTATAGAAATAGTGAGGACTGCTAAAACATCTTTCTAGAACCATCACTCCATACCCCGACTAGTTCCTGCTATGTTCTCACCTCCTGAGAAAAATGGAACAAAAAGAAAAAGGGTGAGCTCAACTAGCCCAGTAAAGAATATTATGACTAAGATAATATACAACAAATTATCGTT
This sequence comes from Panax quinquefolius, assembly GCA_020205615.1. NCBI lineage: Eukaryota > Viridiplantae > Streptophyta > Magnoliopsida > Apiales > Araliaceae > Panax > Panax quinquefolius. The sequence continues at coordinate 67,159,946 of CM035172.1, forward strand.
AGTCTTCAACAGGGAGAAATCTGATAAAATATAATAGACAAGAAGTTTTAGATCAACAACTGTAGCGGAAATAGCAATCCATTAGAAGAGTCAAGTAGAGAATGAGTTCTATTATCTTCTAAGATTTAAAAGTCCATCATCAATTTTATCCCTGTAACAACAATCAATATACATCTTTAATCAATATTCATCTTTGCACTATAGGCCAAAGATATTCATTTGTATCACCAGTTGGTCATGTTCATCTCAACACCTGTTCATCTTTGCACTACGGGCCAAAGATATTCATCGATTAATCATTTATCTTTGCACCTACTGTGCCAAAGATATTTAGTAATATCATCATTTAGGACCGAGGATGATGAAAAATATTTTAAAGAAAAACGAATCCAGTGAGATGAAGGACAAATAGTAGGATTCAGTATAACAGGTTTATCCAAGATCAATAATACTCCATAATAACCAATTTTGAAGCAAAATTCAAGAATAGAGATCAAAACATGGATACAATCAAAGATAGTAACCATAATAGACATCTTGGACAAAAAGAAGAAAATTTCATTTTTGGTGAATAGTGTCAGATTCGTGAATAAAGTCAGATATCGTGAATAGTAACCAAACACAAAAAGTTCCAAATTTGATAAAAAAGTTCATACCAACATTTCGGTATAATGATATTGAAGAAAACATCATTTTAAGAAGAATATTACACCCCTTACCTCAAAATATCAGTACTTCTGATCGGAATATCGGTATAAGGCTGAAGGAAACTTGCACTGATGAATAAAAACTCACAAAGTATCTAAATACTTACAAAATACACTCAATAATCTAGAGAGATAAAGAGAGAAAGTTTATGTTTCTGGTGTGATTTTTAATTCTAACTTAGCCCTCTATTTATAGGAAAATGTTAGCAGACTTGACCTGCAACCTGATGACTTTACCTGCTACTATTCCCACCCACCACATTTGAAATCAAATTCAGCACATTTCTTCACCAACCACAAGTTGGGCCCACCAATTCTAGAATTTTCCACCAAAATGCTAAATTCGGATACTTCAACAATTTATGAATCAGTCACCTCTTAAAATTCATAACAAATCATACGTTCATTTTTAACGGTTCAAAATTTGTGGACATATACGCAACTTATATATGTATAACATATCCAAAAATTACAACGATCCAACTATCGGATTAAAATTATAACTCACACAATATATCTCAAAAAACACCGGTTTAATTTTTAATACCTTCATTCAAAAAAAATACCGATAAAACACCTCAACATTAACTCTTTCATTTTTAACCACAATAAATATATCCAACATTTATATCTACATAAAATAAATATTTCCTTATCATATGAATCAATAATTAATTATTCACAAATAATATTACTGTAATCACATTTATGACAACTAGGCCATTCCGTGGAGAGGGCTTTTAATAAGAATTTCTCTCATACGCACGCAATTAGGTACCCAAACCTCTCCTCGATGTAACTTTCTAGACATTGCCAATAATGCTATCTAATAATATTATTCAAATAATATGAATTATTGATCGATAATGGGAAATCTTATGCAAATGACAATTATTGAAACAACAATAATATAAAATATCAACGCAAAGAATTATTGAATTAATAAAATAAAATATTGAACAATAACTCATCAGAATAATTATCGAAAAGTGCCTTTTACGTAAGGATCAATAATTCATCAATACTATACATCCACGAGTATTACTGTATTTTAACCACCGGGTATTCCAAAAGTGTTAACGGTAACAACTACGCCGTTATTTATAAAATCTCAAACTTATCATTTTCTTCATCCGACAATTATTACATTATGGGCCCATAAATCGTTGTCTTGGTGCATTACGAATATTCCCCGACAACAAGAATATTCCACGACCAAACGAATATTCCCCGACAACAATGATTATTTTATAATCACTTGCATATTTTGCAAAATTTGCACATTTCACCCATAACTAGAGAATTATATCAAATTAATACCTTATTATTCACAATAATAATTAGAGGAAATTCGATTTTATTTATAATAAGTTGGGGTCTTACATTTATGTTGAGATTATGATGTAACCCTTTAATGGGAGAGATTATTTTTTAAGTTATTTATTTAATGTTTTTATCCTTTATTATGGGTAGTTAGATGTAATTATTTTGATAGTGAGCACCAAATTCGGTGGAAATGAAGTACCCGGATTTGGGGGTGTCACAATTATTCTGATTATTTATGTCCATTCATTATATATATCATTGTCATCATCCTCATGCTTATATTGTGGTGAAAGTCATCTTTATAGATGGACTGTTTATTGGTATGATTGTGACCATGAATTGTGTATTGATATAATCATGACATATAATGTTACAGACAAAAGATGTGGTGAAAGTCCTCTTTGGCCCGTAGTGCAAAGATGGACTGTTGATTATTAGTTTTACCGTTGTATATCTTTGGCCCGTAGTGAAAAGATAGACTGTTGATTATTGGTTGTACAGTTGTATATCTTTTGCCCGTAGTGCAAAGATGTACTGTTGATTATTGATTTTACAGTTGTATATCTTTGGCCCGTAGTGCAAAGATGGACTGTTGATTATATGTTTTACAGTTGTATATATGTCTTTGACCCATAGTGCAAACATGAACTGTTGATTAGTGGTTTTACAGTTGTATGTCTTTGGCCGTAGTGTAAAGATGAATTTAATGGCATAATTATAAACATGAACTGTGAATTGGTATAACCATGAGTTTTGTGTTTCAGGTAAAAAATAGGTGGTGAAAGTTCTCTTTGTCTTGGGTGCAATGAAGAACTGTTGATTAGTTTTACAGGAATAAAATATTGATAATGGACTTTTAATTTGGAGAAGATAGTAGACATTACGTTCTACGTGACTCTTCTAATGGATTATTGATTCCACTGCAATTATAGTTGAAAACTTTTATCATCTACCATATGTTAAAAATATCTAATTTATTATTGATGAAGGCTATTGATGAGTTAATTATCTTAAGTCATGATATTTTTTACTGGACTATTTGTGCTCACACCCTTTTGCTTCACAATTCCTTTCAGGTAATAGAAGTGTAGCTGAGACTAGCAGAGAGAACATGTGTATAAAGTGGTATTTTGAATTAGTCGCAATCCTAATCAAGTTATGAAACGGTGTGACATAATAATTGTACTGATGACTTAAAATGTGTGTGTCGTATTTTATATGTCACTTAATAATTAATTTTGGTAAAAAAATAATAGGGTGATGAGGACCCGATTTTGAAAGCGTCAAAAATACACCGCATTAGAATCAGGAGGACATAAATCTTTTTGTGTTCCTTTGAGGACTTCAAATATTTGCTGCTGTTTTTTATATGGCATTGTAATAATTTAAGTATGAATATTGTCGTATTATATATGTTACAATATTTGTATTGAAACTCACAATATATGTGTCGTCGTGTTTTACACGACAATTAATAGTTGAAATAGGAAAGTTTGCGTCAGTAGTGTTGTTTCTGGTGACCCAGAATGGGTTGTGTGGACCAATTATGGGGGCGTCACATGACCTATTTTGGAGGCGTCACAACGAGACTATTTTCAGCATCATCACGTCGTCCGTTACTATTAGTAACGGATGTAACTGTCGTCCACTATTAATAGTAGCGGATGTGAATTAATCTCGACCGTTGGTTTCTATATTAAACGACAGAGATGATGTATGTTCATTTTTGAACCATAGCAAATACATGATATGAATTATTATCCATATATATATATATATATATATATATATATATTTTAAAGTAATGTCTCTTAGCATTTATAATTTTTGGTGATAATTTAGATAGAAAGAGATAATGAATTTATAAAAACAAATGAATGTTTGTTAGCAGAAAGAGGACATTTAAACATACATATAAAGGGTAAGAGTGTCAATTAGCACCTACAGTTAACAATGTTAACACATAAGTGAGATTTTGTAACTTAATTAAACCACGAGTAGTTAAATGGCGATTTTTGAATCACAGGTGGCGAAGTGTAAAATCGTGTAAATCATATGTAATAAATTATTTCCTCCGTCCCATAGTTATAGGCTGATTATTTTGAGATGTTCTAATATATAAGTTACTTATTATTTATAAAATTTAATTGGTTCATTGTTTTACTTTTATGCTCTTATAATAAATATTCAACCATTACTCTTTTTTTGAAGAAACAACATTCAATGTCATTATTTTTATCATCATATTTAATGTTGTTGTATTCTTTTTTGTTAAAGTTTATGAATTTTAATGGTCAGTACACGTCAATCAATGAAGTTGAGAGTTCCAGTGTGATAAGTAAGGAATAATTAACTTATTTATTAATTCCATATTAAGGGGTATATGTGGAAAATTTATGTTAAAAATTGACACTTAATTGATTTTTTAAACTATGTGCCAAAAGAAATTAGTCTAGCTATAACTATGGGACGGAGGGAGTATATTTTATCATAGTCCAAGTTTTTAGTAATATTAGTATAAAATGACTCAAGCACTTAAAGTTTATCATCATGATTATCATGTCATACTATTAAATTAATAATTTATTATGTTTAGGGATATACATAAATTAAAAATATATTCTTAATATTTATAAATTTTGTAAATAAGGTTTTTTTTTCAATTTTTAAACAATAAGTCTAGGGGGACATTTTTTTAGTGACATTTCTAGTGACATTTTTATTTTTTTTTTGGTTTTTTTTTAATAGTACCTCCCAAAAAATGTATAGTATTTATTTCAATTGAAATTTTTATAAAAAACAATGTTTTAGGTATAATTTGGATACATACAAGAAATATGGTTTATGCAGAATCATACACGCCTGCTTTTTTTTATATGTATCCAAATTACATCTCAAATATTATTTTTTACAAAAATTTCAGTTAAAATAAATACTATACATTTTTTAAGAGATACTGCAAAAAAAACCAAAAAAAAATAATATTACTATAATATCGCCAAAACAATGTTCTCGTAAAAGGACTCATTTTGAAATAATGTTTAATCCTTGTTCTATTTCAATTAATGCATTATACAAGAAGGGCCAAACAAAAATAACATGTAAGTGGGGCTTAGTTTTGTGACACGTGGGCATTTGGAATGTTAGCATTATTAAATAGCTAGCGTTGCAGATGATTCAAATATCACAAGTCCACTCAATTCTTGAAAAGAAAAGACAAAAAGTCCTCTCAGTTAACCTCAAGTGTCATACCACATATTCTACCTCACAGGCTGGCTACTGCATGGCACCATTTGCAGCCTTGAATTCTGTCCCAAAGTTCACTCGTGATCAATTTACTTTAATTTTAATCCATGTATATACTGTTGTTATATATATATATATAATAAAATATAAATGATTTTAAATTTAATAAAACTTAATAAATTATTTTATTTCAACTTCTAAAATTTTTGGATAAATCATACATGTCTACAGTCTGGGAGGCACGCGGCAACATCTAGTATATATATAGAGAATCCGGTTCCTATCCGGACTCCCGTATTTTTAAAATACGGATTTTTTTTTGCTTTTTTTTAAACAACTAAAAAAAAGGTTTAATATTTTATGGAACTGAAATTTTTATATAATACAGTGTTTTAGGCGTGATTTGGATACACATAACAAAATATGTATGTACACTATTTTTTTAGTTGTTTTAAAAAAAAAAAAGGTCGAATTTGATCAAAGTCAGAGTCAGGACTTGATCCATTATATATATATATATATATATATATATATATATATATCCATTTCTTAAGCTCTCACCCTTATTGAAATTTCACCTCGAAGTTCACCTGCTTTCTTTTTTTTTTTATAAAAAAAACATAATTAAAAAAAAATGTATACTAATTTTTGAAATTGAAAGTTTTTTTAAAAAAAAATGTTTTTGGGTGTGATTTGGGGTACTCACATGTGTGTTTGTATGTTTTATGTGTATGTGTGTACGAGAGAGAGTAAACTTTATTTGTTGGCATAGATCCAACATATCTTGTTCATTGATATGATCCTACTATTTAAAATTCAAATCACTGTCTGTAAGTAAATTCCAATGCATTGTTTGGATCAATGTCTTTTAAGTAAATTAATTCCAATAAATTTATTGGACAAACCTTTGAACAAACTTTCCACAAAGAGATAAGAAATAAGAAAAGAACATAGAGATTCATGATCATATCATACAAGAACTCCCTTTGAGTCCCCTTTGAGAGCATCTACACCTAAGAATTAAATAAGAAACAAACCTATAAACCAAAATAAAACACACCATAATAACCACATTCCTCCATATACTCTCCCCTCCATACCCTTCTTCCCTTAACAACTCCTCCCCACTCACCACACACTTCCCAAACATATACTCCAAACACTTCCCTTCTCCCCCAGCAAACTCATTTATCAACAACCCTTCAAATGGATACTTGAACAAGGATATATAATGCATGAACACCCAATACTTTGGCATCCCATTTTTTGACACAAAATACCCCGAAAACAGAAAGAATGACCCCATCACGCCGCAAATCACCGAGTTCCCAACAATAAAATTAGGCACTAGAGCGCTAAAACACACCACAACAGAATTGGCAGTGTAGAGAATTAACCATATGAGCAACAAGAAGTGCAAAAAGGCCATAAAACTCTGGTTAAGCCCCACCAGCCAATACAATGGTATGGTGAAAAGTATAGCGAGGATGAGTAGAAATGGCAAGTAAACTAGACCATTTGCTATTGCATATGATGAAACCCTATAGCTTCCACAAGATGTTTCTTTCATTAGTATTTCCCTTTCTTGCAAAAAAACTGGTAGGGCTTCTATTGTGCTTGATAACAAAAATGTCAATATGAATGCAAATAGCCCTACCCTTTCCTCAGCTCCAACCAAATCATCCTTTAGATTGTAAAAAATTGAGCCTAACACAAGCCCGGCTAGCAACATTTGAAGAGTCCGGCATGCAAAAAGCTCCCTTGTTCTAAAAATGTTTTTGGAGAACCTATGAGTGAGAATTAGGGTTTCTTGAAATCTAGAATTTGCAAAACCATTTCGAAGGTTAATGAATTCAAAATTGTCCATAATTTCCTCATCAATCACCTTAGATTGTTGAAATAGTTGTTGTAAAGTGCATTTACCACTTGTGATTTTGTTTTGTGGGCTTGATGGGAATTGTTGTGGCAACATTTCTTGGTGAACTACTACTTGTTTTGAACATTGGAATTGTTGGATTAATTCAATGGACTCAATTGCAAATTCAAGAATATTTACCTGCATAGGAATTTCTAGTCCCATTAGCCTCAACTGGACCCCGAGCTGATCCACCGTGCCATGGTGCGCCACCGAGCCATTAGCCAACAACAAAATTGAGTTGAACAATTTCAAGATCCTAAACCCTGGCTGGTGAATGCTCAAAATGACGGTTCTACCCCTTGTCTCAGCCATGTTCTTAACCATGTCTATAATTTGTAGAGCTGAATTACTATCAAGCCCAGAAGTTGGTTCATCAAGAATAAGGACTTTAGGGTCATGTATAACCTCAACACCAATCGAAACACGACGTTGTTCCCCACCGGAGATCCCTCGGACACGTTCATCGCCTACTCGCGATCCTGCCACGTGGCCTAACCCGAGTTCTTGGATCAATGTCTTAACCCTAGAGCTCAGCTCGGACTCCGGTAGCCTCAACCGGAGTTTAGCACTAAACATTAGGGTTTCTTCCACCGTGAGGAGTGGAAATAGTGTGTCCTTTTGTGTAACGTAGCCTGATAGTTTCTTGAGCCTTGCATTTTCTATAGGCTTTTGGTTAACATAAATAGACTCGCTTTGTGGGGTTAATCTTCCGGCAAGGATCTCGAGCAACGACGACTTTCCGGCCCCGCTAGGACCCACAATGGCGAGGATTTCCCATGGTTTTGCACGGCAGCTCACATCTTTAAGTACACGGCGAGTGCTAGGGTTAGGGTTTGTTGTAGGAAGAGTATTATGATGATCAACCTTAGGTAAGGCTTGCTCTTCTAAATTATCTTGAAGAACTTGCAGCTCAATATTGTTTTTGCTAGTGATGTTGAGTGAATGCTTTGGCTTTCCTTTATAAATTGTGTAATTGATGCGAATTGCTTCAATATCACAACCTTGTTTCTTCATTGAAGAAGAAGAAGAAAAAGGGTCTTTTTTTTGCTGATGTTGTTATATCTCTCTATTTTTCTCTTGTTGTTTTTTGGCTTCTCAAGCTGCTCAAATTGGGTACTATTAGCACTTGTTTGTTTGTTTTTGTGTTTTAATTATTCAATGGCATATACCTTATAATCCATAGTTTAATTGGAATTAAAAAAAAAAGTATGTGATTGTGATAATTGTGTCCTCCAACCTGTTAGATGGTTCACGTGCATGCATTTAGTTTTGCCTAAATATCTCTCTATTCTATGCCATAAAAATTTTGTATATTTCACGTGGAATGCAACACTTGTTGTCCTAATATTACTCCATCGTGATTAGCAAATTTGTGGTAACTTTTAGAATTTTGTATTGTATTCCCTGTTCTTATGTTGCTTGACAAAATTTGTTTCGGAAGTTAAAAGCTAAAAGAAATTTGAGTTTTCTATTTGTGGCCCAGGTGCAAAATTAGGGTTCACATGATCTAATTAAATTAAATGCACAATTAGGATTTCACGACCTCATTAAATGCGTAAATTATGATTCGCATAACCTAATTGAATGAAGACAGAGAATTCAGAAATAAATATGTTAGACCCGGGAGAAGCCTCACGGGTCCTGAGGCAGAAGACTCGTGGAGGCGGCTCGTTTTAGAAATTGATTGAGGGATTGGATTGGTGGCTAGAAGGACACGACAATATGTGGCCATTACTCTGATAACTAAAGGGTATTTCTGGAATTTCCCTGAAAGCATGTGCCTTGCACATGACTACTTTCCAGAAAACCCTATAAATACCCCCTTCCATTCCATTGGGAAGGGGACCTCTCTTCAGACTCATAACTTAAACTCTTTTTGGTGACTTAAGGCTTGAATATTTCCACCTAAAAGCACTAAAAGGGTTTTGGTCATTCTCTCAACTCGAAGGACTCAAGAAGAAGACTCTTGGAATCCCAATAACCCTAACACGGTTTCCGGATTCTAGGGGTTTTACCACGCGTCATTGGAGTAATCTCCCACTTGTTGTTCTCCCCTCTTCAATCAATCAATCAATTTTGTGCTATTTGTGGATTTCTCTCCTCCTCAGCCAACACGAAACCCTAAGGCACAATTTCCTTGCCCACATTTATTTGGCGACTGCTGGGGAAATGAATTTTTTTTTTACGAAAGTTCATGATATAAAGGTCATGACATGTCGAATTGAAGAGAGAGGAATACCTAAAACTTGGTCTTCGTGGCTATCAGGCCTTCGAGGCTATCATCAGGTCTTCGAAGCTATCAGCAGGTCTTCAAGGCTATCTTCTAGTCTTCGAAGCTATCAGCAGGTCTTCAAGGCTATCTTCTGGTCTTCGATGCTATTTGGCCTTCAAAGCTATCAGCAGGTCTTCGAGGCTATCAGCAGGTCTTCGAGGCTATCATGCCATCGAGGCTTTCAGGCCTTCATGGACTTCTTGGTTCTCAATGACTTCTTGATTCTAAAGAAAAGAGAACTTCCAAGAGAGGGTAAAAAGATTAGATCGAAGATTTTTAAAATATCCCAGGAGAGCTCCTCTAAGGTTCTCCCTTCTAGGGTTTGCTCCGCTAGAGGTTCCCTCTCCTAGGACTTTCGTTTGCAAGGCTAGCAAAACATCTAGCCCCACGAAGTGTTCAGACACTGGAATCAAGACTTCAACACTTACAATATTTTGCGCGATCATCTCACCAAAGGTGTGACTCACGCGCAAGGGGCAAATGCTTACTGGTAGATTGGTAGATGACATAGACGTCCTCCAGAGTAGAGGTCCTTTCCCCCAAGCCATGACGAATGAAGAATGTCTGTTGGATACAAATGACATATTGAGAAGCACCATGGTCCTGTTGGATACGAATGTCCCTGCATAGCTTGATATACTGAAGAATGTCAGCTCTATCTTTAGTATACCCATATAGTCAACATTCCCAAGTACCTCGTCGATCCAATGATGCCATTCCTAAAGGAGGCTAGATGAATCAGACAAGAAGTGAAGGGAACTGAAAGATTACTCTTTTTTTCATGCATAGACGGGGAATGCGATCGGAATGGGGAAGGTCATCCCAACCTCCACAAGCCGTTGCATATAGGAAGAAGCATTCCTTATCAGGCAGAGGAAGAATTGTACGGTCATAAGTCTGGACTTGCTCCCAAACGACGTCGGAAAGACCAAAGAGGGGAGCCCTTCCCCAATCATTGAGAAACGGGACCTCCTTGGTTGTTCCCAAGTCTGCAGAATGTTCAACGGGGAGGGCCTGCAAGAAAAAAGAATTCAGCATAAGGGATCTAGAAAGCAAAGAAAGAATGTCAAGTAAAGTATTTGAGTTTGAAGTACTCACCATGGCAAAGAGGAATGTCCAAGAGTTAAGCTTCAAAACACCTGAAAAGAAGAAGAAACAATGTCAGAAAGAGTTAGGGAGTACATTTATGCAAGAAAAAATTCCCGAAAATTTTCGATAAAACTTTGGGCATCCAAAAGGCATCATTCGAAGGGTTTTTTGGACTTATAACAACATATGACATGGCTAAATGCCATAACTTTTTTAGGGCTCGTCGCAACGGTCGTGTTGATATATTATGGGCCCCAAAACTCCAAACGGATCAAAAGTTACGCTCCAAATAGTAACGGCTCCTCCCAAACTTCATTTTTTTCGCCTAAAACATTGATCACCGCCTAGGGTTCGGGACCCTAGGATTTGGCCTCCTAGGGTTCCCCCCTAGGGCTCGGTCATATGGGGTGGTTTCGCCGTATGCATGTAGAGCATTTTTCTTCCTTCGTGTTCTTCGTTTACAAAACGTCAAGTCTTTCTTCATTATCCGAGGGAAAAAACCGAGATGTAATCAAGGTAAAGGGGCTCGGAAGACAAAAGAAAGATTGGGGAACCTGAAAAAAAAACTATGTAGGATTCCCCCTAGGGTTCGGCCCCCTTAGGGTTCGGCTCCCTAGGGGCTGTTCCCTTTATTCATTCCTTTGAGGTCCTGTTGCTCCACAAATCAACCGCTTGGAAAGAGTGCTCTTTCGCCGCGAAAATTATAGCCTTCTTTGATGAATTCTGAGGGAAAAAACCAAGATATGATCAAGCTGAAGGGGCTCAGAAACAAAGAAAGATTACAATTACCAGAAAGAGAAAAGAGACATAGAGGAAGCAAGTCAAGAGAAATTCGAAAGAAAACATGCAAGTAAGTAAATTGAAAAACGAAGACAAGAAAAAGGAATGGAGCCCCAAGGGTTCGGCCCTATAGGATTCAACCCCTAAGGTTTGGCCCTATAGGGAGGAATCCTCTTTGTTACCTCTCGCTCGGATTGAGGAATGTCCTCTTGCTGCTCCCTTGAGGATCTTCCTGGCTCGTAAGAAGAAAGAAAATCCAAAATGAAGCAAGATAAGCAAGGAGGCGTGAATGACTTGGGAGATGCATACATGAATACATGTATAGCCCCAAAGTATGCTTGCAACGGAAAAGGAAACAATCACTCTTTTTCCATTAAGGGAAGGATTCAAGCTGATTTCCAAAAGATAAGTATCTTTGAATTTATTTCTAAATAGAAATATATAAAGATATTATTTTCTAAATATGAAAAAAAAGAAGCTTTGATTTTCTCCCAATAAAGGGAAATTTCAAAAATTAAGTTTTTCCTTCAAAATAATATTAATATTGATAAGGAAGGATATTGTCTTCAAAATCAAATAAAGAAAAATTTTATTTCCAAAATAAAATTAATATTTGATTTGATTTTGATAAAAAGGAAATATTTAGTTTACCAAAGAAAGATTTTATTAGATTGAATTTTATTTGGTAATATTTGATGATCTTCCTTGTCTTAATTTCCAGAAAAATAAGGAAATAAATATTGGTCAAACTATGGAAAGATTTTCAGAAGATTTTTCAGTATGTTCATGGAAGAGCCCTGCTAGGTTCTGCCTCCTGAGGGTTTAACCCTAAGGGTTTGGTTCCTTAGGGGTTCCCTCTTTTAGGATCCTTGTCTTCAAGATCTGTAAAGTAAAATCCTGCAAAAATCATTCAAAGACTTGAAGTATTCTTGTACGATCGTCTATATGGGAATGAGACTCTCGTGCAGGGGGAAAATGTGGGCCTAGGTGAAAAATTAGGGTTCACATGACCTAATTAAATTAAATGCACAATTAGGGTTCCACGACCTCATTAAATGCGCAAATTAGGGTTCTCATAACCTAATTGAATGAAGACAGAGAAGTTAGAAATAAATGTGCTAGACCCGGGAGAAGCCTCCACGGGTCCCGAGGCAAAAGAATTGTGGAGGCAGCTCGTTTTGAGAATTGAACGAGGGATTGGATTGGTGGCTAGAAGGACAGGGCAATATGGGCATTACTTTGATAACTAAAGGGTATTTCTAAATTTCCCTGAAAGCATGTGCCTTGCAAATGACTACTTTCCAAAAAACCCTATAAATACCCCTTCCATTCCATTGAGAAGGGGACCTCTCTTCAGACTCAGAACTTGAACTCTTTTTGGTGACTTAAGGCTTGGATATTTCCACCTAAAAGTACTAAAAGGGTTTTGGACATTCTTTCAACTCGAAGGACTCAAGAAGAAGGCTCTTGGAATCCTAATAACCCTAACACGGTTTTCGGATTCTAGGGGTTCTACCACGCATCATTGGAGTAATCGCTCACCTGTCGTTCTCCTCTTTTCAATCAATCAATCAATTCCGTACTCTTTGTGGATTTCTCTCCTCCTCAGCCAACACGAAACCTTAACTGGTAAGGCACGATTTCCTTGCCCACACTATTATATAACTTTTTTCATTTACAGTTGTCATATATATATATATATATATAACCTCTAAGTTATAATCAAGTAATTTACAAAATCACCTAAACTAAAATCAAGGATTTACGTAATCAAATATTCTTTGAGTTTTCTATTATATAAAATATATATATATATATACATATATATATATATATATATATATATATATATATATATATATATATATATATAGGATAACCTCTAAGTTATGATCAAGTAATTTACAAAATCACCTAAACTAAAATCAAGGGATTTATATAATCAAATATTCTCAAAAGGTAATTATGGTAATTCAAAAACAAATATCCGATCCTAACTACTTGATAAATATAAAACTATCCTAAATAACAATCTTATGTTATTTCTCTAATACACCCCTGCAAGTGAAACGAAGGTAATCAGAGCTTGAGCTTGATCTCGAAAGAATAATCATGCGACTGTAAAACCAGTGAAATAATAACGCCTCGAAGAATGGAGAACACGGACAATTTCCATGAGAGAGAAAATGTAGAAAGATAGCATGCATGATAAGTAATGCATATAACTAATAAGACTTGAAAGTGCTTGGTTGTTTATACACGTGCAATAAATAGGGACTTTCATGTACTTCTTGTATTAGATTTCCATGAACACACTTAGAAAATTTCATTAATCCACCAAGATGTGAGATGTGGGATGTATCGAGAGAAAACATTCACGCGTTTGGGGAATGAGGTGGAGATAATGAACAAACTAAAAATGAATCCTTGAAGATGTGCAAGTGAGAATGAGAATAGCCTTTAGTTGCGGAGAAAAATGAAGTTAATAATTGGGATTTTGGAATTTGGCAATTTGATGGAACTGCCGAATAAAAATTGTCGACGATTAAAGGAAGAGAGTTGGAGGGAGGTATAATTTTTGAAGAACAAATTATGTTAGAATTAGAAACACTAATACTAAAACTTAATGACGAGTCAATAACAGTATCATCGTCAATGCTTTGATGTTCTTGTGAAGGTGGAGATGATGGACTGGGATGATGATTAGGCAACACTGATGAGAGCGACTCTTGCAATTGTAGATAGCTATGAAGAAAGCTATAGAACAAATCCAATGATAATGAAGGATTCATTTGATAATAGTCTTGAACAAATTAAATTGCTAAAAGAATCATCAAGACCATCAACGAGACACTCAATGAGCCTGTCTTCAGGATTGGGTTCTCCAACTCGATTAAGTGGTCTATGAAAGAGATTTCGCCTCGGAAATACAGTTGGTCACAGATTAACTAGAAAATTTTTGGAGAGAATTAATGAAGTTGGTGATCAAGAAGGTCCTTCATATGCCAATTATATTTTTCATAATCATCATACATTTGAAAATCGTTGGGATAGGATTCCTGGAATGATTCTGGGTTAAGCCACTTTTCCAAATCCAAGAAAGCCATTGATAGAAGATAAAGAAGAATTTGAAGATCAAAAGAAAATAAAGTGTCTCAATCAGGGAATAGAAAGATGATTTTCTAGAAAAAAATAAGAGTGATAGTAAAGTAGAGAGGAATAACAGAAAGAAGAAGAAGAAGAAGAAGAAGAAGAAATCGAGGACAATTGCTAAAATACAGATAGGTGATCAGGGTGTCTGGATTATATAGTGAGACAATGGAGCCAACACATGATAGTAAAAGGACGAAAGAGAATTAAGATGAAGAATATTAAGTTATTTGAATGTGGAGACTAAGGATTAAAAGTTGCTAAGCTATTGAAATCTTTGATACAAAAGCAAAATTCTAACTACTTGATAAATATAAAATTATTCTAAATAACAATCTTATGTTATTTCTCTAATACGGAATAATCATAGAAGTTAAAGACAAGGTGATATAACTTGTTTATCGAAATGAAAAATATATGTTTTCTTCCTTTTTAGAATATAAAATTAATATTGTAAGACCCCAAATTTTATGAAATAGAAGTATTCAATTTTTCTTATAATTATTATTCAGTAATTGGTTAAATTGATAAAAGGTTAAAGTTAAGGGTGATATGTGAAAATTTTATAAAATAAGCAAGTTGTCATAAAATATTCGTTTGGTCGAGAAATATTCTTTTTGTCGGGGAATATCCGTACGAAGGCACAATCATTAGTGGACCACATAACGGAATAACTGTCGGATATAGAAAGCGATAAAAATAACCTTTTTTATAAAAATAACGGCAAGACTTTTACCATTAAACTGTTGAAATATCCAGTGATAAAAGAACAGTAATACGCGTTGTTGCACAGTATCTCTGATTATTGATGCTTACGTAAGAAGTCACTCAGTTTTATTCAATTATTGTCACAGTATCATCTGCACAATATTTTATATTATTAAATTAATAATTGAGATGACACAATTATTCATATTATTATTTGTATTATTGACAATGTCTATGAAGTTCTGTCGAAGAAAGGGATTTGGTTATTTAATTGCGCGCCAGAAAGGAGAAATCCTTATCGAAAAGCCTCCTTTTTCCTAGAAACGATCTGGTTGTCAATATAAGAGTTATAATATTAAATGATAAATAATTGTTGAAAGATTAAAAATGTGTTGTTGTAAGACCCCAACTTTTTATAAATAAAGATTTAATTTTTTCTTAATGTTATTTTGAATAATAAGGTATGGATTTGATTTAATGTTATAGTTATGGGAGATATGAGCAAATTTTGCAAGTAAGCAAGTTGTCATAAAATATTTGTTTGGTCGGAGAATATTCTTTTTATCTGGGAATATTCGTACGACGACACAATCATTGGTGGACCCCACATAACAAAATAATTGTCGGATATAGAAAGCGACATAAATAACCTTTTTATAAAAATAACGACAAAACTTTTATCATTAACTGTTGAAATAACCGGTGATGAAAGTACAGTAATACGCGTGGTTGCACAGTAACACACGATATTTTACAGTATCTCTGATTATTGATTCTTACGTAACAAGTCACGCAATTCATTTAATAATTGTCACAGTTGTTGCATTATATCTCATATTATTGATTCAATTATTGTCACAGTATCATTTGCACAATATTTTATATTATTAAATCAATAATTGAGACTTTTTATATAAAACAAAATACTTTTTATATTATATATTAAATTATTCATTTTATTAGATTATAAATAGAATATATTATATTTTATATAAAGTTTATATTTTATTAGAATATTTTATTGTAGAGTGATGAATAGTAAAAATCAGAAAATCATCCGAATTGCGCTCGTGAAATTTTCGTTCTGTTCACTCGTGAATCTTTTTTTAAATAGTTCCCTACCATTCTCCTATAAATAGGATGCTTAGTTAAGAAATAAAAATCACACCAGAATCAGATAATTATGCTTCTATAATATTGTGCGTATTTCTTTCTAGCATAAGGATACTTTGAGTGTAGTAAATAGTTCAAGTTTTCTTCAAGAATATCTCCGCTATATCAGTCGGAATTACTCTCCTACTAAGGTAAGGGATATTATTTTCGTTCAATATTCGTAAGAAATATTATTTTCTTCAATACTATATAGTATGTAATTAATATTATTTCGTTTCATATTCTTAAATCTATACTTATTTTGATAAGTATTGCTTCTATACCCCCTGAAATTAGTAGAATATCCTTGAATTTTTTGCTTCATCTAGTATCGTCTCACTGAAATATTTTTCTAAACTTTCTTATTAAATTTTAATCTTTTCATGCCGGGATACTATTCACTCGGGTACTATTCATGGGGTACTACTATTCACGACAAAATTGGTTTCTTTTCTGTCCAAATTATTTTTGATACATGAATATCATTCTTGAATTTTACTCCACAATTAATTATCATGTTGACAATTTGGACATTTTTAAACTTTGGATAAATTGAATTATAAATCTTTAATATTTATCTTTGATCTCACTTAATTGATTTCTTATATCATTGTTATCATCCTCATACTTATATTGTGGTGAAAGTCATCCTTGGCCTGTAGTGCATAGATGAACTGTTAATTGGTATGATTATGACCAGGAATTATGTATTGGTATAATCATGACCTGTAATGTTATAGAAAAATGATGCGATGAAAGTCATCTTTGGCCTATAGTGTATAGATGGACAGTTGTTGTAACGCCCCAAAATAGGTCCAATCCATCCAACCTATTCGAGTCGCTAAATACATGGTACAGAAAACAACTACAACTTTATTACAACAATTATCGTGCAAAATACAACAACACATATACTGTGAGTTTTCATACCAACTGTGACTCATGTCCCAACTATGGATAGCACGTCACAATGGCACCTTACATAAAGGTACAGTCAAAAATTGTTTTAGAAATTAAAATCTTTGGGAAGTGCTCAAGGAAACCTTCGTACATGGGAGGCCACGCGTCTAGGTTATGATAGATATCATATGTCCACAGAATTATCCTTGGTTGACCCAATAGACCCCAAAGAAAAACGAGAAGATTACTATCAAGTTCTTTCCAATAGCGAGTCTTCTCTTGACATATAACTATCTCCACTGTCTCCAGTTGAAAATTATATTTCAAATAAACTCCAAGATCATATAGGTAGTGCTCGTAGATATACTCAGCAAGTGGATGTGCACAACCCTATCTTATGATAACACGAGGTTGTATATCATTAGACATATTATATGATAGTGGCAAAACACCCTTCCAACGTTGGGTTCGCCCCACCCTATATGATTCACCAAATATAACTACTAAATGATGTATACAACACACTTTTCTATATTGTTTAGGGAGAACCTCCACAGCTAGAGACCACCGTTCTATTCCCCTGTTATCCCCGCTCGACCCGGCTACACTCTTATTACCTGAAAGGAATTGTGAAGCAAAAGGGTGAGCACAACTAGCTCAGTAAAGAATATCATGACTAAAGATAATTAAATTATCAATAGCCTTCATCAGTAATAAATCAGAGATTTAGAACATATGGTAGATGATAAAACTTTTCAACCATAGTTGCAGCGGAACGAGCAATCCATTAGAAGAGTCAAATAGACCATAAAGTCTATTATCTTCTCCATGTTAAAAGTCCACCAACAATGTTTTATCCCTGTAACATCAATCAACAGTTCCTGTCCACAATCACGTGAATAACTCATAATCCTAATTGTGGTTCTAAATTCCTTTTCTCATCCAGGACAAAGATAATTTTCATCACTTGTCTTTACCTAAAACATCAAAGAACATGGTTATACCAAATCACAGTTTCTGTTCATAATCATACTAAAAATTCATCTTTGCACTACGGGCTAAAGATATTCATTAACAGTTCATCTTTGCACTACAGGCCAAAGATATTCAACAATAGGTCATCTTTGCACTACAGGCCAATGATATTCAACGACAGGTCATCTTTGTACTACAGGCCAAAGATATTCAACAATAATTCATCTTTGCATTACAGGCCAAAGATATTCAATAATAGGTCATCTTTGCACTACAGGCCAAAGATATTTATCAATAATTCATCTTTGCACTACAGGCCAAAGATATTAATATCTCAAAGAAATAAATAATCATTTCAAAATTTATATAAACCATAATTATAACCATGTTGATCAATTCACCTTTGCATTTAAGCTAAAAATATTCAATTGTAAATTCAATGGTCATGATCATACTAGTCAACGATTCAACTTTGCACTACTGGCCAAAGAGAACCCATAGTCATGATCATACCAATAATCTACCCATCTTTACACTTAAGTTAAAGAGAAATTTCTTCATTAGGGTTATAAAAATGTTATATATGATAATAAAAACAATATCATCAAAGTATAGATTTAATCTCAAGAGTAAGATTCATAAATCAACGATAATTTGGTCAGAAAAAGAAACTAATTTTGTTGTGAATAGTACCCCGTGAATAATAACTCATGAATAGTAACCCCGACATAAAAAAGTAGAAATTCCACAATAAAATCCATACTAATATTTCGGTATAATGATATTGAAAGAATAACATTTCTTAAACTTATAAATAATTTATTTTAATTGTTTACACTTTATTAATTAATGCATTTAATCATCTTAAAATGCCAAACTCATAAGATTTCATCACCAAATAACCAAAACCCTCATCAAAAATCTGCATATACCTCATATAGGATTCTCAAGCCATAAAATCCTATTTTCTAATTTTCTTACTTCACTTAACATATTTAATTCATTTACTCATAATTAGTCCATTTTCATGAAAAATACCAAATCAGTACAAACAAATTTTATTTAGCAGAATATAGTTCCATATTGAACATATATTTTTCTCAGAATTTTTAAAATTCATTTACTATTTTTCATATGGCCAAAACTGCCGAATATTAGACATTTATCATAAACTGTACTTTTGTCCAAAAATTCCAAAATTCTGAGTATATACATTATATACATGTACTCCCAAAAAAAATTTCACCAATTTTGGAGTTAACCACAAGGAGTTATAAGGGTTTACTTTTAAAATAGTCTTTTCCCATAAAATTCATAACTCCTAATCTATACATCCAAAAATCGCTATTTTTGGACACAATATAGAAAACTCATCAAATTATCATTTCAAATTTTCCAGAATTTTGAAGGTTGGAAAATTACTTAAACCTAAAAAAATATAATAACCCTTAAAATCCCGTACCTCAAAAGAGCAGTACTTCTGACGTGAATATCAGATATAACGTTGAATGAACTTGCGCCGTATAGCAACACTCAAGATATCTAAATACTCACAAAATACACTTGATAATATAGAGAGAGAAAGAGAGAAAGCTTATGTTTCTTGTGTGATATTCAATTCTAACTTAGCCCTCTATTTATAGGAAAATATTAGCACGCCGAAGCAGACTTGACCTGCTACCTGATGGCTTTACCTGCTAATATTGCCACCCACCACATTTGAAATAAAATTAAGCATATTTCTTCACCAACCACAAGTGGGACCCACTCAATTCTAGAATTTTCCACCAAAATCATTTATAAACCTAATTTTCGAATCAGTCACCTCTTAAAATTCATAACAAATTATACGTTTATTCTTAAATGGTTCAAAATTTATGGACATATACTCAACTTATATATGTATAATATATCCAAAAATCACAACGATCCAACGGACAGATTTAAAATTATAACTCACGCAATATATCTCAAGAATAGTGATTTGATCTTTTAATACCTCCAATCCGACAATATACTGATAAAATACCTCAATAGTAATTCCTTCATTTATAACCACATAAATAAATCCATCATTTATATCCACATCAAATAAATATTTCCTTAACATATAAATCAATAATTAATTATTCACAAATAATATTATAGAATCACAATTATGACAAACAGGCCGTTCCTAGGAAAGAGGGGGCTTTCCGATAAGGATTTCTCCTTACTTGCGCGCAATTAGGTGACCAAACCTCACCTTGACAGAACTTTCTAGACATTACCAATAATGCTATCTCATAATATTATTCAAATAATATGAATTATTGATCCGATAATGGGAAATACTGTGCAATGACAATTATTGAAACAACAATAATATAAAATATCAACGCAACAATTATTGAATTAATAAAATAAAATATTGAACAGTAATTACTATAACAATTATTGAGTAGTGCCTTATTACGTAAGAATCAATAATTCAAAAATCGTGCAAAATCGTAATCTTTCTTGCATGCACACAGCGTACATCGATTTTTTTAACCACAGTATTCCAACGATTGTTAATTGAACGATTACTGTAGTTATTTGTAAAAACTCAAATTTATCATTTCCTTCATCCGACAGTTATTCTGTTATGGGGCCCATAAATGGTTGCGCCGTCCTACGTATATTCCCCGACAGAAAGAATATTCCACGACCAAACGAATATTCCCCGACAACAATGAATATTTTATTGCCACTTGCTTATTTTGAAAAAAAATTCATATATCACCCTTAACTTTGCTTTTTATCAATTTAACCATTTACTGAATAGTAATTATAAGAAAAATTGAATACTTTTATTTCATAAATTTCATGGTCTTACAATCTCCGCTCTTTATGAAATTTCGTCCCTGAAATTTACGTACCAGGTATTTCAAAGAGTTGAGAATACCTTGCTTTCATTTTAGATTCCATCTTCCCTGTAATCATGATTTCTCCATTGCTCATCTCCTGTATTTCAGATATCATTCTAGAATACAGCTTCAAAACAAGGGTTAATTGAACAAATTAACATATCACATAATATCCCGATATTATGATTGACCAATAAATAAGCTTAGGTAGGACACACTAGCGAAGGATTTACTCATCTCTCCCTCCTAGTTCTATTCCCCGATCTTCGCCAGAGACCATATCCCTAAGCTCGGATACCAAATGTAACGTCCCCCAAAATAGGTCCAATCCATCCAACCTATTCTGAGTCGCTAAATACATGGTACAGAAAACAAATACAACTTTATTACAACAATTGTCGTGCAAATACAACAATACATATACTGTGAGTTTTCATACCAACTGTGACTCATATCCCAACTATGGATATCACGTCACAATGGCACCTTACATAAAGGTACATCAAAAACTGTTTTAGAAATTAAAATCTTTGGGAAGTGCTCAAGCAAACCATCGTACATGGGAGGTCACGCATCTAGGTTATGATAGATATCATATGTCCACAGAATTATCCTTGGTTGACCCAATAGACCCCAAAGAAAAATGAAAAGATTACTATCATGTTCTTTCCAATGATGAGTCTTCTCTTAACATATAACTATCTCCACTGTCTCTAGTTGAAAATTATATTTCAAATAAACTCCAAGATCATATAGGTAGTGCTCGTAGATATACTCAGCAAGTGGATGTGCGTAATCCTGTCTTATAATAACACGAGGTTATATGTCATTAGACATCTTATATGATAGTGGCAAAACACTCTTCCAACGTTGGGTTCGCCTCACCCTATATGATTCACCAAATATAACTACTAAATGATGTATACAACACACTTTTCTATATTGTTTAGGGAGAACCTCCACAGCTAGAGACCACCGTTCTATTCCCCTGTTATCCCCGCTCGACCCAGCTACACTCTTATTACTTGAAAGGAATTGTGAAGCAAAAGGGTGAGCACAACTAGCTTAGTAAAGAATATCATGACTAAAGATAATTAAATTATCAATAGCCTTCATCAGTAATAAATCAGAGATTTAGAACATATGGTAGATGATAAAACTTTTCAACCATAGTTGCAGCGGAACGAGCAATCCATTAGAAGAGACAAATAGACCATAAAGTCTATTATCTTCTCCATGTTAAAAGTCCACCAACAATGTTTTATCCCTGTAACATCAATCAATAGTTTCTGTCCACAATCACGTGAATTGTGACACTCCCAAATCTGGGTACTTCGATTCAACGGGATTTGGTGTTTACTGTAAAAATATCATCTTTTTATCTACCCATAATAAATGCAAGCCATGCAATAGATAGAATAAAAATCTTCCCCTTAAGGGTTACAACATCCGAATAATAATAATACAATCCCAGGTAAAACTAACCTTAAACATCTGTGCGGAATCATAAACAAATAAGTCTTAAACAACATTATTAACTCAAGTCTTATGCATAAATACATCATCTAATAAAAATAACAAGTCTTCATCATTTGCTAACTTTGCCTTTGCCTTTACTAGTGGAAGGTTCATCAGTTCTTTCGTTTTTAACTGCAATATTATTATTAAACAAGAGTGAGCACTATTGCCCACAAGTATAATAATGAAATAACAGTATAATAACATGCGAGTAAATCAAAGACATCTGAATAAAAGCTCAACTTTTGAATCAAGAATGAATAACAAGAATCAAAAGAATGCTGAGGGTCATAAGACCTTGAACTATGTCCTAGGTTATCAAGGGTTATACTTGAAACCTTTAACAGTCATAAGACTATGGACCTTTCTACTGGTACTTAGAGGGATCAACCCTTAGTACCATACTGTGTACAATATCTTAATGCTAATGCATAAGTAAATCCCTTTGCAGGGTTATTCATCTCAGTTTGACATTCGAGTCCGCACCAAAGGAAATTTGGTTTGGATAATTCAATAAGGGTTCTGAAATTTAGAACGTTCATCAACTAAGGACTAGTTGAATCAATAAAGTTCACTAGTCTAATAAGGTTCAACAATAATGATATTCAATTTAAATAATAATCTCAAGAAGTATACAATAGAACAATTATTGTATAACTGAATCATGCTTTGAAAAGATAATAAATCTTTAATTTAACAATTGAACTTGAATAATAGTAACGATAATTTACTCGAGGTAACTAATAACTTGAACAATAATGACAAGTAGGGTTAGGAAACTTGCCTCGTGCGTAGGCTAAACGATTACTACTTCCGTTCACCACAAATCCTACACACATACCATATGTATTCACGACATTCATTAGTTACATTTTCACTTAATTATTTAATATAAACTCCACTTTATTTAACAAATCATTACCCTTCTTATTTAATTACTTAATTAAATTAGAATATTTTCATTCTCTTACTATTATTACACTCGAATAAATTATTTCATAATAATTTCCATCGAATATTTATTTTATTCCATAAATATCTCAATTAAAATATTTAGTTTATTTTATAAATATTTTAATAATAATTTTCATCGAATATTTATTTTATTCCATAAATATCTCAATTAAAATATTTAATTTATTTTATAAATATTTTAATAATAATTTTGATCGAATATTTATTTTATTCCATAATATCTCAATTAAAATATTTAATTTATTTTATAAATATTTTAATAATAATTTTTATCGAATATTTATTTTATTCCATAAATATCTCAATTAAAATATTTAATTTATTTTAGGGATAATATATGATCAACACATGAAATATCACGTATAAGGCCATATGGCCAAAACCCAAACTCTGTACATTTTTGAAATAACAATTCATTGTAATATGAAACAGATGATATGGTTTGTGAAATATATATAATTAAATATAATATGGTAATATTTAACACATATACAACACATAATCCATACCCTTTATAAATACAGAGACTTTACAGAAAACTTGAAAGCCATTTTCATAAAACTTAAACAACGTAACTTTAAAAATTTGGAAAGGAGGAGATTACCCTGAGTGTAAGGTATAGATTAGAAGACTCAGATGTTTTCTTAAATTCTCCTATTTCAATCTCTTTCACAATATCTTAATTCTCTCTAACAGTTCTCAAACTCTCTCTCCGAATTTCTCTCTATGATATTTTATAATGAGAAGACGCATATAAGAAAGGAACTGACGCACTGAGTGGTCAGTTAACCCAATAATGGGCAACTGCTTCCAACTCCCCATAGGGCCTTGTTTGGCTTAGCAAGAATATATTACAAAACCACTTAATTTAATAAAACCTCTACAATATAGTTTAATTCATGTCACACCCAATTATACAATAGCTCAATTATATTATTTAATTTAATATAAACAAATTATAATAATTTCTCATAAATTCACATAGTCACATAATTAATTTTCTCATTAGTTAATTATATCCAATTACCAAATCTCCAATTAATTATTACATTAATTAAATAACATTAGGCTTATTAAATATTTCATTTAATTCAATAAGCTCACATAATTACATAATAAGCTCACATAATTACATACTTGAATAATAAAAATTCTCCACATTAATTTAATAAATGTAACACATATAATTAAATTAATCTACCACAATTTCATCAATTAATATTTAATCTAATAATTAATTCATCGAAAAATATTTATTCAATTCAATAAATATTAAATTAAATTACAAAAATCTCGTTCGTCACATCTTTCCCCCCTTAAAAGGATTCTGTCCCCAGAATCACGACTCAATAAATTCAACCCGTTACATTCTCCCCCCCCTTACAAAGATTTACATCCCCGTAATCGCCATACATAAATTAAGTAAATAAATGAGGTAATTCTTTATTATATTCTCTTCGAGTTCCCATGTAGCTTCTTCAGCGTTGTGGTTCCTCCAAATTACCATAACAGAGGGTATTACTTTATTTCTGAGAACTTGTTCTTTTCTGTCGACAATTTGAACAGGGATTTCTTCATAAGATAAGTCTTTGTCGAAATGTAGGGGTTCATATTCAATCACGTGCTTGTAATCGGGTTTGTAGGGTCGTAGGACTGAGACATGGAAAACGTTGTGAACATTCTCGAGTGCTGGAGGTAAGGCTACCTCGTACGCGACTTCACCGATTCTTCTCAGTACTTCAAAGGGTCCAATGAATCTTGGGCTCAATTTCCCTTTCTTTCCGAACCTGATCTTTCCCTTCCAGGGAGAGACCTTCAAGAAAACGTAACTACCTGATTCAAACTCGATATTCTTACGATGTGGGTCAGCATATTTCTTCTGTCGATCTTGAGCCGCTACCAGTCGTGCTCGGATCACTTTGACTATTTCTGCTGTCTGCTGTACCAATTCTGGCCCTAACAATTGTCTCTCACCAACTTCATCCCAATAAAGCGGAGTTCTGCACTTTCGCCAGTATAACGCTTCAACCGTGGCGGCATACCAATACTAGCGTGGTAGCTGTTGTGTGTAGCCGAACTCTACTAACGGTAGAGGTGATCATCCCAATTTCCTTTAAAATCCATCACATGTGCTCTTAGCATATCTTCTAATGTTTGAATCGTTTCTCTCACTCTCTGCCGTCTGCTTTGAGGGTGGTAAGTCATACTCATTCCCAATTGCGCACCCATGCATTTCTCGTGAGAGCGTTTCCGAAGTTCGATGTAAAATGCGGATCTCTATCAGAAACAATTGACACCGGCACTCCGTGTCTCAAAATGATTTCTTTTACGTATAACCTCGCCAACTGATCTAAGTTGAATCTGATTTTGATCGGAAGGAAGTGTGCGGATTTCGTCGATTCCATTAACGATAACCCATACTGCGTCGTAGCCTTTCTAAGTCGTTGGAAGGCCAACCACGAAGTCCATTGTAATATGTTCCCATTTCCATTCTGGGATCTCTAACGGTTGTAGCAATCCACTCGGTCTCTGATGTTCCGCTTTCACTTTCTGATAGGTCAGACACTTGGCAACACATTCTGCAACATCACGTTTCAAATTCGGCCACCAGAAATGTTGTCTAAGATCTTGGTACATCTTGGTACTACCAGGGTGAATCGAATATCGTGAACTATGAGTCTCGCTCAAAATATCTTCCTTAATCTCTCGTACTAGCGGTACCCAAATTCTACTCTCAAATCTCAGTATTCCTTCCTTATCCATCTTAAATCTCGATTTGGTTCCTTCAGATATCTTCTTTGTCACCTTTTTGCATTCATCATCTTGAAGTTGAGCCTCTTTAACTTTATCTAGTAGAGTTGTACCAGATTGCATCTGAAATAGCTTCTCATCGATCTCCATAGGATACTTCACTTCCAACTTCAATTTCTCTTGACCCTTTCTACTTAAGGCATCGGCAACCACATTTGCTTTACCCGGATGGTATAAAATCTCACAGTCGTAATCCTTAATTAATTCCAACCATCTTCTTTGACGCATATTTAAGTCCTTCCGTGTGAAAATATATTTTAGACTCTTATGGTCCGTATATATTTCACACTTCTCCCCGTAGAGATAGTGCCTCCAAATTTTCAAAAGCAAAAAACAGCGCGACTAACTCCAAGTCATGGGTCGGATATCCCTTCTCGTAATCCTTCAATTGTCGTGATACATACGTAATGACTTTGCCGTTTTGCATCAGCACATAGCCAAGTCCTTTATGCGATGCATCACTATAAACAACAAAATTTCCTGTATCATCCGGAAGAGATAACACAAGGGCCGTACTCAACCTCTTCTTCAATTCTTGAAAACTTTCCTCACACTTATCCATCCAAACAAATTTCATAGCTTTTCGAGTTAAATTCTTTAACGGAGTTGCGATCTTGGAAAAGTCTTGTATGAACCTTCTATAATATCCTGCCAATCCAAGAAAACTTCGTACTTCTGACGGCGTCCTCGGCTGATCCCAGTTAATCACGGCTTCGACTTTGGATGGATCTACCGAAATTTTATTTTTATCGATCACGTGCCCAAGAAATTGCACTCGTTCAATCCAAAATTCGCATTTTGAAAACTTGGCATACAACTTTTCCCTTCTCAATACTTCCAACGTTAATCTCAAATGCTCTTCGTGTTCTTCTCTGGTTTTCAAATAGACCAAAATGTCATCTATAAATACCACTACGAACTTGTCTAAAAACGGCTTGAACACACCATTCATTAGTCCCATAAATGCTGCAGGAGCATTCGTAAGACTAAACGACATTACTAAAAATTTGTAGTGACCATATCGCATTCTGAACGCTGTCTTCAGTACATCCTCTGGCCTCACCTTCAGTTGATGATAACCACTTCTCAAGTCTATCTTGGAAAAGTATCTTGCTCCTTTCAATTGATCAAACAAGTTGTCGATCCTCGGTAATGGATATCTGTTCTTAATCGTGACGTTATTCAGTTCTCTATAGTCAATGCAGAGCCGCATCGATCCGTCCTTCTTTTTCACGAATAACACCGGCGCTCCCCACGGCGATACGCTCGGTTGAATGTACTTCTTGTCCAACAATTCTTGTAGTTATACCATTAATTCCTTCATCTCTACTGGTGCCATTCGGTATGGTGCCTTCGATATTAGAGCAGTTCCTGGCGCCAAATCGGTCACAAAATCTACCTCTCTATCTGGTGGAAGTCCTGGAAAATCATCTGGAAATACGTCGATGAAGTCCCTCTCAATCGGTATTTCTTCTACCTTCGGATTCTCTTTTCGACTGTCGACTATGTAAGCTAAGTATCCTACACAGCCTTGTCTTAATAACTTCCTGGCCTGCATCATCGTCAGATAACTCGCTTGTCTAGGCGACTTGCTACCATAAAATACAACCTTTGACGGAGTCATAAGGTTAATACGCTTCTTTTGGCAATCAATTACAGTCCCGTAATTTAATAACCAATCCATTCCCAAAATAACATCAAATTCCCCAAGTCGAATAGGGATAAGATCTACATTCATGATATTACCCTTAATATCCACTCTACAGTTCTTATGTACGTACTTAACAGGGATTATTTCTCTATTCAAAATTTCTATGTTCATGGGGTAATCCAATTCATCCTTAGGCAAATCTAAATTCTTGGCAAAGTCATCGGATATAAAGGAACAAGTAGCACCCGAATCAAATAAAACATAAGCATTAATTTTATTGATCGGAATGATACTTGACACCACATCATGGGATTGAACTGCATCTTGCACCGTCATGTTGAAAGTCCAAGGCATTATTGATTTCGGTTTGTTGCGGTTGGTCCAATGATAGTTAAGGCATTTCCTTTGTTGTTTTCCGGTTTCCTCCTCGATCCACGACCTCCCGATCCCTTCTTGGGACAATCTCTTGCCAGATGGTCCTTCGAACCACAAGTAAAACAAGCACCCTTCTTTGGGTTTGGGCGGTTTGGTGCTATGTGGCCTTCGACCACAATTGTAGCACACTCTTTTCCTTTCATACAAACTCCCGGATGGGCTTTCCGCAAGTCGGGCATGCTCGATTCTTTTCTTACGATTGCCTTCTTTGATTTCACGATGATGAGTTATCATTCCATCTTTTCTTCTAATTGAAATTTCCACCTCTTGTGCCACTTCCACTGACCTTGTTATTTCCTTCACCTTCACTCTTCTTCTTCTTTTGATCTTGATTGTACTTGGTCACCGCATCGCTTCCTCCTTAAGCGAGGATGGCCTTTTCCAGTACTCCAGCAAACGTGTTTAGCTGAAACATTGATACCTTGCTGTACACCCAAGGCTTTAGTCCTTGCTCAAACCGTCTTGCCTTCCTATCATCCGTGTGAACTTGATACGGGGCGAACCTTACCAACTCATTGAATTTAGCTGCATAGTCAGGCACGCTCATATTCCCCTGCTTCAACTCTAGAAATTGAACCTCCATCTGGTTCTGTGAACTAGTTGGGAAATACATTTCGAAAAACATCTCTTTAAATCTCTCCCGCGTAATTACACCTTCACCTCCTCGCACTTTGTTTGCTTGCCACCAGTAGATAGCCTCAAACTTCAGCATAAACGTTGCAAAAGCGGTCTTCTGGTTTTCTCTAACCCCAGCAACGTCGAAAACCTTCTCCATTTCCATAACCCACGTTTGAGCCTCGATTGGGTTCATGGAACCTTTAAATTCTGGCGGTCCCACCGCCCTAAAATCTTTAAACGTAGTATTTGGTGGAGCTTGAGGTTGATTATTCATTGCTCTAGCTAGCAAGTTAACCAACTGCTGAACAGGATTAGCATTGGCATTGTTGTTATTTGTTGACTCTTCCTAAGTTGGTTGACGTGGTTGTCTTCTTCTAAGCTGCATATTTCTGTTAAGAATAATATATGCTTATTAAATCTCTATTAAATTCTCTAAATAGTTAAGACTTAACTCAACAATTTAATATAATCATTTAACACATCATCTCAAACAACTTAATATATTTAATTCAAACTAAAAGTTTTACATCAAACGATAGCATAACTGCTATTTACATCCACCATCATGAGATATAGAATCCACAGGGTTTAAATATTAAAATATTCTTTCGTTCATAAACACATCGGAATTTACATATAAAAACTAATTTAGTCTTTCACATAATTAAACAAATTCTATCACTGTCTATCAAGGTGCTGAATAGCCTTGCCACGCTCCTCATCCATGATACGAGACATCGTCCTGCGATCCAGCATGTACGATGGAAGTCCTTCAAACTGGATGGGGTACATCAAAACTCGATCTTGGGCCTCATCCATTGCATGATTAAGTGTAGAGTATGTCTCTCCAAGCTTCACCTTCTTTGCACGACCGTCTTCTTCTGCAAGATCAGCACAACGTGACTCTCTTACCCAGCCCTCCTCTGCTATGGCAAGCCTCTCTGAACTCTCTTTCAGATCCTTCTTCAACTTTTCTATCTCTGCGGTCTTATCTTCGGTTTGACCCTTCTCGTGGACCAAATCCCATTCTACATTTCCCAGTCGTGAGTGAAGAGTCGAAATCTCCCTCCTTCTCCTCTAGAGTGTCTCATGAATAATAGCTCGCTCGATCCGGATCCTCAGCACCTCATCTCGTAACTACACGTTACGGTCGTATAATGTGTCATACATCTCAGCATCAACGGTGTACCGTGGTAACTCCTCTTCTTCCTCTTCCTCGTCAAACTCCTCCCCAGGATCAGTCTCAGGTTCATGCTCCTGACCAACAATGGTGATCAATGGAGATGACTCCCTCTGAACTAACTGTTCCCTAACGACATGTATGTCTCTGGGCTCCTCCTCTGTCGGTACTATAGGTACTCGGGGTTCCTCCTCCCCTGCTCGACTAGTTCCTCCAACGTCAGACATCCTGACAACAAAAATTTCAAATTTTAGTTACTAAGTCGTACTAGTGAGCACCTAATTTAACACATA
The DNA here is from genome assembly GCA_020205615.1 of Panax quinquefolius. Classification (NCBI taxonomy): domain Eukaryota; kingdom Viridiplantae; phylum Streptophyta; class Magnoliopsida; order Apiales; family Araliaceae; genus Panax; species Panax quinquefolius. Next base: position 67,190,538 of record CM035172.1, read on the forward strand.
AGCATATAAAGTCTTTTATTATCTTTAATGAATTACAGAAATTCATTTCCTAGAACTCGATAAGAGTTTTCCATTACAATTTTCTTCTATAAGACTACTACCTAAGGTTGTTCCCCCACCTAAGGTTCATAACTCATAGCTTTGATACCAACTTGGGACACTCCCAAACCTGGGTACTTCGATTCCACGAGATTTGGTGTTCACTGTACAAATATCATCTATTTATCTACCCATAATAACTGCAAGCCATGCAATAGATAGAATAAAAATCTTCCCTTAAGGGTTACAACATCCTAAGAATAATAATAATACAATCCTGAAGTTAAACTAACCTTAAACATCATCGTAAGGAATCATAAACAAATAAGTCTTAAACAACATTATTAACTCAAGTCTTAAGCATAAATACATCATCTAATAAAAATAACAAGTATTCATCCCTTGCTAACTTTGCCCTTGCCTTTACTAGTGGAAGGTTCATCAGTTCTTTCATTCTTAACTGCAATATTATTATTATGCAAGAGTGAGCACTATTGCCCAGAAGTATAATAATGAAATAACAGTATAATAACATGCGAGTAAATCAAAGACATCTGAATAAAGGCTCAACTTTTGAATCAAGAATGAATAAAAAGAATCAAAAGAATTCTGAGGGTCATAAGACCTTGAACTATGTCCTAGTTTATCAAGGGTTATACTTGAAACCTTTAACAGTTATAAGACTATGGACCTTTCTACTCGTACTTAGGGGGATCAACCCTTAGTACCATCATGCGTAATAACTTAACTTAACGCTAACGCATAAAGATAAGTAAATCCCTTTGCAGGTTGTTCATCTAAGTTTGACATTCGAGTCTGCACCAAAGGAAGTTTGGTTTGGATAATTCAATAAGGGTTCTGAAATTTAGAACGTTCATCAACTAAGGACTAGTTGAATCAATAAAGTTCACTAGTCTAATAAGGTTTAACAATAATGATATTCGATTTGAATAATAATCTCAAGAAGTATACAATAGAACAATTATTGTATAACTGAATCATGCTTTGAAAAGATAATAAATCTTTAATTTAACAATTGAACTTGAATAATAGTAACGATAATTTACTCGAGGTAACTAATAACTTGAACAATAATGACAAAGTAGGGTTAGGAAACTTGCCTGTAAATGCGTAGGCTAAACGATTACTACTTCCGTTAATTTCACCACAAATCCTACACACATACCATATGTATTCACGACATTCATTAGTTACAATTTTATTTAATTATTTAATATAAACTCCACTTTATTTAACAAATCATTACCCTTCTTATTTAATTACTTAATTAAATTAGAATATTTTTATTCTCTTACTATTATTACACTCGAAATAAATTATTCATAATAATTTCCATCGAATATTTATTTTATTTCATAAATATCTCAATTAAAATATTTACTTTATTTTATAATTATTTTAATAATAATTTTCATCAAATATTTATTTTATTCCATAAATATCTCAATTAAAATATTTAATTTATTTTATAAATATTTTAATAATAATTTTCATCGAATATTTATTTTATTCCATAAATATCTCAATTAAAATATTTAATTTATTTTAGGGATAATATATGATCAACACATGAAATATCACGTATAAGGCCATATGGCCAAAACCCAAACTCTGTAAATTTTTGAAATAACAATTCATCGTATTATGAAGCAGATGATATGGTTTGTGAAATATATATAATTAAATACAATATGGTAACATTTTAACACATATACAACACATAATCCATACCCTTTATTATAAGAAGACCGAAATTTTTTAAATAAAAGGAATTTCCTTTATTTATTATTTTGAAATAGTAAGGGTTGATTTGATTAATGTGGATAGTTAAGGGTTAAATACGCAAATATTTCAAAAAATAAGCAAGTGGTTATAAAATATTCATTATAGTGGGAATATTTCGTTTGGTCGTGGAATATTAAATCTTTGTCGGGGAATATTATTACGACGGCAATGTATGACCGTGTGTGGGCCCCATGCTGAAAGCGATTGGATGAAGAAAGCGACAAATATAAGTTGTTTTAAATACTTGGCGTAGTTATTACAATTATCTTGTTGGAATACCCGGTGGTTAAAACACACTAATCTGGCGTTGTTGAACAAGAGAGCTGCAGTATTGCACCAATTATTGATTCTTACGTGAAGGCACTACTCAATAATGGTTACGATAATTCTTTATTCGATATTTTATTGAGTTAATAATTCTTTGCGTTGATATTTTATATTCTTTGTTGTTTGATAATTGTCATTACGGTATTTTTCATTATCGAAGCAATAATTCATATTATCTGAATAATATTATTAGATAACATTATTGGCAATGTCTAGAAAGTTACATAAGGAGAGGTTTGGTCACCTAATTGCGGCCTTGAAGAAGAAATTCTTATTGGAAAGCCCCCTCTTTCTGAGGCGCACTGGTTGTCGATATTGTGATTACGTAATATTATTTGTGAATAATTAAATTATTGATTTATATGATGAGGAAAATATTGATTTTATGTGGATATAGATGGAGAAATTTTTTAAAATGACAATTGTTGAAAATTAATATTTTATCTTTTTACGATAAAATAATTCATTTAAATATATTATTTAATAATATATTAATGGTGATATTTTACAACGAATGTGGGATATATGAGTATCTGAGGAGGAGGAAGAGTATTTTTGTTGCAATAAATGTTTAAAACATGTTAAACATGTCGGTGGACCCCAATTATTGACTAAAATTTGATTATAGCTTTGTAAAATCGACTAGTTTGTGGATTTGGTCAATTTCTATTTGGAATTTGGAAAAACTTTCTTACGCAAAGTTGTAGAGAATTGAATTTCCTATAAAAACTCAGCGAGATTCGAATTTTCTGATGAAAGGGCTATTTATTATGAATTATTGAAGTTCTAAAGCTCAAAATAATTGATTTTTGTAAGTTTTAATTATTTATTTTATGAAAAACGTTTTTTATCATTTCTTTCTAGAAGGTTGGCATGTGGGAAATGTTGGGATCTGATTTCCAAAGAGAGGCGTAGAAAATTTATTAATAATAATATATTTTATTAAATTTTTACGCTTTGGTGTTCTAAGCATTTTCTATAAATAGGGTCTTAGGTTAGAATTGAAAATCACACGAAGCTGAAGTTTTCTCTCTATATTATCGGCGTATTCTTGTGAGTATTTTGAGTATACTTTGAGTATTGCTATATCATGGTGCAAGTCAAGTCATAGCTTTATATCCGGTGTTTAATTTAGAAATCTTGATCTTTCGAGGTAAGGGATATTATTTTTTTTTCGTAATGATATTATTTCTTCAATATCATTATCTTTGAAATGTTGATCTGAAGTTTTTATCAAATTTGGAATTTTTTTCATGTATAAGGTTATTATTCATGAGTTACTATTCACGAGTTACTATTCATGAGTTCTTATTCACGAGTTCTTATTCATGAGTTCTTATTCACGAGTTCTTATTCACAGTAGTACTATTAATGAAGCGTGAAGATGTTTTTGTGGAATTTCTATCTTTTGGTGTCGGAGTTACTATTCACTATATACGCGACTATTCACGATATTATTATTCACGTATACGACATTATTCACGTATACGGTCTTATTCATAAAAAATAAAATTTCTTCTTTTCGTCCAAAACATCTATTACGGATCTTTCTACGATTGTATCCATGTTTTGATCATTCTTGAATTTTACACCACTATGATTATTTTTGAGGTATTTTTGGGCGTGGATAAAACCAAATACGAATCCTTAATCCTTAATCCTTGTCATTTTGTTTCCTTTGGATTCGTTTCTTTAAAAAAAATATTTTTCATCATCCTCGGTCTTAAATGATGATATTATGGAATATCTTTGGCACGTAGCAAAAGATGAATGATTTCTTAAGAATATCTTTGGCTGTAGTGCAAAGATGAATGATTCTAGAAGAATGATCTGAAGAATATCTTTGGCCGTAGTGCAAAGATGAGCAGTGTTTAAATGAACATGACCGGTGATGAATATCTTTGGCACGTAGTGCAAAAAGATGAATATTTGATTCGAGATGTATATTGATTGATGTTACGGGGATAAAAGATGAGCGATGAACTTTTAAATTCATACATAGAAGATAGTAGTTTGCATTCTCTACTTAACTCTTCTAATGAATTATTATTTCATTGCGAATATTGATTTAAAATTTGTTGTCTATTGTATTCTATTATATTTTTTTCCTGTTGATGACTAACGATAATTTGTTGTATATTATCTTAGTCATAATATTCTTTCTTGAGCTAGTTGAGCTCACCCTTTTCCTTTTGTTCCATTTTTTCTCGGGGAGGCGAGAATATAGCAAATGCAAGTCGGGGTATGGAATGAAGGTTTTAGAAAGGGTTGTTTAGTAGTCCTCACCATTTTTGTAAAATAATGTATCGATAAATGTGATGAGGATTTATTTGAGTATAGATATTGTCAGAAGATAATATTTGTATTTAAACTCACAGTTTCTTGTTGTAATAATAAAGTTGTAGTTGTTTACGTACCATGTATTGACAACTTCGAGAATGGGTGATGTATACCTATTTTGGGGGCGTCACGGTTGGTATCGAGCTTAGGGATATGATCTCTGGTGGAGATCGGGGAATAGAACTAGGAGGAGAGGCAGTAAATCCTTCGCTAGTGTGTCCTACTAAGCTTATTTGTTAGTTAAGTCGGTATATAGGGATATTATGTGATATATTGATTTCCTTAATTAACCCTTGTTTTATGGCAATATTTGAGAATGTATTTGAGAATATTAAAAATGTAAATGAGACCGTGGAGATGCTGTACTCACCAACGAGGAGAAGCGCGTACTGTGGTGGCAATGTTCCTCCTGTGAATAACACCATTGAAGCGAGATGATGAGCGAGGGGATGTTTAGAAGTTTTTGCGAGTTCATGCAAAATCGAACGAGGAAACTTCGTGTTCAAAATCTGAGGAGAAATGATAGCAATTCACGGGTTGTCACGACCAAAGCGATTCAAAGAAGTTGGGACCACGAATTTAAGGGAAAGCGAGATCCGATCATGGCGGAAACATGGGTCAAACAAATTACCAAGATATTCGATGTCTTGGGATGCGGCGGAGAACGAAGGTTCCATTCGCCACCTTTATGTTAAAAGTGGCGAGAAGCGGACTCTTGGTGGGAGTGCGTGAAGCGTACCCATCGACCGCTTTTCGGCATGTCTTGGGAGGCGTTTGAAGCTATTTAATGACAAATACTTTTTCCGAAAGTGTTCGTCGTATGAAGGAAGTGGAGTTCATCAGTTGGAACAAAACAACATGGCGGTGTCTCGATGCGAGGCAAAGTTTTGCGAGTTATCGAGTTTGCACCTCATTTGGTGGAGAATGAGGAGCGTATATGCGCGGATGTTTCTTAGAGGTTTGAAACCGGCATACGTCGGTATCTCATTTCTCATAAATTTTCTCTTTATTCGGGATGTTGTAAATAGGGCTCAATTATTAGAAGCGAGATAAGCGAGTATGGTCAGTGAGGACCACAACCGAGGATCGTACCGGAGATAGCGATCAGCGAGAATAATGATAACCGGCGGAGAAAAAAGCAGACGGAAAAAATGGTTACCACTCTGGTGGTAATCATGGCCATGAAAATAGAAGAAGCGAGTCGGGAGGAGATTTAAAAGAGGAGATTTAACAACGACCATATGAAGATAGCGGCGGTCTAAAGAAGGCGGTTCTAAGGGAGGAGAACGACCACCGGTGTATATGCTACAAATGCGGAAAAGAGGACATATCGGTCAAGCGCCCACAATGATTCAAGGTATGCTATAATTGTGGAAAGGAAGGACATATCGCTCGAGATTATGCGATGGCGAAACCTAGTTCGTGCGGGACGGTGACTCAAAAAGATGTCCCAGAAAAAGTCAAAGTCAACGATTTAGGAAGAGGCGTTTGTTGTATTTGGTCATAATGCGAGGAACCCAAAGCGAGGTGATCACGGGTAAGCTATTTATAAATTCTTGCGAAGTTTATACCTTACTTGATCACGGTGCTACCCATTCATTTATCTCTCTGCATGTGCTCAGCGTTTAAACTTGACTCAGGAGAAATTAGACTTTGACCTATCTGTGGAAACTCCGTTAGGAGAAACTTTCATCACATCCTTTGTTTATAAATCTTGTTTGATTCAAGTTGGCACCATTACCTTACACATTGACCTTATCTCTTTAAAGATACTTGCTTTTGATGTGATTTTAGGGATTGATTGGTTAACTACTCATCATGCCAAAATTGATTGTTTTCGTAAGGTTGTTAGTTTTCATATTTCTAACCAACTGTTTATGCAATTCAAACAACTAAACCATTAAAATCAATCAACATCATATCTAATCATAAAGTTATTCGTTTATTAAAAAGCGGATGTCAAGCTTTCTTAGCCCATGTTATGGATTTGAATAAAGACACGTCAAATTTGAATAATATTCTGTTGTTATTGACTTTCACGGCGTATTTCTAGAAGAACTTCGGTCTACCCCGAGCGTGAAGTTGAATTCTTTATTGATCTTGAACTGGTACAAAGCCCATTTCTAAAACCCCATATCGAATGGCTCTATTGAACTTGAGGAGTTAAAGGTCCAACTATGAGGAATTGTTGGACATCGGTTTCATTAAATCTAGTACGTCTCCTTGGGGTGCTCTGTTTTATTTGTAAAAAGAAGAAAGGCGGGAGTATGCGACTTTGTATTGACTATCGGGGAATTGAACCATGTCACCATCAAGAATAGGTATCCTCTACCTCGTATTGATGACTTGTTTGACCCGATTGCAAAGGCACAATTCTTTTCAAAAATCGATCTTCGTTTTGGATATCATCGGTGAAGATTAGGCGAGGATATTCAAAGCGCGCCTTGAGAACTTCGGTATGGGCATTATGAATTCTTAGTCATGTCTTTCGGACTAACTAATGCTCTGCTGACTTTCATGGATATGATGAAGCCAAGTATTCAAGGAATATTTGGATCGATTTGTTGTTGTCTTTATTGATGACATCCTTATATATTCCAAAAGTCGTGAAGATCATGAGCACCATTTGAAATTTGGTACTCAAAGGCTTCGTGAAAACAAACTATATGCCAAATTGAAGAAATGCGAGTTACGGCGAGGAAGTAGCATTCCTTGGCGCGATAATGGTGTCGAAACATGGAGTATCCGTTGACCCGTGAAGATTGAATCAATACAAAGTTGGGAGCAACCAAAGTCGATGGTGAAATCACGTAGCTTTTGGGCTTAAGTGGTTATTATCGGAGATTCGTGGAAGGGTTTTCTCGAATCGCTACTCCATTAACTTCGGCTAACTCGGAAGGATACAAAATTCGTTTGAGCGAAGAATGCGAGAAAAGTTTCCAAGAGCTAAGAGGAGACTTATTTTGGCACTGTTCTAACAATACCATCTGGTTGGGATGGATTTGTTATCTCTGATGATGCTTTGATGCAAAGGGTTAGGATGTGTTCTCATGCAGCGTGGGGAAAGTCATAGCCTATGCCTCATGACAACAAAAGAGTATGAGAGGAATTATCCTACTCATGATCTAGAGTTAGCGGTGATCGTTTTTCGCGCTAAAAATATGGAGGCACTATCTATATGGGGAGAAAGTGGAGATATATTAGGACCATAAAAGCCTTAAATATTTCTTCACTCAAAAAGAACTCAACATCTTGGCGTGACGTTGGCTCGAGCTATTGAAGACTACGACCACACTATTCAATACCATCACGGTAAATTAACGTGGTAGGTGACGCATTGAGTAGAAGATCATATCACGCGGAGCGAGTGCGATGATGTCAAGTATCGCGTAGAGCCAACTTTAATAGAAAAAGTTAAGGTTGCTCGAGCCACATGGGGCGGAGGTGATCGTATGAAGAAGAAAGTACAAGAAGGAGCTATTAGGGCGAGAATTGATGAAGAAGGAATACTTGAGTCCACTCTAGACTTTGTGTTCCTAACGACTCGATTTGAAGTACAAGATTATGATGGAGGAACACAATACGCCATTTGCAATCCATCCTGGAAGTACTAAAATGTATCGTGATCTTGACATACATTTTGGTGGAACAATATGAAGAGAGAGATTGCAAAGTTTATCTCGATGTGTTTAACTTGCCAGCGTGTAAAGGCGGAGCATCTAGTACCTAAGGGTCCGTTGCAACCACTTGAGATTAGGAATGGAAGTGGGAACACATTACCATGGATTTCGTTCACGGGTCTTCCTCCTACGGTTTCTCAAGGCATCAATGCTATTTGGGTTATTGTTGATAGATTAACCAAGTCTCGCTCATTTCTTGCCGATCATCGGAGACTTATTCCTTGAGCGTCTTGCTAGTATATGCGTGAATGAGATTGTGAGGTTGCATGGCATGCACTGTATCCATAGTTTTGGATCGTGACCCAAGATTCACTTCAAGATTTTGGGTTAGCTTGCAAAAAGCTATGGGAGCGCAGTTTGCGATTTAGTTCGGCATACCATCCCCAAGCAGACGGACAATCGAGAGAGGACTATTCAAACTCTTGAAGATTTATTAAGACTACGTGTCCTAGACTTCAAGGCGGTTGGGATAAGTATTTACCATTGATGGAATTCTCCTCAACAACAATGATTATCGAGCAAGTATAGGTGTGGCTCCATTTGAAGCATTATATGGGACGAAAATGTCGTTCTCGATATGTTGGGATGAGGTGGGTGAAGCAACATTGTTGGGACGGAGTTATGCGAGACGAAAAGATGCGATATCACTACTAGAAAAGATCCAAATGATTCGAACAGCGATACAAAACGGTGTGGCGCCCCAAAATAGGTATACATCACCTATTACGAGTTGTCAATACATACGTATGCCTATGCGAAACAACTACAACTTTATTATTACAACAAGAAAGCTGTGAGTTTAAATACAAATATTATCTTCTAGACAATATCTATACTCAAATAAATCCTCATCACATTTATTGATACATTATTTTACAAAATGGTGAGGACTACTAAACAACTCTCTAGAACCTTCATTCCATACCCTACTACGTACTTTAGCTATATTCTAGCCTCACGAGAAAAATGGAACAAAAAGGAAAAGGGTGAGCTCAACTAGCTCGATAAAGAATATTATGACTAAGATAATATACAACAAATTATCGTTAGTCTTGACGGGAAAAATCTAATAGAATCTGATAGACAACAAATTTTAAATCAATATTAGCATGGTGAAATAATAATTCATTAGAAGAGTTAAGTAGAGAATGCAAACTACTATCTTCATGTATGAATTTAAAAGTTCATAAATCTATCTTTTATCCTGTAACATCAATCGATATACATACGGAATCAAATATTCATCTTTGCACACTGAGGCAAAGATATTCATCGATTAAGTCGTATTCATTTAAACACTGTTCATCTTTGCACTACGGGCCAAAGATATTCTTGAAAATCATTCATCTTTGCACTACTGGGCCAAAGATATTCTTAAGAAATCATTCATCTTTGCACTCTGGGCCAAAGATATTCCATAATATCATCATTTAAGGCGAGGATGATGAAAATATTTTTTTAAAGAAAGCGAATCCGGTGAAACAAAATGACAAGGATTAAGGATTAAGGATTAGTACTTGGTTTTATCCACGTCAAAAATACCTCAAAAATAATCATAGTGGTGTAAAATTCAAGAATGATCAAAACATGGATCTGATCGAGTTAGTATCCGAATAGATGTTTTAGACGAAAAGAAGAAATTTTATTTTTAAATTGAATAGAAATAGTATCGTGAATAGTCAGTATCGTGAATAGTCTTAGTATCGTGAATAGTAACTCAGACACCAAAAGATAGAAATTCCACAAAAAACATCTTCACGCTTCATGAATAGTACTCGTGAATAGTAACTCGTGAATAGTAACTCGTGAATAGTAACTTCGTGAATAGTAACTCATGAATAGTAACTCATGAATAGTAACCCATGAATAGACAGCATGAAAAAGTTCCAAATTTGATAAAAACTTGAGATCAACATTTGACATAATGATATTGAAGAAATAATATCATTTGAGAAGAAAATAACATCCCTTACCTCGAAAGATCGGTACTTACAATTTGAAACAGGATATAGGCTATGACTTGGACTTGCCGAGTATAGCAATACTCAAAGTATACTCAAAATACTCACAAGAATACATTTCGATAATATATAGAGAAAACTTGGGTTTCGGTGTGATTTTCAATTCTAACCTAAGCACCTATTTATAGGAAAATCTTAGAACACCAAAGCAGAAAATTTAATAAAATATATTATTATTAATAAATTTCCTCGCCTCTTTGGAAATCAGATCCCAACATTTCCCACATGCCAACCTTCTAGAAAGAAATGATAAAAAAAACGTTTTCATAAAATAAATAATTAAAACTTACAAAAATCAATTATTTTGAACTTGAACTTCAATAATTCATAATAAATAGCCCTTTCATCAGAAAATTCGAATCTCTTGAGTTTTTATAGGAAATTCAATTCTCTACAACTTTGCAGAAGAAAGTTTTCCAAATTCCAAACAAAATTGACCGAAATCCACAAGCAGGCGATTTTACAATTTATAATCAAATTTCGATTCGATAAATGGGGTCCAGAACATGTTTAACATGTTTTAAACATTTATTGCAACAAAAATACTCTTCCTCCTCGTATACTCATATATCCCACATTCGTTGTAAAAATATCACAGATTAATATATTATTAAAATAATATATTTAAATGAATTATTTTATCGGAAAAAGATAAAATATTAATTTTCAACAATTGTCATTTTAAAAATTTTCTCCATCTATATCCACATAAAATCAATATTTTCCTCATCATATAAATCAATAATTAATTATTCACAAATAATATTACAGAATCACAATATTGACAACTGAGGCGGTTCTAGGAAGAGGGGCTTTCGATAAGAATTTCTTCTTCTTGTGGCGCATGATTAGGTGACCAAACCTCTCCTTAGGCGAGAACTTTCTAGACATTGCCAATAATGTTATCTAATAATATTATTAGGATAATATGAATTATTGCTTCGATAATGAAAAATCTTTGTGTAATGACAATTATTGAAACAACAATGACAATATAAAATATCAAGCGACAATTATTAACTCGATAAAATTTGAGCGGTAATAATTTCGTAACCATTATTAAGTAGTGCCTTCTTACGTAAGAATCAATAATTGGTGCAATCTGGTGTACTCTTTGTGCTTGACAACGCGTATTAGTGTTTTAACCACAGGGTATTCAATAGTGTTACTTGGTAAAAACTACGTAGTTATTTTTAAACAACTTATATTTGTCGTTTTCTTCATCCAATCGCTTTAGTTATGGGGCCCACACATGCATTTGGCTTGTAAATCGTCGAATATTCCACAAGCGATGCTGAATATTCCACGACCAAAGCGAATATTCTCAAGCGATAATGAATATTTTATAACCACTTGCTTATTTTGAAATATTTGCGTATTTAACCCTTAACTATCCACATTAATCAAATCAACCCTTACTATTTCAAAATAATAAATAAAGGAAATTCCTTTTATTTAAAAATTTTGGGGTCTTACAACCTCCCTCCTTATGAAATTTCGTCCTCGAAATTGGCGTACGTACACAGTGTTTGAAAAGGTGAGGATACCTCGCTTTCATTTTCGTTTTCAATTCCCGGTCATTTCCTCTATAGCATGATTCCTCCACAAAACTTTAACTTGTGGTATGACCTTTCTTGGCGTAGGACATGCTCCTTCTATCCAAGATCTTGACGGTACCTCCTCATCATACGTTAAGTCTTGGCTATCTCATCCGGTTCTAACTTCAATAGCGTGATTCGGGTCTTTCACATATTTCTGAAATGCGGATATATGAAACACATTATGAACACGAGACATACTCGGGATGCTTGCAAGTCTATAGGCTACATTTCCTACTCGGTCAAGAATTTGAAATGGACCGATAAATCGTGGATTGAGCTTTCCTCTCTTCCCAAATCTTGTAACTCCCTTCCATGGAGCAACTCATGACAATCATGATCCCCTACACTAAATTCCACGTCCTTTCGATGAAGATCCGCATAACTCTTTTGTCGATCTTGTGCCGTTTGTATCGTTGTCGAATCATTTGGATCTTTTCGGTAGTCATACGTATTTAACTTTCGGGTCCCAACAATGTTGCTTCACCCACCTCATCCCAACATATTGGAGAAGCGACATTTTCGTCCATATAATGCTTGAATGGAGCCACACCTATACTTGCACGATAACTATTGTTGTAGGAGAATTCCACCAATGGTAAATACTTATCCCAACTACCCTTGAAGTCTAGGACCACGAGTCTTAATAGATCTTCAAGAGTTTGAATAGTCTCTCTCGATTGTCCGTCTGGTTTGGGGATGGTATGCGAACTAAATCGCAAATCTGTGCCCATAGCTTTTTGCAAGCTAACCCAAAATCTTGAAGTGAATCTTGGGTCACGATCGAAACTATGGATACAGGCATGCCATGCAACCTCACAATCTCATTCACGTGCATATACTAGCAAGGCGTTCAAGGAATAAGTCTCCGTATCGGCAAGAAATGAAAGCAGACTTTGTTAATATATCAACAATAACCCAAATAGCATTGATGCCTTGAGAAACCGTAGGAAGACCCGTGCTTGAAATCCATAGTAATGTGTTCCCACTTCCATTAGGAATCTCAAGTGGTTGCAGCGGACCCTTAGGTACAAGATGCTCGCCTTTACCGTTGGCAAGTTAAACACATCGAGATAAACTTTGCAATCTCTCTCTTCATATTGTTCCACCAAAATGTATGTCGAAGATCACGATACATTTTAGTACTTCGAGGATGGATTGCAAATGGCGTATTGTGTGCCTCCATCATAATCTTGTACTTCAAATCAGAGTTAGGAACACAAAGTGCAGAGTGGACTCAAGTATTCCTTCTTCATCAATTCTCGCTTAGGAATAGCTCCTTCTTGTACTTTCTTCTTCATACGCATCGGCTCAAGAATTCGGTGGCTTGAAAGCAACCTTAACTTTTTCTATTAAAGTTGGCTCTATCGTATACTTGACATCATCGCTTTTCGTTCGCATATGATCTTCTACTCAATAAATCACACTACCACGTTAAACTTTTACGGGATGGTATTGAATAGTGTGGTCGTAGTCTTTCAATAGCTCGAGCCAGCGTCATTTGCCGCGTGTTGAGTTCTTTTTGAGTGAAGAAATATTTAAGGCTTTTATGGTGCGAATATATCTCTACTTTCTCCCCATATAGATAGTGCCTCCATATTTTTAAGCGAAAAGCTTATTTGCGCTTGACTCTAGATCATGAGTAGGATAATTCCTCTCATACTCTTTAAGTTGTCGCGAGGCATAGGCTATGACTTTCCCACGTTGCATGAGAACACATCCTAACCTTTGCGAAGCATCATTTGTAGATAACAAATCCATCCGAACCGGATGGTATTGTTAGAACAGTCTTAGAAATAAGTCTCCTCTTAAGCTCTTGGAAACTTTTCTCGCATTCTTTGCTCCAAAGCGAATTTTGTATCCTTAGGAGTTATTTGAGTTAATGGAGTAGCGATTCGAGAAAACCCTTCCACGAATCTCGATAATAACCGGCTAAGCCCAAAAGCTACGTGCTTGATCACCACCGCTTGGTTGCTCAACTTTGTATTGCTTCAATCTTGTCGGATCAGCAGATACTCCATGTTTCGACACCACGTGCCCAAGGAATGCTACTTCCTCAAGCGAACTCGCATTTCTTCAATTTGGCATATAGTTGGTTTTCACGAAGCCTTTGGAGTACCGACTTCAAATGGTGCTCATGATCTTCTTCGACTTTTGGAATATATGAGGATGATGTCAATAAAACAACAACGAATTGATCCAAATATTCCTTGAATACTCGGTTCATCATATCCATGAAAGCCGAGGAGCATTAGTTAGTCAGAAAGACATGACTAAGAATTCATAATGCCCATCCAGGAGTTTCAAGGCGGTCTTTGGAATATCCTCGGTTCTAATCTTTGGTGATGATATCGAGCGAAGATCGATTTTGAAAAGAATTGTGCCCCTTACTATTTGGTCAAACAAGTCATCAATACGAGGTAGAGGATACCTATTCTTGATGGTGACATGGTTGATTCGATAGTCAATACAAAAGTCGCATACTCCGTCTTTCTTCTTTACAAATAAAAGCAGGAGCACCCCGAGGAGATGTACTGGGGCGAATGAAACCGATGTCCAACAATTCACGTAGTTGGACCTTTAACTCTGAAGTTCAATAGGAGCCATTCGATATGGGGTTTAAGAAATGGGCTTTGTACCGGGTTCAAGATCAATAAGAATTCAACTTCACGTTACGGGGGTAGGCCAGGGAAGTTCTTGAAAATCGTCGGAAAGTCGATAACAACGGGAATATTATTCAAATTTGGCGTGTCTTTATTCAAATCCATAACATGGGCTAAGAAAGCTTGACATCCGTTTTTCAATAAGCGAATAGCTTTATGATTAGATATGACGGTGATTGATTTTAATGGTTTAGTTGCTTGAATTAAATACAATGGGTTGGTTAGGAATATGAAAACTAACAACCTTACGAAAACAATCAATTTTGGCATGATGAGTAGTTAACCAATCAATCCTAAAATCACATCAAAAGCAAGTATCTTTAAAGAGATAAGGTCAACGGGTAAGGTAATGGTGCCAACTTGAATCAAACAAGATTTATAAGCGGTGGATGTGATGAAAGTTTCTCTAGCGGAGTTTCCACGAGATAGGTCAAAGTCTAATTTCTCGAGTCAAGTTTAAGCGTTGATCACATGCAGGAGAGATAAATGAATGGGTAGCACGGTATCAAGTAAGGTATAAACTTCGCGAGAATTTATAAATAGCTTACCGTGATCACCTCGTTTGGGTTCCTCGCATTATGACCGATCCACAACAAGCGCTTCTTCCGGAATCGTTGACTTTGACTTTTACGGGACGATCTTTTGAGTCACCGTCCCCATTGAACTAGGTTTTATTCTTGTACAATCTCGAAGCGATATGTCCTTCTTTCCACAATTATAGCATACCTTGAAGCTGTTGTGGGCGGTTTGGTGATATGTCCCTCTTTTTCGCATTTGTAGCATATAATGGCCGGTGGTCGTTCTCCTCCTTAGAACCGATTCTTTTGAAACTTTATCATCTTCACATAGTTGTTGTTAAATCTCCTCTTTTAAAATCTCCTCTCGACTTCGCTTCTTCTATTTTCATGGCCATGATTACCACCGGAGTGGTTACCATTTTCTGTCGTCTGTTTCTTTCTCATGTAGGTTATCATTATTACATTGTTCGCTATCTACGATACGATCACGGTTGTGGTCCCTCGGTTGGCCGTACTCGTTATCTCGCTCTAATAATTGAGCCACATTTACAACATCTGAATAAAGAGAAAATTTATGAGAAATGAGATCTTGGCGTATCGCCGGGTTTCAAACCTCTAAGAAACATCCGCGTCATCGTTCCTCATTCTCCACCAAATGAGGTCTGAACACTGGATAACTCTGTAAACTTTGCCTCGTCTTTGAGACACCGTCGTGTTGTTTTGTTCCAATCGATGAACTCCACTTCCTTCATATAGACGAACACTTTCGGGAACGTATTTGTCATTAAATAGCTCTCAAGCGTCTCCCAGACATCTTTGAGTCTTGGTGGATGGGTATGCTTCACTGAGACTCCCACCAAGTGATGTCCGCCTCGCCACGGAACATAAAGGTGGCGAATGGAACCTTCTGTTCCTCGTGCATCCCAAGACATCGAATATCTTGGTAATTTGTTTGACCCGTGTTTCCGCCGTGATCGGATCTATCCGGCTTTCCTTAAATTCGGTGGTCTGACTCTTTGAATTGCTTGTTTGTGACAACAGAAGTGAATTGCTATCATTTCCTCCTCGTATTTTGAACACGAGTTTCCCTCGTCGATTTTGCATGAGCTCGCAAAAACTTCTAAACATCCCTCGTTCATCATCGCTTTCGATGGTGTTGTTTGTTCGGGAGGAACATTGCCGACTTTATTGCACGTTCTCCTCGTTGGTGAGTACTGAGGCATCTCCACGGTCTCATTTCCATTGTTAATATTCTCGATCGACATTCTCAAATCATCATAAAAAAGCGAGGTTAATTAAGGAAATCAATATATCACATAATATCCCTATATCTTGACCAACTAACAAATAAGCTTAGGTAGGACACCTTTAGCGAAGGATTTACTCGTCTCCCTCCTAGTTCTATTCCCGATCTCTATTCGATACCAGATCTCCGCGGAGATCACATACCTATACGTTTACTTGCCATGAGTAGCGACGCCCCTACGGAGAGAGTCTGGTGCATTGTGAAGTCACCAAAGTGAGAGGCTCGGGACTCTTTACTTATGGCTCGATACCAACTGTGACGCCCCAAAATAGGTATACATCACCTATTACGAGTTGTCAATACAAGGTGCGAAGCAACTACAACTTTATTATTACAACAAAGAAAGCGTGAGTTTAAATACAAATATTATCTTCAGACAATATCTATACTCAAATAAATCCTCATCACATTTATTGATACATTATTTTACAAAATGGTGAGGACTACTAAACAATCCTCTCTAAAACCTTCATTCCATACCCCCACTGTACTTGCTATATTCTCGCCTCCACGAGAAAAATGGAACAAAAAAGGAAAAGGGTGAGCTCAACTAGCTCGATAAAGAATATTATGACTAAGATAATATACAACAAATTATCGTTAGTCTTCAACAGGAAAAATCTAATAGAATCTGATAGACAACAAATTTTAAATCAATATTAGCATGGCGTGAAATAATAATTCATTAGAAGAGTTAAGTAGAGAATGCAAACTACTATCTTCATGTATGAATTTAAAAGTTCATCGTCTATCTTTTATCACTGTAACATCAATCAATATACATACGGAATCAAATATTCATCTTTTACACTCTGAGGCCAAAGATATTCATCGATTAAGTCGTATTCATTTAAACACACTGTTCATCTTTGCACTACGGGCCAAAGATATTCTTGAAAATCATTCATCTTTGCTTACTCTACGGCCAAAGATATTCTTAAGAAATCATTCATCTTTGCACTACTGAGGGCTAAAGATATTCCATAATATCATCATTTTAAGGCGAGGATGATGAAAATATTTTTTTAAAAAGCGAATCCGGTGAAACAAAATGACAAGGATTAAGGATTAAGGATTCGTACTTGGTTTTATCCACGTCAAAAATACCTCAAAAATAATCATAGTGGTGTAAAATTCAAGAATGATCAAAACATGGATACAATCGAGTTAGTATCCGAATAGATGTTTTGACGAAAAGAAGAAATTTTATTTTTAGATTGAATAATCTTGAGTATATCGTGAATAGTGCAAGTATATGTGAATAAGTGCGAGTATCGTGAATAGTAACTCAGACACCAAAAGATAGAAATTCCAAAAAAAACATCTTCACGCTTCATGAATAGTACTTGTGAATAGTAACTCGTGAATAGTAACTTCATGAATAGTAACTTCGTGAATAGTAACTCATGAATAGTAACTCATGAATAGTAACCAGAGCATGAAAAAGTTCCAAATTTGATTAAAACTTGATCAACATTTCAAAGCATAATGATATTGAAGAAATAATATCATTGAGAAGAAAATAACATCCCTTACCTCGAAAGATTAGTCTTTCTAAATCTGAAACAGGATATATAGTCTATGACTTGAAGGAACTTACAAAGATATAGCAATACTCAAAGTATACTCAAAATACTCACAAGAAATATTCGCTCGATAATATATAGAGAAAACTTGGTTTACGGTGTGATTTTCAATTCTAACCTAAGCACCTATTTATAGAAAATGCTTAGAATCTTCATTTAAAGCGAAAAATTTAATAAAATATATTATTATTAATAAATTTCCTCGCCTCTTTGGAAATCGAAGAGAGGACATTTCCATTTCAATCGTCCATTTCAAATTGATAAAAACGTTTTTCATAAAATAAATAATTAAAACTTACAAAAATCGATTATTTGAGACTTGAACTTCAATAATTCATAATAAATAGCCCTTTCATCAGAAAATTGAAATCTGGAAAGTTTTATATGAAATTCAATTCTCTACAACTTTGCGGAAGAAGATTTTCAAGACTTAACGATGAGGAGGTACTGCCAAGATCTTGGATAGGAAGGAGCATGTCCTACGCAAGAAAGGTCATACCACAAGTTAAAGTTTTGTGGAGGAATCATGCTATAGAGGAAATGACCGGGAATTGGAAACGAAATGAAAGCGAGGTATCCTCACCTTTTCAAACACCGTGTACGTACGTCAATTTCGAGGACAAAATTTCATAAGGAGGGAGGTTGTAAGACCTAAATTTTTAAATTAAAAGGAATTTCCTTTATTTATTATTTTGAAATAATAAGGGTTGATTTGATTAATGTGGATAGTTAAGGGTTAAATACGCAAATATTTCAAAATAAGCAAGTGGTTATAAAATATTCATTATAGCTTTGGGAATATTCATTTGGTCGTGGAATATTCATCTGTTTGGGAATATTCGCATTTATTTGCCAAATACCATGTGTGGGCCCCATAACTAAAGCGATTGGATGAAAAAACGACAAATATAAGTTGTTTTAAATAATAGCAGAAGTAGTTATTCAAGTAATATCATTGTTGGAATACCCATTGGTTAAAACACACTAATAACGCGTTGTTGAACAAGAAGATACCTGCGGTATTGCACCAATTATTGATTCTTACGTAAGAAGGCACTACTCAATAATGGTTACGTGAATTAATCGCTTCAAGATTTTATTGAGTTAATAATTGTTGCGTTGATATTTTATATCATTGTTGTTTCAATAATTGTCATTTACAAGATTTTCATTATCGGGCAATAATTCATATTATCTGAATAATATTATTAGATAACATTATTGGCAATGTCTAGAAAGTTCGCTCTAAGGAGAGGTTTGGTCACCTAATTGCGCGCCAGTAAGAAGAAATTTTATTGAAAGCCCCTCTTCTCGGGAACCGCACGGTTGTCAATATTGTGATTCGTAATATTATTTGTGAATAATTAAATTATTGATTTATATGATGAGGAAAATATTGATTTTATGTGGATATAGATGGAGAAAATTTTAAAATGATAATTGTTGAAAATTAATATTTTATCTTTTTCCGATAAAATAATTCATTTAAATATATTATTTAATAATATATTAATGGTGATATTTTTACAACGAATGTGGGATATATGAGTATGCGAGGAGGAAGAGTATTTTTGTTGCAATAAATGTTTAAAACATGTTAAACATGCTCTGTGGACCCCAATTATTGACTAAAATTTGATTATAGCTTTTGTAAAATCTAATTGCTTGTGGATTTCGGTCAATTTCTATTTGGAATTTGGAAAACTTTCTTCGCAAAGTTGTAGAGAATTGAATTTCCTATAAAACTCGTAAGATTCGAATTTTTTTTGATGAAAGGGCTATTTATTATGAATTATTGAAGTTCTAAAGTTCAAATAATTGATTTTGTAAGTTTTAATTATTTATTTTATGAAAAACATTTTTTATCATTTCTTTCTAGAAGGTTGGCATGTGGGAAATGTTGGGATCTGATTTCCAAAGAGGCGTAGGAAATTTATTAATAATATTATATTTTATTAAATTTTCTGCTTTGGTGTTCTAAGCATTTTCCTATAAATAGGTGCTTAGGTTAGAATTGAAAATCACACCGTAAATCAAGTTTTTCTCTATATTATCGGCGTATTCTTGTGAGTATTTTGAGTATACTTTGACTATTGCTATACGATTGCAAGTCCAAGTCATAGCCTTTATATCCTGGTTCAAATTTAGAAGATCGATCTTTCGAGGTAAGGGATATTATTTTTTCAGTAATGATATTATTTCTTCAATATCATTATCTTCGAAATGTTGATCTGAAGTTTTTATCAAATTTGGAATTTTTTCATCGGGGTTACTATTCATGAGTTACTATTCACGAGTTACTATTCACGAGTTACTATTCACGAGTTCTATTCATGAGTTACTATTCACGAAGTTACTATTCATGAGTTACTATTCACGAGTTACTATTCATTTAGTACTATTCATGAAGCATGAAGATGTTTTTGTGGAATTTCTATCTTTTGGTGTCGAAGTTACTATTCACGATATCTAAGACTATTCACGTATCTGCATTATTCACGATACTGGTGATTATTCACAAAAAAATAAAATTTCTTCTTTTCGTCCAAAACATCTATTCGGATACTAACTCGATTCTATCCATGTTTTGATCATTCTTGAATTTTACACCACTATGATTATTTTTGATGTATTTTGACGTGGATAAAACCAAGTACTAATCCTTAATCCTTAATCCTTGTCATTTTGTTTCATTGGATTCGTTTCTTTAAAAAAATATTTTTCATCATCCTCGGTCTTAAATGATGATATTATGGAATATCTTTGGCTGTAGAAAAAGATGAATGATTTCTTAAGAATATCTTTGGCTCGTAGTGCAAAAGATGAATGATTTCACGAAGAATATCTTTGGCCCGTATAGCAAAGATGAGCGGTGTTTAAATGAACATGACTAATCGATGAATATCTTTGGCCCGTAGTGCAAAAAGATGAATATTTGATTCCAGATGTATATTGATTGATGTTACTGAGGGGATAAAAGATAGATGATGAACTTTTAAATTCATACACATAGAAGATAGTAGTTTGCATTCTCTACTTAACTCTTCTAATGAATTATTATTTCACTGCGAATATTGATTTAAAATTTGTTGTCTATGTATTCTATTATATTTTTCCTCGTTGATGACTAACGATAATTTGTTGTATATTATCTTAGTCATAATATTCTTTCTTGAAGCTAGTTGAGCTCACCCTTTTCTTTTTGTTCCATTTTTCTCGGGAGGCGAGAATATAAGCGAGTACTTAGTGGGGTATGGAATGAAGGTTTTAGAAAGGGTTGTTTAGTAGTCCTCACCATTTTTGTAAAATAATGTATCAATAAATGTGATGAGGATTTATTTGAGTATAGATATTATCTAGAAGATAATATTTGTATTTAAACTCACAGCCATTGTTGTAATAATAAAGTTGTAGTTGTTTCTGTACCATGTATTGACAACTCAGAATGGGTGATGTATACCTATTTTGGGGGCGTCACATTTATAAATACAGAGACTTTACAGAAAACTTGAAAGCCATTTTCATAAAACTTAAACAACGTAACTTTAAAAATTTGGGAAGGAGGAGATTACCCTGAGTGTAAGGTATAGATTAGAAGACTCAGATGTTTTCTTAAATTCTCCTCTTTCAATCTCTTTCACAATATCTTAATTTCTCCGACAGCTTCTCAAACTCTCTCAATTTCTCTCTGTGATGTTTTATCGGACTTGGTAAAATAAGAAATAATGATAAATAAGAAATAATGAGAAATAATATAAGAAAAAGCGACGACTTTGAGTGGTGGTCGATTAACCCAATAATGGGCAATCGCCCAACTCCCCATAGGGCCTTTGTTTGGCTTAGCAAGAATATATTACAAAACCACTTAATTTAATAAAACCTCTACAATAAAGTTTAATTCATGTCACACCCAATTATACAATAGCTCAATTATATTATTTAATTTAATATAAACTAATTATAATAATTTCTCATAAATTCACATAGTCACATAATTAATTTTCTCATTAATTAATTATATCCAATTACTAAATCTCCAATTAATTATTACATTAATTAAATAACATTAGGCTTATTAAATATTTTATTTAATTCAATAAGCTCACATAATTACATAATAAGCTCACATAATTACATACTTGAATAATAAAATTCTCCACATTAATTTAATAAATGTAACACATATAATTAAATTAATCTACCACAATTTCATCAATTAATATTTAATCTAATAATTAATTCATCAAAAAATATTTATTCAATTCAATAAATATTAAATTAAATTTCAAAAATCTCGTTCGTCACATGAATAACTCACAATCCTAATTGTGGTTCTAAATTCCTTTTCTCATCCAGGACAAAGATAATTTTCATCACTTGTCTTTACCTGAAACATCAAAGATCATGGTTATACCAAATCACAGTTCCTGTTCATAATCATACTAAAAATTAATCTTTGCACTACGGGCGAAAGATATTCATTAACAGTTCATCTTTGCACTACAGACCAAAGATATTCAACAATATATCATCTTTGCACTACATGCCAAAGATATTCAACGACAAGTCATCTTTGTACTACAGGCCAACGATATTCAATAATAATTCATCTTTGCACTACAGGCCAACGATATTCAATAATAGGTCATCTTTGCACTACGAGCTAAAGATATTCATCAATAATTCATCTTTGCACTACAGGCCAAAGATATTAATATCTCAAAGAAATATATAATCATTTCAGAATTTATATAAACCATAATTATAACCATGTTGATCAATTCACCTTTGCACTTAAGCTAAAAATATTCAATTATAAATTCAATGGTAATGATCATACCAATCAACGATTTAACTTTGCACTATTGGCCAAATAGAACCCATAGTCATGATCATACCAATAATCTACCCATCTTTACACTCAAGTCAAAGAGAAATTTCTTCATTAGAGTTATAAAAATGTTATATATGATAATAAAAACAATATCATCAAAATATAGATTTAATCTCAAGAGTAAGATTCATAAATCAACGATAATTTGGTCAGAAAAAGAAACCAAATTTGTCGTGAATAGTACCTCGTGAATAGTAACTCATGAATAGTAATTCATGAATAGTAACCCCGACATAAAAAAGTAGAAATTCCACAATAAAATTCATACCAATATTTCGGTATAATGATATTGAAAGAATAACATTTTAAAACTTATAAATAATTTATTTTAATTGTTTACACTTTATTAATTGATGCATTTAATCATATTAAAATGCCAAACTCATAAGATTTCATCACTAAATAACCAAAACCCTCATCAAAAATCTGCATATACCTCATATAGGATTCTCAAGCCATAAAATCCTTTTTTCCAACTTTCTTACTTCATTTACTCATAATTAGTCCATTTTCATGAAAAATACCAAATCAGTACAAACAAATTTTCTTTTCTGGGATTTAGCAGAATATAGTTCCATATTGAACATATATTTTTCTCAGAATTTTTAAAATTCATTTACTATTTTTCATATGGCCAAAACTGCCGAATATTAAACATTTATCATAAACTGTACTTTTGTCCAAAAATTCCAAAATTTACAGCGTATACTTCTATTATATACATGTACTCCCAATAAAAATTTCACCAATTTTGGAGTTAACCACAAGGAGTTATAAGGGTTTACTTTTAAAATAGTCTTTTCCCATAAAATTCATAACTCGTAATCTATACATCCAAAAATCGCTATTTTTGGACACAATCTAGAAAACTCATCAAATTATCATTTCAAAATTTTCCAGAATTTTTGAAGGTGGGAAAAATTACGAAACAGAAAAACATAATAACCCTTAAAATCCCTGACCTCAAAAGAGCAGTACTTCTGACTTGAATATCGGATATAACGCTAAACGACTTTGAGCCGTATAGCAACACTCAAGATATCTAAATACTTACAAAATACGCTCGATAATATAGAGAGAGAAAGAGAGAAAGTTTATGTTTCTTGTGTGATTTTCAATTCTAACTTAGCCCTCTATTTATAGGAAAATATTAGCACACCGAAGCAGACTTGACCTGCTACCTGATGGCTTTACCTACTACTATTTCCACCCACCATATTTGAAATAAAATTCAGCACATTTCTTCACCAACCACAAGTGGGGCCCACTCAATTCTAGAATTTTCCACCAAAATCATTTATAAACCTAATTTCCAAATCAGTCACCTCTTAAAATTCATAACAAATTATACGTTCATTTTTAACGGTTCAAAGTTTGTGGACATATACTCAACTTAGATATGTATAGCATATCCAAAAATCACAATGATCCAATGGTCAGATTAAAAATTATAACTCACGCAATATATCTCAAGAACAGTGATTTGATTTTTTAACACCTCAACAGTAATTCCTTCATTTATAACCACATAAATAAATCCATAATTTATATCCACATCAAATAAATATTTCCATATCATATAAATCAATAATTAATTATTCATAAATAATATTACAGAATCACAATTATGACAACCAGACCGTTCCCAAGAAAGAAGGGGCTTTCCTATAAGGATTTCTCCTTACTGGCGCGCAATTAGGTGACCAAACCTCTCATTGACAGAACTTTCTATACATTGCCAATAAAGTTATCTCATAATATTATTCAAATAATATGAATTATTGATCCGATAATGGGAAATATCATGTAAAGGACAATTATTGAAACAACAATAATGTAAAATATCAATGCGCAATTATTGAATCAATAAAATAAAATATGAACAAGAATTATCGTAACAATTATTGAGTAGTGCCTTCTTACATAAGAATTAATAATTCAAAAATATGCAAAGTAAAGGTAATACTACATGCAACCACGCATATTATCAGATATTTTAACCACGGGTATTCCAACAAGTGTTAATTCAGTGAACGATTACCGTTATTTGTAAAAATCAAATTTGTCATTTTCTTCATCAAGCGATTATTTCATTATGGGCCCATAAATGGTCGCGACTGGTCGCATTTGAATATTCTCCAACGGAAAGAATATTCCACGACCAAACGAATATTCCCAAACAACAATGAATATTTTATAGCCACTTGCTTATTTTGAAAAAAATTCATATATCACCCTTAACTTTACTTTTTATCAATTTAACCATTTACTGAATAGTAATTATAAGAAAAATTGAATACTTTTATTTCATAAAATTCGGGGTCTTACAGTTGTTTGGCATGATCATGACCACTGGTGATACTAACGAATATCCATGGCCCGTAATGCATGGATAATTTGATGATGTGAAATATTTATTAAATTGTGTTACATAGATAAAATATTGATGATGAACTTTTAAATCATAGAATATAGTAGACATCATGCTCTACTTAACTCTTCTAATGGATTGCTTGTTCCGCTGCAGTTGTTGATCTAAACTTGTTGTCTATTGTATTTTATCAGTTTTTATGCTGTTGAGGATTAAGGATAATTTATTCTACATTATCTTAGTCATAATATTTTTTATTGGGCTAGTTGAGCTCACCCTTTTCTTTAATTGTTCTCTTCAGAAAATGAGAATGTAGCTGGGACTAGTCGGGGAATGGAGTGATGGTCCAAGATTGTGAGATTCCGAATTTTATGAAATAAAAGTATTCAATTTTTCTATTTTGGTAAATAGTTAAATTGATAAAAATTTAAAGTTCAGGGTGATATTTAAAAATTTTGCAAAGTAAACAAGTTGTTATAAAATATTAGTTGTGTCGGGGAATATTCGATTGGTCAGGAAATATTCGTTTTAATAGGGAATATTTGTACAACAACACAATCATTGGTGGACCCCACAACGTAGGTAATCGTCAGTAGTTAGAAACGATGAAATATTTTTAAAAATAACGATTTAAAGTTTTTACCGTTAAACCTGTTGAACTACCTAAGTAGTAAAAAATCTTTGTAATATGTGTGGTTGCATAGTAGCACACGATATTGATTATTGATGATTACGTGAGAAGTCACTCAGTTATACTTAATTATTGCTATAGTAATTGCTGCAGAATATCTCTCATATTATTGATTCAATTATTGTCACAGTATCATCTGCATAATATTTATTATTATTAAATCAATAATTGAGACAAAAAAGTTATTTATATTATTATTTGCAATATTAACGATGTCTAGAAAGTTCTATCGAGGAGAGGTTTTGTCACCTAATTGCGCGCCAATAGGAAGAAATCCTTATCGGAAAGCCCCATCTTTCATGGGAATGATCTGGTTGTTAAATATTGTGAGTTATAATATTAATGATGAATAAGTTTGTGTTGATTAAAGATGAAATGGATATTTCCATTGTGTTGGGATTATTAGTGTTAATGGAAATTAACATCTATTTCGATAGTAATTGATGCCTGGAAGTTATATTGACCAATCGGGTAATTAATCGGATAAATGAGAAATTAATTGCTATTAATTCACATGCTTATAACTATTTGTTCACATGTGTGTACTATTAATTCACATGTATGTACTATTAGGAGAGGTGGTGCAAGATTGATAATACTTGCATGACTAAATTAAAAATAGAGTATAGATGAATGTACTATACTATAATTATTTTTTTCACATATATAGAATTATTAATTCACGTGATTGTACTATTGATTCACATGATATACTATTAGGGGAGGTGGTGCAAGTTTGATAATACTTGCAGGACTAAATTAAAAATGAAGGAAAAGATGAAGGTATTATACTTTAATATTTCGAGCCCTAAAACGTGCAATTATCGAAACTATATTTTCCAATAAATAGAAGCTCATTTTTCCTTCATTTTCACCAATTCACTAAGACTCACAAGAGCAATTATACCGAGAAAAGGTTTTCACATTGACCCAGTGATGTGACACTGCTAAACGGGTCTGTGAAACCGAGATTCATTATGGTCCGGGGAAGTTTGCTACTTCACTATTCAAGTATCCAGTCTTATAAATATTTCTTATGAATATTGAACAAAAATAATATCCCTTACCTTAAAAGGAGAGTATTTCTTACTGGTATGGCGGAGATATTCTTTGAAGAAAACTTATATTATTTTGTACACTCAAAGCTTCCTTAAACTCTAAAGAAATACGCTCAATATTATAGAAGAAGAATTCTCTGATTCTGGTGTGATTTTCATTTCTAAACTAAGCATCATATTTATAGGAGAATGGCAGGATATTATTTCAAAAGAAAATCACGGACTGCCTAGGAGAAAAGTTTCAGAGGCGCACTGATTGTAATCAAAATTCATGATGATTTTCTTATCTTTGCCGCACTATGCAAAGACTATGTAATGTAATAAAATATAATATATTCTATTATATATATATATATATATATATTGTCGACGTCGGGATTTTTATTTATCCCTTTTCGTTACTTGTTATTTGGTGTTCTCATGTTAGGTGAGATTTATTTGAAAAAAACAAGTGAAAAAGGTCCGACATGTATATGTCGACGATTGGACTGTAATAGTCACCAGTTGGTTTTCTATATGGTTGTACCAACACAACCGAGAAAAGGTTTTCACATTGACCCAGTGAAGTTTGCTACTTCACTATTCAAGTATCCAGTCTTTTTCTAAGGTAAGGGATATTATTTCTTTCGTATTCATAAGGGATATTATTTTTGTTCAATATTCGTATGAAATATTATTTTCTTCCATACTCTGTAGTATGCAAGTAATATTATTTCGTTTCGTATCCCTAGTTCCACACTCATTTTGTTGAAGTATTTCTTTTATATTCCATAAAATTAGTAGAATATCCTTAATATTTACGCTTCATCTAGTATATTTTCATGAAAATATTATTCTGAGCATTCTTGATAATTATTGATCTTTTCATGATAAAATACTATTCACGAGTTACTATTCACCCAGTTACTATTCACTCAAATAATATTCACGTGGGTATTTGGGGCATTTTTCATGCCGGAGTACTATTCATGAGTTACTATTCATGGGTTACTATTCATCCGATTACTATTCACACGAATATTATTCACTCGGGTATTTGGGGCAATTTTCATATCGGGGTACTATTCACGAGGTACTATTCTCGAAGTACTATTCACAGGGTAGTATTCACCCAAAAGATATATTTCTTTTCTGTCCAAATTCTTTTTGATACATGAATATTATTCTTGAATTTTACTCCACAAAGCAGTATCATGTTGACAATTTGTATATTTTTAAACTCTAGATAAATTTAAAGTCTTTAAAATTTATCCTTGATTTCGTTTGATTAATGCTTATATAATTCTCATCATCCTCATGCTTATATTGTGATGAAAGTCATCTGTGGCTTACGTGTATAGATGGACTATTTATTGGTATAATTATGACCAGGAATTATTTGGTATAATCATGACCGTAATGTTATAAATGATGTGGTAAAGTCCTCATTAGCCCGTAGTACATTGATGGAAAATTGTTGGAATGATTATGATTAGGGATTATTCAGTATAATCATGACCATTGATGATTACATGAATATCCTTGGCTCGTAGTGCAGGGATGATTCGATGATGTGGTTTATTTATTAAGTTGAGTCTCAGCGATAAAATTTATGATAAACTTTTTAAATCATAGAAGATAGTAGATATCATACTCTGCTTAACTCTTCTAATGGATTGCTTGTTCCGCTGCAGTTGTTGATCTAAAACTTGTTGTCTATTGTATTCTATCAGTTTTTATACTGTTGAAGGCTAAGTATAATTTATTCTGCATTATCTTAG
Organism: Panax quinquefolius; assembly: GCA_020205615.1. NCBI lineage: Eukaryota > Viridiplantae > Streptophyta > Magnoliopsida > Apiales > Araliaceae > Panax > Panax quinquefolius. Next base: position 67,219,196 of record CM035172.1, read on the forward strand.
TCATAATATTTCTTACCGGGCTAGTTGAGCTCACCCTTTTCTTTTATTGTTCTCTTCAGGAAATGAGAATGTAGCCGGGACTAGTCGGTAAACAGAGTGACGGTCCGAGATGGTGGCTATAGTAGTCCTCACTATTTTATGAAATAGTGTGATAATAAATGTAATGAGGACTTCATTTGAGTTTGAATACTGTCTATGAGACAATATTCATGTAAAAACTCTAAGCTATGCTGTTGTCGTATTGTATAAAAGAGGTTTGTATTTGATTTATGTACCATATATTTGGCGACTCAGAATGGGTGATGTATACCTATTTTGGGGGCGTCACAAAGATGGTGGCTATAGTAGTCCTCACTATTCTATAAAATAGTGTGATAATAATTGTAATGAAGACTTATTTTGAGTTTGGATATTATCTACGAGATAATATTTGTATTAAAACTCACAGTTTATGTTTTAATAAGTATTTTTGCATTTACAGTTCAATAGTTCAGTATAAATGAAGTTTGTATTTAAATTATGTATCATGTATTTGGCGACTCGAGAATGGGTTATGTAGGCCTATTTGGGGGGGGCGGCCACGGTTTGTGGTAATTATTTATTCAATTTTTTGATATAAATAGAGGGGTTTGTCATGAGGCATTTGTTGTAAGTTTTACTTATTATTCCATGGGGAGATGTGCTAATTTTTTCAGACCGTCGATTAAAGTTATAATAAATCAATATGAACTGTTGGTTTAAGTTATAATAGTAAATCAGTATGGACCGTTGGATGAAGTTATAATAGTAAATCAATATAGACCGTTTGTTGAAGTTATAATAGTTAATCAATATGGACCGTTCGTGACTTAGTTACTATTTAGTCCATTCTCCTATAAATAGAAGCTCATTCCTTCATTATTTCTTACGAATTCACTAAAACTATAAAGAGATAATAAGAAAGAAAGAAGAAGAGTATTATGCTACTACACTATTGCAGTATCCAATCTTCTACTAAGGTAAGTGATATTATTTTTCATATTCGTAAGGGATATTACTTTTTGTATTCGCAAGGGGTATTATTATTTTCGTATTCAAAAAGTATGTTTTTTACATCATACTCATAAGGGTTTTCATTCTATTCCTTATTAATCTGCGAGAGTAACATGTCTATACGGATTACCGCATAAATGGTGAATAATCCTTCGTATTCATTCTTTATTAATCTGCGGGAGTAACCAGTCTACGCGGATTACCGCTTGCATGGTGAATAACCCTTCGTATTCATTCTTTATTAATCTTCGGGAGTAGCTTGTCTATGCAGATTACCACATGTATGGTGAATAATCCTTCGTATTAATTCTTTATTAAATTGTGAAAATGATCTGTCTACGCGGATTACCGCATGACGGGTGAAAATCCATTTGCAGTTTCGTATATTCTTTTTATACTCGTATGAGATATCATTTCTTTTGTACTCGTCAAGGAATATCGTTTGTGATGCCCCTAAAATAGGTATACACAACTCATTCTGAGTCGCCAAATACATGGTATAAAATTTAAATACAAACTTCATTCATACAATACGACAGAACGTAGCTGAGAGTTTTAACACGAATATTATATCATAGACAATATCCAAACTCAAATGGAGTCCTCATTACATTTATTATCACACTATTTTATGACTAAGATAATGCAGAATAAATTATCGTTAGCCTTCAACAACGTTAAACTAATAGAATACAATAGACAACAAGTTTAACTTCAACGGATCAAACAATCCATTAAAAGATTCAAGTAGAGCATGATATATACTATCTTCTATGATTTAAAAGTTCATCATCAATATTTTATCGCTGTAACACAGCTCAATAAATAATCCACATCATCGAATTATCCATGCACTACAGGTCGAGGATAGTCGTTAGTATCATATCCACGAATCATTCATGCACTACGGGCCAATGATATTCGTTATTATCACATCCACGAATTATCCATGCAGTACGGGCCAATTAGGACTTTTAACACATCATTTGTAACATTATAGGTTATGATTATGCTGATACATAATTCATTGTCATAGTCATACCAGTCAACAGTCCATCTATGCACTACGGGCCAAAGATGACTTTCATCATAATATAAGCATGAGGATGATGACAATGATATAAGCATCAATCAAACGAAATCAAAGATAAATATTAATTTTTTTTAATTTATCCAAAATTAAAAATGTCCAAATTGTCAACATGATAACTGCTTAGTGGAGTAAAATTCAAGAATAATATTCATGTATCAAAAATGATTTTGACAGGAAAGAAATTAATTTTTGTCATGAATAGTACCCCGAGTGAATAGTACCCCGGGAATAGCACCCCGGTATGAAAAGATAAAAATTTAACCAAAATGTTCAAAATAATATTTCCGTGAAAAGATACTAGATGAAGTGCAAATATTAAGGATATTCTACTAATTTCAAGGAGTATAGAAGTAATACTTATAAACATGATTATAGAATAAAGAATATAAAACGAAATAATATTACTTACATACTACAGAGTATGGAAGAAAATAATATTTCTTATGAATATTGAACAAAAATAATATCCCTTACCTTAAAAGGAGAGTATTTTTTACTGGTATGGTGGAGATATTCTTTGAAGAAAACTTATATTGTTTTGTATACTCAAAGCTTCCTTTAACTCTAAAGAAATACGCTCAACATTATAGAAGAAGAATTCTCTGATTCTGGTGTGATTTTCATTTCTAAACTAAGCATCATATTTATAGGAGAATGGCAGGATATTATTTCAAAAGAAAATCACGGACTGCCTAGGAGAAAAGTTTCAGAGGCGCAATTCTGCAGAATCAAAATTCACATGATTTTTACTATGCTGCACTATGCAGTACTATGTAACAGAATAAAATATAATATATTCTATTATATATATATATATATATACATATTTTCGACGTCGGGATTTTTATTTATCCCTTTTCGTTACTTGTTATTTGGTGTTCTCATGTTAGGTGAGATTTATTTGAAAAAAACAAGTGAAAAAGGTCCGACATGTATATGTCGACGATTGTACTGTAAGAGTCACCAGTTGGTTTTCTATATGGTTGTACCAACACAACCGAGAAAAGGTTTTCACATTGACCCAGTGATGTGACGCTACTAAAGGGGTTTGTGAAACCGAGATTCATTATGGTTCGGGGACTTGATTATGCGGAGGGAAGGTGTTAGGCACCCCCCGACATCCGTGTTACCATGGTGACCACCACCATTCAAGAAACGGTAATATGAATGTGTGTGTGTGGGTCAATATGCTATTTATATGGAAGTAGTGCGAGGCCTCGTTCACACCTATATACACAGGGTTTGAATTTATGTAAAAATTTAGTTTTAAGCAAGATATGACAATGATGTTTTGAAAGAAAAAGGTTTTTTAAACCCTTGTGCTCACTAGTAATTGAGACCTTTTACACTTCCATTTTATATTAAGTGTTCGGCTTGATTGTTTTTAATTTTCGAGATGTGAAGCATCTTTGAGAAAATAATGTATAAAATAGTGCCGAAATCCTCATGGGTATGAAAACCAACTGAAGAAATCCGAACACCGTGAATAAATTTACAAGCTGCTTACAGTTGAAAATGGATCAGGTTTGGGAGTCCGGACCTGATAAAAAACGGACCAATTTTTTTTTTCTTTTTTTTAAAACAACTAATTTTTTTTTTAATATTTTATGGAACTGAAAATTTTCCATAATACTATGTTTTGGGCATGATTTGAATACCTATACCAAAAAATGGTGGTACAGTCTGCACAGACTGTACATACATGTTTTGTTATACGTGGATCACACCCAAAACACTGTATTATAGAAAAATTTCAATTCTATAAAATATTATTTTTTTTAGTTGTTTTAAAAAAAAAGCAAAAAAAAAGGTCCGAATTTGTCAGTCGATCGAGAGTGGGACTGATCCCTCTCTCTCTCTCTCTCTCTATATATATATATATATATATATATATATATATATATATATAGACATGATCAGCCACCATGAAGCACCTCCATGGGGGATCAGAAATGTAAATAAAGTTGTAAAATCAATCAACCGCCACGAAGTGAACTCCAGGCGGGGTGAAAAATAAATAAAGTTATAAAGACGGTCAACCGCCACGAAGTAAACTTCAAGCGGGACTAAACGTAAACATATGTGTGTGTGTGTGTGTATATATATATATATATATATATATATATATGTGTGTGTGTGTGTGTGTGTGCAAACTGAAATAAAACCACGGACTGAAGTCAGGGCAAACATACGCAACACGGCTCTCAACGTGAAGAATGGTGTGTGCAAAGATGAAGAGAAAGGCTTTAAAGTGTGAGAAGGCTTACAGTGGGTTGCCAAAGAAGACTTCAATAACTTTAAGTGGATGAACACTCGGCTCCCGCTGGTACAAATATGACAGAATATAAGCTCAGAAGTGTTTAAAATGAGAAAGCACTCAGTTTATAGCGTGTACAGAACAAATTGGACAGGGCTTCCTCGCCATATCTCTTGCAAATATGGCCACCCCAAGCCCTCTATTTATAGAGGGGGGAGCCGCAGGTTTACCTATGGCTGCCCGGGATGCCCGGGATACCCAGGATGTGGGTCCCACCATGTCAAAGTACGTATACTCGAATAACGCGTTGTTCGTTCGAACCTTCATAACTTTCAATCCGGGGGTCCGATGGAAGCGTGCCATACCATTCTAGAAAGCTCTTTCTGAGAGCTACACAATGACATAGGATTTGCCCTTTTTTGATTCCAGGAAGATGGGTCCATGACTGAAATGGCATTCTCGGGTTTCCGCTAGGTAGTCCGTTGAGCCGTTTTGCGTAGTTTGCGCTCGAAAGTTAAGATATGGTTCTTGTGGGACTTATATTGAAGTGATTCGAGTTGAAATGAATTGATTTGATGTGAGTTGGAGTTGAGTTGGCAAAATGACCATTTTTCCCTTCCCGGGATTATCTCCGGTTTTCGCGCAGTTGTAGCAGTATTTTCTCAGGGTTATCTCTAAGGTTGACTTTATGTTGACTTTGACTATCCTAGGGGTTATCTCTGAGGTTGGCTTGACCTCTTGGGGCTATCTCCAGGCTTTGATCTCTATCCCCCGGGGCTATCTCTTGGGTTTAAACTAACTTTCCCGGGGTTATCTCCGGGGTTGGAAACTGTTTTCCCAGGGTTATCTTCGGGGTTAAAATTGATGTTGTGATCCTCCAGGGTTATCTCATGAGTGTGAAAAAGATGCTTTTGCCCTCCTACATGGTTAGTAATAGGAAAAGAAAATTTTAAGTGTCTACAGATGCCCCTCTTTATCATGTTTATGCAATACAATGGAATGGACATGATGAAGATTAGTAGACACTTGAAAATATGACAAGGTATTTCTAATAATGCAAATCACAATGTAATGAATGTTTATGATGAATGTTAAAATGTTTTCGTAAATCGCAGATCGTATTTCGCACTTCATTTTTTGCATTTGGCCAATCGCACTTCGCAACTCGCAACTCACAAATCGCATTTTGCATATTGCATATCGCATATCAAAAATCGCATATCGCAAAATTGAAAATCGTAATGTAATGATTGTTATGATGAATGTTAAAATGTTTTCTCAAATCGCTTAACCTTTACCGATCACTATTGATGCCTATGCTGGTGTTGACCCCAATGGTTTGGCATTTAATCGCTGATGCTTGTTTGATGAAGATTAGTTAAGATATTTTCTACATCTCTGATGGGTATGACGTTATGAAATCACCGAACCTCACCGATGTATACGCTGGTAGTTTGCAACGGTGCTTACCTATCTTGATCAGAATAAGCTGTTTTGGTTCCCACTCAAGCGGTGGTATCTGAAGCTTTCATTCTTTGAATAATGTCTTGACGTCATTTGGATGCCAATGGTTTAGAATACCAGATCTTCTGATACCTTCGCTGAAGTAATATTCCACGGATTACTTCACTAGACTTCACCTGATGTTACGCTAGATTGATGACAACCATCATATATCTCACCCTTTTGAGGTAATTTGGAGTTTCATTTCACTGTTGGGTGATTGTGCCCCATTTTCTTGAGCGTTTAATCCTCACGCTGGCTGAACTAATTACTTGAATGCTACTGACATCCCTGGAGGTTGCAGCTTGTTCTTTCGCTGCCCAGATTTGAACTTCGGTGTAGAGGCCTCAACTGATGAGGACTTGATGCAGGTTAAGATGTTTAATGGTATAGATTTCCTTCGCTAGACCTTTCGTCATTGGCCTTCTGCTCCTGAGTTAAGAACTTTTTTGAGAATTTTCCCCTTCTTTTCTTAGGTGCATGCTTATGTCGCCATGATTTCTTTTAGAAGTTCTCCTCTTTCTTTTTGATGAGAGGCTTAATCCCGTCTTAAGCTCCTTCCATTTCTTGGAATCGCAAAATGCCCCAGTCATTCCGCAAGTTATTGTTGGGGATTCATCGCGAGTGAATAATATCTGAATCTCCATTGAGATGATGATGGACCATGCTGATGGCGCTGATTGGTGCATTTTCCACTTTAGGATGGTTGATAAATGCCCTAGTGTTGAGTTGTCGCTTCTTCTAAGATTGCCCCAATCTTGTTGTAAGGAACCCAATATCCGGTTGTCGCAAATTTTGAAATTTCCCTATCCTCACTTGTTGTCTAGTGTAGTTGCTTTGACAGATGGGATGAAAAGTCGCCGAGATCGCAAGAATCTTTTACCTTTGTACCATAAGGTGGATTTGGGATTTGATGTGGACAGCTCTTTCTGGTAGAGATGTCGCTTTGTTAAAGAGATAATGCTCTAACTCATAGGGATACCGCTATTGCTGAGCGGGATAACGCTATATCTGTCCGAGATATTGCATGTAGTTAGCGGTGGATCTGTTTGCTCTTATAGAAACCCTTCGGCAGGAGATCACAGCATTACCTCCTTCTTCTGAGAGGGAATCCATGTTGGACTTGATAGCCCGCATATACACTGATTTGTAGATGGACTTGTATTTTCCTGTACAGACTAGCTTAGCCATTTTTTCATGTACAGTACACATTGTATATATCAAACAACATTATATATAGCAGGAAAATATATATTGATTCACTTCCCTTTTAGTTGTGCCTTGTTACTTACTTGATATTCGCTTGTTTCTCCAGGGCTTTGTGATCTGGATGTATTCTGAACTCCTTCTTGATGGATGGACAGTGAGATGTCTTAGGATTTTTAGAATAGATCGTCGATCTGTGTGTATTCCCTACCATCTTTGGTGTCTTGGGACTAATTTCTGTATGTGGCTATGGATAGGAGTGTGTTTATTTTTGTTTTTTCTGTGGTGAGACTGGACCATATAACATGGTTGCCTACGTACTCCCATGTATTGGGGAGATCAGGTCGACATAGTTCTCCCTGTATAGGGTAGATTGTAGGTGAAATGTTTAATCCTATGTACATGATAAATTGAAGGTGTGAAAGGTTTAATCCCTGGTGGGATAGTAAGAAAGGTTTTGAAAACCTGCGGGGAATGAAGGATCTGGTGATCCGAAACTAGGATGTTGGTTAGAAAAGTGTTTTTTGCTAATGGGGCAGATGAGTATGAATCGAAGTTGTATGTGATGAAGGGTTAAAGAACTAGAATGACTGGTGATCTGATGATCCAAAACAATGATGTTCGCTTGATGGTAACATCAGACATAGTATCATTTCACGGTGTCCAAATTGATGAGTTGCAGAAATTCATCTTCGTCCATTTTTTGTAATCTGAAAGTTCCTCCTGTCAATACCTCCTTGACAATAAACGGGCCTTCCCAATTTGGAGTGAATTTTCCTTTAGACTGAGCTTGGTTGTCAACGATCCTCTTCAAAACCAAGTCGTATTGTTTGAACTGCTGTAGTCAGACTTTTCTGTTGTAGGATCTTCTTTACAAGTAGAGGGTCGCTCATGTGTGAGCCACATACTCCCCCATGGATTTCATCCATGAGCCTCTGAGCTTGGTCCTCGTTCAGACATCTGAGGAGACCTCGTCCTGCATCTCATTTGTAGAGTGCATCTCCGCTAAGGTAGAATTTCATAGCAAGTCGATGGATCTGCCTTCTTTCAGTCGGGCTCGCCTCAGCGGCTGTAGATCTCTCTTGTAAGTGCTCATTAAAATGCTGATATCAAGGGTGTTGGATGGGAGGTAGCTCATCCGATACTTCTCCAAATGTAATTCCCATAGGCTGGAGCCTTTTGTTGGGCAAATGTGAGGGTTGGCATATCTTCCTTGTCATGTATGTTGATTAAGGAGGCCAAGGTTGCTAGCGCATCCGCAAAATCATTCCTATTCCGAGGAATGTGGAGGAAGGATTTTTCTTCAAACTCGGAAGCCATCTGTAGAACCTGCCGATGGTAAAGCAGAAACTATAGAACCTACCGATGGTAAGGTAGCAACTGTAGAACCTGTTGAAGAACATTCTTTTCTTTTTTCTTCTTTTTTTTTCTTTTTATTTTTCTTTTTATTTTTTATTTATTTTTTATTTTATGCATTAGATCGTGGAAAAGAGCCATATGGCTCACTAGTAGGTAGTTCCGGCATTGATGAGGTCGAATGACAATCGTCTGTAACAAAAGGTTCCCCAAAGAGTGATGAATGCAGTTTTGTCACGATCCTTTTCAGCAACCATGATTTGATGGTACCTCGCAAAGCAATCTGTAAAGGAGTACATGTCGTATTAAGCAGTATTGTCAATGAGAATGTGGATAAATGGCACGGGAAAGCTATCCTTAAGACAAGCTTTATTCAGATCCCGGTAATCCACGCAAACTCGCACCTTTCCTCCAGGTTTAGTTATGGGGACTATGTTGGATTGCCATTCAGGGTATGTTGACACCATGATGATGCCGGCTTGAAATTGTTTTACAATTTCTTCTTTAACTTTTAACCTCCACTCAGGTTTTAATCGTCTGAGCTTCTACTTGACTGGCTTGAATCCCCCTTTGATGGGAAGGCGATGAATGACAATGTCTGTGGACAAACCGACCATGTCTTTGTGAGACCATGCAAACACATCTTGAAATAGGGTCAATAGAGTAACCATATCATTCCTTTGGTTTGGAGTAAGGTCTGTACCAATCTGGATTTATTTAGGGTTTTTTTAAGGTTCCGAGGTTTAAAAGTGATGGGTTGATCAAGATTTGGCTTGGGTTTGTCTTCGACCCATTCTTTGATCTCCTTAGGTATCTCATAGTCCTCTTGTACTTCCATCAAGTCTAAGTCCAACTTTACATCAAAGTTATAGTCCTTGTGGAGAATAGGCACCTCATCAGCAAGTCTAGGCACATCTAACTTTAGAGTCATGAACCAACAAGCTCTCACTTAATATATGAAACTGTTCAATCACACAAAGTGTTAGCATGTAATGACAAAAGTAACTACTCATACTGTACAGAAAAAGTAAACAATTATTGCTATCTATAGGGCAGAATGAGTTTTTGCCCGTTTTACCCTTGTCGACCAATGCAAGGAGTGCTGCTCCAATTGTCGAGGGCAAAGTCCTGGTGGACTGCAGTGATGGAGGGGTTGTCATCGTCCTCCTTCTCCCGAATGATGACCATTACATCTTGGCAATCATCGTCTGGGGTGTATCTTTTTGTATGTTCATCATGGACGATGATGCGTATTCTTGACATCATTCTGACGATGTCTTACTTAATTCTTCGTTCCTCTTCTTCTACTCTGGGGTCTGGAACAAAGACTCTTTTCTCCCCTACCGGTATCGGCTTAGGAAATAATATAGTCATTACATTGGCAGGCACCTTTACCGGAGACTGTACATGCTCAGGAACTATAGGTGGAGATAATCGCCGTGCAGCTGAAGCTAAAGGAATCTGTCTGTGCTTATGAGGATTCATGTGACTGGAACTAGTAGTATCCGGACCTTGGGTTCCTCCTTGTGCGGAGGATTCAGCATGTACGGGTATCTTTGTACCCTGAGTAGATTGGTGTAGTTCTTTAAACAGGATAGCCAAATCTGTGATTTGTTTACTTAATTCGTCGAATTCTTCGCGAGAAACTGGATTAAGATTAATCTGGTCAGATGAAGACATAATTGGTTGTAGGCTCGTGGCCTTTTTGGATTTTGACCGGGTTACTGGACCAATTATATCCCTACAAAAAAACTTATGTAGTTTAGTCTTAGTGAATGTAACAATATTACGTAATGTGTCTGTTTAGGAGTATCGTCCTGCGAAACGGATGTCAGTTTGACAAGATAGCATGTCAGGTTTTGATATAAAGAGAAGGTATGTACACATATTCCTTTATATTTTCCATTACATTGAGATTTACATGGAAATGAAATTACAAGTAATTGAATTTTACAAGTAATTAAAATGTGAAAGTATGAAGAGACTTTCCTCCACGTTTGGTTTATCAGAGGCTGACCTATCTTAGGTTACTCTCGCAGTTTTTCAGCATGAAGGTTCCTAAATCATCGCAATTTACTTGATGAGAAATTAATCCGGCCTTTCAAATGGAGCGAATTTTGGTGGTGCCTTTCTGAGCCTCGTTGGAATTAGTCTTCCTACGAGTAAAGTAATCAAACACCGACAGGATAGCCTCCTGGTGGAGGAACCACACAACATACATTCACATACAACGTGTCTCATCGTATGGAAATGATGACATGTGTGAAGCACTAATATCACAAGCAGATATAGTGTAAAGCATTAAGCGCAGTAAAATATATGCATTCGTACACGTTCATCATAAATGTAAAAGCAACATCCACACACAATCATATAACAGTTTTGAAAAGATAATAATAGCGGATTAAGCCCTCTTACTGGAGTCCCCAGCAGAGTCGCCACCTGTCGACGTCGGGATTTTTATTTGTCCCTTTTCGTTACTTGTTCTTTGGTGTTCTCATGTTAGGTGAGATTTGTTTGAAAAAAATAAGTGAAAAAGGTCTAACATGTATATGTCGACGATTGGACTGTAAGAGTTGCCAGTTGGTTTTTTATATGGTTATGCCAACACAACCGAGAAAAGGTTTGCACATTGACTCAGTGATGTGACACTGCTAAATGGGTCTGTGAAATCGAGATTCGTTACGGTTCGGGGACTTGATTATGCGGAGGGAATGTGTTAGGCACCCCCCGACATCCGTGTTACCACGGTGACCGCCACCTTTCAAGAATTTGTTATATGAATGTGTGTCTGTGTGTGGGTCAATGTGCTATTTATATGGAAGTAGTGCGAGGCCTCGTTCGCACCTATATACACATGGTTTGAATTTATGAAAAAATTCAGTTTTAAGCAAGATATGGCAGTGATGTTTCGTAAGAAAAAGGTTTTTCAAACCCTTGTGCTCAATAGTAATTGAGACCTTTTACACATCCATTTTATATTAAGTGTTCGGCTTGATTGTTTTTAATTTTCGAGATACAAAGCATCTTCGAGAAAATAATGTACAAAAAAGTGCCGAACTCCTCGTGGGTATGAAAACCATCTGAGGAAATCTAAACACCGTGAATAAATTTACAAGATGCTTACAGCTGAAAATGTCCATCACGGGAATCGAATCTAGACCCAGTAGACTGAATATGTGATCACATGATTCCAAGGCTCACATGATGCCGCAATTGATAATAAAAGCGAGAAGCGGTATATATATATAAAAAAAGTAAATATATATATATATATATATATATATATATATATATATATATATATATATATATATATATATATATATATATAGACATGATCACCACCACGAAGAACCTCCATGGGGATTAAAAATATAAATAAAGTGTAAAATTAATTTCATACGAAGTAAACTCCAAAGGGATGAAAAATAAATAATGTTGTAAAGACGGTCAACCACCACGAAGTAAACTCCAGGCAGGACTAAACGTAAATATATATATATATATATATATATATATATATATATATATATATAATAAACGCATTCGGATGTAAAATCGGGCTTAGCGAACAAAGTTCGACACACAGTTGATATATATAAGTATATATATATATGAAAGCAAATAAACGCTCCAGACCGAAGTCTAGGCTCAATCGAGGCATAACTCGATAATATTAGTCCATATATATATATATATAATTATATATATATATATATATATATATATATATATATATATAAACTGAATAAAACCACCGGAGGAAGTCAAAGGCAAAACATCTGTAACACGACTCTCAACGTGAAGAATGGTGTGTGCAAAGATGAAGAGAAAGGCTTTAAAGTGTGTGAGAAGGCTTACAGTGGGATACCAAAGAAGACTTCTATAACTTTAAGTGGATGAACACTCGGCTTCCGCCGGTACAAGTATGACAGAATATAAGCTCACAAGTGTTTAAAATGAGAAAGCACTCAGTTTATAGCGTGTACAGAACAAATTGGACAGGGCTTCCTCGCCGTTTCTCTTGCAAATATGGCCACCCCAAGCCCTCTATTTATAGAGGGGGGAACCACAGGTCTACCTGCGGCTGCCCGGGATACCCAGGATGTGGGTCCTACCGTGTTGAAGTACGTACACTTGGGCAACGCGTTGTTCATTGGGAGTTCATAACTTTCAATCCGGGAGTTCGATGGAAGCGTGCCATACCATTCCGGAAAGCTCTTTCTGAGAGCTACACAATAGCATAGGATTTTCCCTTTTTTGATTCTAGGAAGATGGGTCCATGACCGAAATGGCATTCCCGGGTTTCCGTTAGGTAGTCCGTTGAGCCGTTTTGCTTAGTTTGCGCTTGAAAGTTAAGATATAGTTCTTGTGGGACTTCTATTGAAGTAATTTGAGTTGAAATGAATTGATTTATAGTCAGTTTCGTGCAGTTATAACAGTATTTTCTCAGGGTTATCTCTGAGGTTGACTTGATGTTGACTTTGACTGTCCTCAAGGTTATCTCTGAGGTTGGCTTGACCTCCTGGTGCTATCTCCAGGCTTTGATCTTGATCCCCCGGGGCTATCTCCGGGGTTGAAACTGACTTTCCTGGGGTTATCTCCGGGGTTGGAAACTGTTTTCCCGGGGTTATCTTCAGGGTTAAAATTGATATTTTGATCCTCCAGGGTTATCTCTAGAGTGTGAAAAAGATACTTTTGTCCTCCTGCATGGTTAGTAACAGAAAAAGAAAATTTTGAGTGTATATATATATATATATATATTCACACACACACACACACATTACACACACAGACATATAATATATATAACTTATATATATATATAAGTAATAAAACAAAACTAAGGTAACTTTCTACTGACGATTTTAAAAAATGGGTAAGTGGGGGTCCATATAATAAGCCAAATTTACAACAAATACTTAAAAAAAACCCTCTATTTATCTCAATTCACTTGGCTTCACTAAACACATTTTTAATAACATTTAATCATCATTAATATTATAACTCATAATATTAACAACCATATAATTCTCAGGAAAGAAGGGGCTTTCCGATAAGGATTTCTCTTTATTGGCGCGCAATTAGGTGACCAAACCCCTTTCCTCGACAGAACTTTTTAGACATTGTCAATAATGAAATATTAATATGAATAACTTTGTCATCTCAATTATTGATTTAATAATATAAAATATTGTGACAATAATTGAATCAATAATGTGAGATACTATGCAACAATTACTGTGGCAATAATTGAATAAAACTGAGTGACTTCTCACGTAAGCATCAATAATCAAAGATACTATACAATACCGTGTGCTACTATGCAACCACGCGTATTACTGTACTTTTACCACTAGATATTTCAACAGTTAACGGTAAAACTTTTGTTGTTATTTTTATAAAAAGTTATTTCTTTCATTTTCTAACTCCGACAGTAATTCCGTTGTGGGGTCCACCAATGATTGTGCTGTCATAAGAATATTCCCTGATAAAATGAATATTCCCCAACCAAATGAATATTTTATGACAACTTGCATACTTTGCGAAATTTGTAAATATTACCCATAACTATAACATTATATCAAATCCACACCTTATTATTCAAAAATAATATTTAAAGAAAATTAACCTTTATTCATAAAAGTTGGGGTTTTACAACCTCCCCTTCTTATGAAATTTCATCCTCGAAATTGGTGTACGTACCTTGTATGTCGAAGAGGTGAGAATACCTTGATTTTATTTTAAATTCTAACTCCCAGGTCATTTCCTCAACATTGTGGTTTCTCCATAAAACTTTGACTTGAGGTATAACCTTTGAGCGTAGAATATGTTCCTTCTTATCCAAGATTTTAATAGGTACATCTTTAGACGTTAAATCTTCCGCTATCTCGTTTGGTTCTAATTCAATAATGTGGTTCAAGTCTTCCACATATTTACATAACATAGATATGTGAAAAACGTTATGAGCACGAGACAGACTTGGCGGTAAGGTGAGTCTATAGGCCATAGTTTCTATTCGATCAAGAATTTCAGATGGGCCAATGAAACGAGGTTTGAGCTTTCCTCTCTTTCAATTCTCGTAACTCCTTTCCATGGAGCAACACGTAATAACATATGATCCCCAACATTGAATTTCACGTCCTTTCGATGAAGATCAGCATAACTCTTTTGTCGATCTTGTGAGGTTCGTATACGTTGCCGGATCATTTGAATCTTTTTCGTTGTCATGCGTACCAATTCTGGTCCCGACAACGTTGCTTCACCCATCTTATCCCAGCATACTGGAGAATGACACTTTCGTCCATACAACACTTTGAATAGAGTCATGCCGATACTTTCTTGAAAACTATTGTTGTAGGAGAATTCTACTAATGGCAAGAACTTGTCCCAACTTCCTTTGAAGTCAAAGACAGAAAGTCTTAATAGATCTTCAAGAGTTTGAATAGTCCTCTCTAACTGCCCGTCCGTCTATGGATGTTATGCCGAACTGAATCGTAAATCCGTGTCCATAGCTTTTTGCAAACTAACCCAAAATCGTAAAGTGAATCTTGGGTCTCGATCAGAAACTATGGATACTTGCATACCATGCAGTCTTAAAATCTCATTTATGTATATACGAATAAGACTTCAAGTGAATATGTTTCTCGTATAGGTAAGAAATGAGCAGACTTGGATAATCTATCGACAATGACCCAATTTGTATCTATGCCTTCAGAAACCTTGGGAAGACCAGTAACAAAATCGATGCTAATATGCTCCCACTTCCATTCTAGAATTTCAAGTGGTTGCAATGGATATTTTGGCACTTGATGCTCCGCCTTAACACGTTGATAAGATAAACACCTTGAGATAAACTCTGTTATTTCTCTCTTCATATTGCTCCACACAAAATTTATGTCGAAAATCACGATATATTTTGGTACTTCCAAGATGGATTTCAAACGGTGTGTTGTGTGCCTCCATCA
The DNA here is from genome assembly GCA_020205615.1 of Panax quinquefolius. NCBI lineage: Eukaryota > Viridiplantae > Streptophyta > Magnoliopsida > Apiales > Araliaceae > Panax > Panax quinquefolius. The sequence continues at coordinate 67,234,614 of CM035172.1, forward strand.
TTATTGTATACTTCAAATCAGAGTCGTTAGGAACACAAATTCTAGAGTTGACTCGAATTATTCCTTCTTCATCAATTCTTGCTTTTGGAATAGCACCTTCTTATACTTTCTTCTTCATACGCATCAGCTCAAGGTCCGTAGTTTAAGAAGCTTTAACTTTATCGATTAAAGTCAGTTCTACTCGTATATTTGATATCATCACGTGGGTCCCTAGAGTCTTTAACTCTATCTCCATCCTTTCTAAGTCATACAAAATGGGCCTTTACATTGACAATATCGCACTCGTATACGCATATGATATTTTACTCAACACGTCAGCTACAACATTCGCTTTTCTAGGATGGTATTGAATGGTATGATCGTAATCTTTCAACAGCTCGAGCCAACGTCGTTGCCGCATGTTGAGTTCCTTTTGGGTGAAGAAATATTTAAGTCTTTTATGATCTGTATAGTCTTTTAAGCATAAAAAACGACATTTGTCAACTCTAGATCATGAATAGGATAATTCCTATCATATTCTTTGAGTTGTCGTGAGGCATAGGCTATGACTTTCCCATGTTGCATGAGAACACATCCTAACCCTCTACCTGAAGCATCGATATAGATGACAAATCCCTCCGAACCATATGGTATTGTCAGAACAGGTGCTGAAATTAGTCTTCTCTTGAGTTCTTAAAAACTCTTCTCACATTCCTCACTCTAACCAAATTTTATATCTTTTTGAGTCAGCTGAGTTAATGGAGTAGCGATTTGAGAAAATCCTTCCACGAATCTCCGATAATAACCAGCTAAGCCCAGAAAGCTACGTACTTTGGTCATTGACTTAGGTTGCTCCCAGCTTTGTATTGCTTCAATCTTCGCTGGGTCAACAGATATTCCGTGATTTGATATCACGTGCCCAAGGAATGCTACTTTCTCAAGCCAGAACTCGCATTTCTTCAACTTGGCATAAAGCTTGTTTTCACGAAGCTTTTGGAGTATCAGACTCAAGTGTTGTTCATGATCTTCACGGCTTTTGGAGTATATGAGGATGTCATCAATAAAGTAAACCACAAAATGATCCAAATATTCCTTGAATACTCGGTTCATCATATCCAAGAAGGCAGCAGGAGCATTAGTCAATGATGAGTGGGATCTATACCCGCGAATCGGATCGTTTAATGCTTAAATAGTTGCTTGATCTTCGTAGGTTTTATTAGATTTTATATGATTATAGTATTATTTTTCTTAACCGATGTGTTGTAGGGATTAATATGTCTTTTCCAACTTTTAGGGGGCAAAACGGTCAATTTCCATACACTGGCGTCGTAGCGCCAATGCCAAGCTTTAAGTTGGAACTGCAGCGCGACCTCCGGGTCCATGTTGATGTCACCTTGGCGCTGCAGCGCCCCAATTCCTTTATGGACTCGAGCTGCAGCGCGACCTCTGGTGTCCAGATATTGAAGGGCTGGGTTTAACCTAGCTGCAAGAAGGGACTGAGATATATATATGCAAGAAAGCCCATGTGACCAAAAATAATCGGATAGGGGATAGATAGCTCTCCCTCTGCGATAATCTTTATTTCTTCTTGTAATTTCTTCTCCATCTCTTAGGTAATGTCTATAAATATAGATTAGGTAGTTTAGGGAAAAGTTTGGGATTCCTTGGAGTAACAAAAGTAGTGATCAATACGGATTGGAAAGCTTGAAAAGATTGGAATTCATGGAGACTGAAGAGCTTCGACATAGTATATTCTTATCCATTTATTTCCTCTGATTTTTTAATCCATAAATTTTGTCTTTATTGCCACTTATATTTTGTTCAAGAGCTATGAACTAAGTATTGGCTCTAAGGTTATAATGGAACCCTTTGCTAATTTGAATTGAATATCTTATCTCTTTGGTTGGCACCATATGGTTTGGTTTAATATATTCATGCTTAATAATTCTCACTAAGACATTAGTGATGATTTTGGTAATCTATATGATGTTGAAATAGGGATTGTAGATTTACACCTTAATATATTGGCATGTGATTATGAGTTGTCGACTTGTTTCGGCTGCATAAGTTGTGTATAAAATAGACATATATATATGCGCCACGTGTGACCTAATTGAGAACTTGTGCTTAAATCCTTGTTATGGTTAATTCACATACACATGTGTAGGATTATAACCTAGATTGGACGTTCTTTTCTGTACAATTTCTTATCGGGTGGATCTAGAGAGGATATGTTTGTACATACCTCGACAAAGGTGTATGAACACTTGTGTGTTCTCGATCGACAAACTGTCGTGACCATTAAGACCAAAGAGAGAAGGGTAGGAAGTTTGATGAAGCATATCACATCAGATGTTTGACAAAATGCATGTGTGGGGTAGAGTTATGACCTTAGCTTGTAGCACTTTCGATACCATTCGTTATCCATTTAATACTTTGATAATTAGATATATCTAGATTAATCACACTTCTATTAGTCTGTTGTTCGAATAAGACTTAAGCGATACAAAGTTGGTATTTGGTAAATATTAGTGATAGTTCTTCGTGGGTATGACACTTTCCTTATCACTGTATTACTTGTTAGACCGCGTATACTTGAACGTGTTTAGTGATCATTTTTCCGACCAACAGTCAATCCAAAAGACATGACTAAGAATTCGTAATGCTCGTACCGAGTTCTAAAAGCAGTCTTTGGAATGTCATCAGTTTTAACCTTTAATTGATGATATTCGGGACGAAGATCGATCTTTGAAAAGAATTTGGACCTTGCAACTAGTCAAACAGGTCATCAATGCGAGGCAACGGGTACCTATTTTTTATGGTGACATGATTCAACTCCCGATAATCAATGTAAAGTCACATACTTCCATCTTTCTTCTTTACTAATAGAATAGGAGCACCCCAAGGAGACATATACTAAGACGAATGAAACCGATGTCTAACAGTTCCTGCAGTTGGGTTTTTAACTCCTGAAGTTCAATAGGAGCCATTCGATATAGGGTTTTGGAAATGGGTATTGTACCGGGTTCAAGGTTAATACAAAATTCAATTTCATGCTCCGGGGATAGACCAGGAAATACGTCTGGAAATTTATTAACAATAGAAATATAATTCAAATCTGACGTATTTTTGTTTAAATCCGTGACATGGGCTAAGAAAGCTTGACATCTATTTTTCAATAAACAAATGGCTTTATGGCTTAATATGACAGTGATTGACTTTAGTGGTTTGGTTGTTTGAATTCGCATAATAGGTTGGTTAGGAATATGAAAGCTAATAACCTTACGAAAATAATCAATTTTAGCATGATGAGTAGTTAACCAGTCGATTCCTAAAATCACATCAAATGCAAGTATTTTCAAAGAAATAAGATCGACAGGTAATGTGAGGGTACCTATTTGAATCAAACAAAACTTATAAATAATGGATGTAATGAAGGTTTCTTCTAACGGAGTTTCAACAGATAAGTCAAAGTCTAATTTCTCTAGAGTCAAATTTAAACGTTGAGCGCAAGTAGGTAAAATAAAAGAATGGGTAGAACCGGTATCAAATGAAGTATAGACTTCACAAGAGTTTATGATTAGCTTACCCGTGATAACCTCATTCGGGTTCCTCGCTTTTTGAGAGGTCACGACAAACGCTCTCCCTTAAACTACCGGCTTTGACTTGTCTGGGACGACCTTTGGCGTCTCCATACCAGCTGGAATTGACTTCAGTACATGAAAAAATTGGGCTAAGTGATCTTCTCTTCCGCAATTATAACACGTTTTGGGTTGTTGCGTACAGTTTGGACTGATGTGTCCCTCCTCTCTGCATTTGTAGCATACGACCGGTGGTCGTTCTTCTTCCTTGAAAACAGGTGCTAGTGCTCCTATCTTTCCATCATTATTGAACATTCTCTTCTTGAAATTTCCACTTGACTCATTTCTTCTATTATCTTGACCAGGGTTACCACCGAAGTGGTTACCATTTCTGGCATGTCGATTTCCTCCATATTTGTTCTCACCACTTTGATGACTGCTACAACTGTATTATCGTTTTGTCGGCTGCTATCTTTTGTTTGGGCTGACTCATTATCGCGCTCCAATAACTGAGCCCTATTCACAACGTCTGAATACAAGCAAATTTTGTGAGAAATGAGGTATTGTCGTATTTTGGGTTTCAAACCTCTTAGAAACATTCGCGTCATACGCTTCTCATTATCTACTAAATGGGATGAAAACCGAAATAACTCGGTAAACTTAGTCTCGTACTGCGATACGATCATATTGTTTTTCTCCAGCTTGGTAAACTCTACCTCTTTTATGTGACGAATACTTTCAGAAAAGTACTTGTCGTTAAACAATTCTTGGAACTTCTCCCAAGACATCTTTAGTGCGAAAGGTTGAGTACGCTTTACAGATTCCCACCAATGATCTGCCTCTCCTCGCAACATGAAGATGGAAAAGGGAACCGTTTTCTCCTTAGAGCATCCCAAGACATCAAATATCTTGGTGATCTGCTTAATCCACGTCTATACCTTAAGTGGTTATGGCTTTCGCAAAAACTCCGGTGGTCCTAGCTCCTTAAATTGCTTAGCGGTGACCATCCGTGAGTTTCCAGTGTTTTCACCTGCATTTTGAACATGAGTCTCTCTCGCCTGATGTTGCATGGATTATAGAAGGCTTCTGAACATCTCATCGTTCATCATTTGGTCAGTGTTGTTGTTTACCTGAGGATTATTGCCTTCCTGATGCACATTATCCTGGTTATTGATCGGTGACTCAACGGTCTCATGTGCTCCATTGCTTATCTCAACATTTTCATATGTCATTTTCAAACGCCACAAAATAAGGGTTAATTGTCATACCACATATTATCTGTAAAACCCAAACTTTTTATAAATAAAATCAATTTTCCTTTATTTATTATTTTGAATATTAAAGTGTTAATTTGATATAATACTTTGGTTATGGGTGAAATGTGCAAATTTTGCAAAATAAGCAAGTGGTTATAAAATATTCATTTTGTCGAGGAATATTCATTTGATCGTGGAATATTCTTACTGTCGGGGAATATTCGTACGACGGTGCAGTCATTTGTGGGCCCCATAATGGATAACTGTCGGATGAAGAAAACGACAAGTTTGAGTTTTTATAAATAACGGTGTAATGGTTACCGTTAACACTATTAGAATACACGGTGGTTAAAATACATTAATACGCATGGTTGCATAGTAGCACACGGTATTGCACAGTATTTTTGAATTATTGATTCTTACATAAGAAGGCACTACTCAATAATTATTATAGTAATTACTGTTCAATATTTTATTTTATTGATTTAATAATTGCTACGTTGATATGTTATATTATTGTTGTTTCAATAATTATCACTGCACGGTATTTCCCATTATCAGATCAATAATTCATATTATTTGAATAATATTATTAGATAGCATTATTGGCAATGTCTAAGGAAGTTCTATCTAGGAAAGGGGTTTGGTCACCTAATTGCGCGCCAATAAGGAGAAATCCTTATCGGAAAGCCCCCTCTTTCCTGGGAACGACCTAGTTGTCATAATTATGATTTTGTAATATTATTTGTGAATAAATAATTATCGATTTATATGATAAAAAAATATTTATTTTATGTGGATATAAATGATGAATATATTTATTGTGGTTATAAATGAAAGAATAAATGCTGAGGTGTTTTATCAATATTTTGTCGGAATGGAGGTTTTGAAAATCGTCCGTATGTGGATTTCGGTCATTTTTCATTTGGAATTTGGAAAAACTTAAACTTACAAAGTTTTAGAGAATTTAATTTCCTATGGAATAGACATGAGATTCTAATTTTCTGATAAAAGGGCTATTTATTATGAATTATTGAAGTTTCAAAAATAAATATTTTTATTAAAAATATGGTGGGCCCACTTTTGGTTGGTGAGAAATGAAATGTGCTAGAATTTATTTTCAAAAGTGGTGGGCTTGAATAGTAGCAGGTAAAGCCATCAGGTAGCAGGTTAGTCTGCTATGGCGTTCTAAGCATATTCCTATAAATAGGGTGCTTAGTTAGAATTGAAAATCACACCAGAAACAAGTTTTCTCTCTTTCTTTCTCTATATTATCGAGCATATTTTGTGAGTATTTAGATACTTTATGAGTTGCTATTCAGTGCAAGTTTTCTTCAACCTTATACCGATATTCCAATCAGAAGTACTGTTATTTTGAGGTAAGGGATGTTATTTTCTTCCTAATGATGTTACTCTTTCAATATCATTATACTGAAATATTGGCATGGATTTTATTGTGGAATTTCTACTTTTTTGTGTCGGGGTTACTATTCACGTATACGTCACTATTCACCGAAAAATGAAATTTTCTTCTTTTTGTCCAAGATGTCTATTATGGTTACTATCTTTGATTGTATCCATGTTTTGATCTTTATTTTTGAATTCTACTTCACAATTGGTTATTATGGAGTATTATTGAACTTGGATAAACTATAATATGAATTCCTAATATTTGTCCTTTTGTCTCACTGGATTCGTTTTCTTTAAGATATTTTTCATCATCTTCAGTCCTAAATGATGATATTACTGAATATCTTTAGCTTGTAGTGCAAAGATGAATGATTAACTGAAGAATATCTTTGGCCTGTAGTGCAAAGATGAATGATTAACTGATGAATATCTTTGGCTTGTAGTGCAAAAGATGAACAGGTGTTGAGATGAACATGACCAACTGGTGATACAAATGAATATCTTTAGCCTGTAGTGCAAAGATGAATATTTGATTCAAGATGTATATTGATTGATGTTATAGGTATAAAATATTGATGATGGACTTTTAAATCTTATAAGATAGTAGAATTCATTCTCTACTTGACTCTTCTAATGGATTGTTGTTTTCGCTGCAGTTGTTGATCTAAAACTTGTTGTCTATTATATTCTATAAGATTTTTCCCTGTTAAAGACTAATGATAATTTACTGTATATTATCTTAGTCATAATATTCTTTACTGGGCTAGTTGAGCTCACCCTTTTCCTTTTTATTCCATTTTTCTTCTTAGGAGGTGAGAACATAGCAAGAACTAGCCGGGGTATGGAGTGATGGTTCAAAATAGTTGTTTTAGTAGTCCTCACTATTTTGTAAAATAGTGTATCAATAATTGTAATGAGGACTCCTTTTGAGTTTGTATATTATCTATTAGACAATATTTGTATTCAAACTCACAGTATATGTGTTGTCGTATTTTGCACGATAATTGTATTACTCAGGTTGTATTTGTTTCTGTACCATGTATTTGGCGACTCAGAATGGGTGATGTATACCTATTTTGGGGGCATCACATTATCCCTATATTTTGACTGACCAATTAAATAACAATTAAGCTTAGGTAGGTCATACTAGCAAAGGATTTTTCCGTCTCTCCCCTCCTAGTTCTAGTCTCAAATCTCAGCCAGGGTTCATATCCCTAAGCTCTGATACCAAATGCGACACCCCGAAAATAAGTATACACAACCCATTCTGAGTCGCCAAATACATGATATAAAATTTAAATACAAACTTCATTTATACAATACGACAGAACGTAGCTGAGAGTTGTAACACGAATATTGTCACGTAGACAATATACAAAATCAAATGGAGTCCTTGTTACATTTATTATCACATTATTTCAAATAATAGTGAGGACTACTATAGTCACCATCTCGAACCATCACTCCGTTCCCCAACTAGTCCCAGCTATATTCTCATTTCCTGAAGAGATCAATGAAAGCAAAGGGTGAGCTCAACTAGCCCAGTAAAGAATATTATGACTAAGATAATGCAGAATAAATTATCGTTAGCCTTCAACAGTGTTAAACTGATAGAATACAATAGACAACAAGTTTAAATGCATCGGAATAAATAATCCATTAGAAGAGTTAAGTAGAGCATGATATGTGACGCCCCCAAATCTGGGTCCCTTCGAACCTCGGATCCGGTCCGCCACGATACTATTATCGTCAAACTATTTATATCTTTTATTCATAACTTAATGAATATAACTTTTATTATTACAATTTAGAATATAAATTCTTTCTATTTTCAGGATCTGAGTAATGACCCCAAACTTTTATAAGATTCAAATCTGGGTCATTTACCATTCATGTCTCACATCATATTCGACGTTATATAAATATTCGGAATAATTTAAATTTTTCAATCTCCTTTAAAAATAAATCTTTTATTGATGTCTTAAGCTGAATTAAATATCCTTGAATCAAATTATGTTATTATTCATTCTATTCAAATTACTGTATAAATCATCCCATCTCAATTCGAATTCTTCTATGTATCACATAGTACAACTTAAAATGTATTACACATCGTAAACTACTATCAGGTACATCTCCTAGAACCTAAACATGGTTTAAGAGTATATATTTAAATAAATGAATCAATCTCCTTCGATACTATTGAACTTTATCAATCAAGTAGGACGTAATCTTTACCGTGAGTCCTTAACCTGCAAAAGTTGTTATTTACAAGGGTGAGCTCGACAGCCCATCAATTCTAATAGTTATCATGCAGCACATAGCATATAATAACATACTCAGTTCATGAATTCATAATCAATTAATATTTACTACGCATGTTACTTCTCACATAACAGGCATAGAGATTTACTTCACAAGCATATCATCAAAGATCAACTTTCAACTTTTATACATATCTCATATGCATTTCATATATATATATATATATATATATATATATACCAACATTCTCATAGTATAATGTAGCTCAACTAACAATTATCAAATTTATATATCAAATAAGAACTGAAAGACTTACCTGATTCGTAGTTTATCAACTATGACTTAACTGCTTATAGTTATCTGCACTTCGTGTATTCCTACACAGTTATATAATCATGGATACACATCCATTAGTCACATATTTCATACATTCTTAATATAATAATAATGTCACATTATTTCCTAACTAGGTTTGTAAACCCTACATTTCACTTTCTCATCATACTCTTCGGATAGCTATGTATGTATAGGTATACCTTAACCACTCGTACTTGACACCAACATTCATATATATCTATCACACACTTGACTCGTTATGTGTTTGTTACACATTTAAAACTCATAGCTGCATAGTTCTTGCATTTTGAAAACCTTAATAAAATTTAACAACTCTATGTTTTATATAATCATTACATGCTCATATTCTTAAAACATCATTTATGTCAATTATTTTAACTCTAGACATTCATACCTATATGCTTTAAGGTCTAGATAAAAGTTAAAATAATCAGGCACCACTACCCTATGGCGCAGCTGCATTGTAATTTGGCCCGGGATGGGCGCAGTTGCGTCGTCCCCTGGCCAGACCAAAGTTGAGTATTTATTTTCTGGTTTCATCTGGGTTCTTAGCATGCATGACAGTTAACACATAACTTATCCACATGTTAAGAGGTCTTAGCCCAATTTGGGCGTCTCTTGTGTTTACCTTAAGTTGTTTTACACTTTATAGTTTTATTGTCATTTATTTCACGACTAAGTAAGTTCATACAACAAGGGTCTAACTATATGACCACCAACGAGGTTAAACAACTTTCAATACACATGCTTTCATGTAATCATATGTCTAGTATGGTTTATCACTTGGAATCTTACTTTAAGACATGCATAGTTCATATTACGTCTATCTAGTAGTGTGCACGTACCCATCATGCCTAGAGGCATAAAAGTCCTATCATGTTTCCATATAAGATCAGAACACAAGTACTTAATGTTCGTCCCTCTTAGTTTCAAAACTTTAAATCTTTATTCTCAAAATCAATGTCATACTAAACTAGTCATGCAAGGCAACTTCAACTTACATGTCATACTCATCTGTACATGTTTCTCTCTATGTTTGCAAGGTCAAAATATATCCACTTCATGTTTTAAAACTTAGTTTACAAAAGATAATGGAGTTTGCCTATGAAATTGTTTTATCCAAAACAAGTTATCTATCACACATACGATTCAACTTTGAATCTTACATCATGCATAATTAGACCTTATATATATATGCTATCAAGGTCAGAATTAAAGGTACACAATTTTGTCAAAGTTTGTTTTCAAAATCTTTAAGTTTTTTTTCAAAACACATATTAAGTCATGCTAATTCTTTCTATTATGATCAAGGAAATCTTATATGTCATGTCTATTATCATGCATATTTATGTTTTATCACTTAGAATAACATATTCCATCGTAGGGAGCACTATACTTGCGTATGTGCTTGTTCGACGCCCTCCGATTGTCTCCAAATACGTAATAGTCACAAAGATGACTGTTTTGACCCCTTATAACGACCTCAAATTGAAAAACTATAAGAACAAAAGTTGTAGGTCTATTCGTCCTCGTTCTGGATCATCTTGAATCACCTCAATCGAAGTTTGTATGAAAATGTTATGCCTAATTTACTACAGCATGTCAAAATAATCTACCCGACACTGATGTCCGGCGCAGCTGCACCCTAAATGGCCTTGGGGGCAGCATAGCTACGCCTAGTGAGGCACAACGACTTCTCAGACTCTCTTCTTCGTGATTCTACAGACCCATACTCCTTCCAATTTTCATTACATGAGTTATACTCATCCAAATTAGTCCGTTTTTGATTCTATGGGTTTATAACTCATAAAACTACAACATACCAAATAATCAACAATTACCATAAACATTAACTAACCCAAATATTAATCCAAAATTCATGTTCATACTAAATGTTCATGTTTTGACAAATTTAGTGAATTCATTCACTACGAATTCATTTCTAAACCAAATTGGTCCGTTTAACTTCCGTTGTTTTCGCATTTGACTATATTATCAGTATCTAGCAACAATTCATGGATTATAACAATCCTTAGCCATCAATTTTGTGACTCAAAAGTAACTATTTCTTGTTATTTCTAAGGAATTGTGAAACTTAGGAATCAAAAGCATATAAGTTAGCATTATTACCTCTTGAATGCTTGCAATTATTAACTATAGCTCCTCCATTCTTCCAATTCTACTGACTCTTCAATTCTACTAACTCTCTATAACTCTCATCTCAGATAACTCAAACAAACGTGAAATAGAAGAAGGAGACAATATTTATAGAGAAAGGATTATCCAGTTCATGGTCTTGCACTATGGTTTAATTTAGTAAAGAATAGAAGGAAACAATGGTTATTAAGGAGTTATTCAACCACCACTTCATAGCCATCATCACAGCACCTATGCATAGCTATTGTTCATTATCTGCTGGTCACGTAAAGGAACTTGTACACTAGTTTGTGCAACTGAGTTTGGAACAATGGTTCTAATGCTTAATAATTTAGTTAATAATGCTTAGTTTAGTTTCTTTAATTCCCAAAATGTAATTTTTATGTGTACAATTGTTACTATAATATGAAAATTAGGGATCTAATATATTCCTATTTCATATAATCCATGTACATTTGGCGTGACACTCCCAAAATAGGTATACATCACTCATCTTGAGTCGCCAAATACATGGTACAAAATTCAAATACAACTTAATTATACAACAGTCATGTAAAATACTACAAAACATAATCTAAGAGTTTTAATAAAAATATTATCATCTAGACAATATCCACACTCAATGGAGTCCTCATTCTTTATAGAATAGTGAGAACTACTAAAACAACCATCTGGACCGTCAATCCGTTTCCCGACTCGTCCCAGCTATATTCTCATTTCCTGAAGAGAACAGTGAAAGAAATGGTGAGCTCAACTAGCCCAGTAAGAAATATTATGACTAAGATAATGCAGAATAATTTATCGTAAGCCTTCAACAATGTTAAACTGATAAAATATAATTAACATCAAGTTTAACTGCAGTGGAACAAGCAATCCATTAGAAGAGTTAAGTAGAGAATAAAATCTACTATCTTCTATGATTTAAAAAGGTTTTCATCACTTTTATCCACGAGAATCGACTTAATAAATAAACCACATCATCCCTGCACTATATGGCCAAGGATATTCATTAGTATCACGACCACAAATTATCCATGCACTACGGGCCAAGGATATTCGTGTATTCATCAATGGTCATGATCATGCCAATAACTCATCCATCAATGCACTACGCCGATGAGGACTTTTACCACATCATTTGTAACATTACGGTCATGATTATCTTAGAATAATTCACGGTCATAATCATACCAAGTCCATCTATGCACTACATGCCACATCGACTTTCAACATATTATAAACATGAGGATGATGACAATGATATAAGAATTCAATAAAATAAGTTCAAGGATAAATTTTTAAAGATTTATAATTTAATTTATCCCGAAATCAATAACGCCCAAATTGTCAACATGATATCTTTTTGTTGAGTAAAATTCAAGAATGTTCGGAAGAATATTTCCATGAAAAAGAATTTGGATGAAGCGCAAATATCCAGGATATTCTACTAATTTCATGGAGTATAGAAGCCTAAACTTTAACCAACTGAGTATAATAGAATATATGAAACTACAAATGGATTTTTGTCCGCCATGCGGTAATCCACGTAGATAGATCATTTCCACAATTTAATAAGGAATGAATATGAAGGATCATTCACCATGCATGCGGTATTCCACATAGACAGGTTATTCCAACAGAATAATAAAGAATGGAATAACTGAAGATTTCACCATGCATGCGATAGACCACACAGACAGGTTATTCCAACAAAATAATAAATAATTGAATAACAAAAGAATTCACCAGGCATGCGATAGACCGCACAGACAGGTTATTCCAACATAATAATAAAGAATGGAATAACAAAAGAATTCACATGGCATGCGATAGACCGCACAGACAGGTTATTCCAATAGAATAATAAAGAATGGAATAACAACCCTTACAAGTATTGAAAGAAAATAACTCTCTTCATGAATACGAAAGAAATAATACCCCTTACTTTAGAAAAAATTGGATATTGGAATAGTGAGGTAACAGACTTCTCTTCTTTTTTCTCTCTATAATTTCTCTCTATAATAATTTCTCTTGTGAGACTTAGTGAATTGGTGAGAATGAAAGAAGAATGAGCTTCTATTTATAGGAAAATATAGTTTCGATAATTGCACGTTTTGGGGCTAGAAATATTACAGCATAATACCTTCCTCTTTTTCTTCATTTTTAATTTACTCCTGCAAGTATTATCAAACTTGCACCACCTCCCCTAATAGTAAATAATGTGAATTAATAGTTCATTCATGTGACTTAATAGTATAATCATGTGAAAAAATTAATTACAGTATAGTACCTTCATCTATACCTCCATTTTTAATTTAGTCATGTAAGCATTATCAATCTTGCACCACCTCCCTTAATAGTACATAAATGTGAATCAATAGTACACACATATGAACAAATAGTTATAAGCATGTGAAATAATAGCAATTAATTGCTCATTTATCCGATTAATTACCCGATTGGTCAATATAACATCCAGACATCAATTATTATCGAAATAAATGTCGATTTCCACTAACACTAATAATCCCAACACAATGGAACTATCAATTTCATCTTTAATCAACACGAACTTATTCATCATTAATATTATAACTCACAATATTTAACAACCAGGTCGTTCCCGAGAAAGAGGGGCTTTCGATAAAGATTTCTCCTTATTGGTAGCGCATGATTAGGTGACCAAACCTCTCCTTGATAGAACTTCTAGACATTGTCAATATTGCGAATAATAATATGAATAACTTTGTCGTCTCAATTATTGATTTAATAATAATAAATATTATGCAAATGATACTGTGATAATAATTGAATCAATAATATGAGAGATATGATGCAACAATTACTGTAGCAATAATTGAGTATAACTGAGTGACTTCTCACGTAAGCATCAATAATCAATACCGTGTGCTACTATGCAACCACGCGTATTATTGTACTTTTACTATCGGGTAGTTCAACAGTTTAATGGTAAAACTTTCGCCGTTATTTTTATAAGATAATTCTGTCGTTCTCTAACTATGACAATACTTCCGTTGTGGGGTCCACCAATGATTGTGCCGTCGTACGAATATTCCCTGTTAAAATGAATATTTCCCGACCAATCGAATATTATATAACCACTTACTTACTTTGCAAAATTTGTAAATAATACCCACAACTATAACATTATATCAAATCCACACCATAATATTCAAAATTATATTTCGAGAAAAATTAATCTTTATTCATAAAAGTTGGGGTCTTACAACCTCCCCTTCTTATGAAATTTCATCCTCAAAATTAGGGTGCGTACCTGGTATGTCGAAGAGGTGAGGATACCTTGATTTTAATTTTAGATTCTAACTCCCACGTCATTTCCTCAACATCGTGGTTTCTCCACAAAACTTTGACTTGAGGTATAACTTTAGAGCGTAGAATATAATCCTTCTTATCCAAGATTTTAATAGGTACCTCTTCATACGTTAAATCTTCCGCTATCTCGTCCGGTTCTAATTCAATAATGTGGTTCGGGTCTTTCACATATTTACGTAACATAGATATGTGAAAAAACGTTATGAACATGAGACATACTTGGCGGTAAGCGAGTCTATAGGCCACAGTTCCTACTCGATCGAGGATTAAAAATAGGCCAATGAATCGAGGATTGAGCTTTTCTCTCTTTCCAAATCTAGTAACTCCTTTCCATGGAGCAACACGTAACAATACATGATCTCCAATATTGAATTCCACATCCTTTCGATGAAGATCAGCATAACTCTTTTGTCGATCTTGTGAGGTTTTATACGTTGTTGGATCGTTTGAATCTTTTCCGTAGTCATACGTACCAACTCCGGTCCCAACAACGTTGCTTCACCCACCTCATCCCATCATATTGGAGAACGACACTTTCTTCCATACAACGCCTCAAATGGAGCCATGCCAATACTTGCTTGATAACTGTTGTTGTAGGAAAACTCCACCAATTGTAAGAACTTGTCCCAACTTTCCTTGAAGTTAAGGACACAGAGTCTTAATAAATCTTCAAGAGTTTGAATAGTCCTCTCTGACTGCATGTCCATTTGAGGATGATATGCCAAACTAAATCGTAAATCCGTGCCCATAGCTTTTTGCAAACTAACCCAAAATTGTGAAGTGAATCTTAGGTCTCAATCAGAAACTATGGATACTGGCATACCATCCAATCTTACAATCTCGTTTATGTACATACGAGCAAGACGTTCAAGTGTATAAGTTTCTCGTATCGGTAATAAATGAGCAAACTTGGTCAATCTATCAACAATGACCCAAATCACATCTATGCCTTGAGAAACTTTGGGAAGACCAGTAACCAAATCCATGGTAATGTGCTCCCACTTTCATTCTAGAATTTCAAGTGGTTGCAATGGACCTTTTGGCATTTGATGCTCTGCCTTGACTCGTTGACAAGTTAAACACCTTGAGATAAACTCCGCTATCTCTCTCTTCATATTTCTCCACCAAAATGTATGTCGAAGATCATGATACATTTTGGTACTCCCAGGTTTGATTGCAAACGGTGTGTTGTGCTCCTCATAATTTTATACTTTAAATCAGGGTCGTTAGGTACACAAAGTCTAGAGTTGAAACGAAGTATTCCTTCTTCATCGATTCTTGCTTCCGGCATAGCACCTTCTTGCACTTTCTTCTTCATACGTATCAGCTTTAGGTCTGTAGCTTGTGCAGCTTTAACTTTATCGATTAAAGTCGGTTCTACTCGTATATTCGCCATCATCACATGGGTGCTTGGAGTCTTTAACTCTATCTCCATCCTGTGCAAGTCATATAAAATGGGCCTTTGCGTTGACAATATCTCACTCGTACCCGCATATGATCTGATCTTTACTCAATGCATCGACTACTACGTTAAACTTTACCAGGATGGTATTGAATTGTATGATCATAATCTTTCAACAGTTCAAGCCAACGTCGTTTACGCATGTTGAGTTCCTTTTAGGTGAAGAAATATTTGAGGCTTTCATGATCCGTAAAGATCTCCACTTTCTCCCCATATAAGTAATGCCTCCAAATTCTAAGTGTGAAGACAACAGCTGCCAACTCTAGATCATGAGTAGGATACGTCCTCTCATATTCTTTGAGTTTCCAAGAGGCATAGGCTATGACTTTCCCATGTGCATGAGAACACATCCTAACCCTTTG
Source organism: Panax quinquefolius (assembly GCA_020205615.1). Classification (NCBI taxonomy): domain Eukaryota; kingdom Viridiplantae; phylum Streptophyta; class Magnoliopsida; order Apiales; family Araliaceae; genus Panax; species Panax quinquefolius. The sequence continues at coordinate 67,250,797 of CM035172.1, forward strand.
CCCGAAACATCACTGTAGATGACAAATCCCTTAGAGCCATATGGTATTGTCAGAACATGTGCTGAAATAAGTCTCCTCTTGAGTTCTCGAAAACTCTTCTCACATTCCTCACTCCGACCGAATTTTGTATCTTTTCGAGTCAGCTGAGTTAATGGAGTAATGATTTGAGAAAACCCTTCTACGAATCTCCGATAACTTGACTAAGCCGAGAAAGCTACGATTTTGGTCCTTTCTTTGACTTAGGTTGCTCCCAGCTTTGAATTGCTTCAATCTTTGTCGGGTCAACAGATATCCCATGATTTGATATCACGTGCCCAAAGAATGCAACTTCCTCAAGCCAGAACTCGCATTTCTTCAACTTGGCATATAGCTTGTTTTCACGAAGCTTTTGGAGTATCAGGCCCAAGTGTTGCTCATGGTCTTCACGGGTTTTGGAGTATATGAGGATATCATCAATAAAGACGACCACAAAGTGATTCAAATATTTCTTGAATACTCGGTTCATCATATCCATGAAGGCAATAGGAGCATTAGTCAATCCAAAAGACATGACTAGGAATTCTTAATGCCCGTACCGAGTTCTTAAAGCAGTCTTTGGAATGTCATTAGTTTTAATCTTCAACTGATGATATCCGGAACGAAGATCAATCTTTGAAAAGAATTTGGCTCCTTGCAACTGGTCAAACAGGTCATCAATACGAGGCAATGGGTACCTATTCTTGATGGTGACATGATTCAACTCCCGATAATCAATACAAAGTCGCATACTTCCATCTTTCTTCTTCACGAATAGAACAGGAGCACCCCAAGGACACATACTAGGATGAATGAAACCGATGTCTAACAATTCCTGCAATTGGGTCTTTAACTCCTGAAGTTCAATAGGAGCCATTCAATATGGGGCTTTGGAAAGGGGTTTTGTACCAGGTTCAAGGTCGATACAAAATTCAATTTCTCGCTTGGGGGTAGGCCAGGAAGTTCTACAGGGAATACGTCAGGAAATTTATTAACAATAGAAATATCATTCAAAACTGACGTATTTTTGTTTAAATCCGTGACATGAGCTAAGAAAGCTTGACATCCATTTTTCAATAAACGAATAGCTTTATGGCTTGAGATGACAATGATTGATTTTAATGGTTTGGTTGCTTGAATTCGCATAATAGGTTGGTTAGGAATATGAAAGCTAACAACCTTACGAAAACAATCAATTTTTGCATGATGAGTAGTTAACCAATCAATCCCTAGAATTACGTCAAATACAAGTATTTTCAATGATATAAGATCGACAGGTAATGTGAGGGTACCAATTTGAACCAAACAAGACTTATAAATAGTGGAAGTAATGAAGGTTTCTCCCAACGGAGTTTCAACAGATAAGTCAAAGTCTAATTTCTCCGGAGTCAAATTTAAATGTTGAGTGCAAGTAGGAGAAATAAAAGAATGGGTAGAACCGGTATCAAATAAGGTATAGACTTCGCTAGAGTTTATGATAAGCTTACACGTGATGACCTCGTTCGGGTTCCTTGCTTTCTGGGAGGTCACGACAAACTCTCTCCCTTAAACTACCGGCTTTGACTTTTCTGGGACGGCATTTGGTGCCTCCATCCCAGCTGGACTTGTCTTCGGTGCATGATAAAATTGGACTAGGTGACCTTCTCTTCCATAATTATAACACGCTTTGGATGGCATCGCGCAGTTTGGACTGATGTATCCCTCCCCTTCGCATTTGAAGCATATGATAGGTGGTCGTTCTCCTTCCTTAACAACGGGTGTTGGTGTTGACGTCTTTCCATCATTGTTGAATCTCCTCTTCTTGAAATGTCCACTTTTATTGTCTTGACCATGATTACCACCGAAGTGGTTACCATTTCTGTCATGTTGATTCCCTCCACGTTTGTTGTCACTGCTTCTATGACTGCTACCACTGGTATTATCATTTTTCCAGCTTCTTTCTCTTGGTTGGGTTGACTCGTTATCGCACTCCAATAACTGAGCCCTATTTACAACATCTAAATACAAACACAGTTTATGAGAAATTAGATATTGACGTATCTCGGGTTTTAAATCTCTTAGAAACATCCGCGTCATTCTCTCCTCATTATCAACCAAGTGAGACGCAAACCGGGATAACTCAGCAAACTTAGCTTCGTACTGTGACACGGTCATATTGTTCTGCTCCAACTTGATGAACTCTACCTCTTTCATGTGACGAATACTTTCGAGAAAGTACTTGTCGTTGAATATTTCTTGGAACTTCTCCCATGACATCTTCAGTGCGGCAGGTTGAGTACGCTTTACCGATTCCCACTAGTGATCTGCCTCTTCTTACAACATAAAGGTGGAAAAGGGAACCTTTTGCCCCTCGGAGAATCCTAAGACATCAAATATCTTGGTGATCTGGTTTATCCACGCTTCCGCCTTAAGTGGTTTTGGCTCTCCAATAAACTTCGGTGGTCCCAGCTCCTTGAACTGTTTAGCGGTGACCGTCCGAGAGTTTCCAATGTTTTCACCTACATTTTGGACAGGAGCCATTCTCGCCTGATGTTGCATGAATTGCATAAAGTCTCTGAACATTCCATCGTTCATCATTTGGTCAGTGTTGTTGTTTGCATGAGGATTGTCGCCTTCCTAATGCACATTATCCTGATTATTGATCTGTGGAGACTCAACGGTCTCCTGTGCTCCATTGCTATTCTCAACATTCTCGAATGTCATTTTCAAATACTGCCACAAAACAAGGGTTAATTGACATGCAACATATTATCCTATACTCTGACCGACCAATTAAATACCAAATAAACTTAGGTTGGTCATACTAGCGAAGGAATTCCCCGTCTATCCCCTCCTAGTTCTAGTCTCAAATCTTAGCCAGGGATCATATCCCTAAGCTTTGATACCAACTGTGACGCCCCCAAAATAGGTATACATCACCCATCTTGAGTCGCCAAATACATGGTACAAAATTCAAATACAACTTATCTACGACAAATGTATAAAATACGATAAAACATAATCTAAGAGTTTTAATAAGAATATTGTCATCTAGACAATATCCACACTCAATGGAGTTCTCATTACATTTATTTTCACATTATTTTATAGAATAGTGAGGACTACTAAAACAACCATCTTGACCATCAATTCGTTCCCCGACTTATCCCAACTATATTCTCATTTCCTGAAGAGAATAATGAAAGAAAGGGTGAGCTCAACTAGCCCAGTAAGAAATATTATGACTAAGATAATGCAGAATAATTTATCGTTAGCCTTCAACAGTGTTAAATTGATAAAATATAATTAACATCAAGTTTAACTGTAGCGGAACAAGCAATCCATCAGAAGAGTCAAGTAGAGAATAAAATCTACTATCTTCTATGATTTAAAAGGTTTTTAATCACTTTTATCGCTGAGACTCAGCTTAATAAATAAACCACATCATCCCTGCACTACGGCCAAGGATATTCATTAGTATCATGACCACAAATTATAAATGCACTACGGGCTAAGGATATTCATGTATTCATCAATAGTCATGATCATGCCAACAACTATCCATCAATGCACTACAGCCAATGAGGACTTTTACCACATCATTTGTAACATTACGGTCATGATTATACCGAATAATCCCTGGTCATAATCATACCAAGTCCATCTATGCACTACATGCCACACTGACTTTCAACATATTATAAACATGAGGATGATGACAATGATATAAGAATTCAATAAAACAAGTTCAAGGATAAATTTTTAAAGATTTATAATTTAATATATCCAGAAATCAATAACATTCAATATGTCAACATGATACTGTTTTGTGGAATAAAATTCAAGAATACTCAGAAGAATATTTCCATGAAAAGATACTGGATGAAGCGCAAATATCCAGGATATTCTACTAATTTCATGGAGTATAGAAGCCAAAACTTTAACCAACTGAGTATAATAGAATATATGAAAGCGCAAATGGATTTTTGTTCGCCGCTTAATAATCCATATGATCAGATCATTTCCACAATTTAATAAGGAATGAATATGAAGGATCATTCACCATGCATGCGGTAGTCACATAGATAGGTTATTCCAACCAGAATAATAAAGAATAGAATAACGGAAGAATTCACCGTGCATGCGATAGATCGCGACAAAAAAGGTTATTCCAACGAATAATAAAGAATGGAATAACAAAAGAATTCACCGTGCATGCGATAGAAACGCATTGAGCAAGTTATTCCAACAGTAATAATAAAGAATGGAATAACAAAAAGAATTCAACAGCATACGATAGATCAAGATGCATAAAGTTATTCCAATGAGAATAATAAAGAATGGAATAACAACTGTAAGACCCCAACTTATTATAAATAAAATTAAATTTTCTCTATTTATTATCTTGAAATAATATTGAGTTAATTTGATATAATACTTTGGTTATGGGTGAAATGTGCAAATTTTGCAAAATAAGCAAGTGGTTATAAAATATTCATTGTGTCGGGGAATATTCGTTTGGTCGTGGAATATTCTTTTTGTCGGGAAAATATTAAATGATTTACCAGTGCGACCATTTCGGGCCCCATAATGTAATAAGCATCGGATGAAGAAAACGACAAGTTTGAGTTTTATAAATAATCACAGCGTAATTGTTACCGATTAACACTGTTGGAATACACGGTGGTTAAAATACGAATGTCTGGCGTCAAAGACAATGCTTTACCAGTATTGCACGGTGTTGATGAATTATTGATCCTTACGTAAGAAGGCTTTACTCAATAATTTTTACTGTGAAGTTCTTGTTCAATATTTTATTTTATTGATTCAATAATTGCTGCGTTAATATTTTATATTATTGTTGTTTCAATAATTATCACTGCACAGTATTTCCCATTATCAGATCAATAATTCATATTATTTGAATAATATTATTAGATAGCATTATTGGCAATGTTTAGAAAGTTCTGACAAGGAAAGGTTTGGTCACCTAATTACGCGCCAGTAAGGAAAAATCCTTATTGGAAAGCCCCCTCTTTCCTGGGAACGGCTTGGTTGTCATAAATGTGATTCTGTAATATTATTTGTGAATAATTAATTATTGATTCATATGATAAGGAAATATTTATTTTATGTGGATATAAATGTTGGATATATTTATTGTGGTTAAAAATGAAGGAGTTAATGTTGAGGTGTTTTATAAGTATTTTTGTCAGAATGGAGGTATTAAAAATTAAACCAGTGTTTTTGAGATATATTGCGTGAGTTATAATTTTTAATCCGACTGTTGGATCGTTGTGATTTTTGGATATGTTATACATATATAAGTTGAGTATATGTCCACAAATTGTGAACCGTTAAAAATGAACGTATGATTTATTATGAATTTTAAGAGGTGACTGGTTCAAAAATTGTTGAAGTTTAGAAATTTATCATTTTGGTGGAAAATTTTAGAATTGGTGGGCCCCACTTTTGGTTGGTGAGAAATGTGCTGGAATTTTTATTCTAATGTGATGGGTGGGAATAGTAGCAGGTAAAGCCATCAGGTTACAGGTCAAGTCTGCTTCAGCGTGCTAACATTTTCTTATAAATAGAGGGCTAAGTTAGAATTGAAAATCACACCAGAAACAAGTTTTCTCTCTTTCTCTCTCTATATTATTAAGCGTAGTTTGTGATTATTTTGATACTTTGAGAGTTGCTATTCAGCACAAGTTTCATTCAGCCTCATATCCGATATTCCGATCAAAAGTACTGATCGTTTGAGGTAAGGGATGTTATTTTCTTCTTAAATGATATTATTTTCTTCAATATCATTATGCCAAAATATTGGTTTGAACTTTTTATCAAATTTGGAACTTTTTGTGTCGGGGTTACTATTCACGTATACGACACTATTCACGTATACGACACTATTCACGAATATGGCACTATTAACCAAAAAATGAAATTTTCTTCTTTTTGTCCAAGATGTCTATTATGGTTACTATCTTTGATTGTATCCATATTTTGATCTTTATTCTTCAATTTTGCTTCAAAATTGGTTATTATTGAGTATTATTGACCTTGGATAAACTGTAATACGAATCTCTAATATTTGTTATTTTGTTTCACTGGATTCGTTCCTTTAAAATATTTTTCATCATCCTCAGTCCTAAATGATGATATTACTGAATATCTTTGGCCTATAGTGCAAAGATGAATGATTACCTAATGAATATCTTTGGCCCGTAGTGCAAAGATGAACAGGTGTTGATATGAACATGACCAACTGGTGATACAAATGAATATATTTGGCCTGTAGTGCAAAGATGAATATTTGATTCAAGATGAATATTGATTGTTGTTACTGGGATAAAATATTTATGATGGACTTTTAAGTCTTAGAAGATAGTGGAATTCTTTCTCTACTTGACTCTTCTAATGGATTGTTGTTTTCGCTGCAGTTGTTGATCTAAAACTTGTTGTCTATTATATTTTATCAGATTTTTCCCTGTTGAAGACTAATGATAAATTGTTGTATATTATCTTAGTCATAATATTCTTTACTGGGCTAGTTGAGCTCACCCTTTTCATTTTTGTTCCATTTTTCTTCTCAGGAGATGAGAACATAGCAAGATCTGGTCGGGGTATGGATTGACGGTTCAGGATAGTTGTATTAGTAGTCCTCACTATTTTGTAAAATAGTGTTTGAATAATTGTAATGAGGACTTATTTGAGTGTGGATATTGTCTAGAAGACAATATTTGTATTTAAACTCACAGTATGTGTTGTCGTATTTTGCATGACAATTGTATTATTGAAGTTATGGTTTGCTTTCTGTACCATGTATTTGGCGACTCATAATGGGTGTTGTATACCTATTTTGGGGGCGTCACAGTTGGTATCAAAGCTTAGGGATAAGGTCTCTGGTGGAGATCGGGGAATAGAATTAGGAGGGGAGAGATGAGTAAATCCTTCGCTAGTGTCTCCTAACTAAGCTTATTTGTTGGTCGGTCATAATATAGGGATATTATGTGATATGTTCATTTGTTTAATTAACCCTTGTTTTATGGAAGTATTTAAGAATGGCTGCTGAGAACGTTAATAATGGAGTGTATGAGACTATGGAACAACCTTTAGTCACAAAGCAGGAGAACGTACAACAGGAAGGCAATATTCCTCCTGTAAACAACAGTACCGAGCAAACGATGAATGATTGAATGTTTAGGAGCTTTTTGTAGTTCATGCAAAATCAGACGAGGGAGACTCGTGTACAAAATATGGGTGGAAGTGATAGCAACGCGCGGTCTGTCACAGGGAAGCAGTTCAAGGAGTTGGGACCACCAGAATTTATTGGAAAGCCGGATCCGATCAAGGCAGAAACATGGGTCAAGAAAATTACCAAGATATTCGATGTCTTGGGATGCACGGAGGAACAGAAGGTTCCATTTGCCACCTTTATGTTTCGCGGTGAGGAAGACTACTGGTGGGAGTCTGTGAAGCATAGCCAGCCTACCGCACTCAACATGTCTTGGAAAACGTTTCAAAAATTGTTCAATGACAAGTACTTTCCTTAAAGTATTCGTCATATAAAAGAGTTAGAGTTTATCAGACTGGAACAAAATCACATGACGGTGTCCCAGTACGAGGCGAAGTTTGCAGAGTTATCCAGGTTTACACCTCATTTGGCCAAAAATGAGGAACGAATGATGAGGATGTTTCTGAGAGGTCTAAAGCCCGAGATTTGGCAATATCTTATATCTCATAAATTTTCTTTATATTTAGATGTTGTAAATAGGGCTCAATTATTAAAGCGAGATAATGAGTATGTGCAACCGAGGGACCATAACCAGGGTCATACTGGTGGAGGCAGCCATCAGAGCAATAAAAACCAGCAGGGAGGAAAGCATTCGGACAAAAGCGGTAACCACTCTGGTGGTAATCGTGGCTGTGATAATAGAAGGAGCGAGTCGGGAGGAGATTTCAAAAAGAGAAGGTACAACAATGATAACGTGAAGACGTCAGCACAAACATCAACTGTTTCTAAAGGAGGAGAACGAGCACCGGTCGTTTGTTACAAATGCGAGAAAGAGGGACATATCAGCCCAACCTGCCCACAACAATCCAAGGTATGTTATAACTGTGGAAAGGAGGGCCATATAGCTCGAGACTGTTCTATAGCAAAACCAAGTTCAGCAGGGATTTTAACTCCAAAGGCTGTCCCAGATAAGTCGAAATCAGCGGTTCCTGGAAGAGCGTTTGTCGTGACTGGCGAAAACGTGAGGAACCCGAACAAAGTGATCACGGGTAAGCTAAACTTGAATTCTTGCGAAGTTTATATTTTACTAGATACCGGTTCTACCCATTCTTTTATCTCTCCTACTTGTGCTCAACGTTTAAACTTGACTCCAGAGAAATTAGACTTTGATTTATCAGTAGAGACTCCGTTGGGTGAAACTTTCGTTACATCCACTATTTATAAATCTGGCTTAAACCAAGTTGGCACTATCACATTACCTGTAGATCTTATCTCTTTAAAGATACTTGCTTTTGATGTGATTTTAAGAATTGATTGGTTAACCACTCATCATGCTAAAATTGATTGTTTTCGTAAGGTTGTTAGTTTTTATATTCCTAACCAACCTGTCATACGAATTCAAACAACTAAACCACTAAAATCAGTCACTGTCATATCAAGCCATAAAGCTATTCGTTTATTGAAAAACGGATGTCAAACTTTCTTAGCCCATGTTATGGATTTGAACAAAGACAAGTCAGATTTGAATAATATTTCTGTTGTAAGAGAATTTCCTGAAGAAATTCCCGGTCTACCCCCAGAATGTGATGTTGAATTCTTTATTGACCTTGAACTGGGTGCAAAACCCATTTCTAAAACTCCATATCGAATGGCTCCTATTGAAATTCAGGAGTTAAAAGTCCAACTACAGGAATTGTTAGACATCAGTTTCATTCGTCCTAGAACATCTCCTTGGGGTGCTCCTGTTTTATTCGTAAAGAAGAAAGACGGGAGTATGCGACTTTGTATTGACTACCGAGAATTGAACCATGTCACCATCAAGAATAGGTATCCGCTACCTCGCATTGATGACCTGTTTGACCAGTTGCAAGGAGCACAATTCTTTTCAAATATCGATCTTCATTCTGGATATCATCAGCTGAAGATTAAAACTGAGGATATTCCAAAGATTGCCTTCAAAACTCGGTACCGACATTATGAATTCTTAGTCATGTCTTTTGGATTGACTAATGCTCCTGCTGCTTTCATGGATATGATGAACCGGGTATTCAAGGAATATTTGGATCAGTTCATTGCTGTCTTTATTGATGACATCCTCATCTATTCCAAAAGTCGTGAAGATCATGAGCACCATTTGAAGCTGATACTTGAAAGGCTTCGTGAAAACAAGCTATATGCCAAGCTGAAGAATTGCGAGTTCTGTCTTGAGGAAGTAGCAGTCCTTGGGCACGTGGTGTCAAAACATGGAGTATTTGTTGACCCGGCGAAGATTGAAGCAGTACAAAGTTGGGAGCAACCGAAGTCGATGACCGAAGTGAGTAGCTTTCTAGGCTTAGTTGGTTATTATCGGAGATTCGTGGAAGGATTTTCTCGAATCACTACTTCATTAACTCAGCTGACTCGTAAAGATACAAAATTTGGTTGGAGCAAGGATTGCGAGAAGAGTTTCCAAGAACTCAAGAGGAGACTCATTTCGGCACCTGTTCTAGCAATACCATCTAGTTCAGATGGATTTCTTATATAAAGCGATGCTTCAGGCAAAGGGTTAGGATGTGTTCTCATGCAACATGGGAAAGTCATAGCCTATGCCTCACGATAACTCAAAGAATTATCCTACTCATGATTTGGAGTTGGCAGCAGTCGTTTTCGCGTTGAAGATCTGGAGACACTACCTGTATGTGGAGAAAGTGGAGATCTATACAGATCATAAAAGCCTCAAATATTTTTTCACCCAAAAGGAACTCAACATGCGGCAGCGACGTTGACTTGAGCTATTGAAAGATTACGATCATACCATCCAATACCATCCTGGAAAAGCAAACGTGGTAGCTGACGCATTGAGTAGAAGATCATATGCGAGTACGAGTGCAATGTTGTTAACACAAAGGTCCATTTTGTACGATTTACAAAGAATGGAGATTGAGTTAAAGACTCCAAGTACCTACGTGATGATATCAAACATACAAGTAGAACCGACTTTAATCGATAAAGTTAAAGTTGCTCAAGCTACGGACATGGAGCTGATGCGTATGAAGAAGAAAGTGCAAGAAGGTGCTATTCCAGAAGCAAGAATCGAGGAAGAAGGAATACTTGAGTCCAACTCTGACCTTTGCGTTCCTAACGATTCTGACTTGAAGCATAGAATCATGATGGAGGCACACAACACCCCATTTGAAATCCATCCTGGGAGTACCAAAATGTATCATGATCTTTGACATACATTTTGGTGGAACAATATGAAGAGAGAGATCGCAGAGTTTATCTCGAGGTGTTTAACCTGTCATCGTGTAAAGGCGGAGCATCAAGTGCCAAAGGATCCATTACAACCACTTGAGATTCTAACATGGAAGTGGGAACACATTACTATGGATTTCGTTATAGGTCTTCCCAAAGTTTCTCAAGGTATAGATGCGATTTGGGTTATTGTTGATAGATTAACCAAGTCTGCCCATTTCTTGCCTATACGGGAGACTTATTCCCTTAAACGTCTTGCTCGTATGTACGTGAATGAGATTGTAAGATTTCATGGCATGCCAGTATCCATAATTTCGAATCGTGACCCAAGATTCCCTTAACGATTTTGGGTTAGCTTGCAGAAAGCTATGGGCACGAATTTACGATTCAGTTCAGCATACCATCCTCAAACGGACAGACAATTAGAGAGGTCTATTCAAACTCTTGAAGATCTATTAAGACTCTGTGTCCTAGATTTCAAAGGGAGTTGGGATAAGTACCTAACATTGGTTGAATTCTCCTACAACAACAGTTATCAAGCATGTATAGGCATGGCTCCATTCGAGGCGTTGTATGGAAGAAAATGTAGCTCTCCAGTATGCTGGGACGAGGTGGGTGAATCAACATTGTTGGGACCAGAATTGGTACGCATAACTACAGAAAAGATCCAAACGATTCGACAACGTATACAAACGGCACATGATCAACAAAAGATTTATGTTGATCTTCATCGTAAGGACGTGGAATTTAATATTCGAGATCATGTACTGTTACGTATTGCTCCATGGAAGGGAGTTAAAAGATTTGGGAAGAGAGGAAAGCTCAATCCATGATTTGTTAGTCCATTTGACATTCTTGACCGAATAGGAAATGTGGCCTATAGACTTGTATTACCTCCAAGTATGGCTCGTGTTCACAATGTTTTCCACATATCTATGCTTCGTAAATATGTGAAAGACCCGAACGACATTATTATGTTAGAACCAGACGAGATAGCCGAAGATTGTACGTACGAGGAGGTACCTGTTAAGATCTTGTGTAACGACCCCAAAATTCATATAATTTAATTCTCAACTTCGGTCGTTAATAATACATTCAACCTCTAATTTTACATCATGAAACGATAATACAACCATTGAAATTTGCGGAATAATTAAAATTTTTGACAAACTATCCTCGTTCCCAAAACCTTCAACCTTTACATCTGAATATCTTAGAATCATTTTAATACTACAATAGTTTACATTCGCCAAATAATATTACAATTCAACATTAATACATTATTCAAAAAATTAAACATGGTTTACAAGAATAACAACTTAGCTAGGATATTAAATCTTCATATATCACTTTTGATCCATAACAATCAAGTAGCACATAGCATTACCTTCAATTCTTGAATCTGCAAAATGGTTATTTAAGAAGAATGAGCTCGATATTTCGGCAAAATCTAATGTTTTCACGTGCATCACGTAGCACATAATAACATGCTCAACATACAAGAATAATCATAAACAAACATAGCATACATGTTGTAGTTCACATAACAACTATAAAGATTGAGTTCCTTACTCAATCAACATTCATAGTTCAATCATCGTAGTCATAGATTGACTTTCACATTTTATACTTTTGACATATATAATACATCATACACTAAAATTTTAAAGCAAATCATCATCAAGTTCACATAGCAAAAGGAACCGAAAGACTTGCCTTTATTGGCATTTTACTAACACACTAATACTTTGCGTCCTGCGCATGACCTACATATCATCGTATGTGAGATTGATAATAAATAAAATCAATACTCAATCTCATGGTCAAATTTATTCTAAGACCTTACTTTATCTTATTATCCTTTATAATGTCTTTATAGACATCTAACTATTTTATATGCAACTCGGTTTATATTTTTTATTTTCATCACCACACATGCTAGACTATCACACTTGTAGTTTAATGTGCGTATATCACACCATTTTATTATACCACTTTTGTTTCAAAAATGCATATTCAACACATTGTTTACATGTTTAATTTTCCTTCATAAATCAAAAATTACCCTTTTCGATTTCTTTCCATTATTATTCTTGTATTATCATCTTTTCATACTTAGATATCTAATATTAGCTATTAGTTAGACACTTTGTATTCCAAAGTTTAGAAAACACTATTACTCTTAGGCATTTTATCGAGCACGTTATGTGCACACATTAACTTATCTCAACTCTTGATCTTAAATGGTTAATTATGTATAGAATATGATAACACATATCTATACTCATTACATATGTCAAAACATATTTTTAATCATCAAAATATATCATCACCCAAAATCTTAATTCAAACAGAATTATAAAACTCATCTTCACAATTTCTTTAACAAAACGTTGTTTTCATTTTTAACGTAACTCGTTCGTTACATGTCCGTTTTTGTTCCTTCTTATATAGAATTAACCCTTACTCAGTGTAATACAACCTCATCTAGGCCTTAAAGTCAGACCCTTATCCATCTAAACCAGATTCTGTAATTCATCAACTAGTCTAGAAAATTTCATTTTCTGGACATCCTTACTAAACAATTTATTTCGGACATGATCCGGTCCATAAAATGGCTCAATCTCGCGTTTCTAGCTAGTAAACTTCCATATCTACAACTTTGCAGTTTTAAGTTTCTTTAGATTCAAAAACACACGAATTTATATGAAGTTTTGAAAGTCAGAAACCGTAATAGTTTTGATTTTCTAGATGGATTATTTTCCATTCGTACCAGCCTTACTAAAATAGACATTGCAAGAAATCTACAAAGAGTTTTCATGTGATTCCAATTTCAGAATATAGCTTACTTCCATATATTCGATTTGATATAAGGCTCTCTTTCTAACTCATTATACCCAAAGAGGTATGAATTTCACAAGATATGTCCACAATTACTAAAAACCTACGAATTTTGTTCTTCAAATTTTCTTTCCATTTCATTTTCTTTCTTGAATCCTCTTGTTTGATTCTTGATAATCCAAGATTAAACCAATAGAAATAGATTAAGCATGATCTACTACCCTAGAACATAAATCTACCCAAAAAAATCAAGGATTAAATAAGAGTTTAGAAGTTACCTTCTTCTAGCTTTTTTTTTCTTCTTCTTCTTCTTCTTCTAGCTCATCTCAATTCCTCTATTTCTCTCTATCTCTCTCAATTTCTCAATACATCTTCTACATAACAATTATCTACATTATGAAGAACATAAAAATATAATTAAAACAAGGAATTTAGATTATAACTTTATTAGTATGAATTTAAGAGAGAGATGGAGATGATGATGATGGGGCTTGTTTTGTCTTCTCAAAGCTTTCCCTTATTCTTATTTTTCTTCCTGTTCTTCTTCTCCTACAACTCTCTCTAACTCTGTTCTTCTTTCTTTAGTTTGTTTTCTAAAACTAACATACTAACTTGTAGTATATACATATAATATACAATACTAGTAATATATAATATATGTAACTCCTAGTAATTATTAGATATACTAATTACTAGTTAATACATAGGTTACACCAATTTGAACTTGAAAAGCCTAAGACCATGTTTGGCAAATACTCATTATTTTAATTAATCAATAGCTTAACATCAATCAATGGCAACCCACGGTTGGTCACCGCAAAGAAATTCAAGGAGCTGGGACCACCAGAGTTTTTGGAAAAGCCAGAACCACTTAAGGCAGAGACGTGGTTAAAGCAGATCACCAAGATATTTGATGTCTTGGGATGCTCCGAGGAGCAAAAGGTTCCCTTTGCCACCTTTATGTTGCGTGAAAAGGCAGATCACTTGTAGGAATCTATAAAACGTACCCAGCCTGACGAACTCAAGATGTCTTCGAAGAAGTTCTAAGAGCTGTTCAACGACAAGTACTTTCCCAAAAGTATTCGTCACATGAAGGAGGTGGAGTTTATCAAGTTGGAACAAAACAATATGACCGTGTCGCAATACGAGGCTAAATTTGCGGAGTTATCCCGGTTTGCATCCCATTTGGTCGATAATGAGGAGCGAATGACGTGAATGTTTTTAAGAGGTTTGAAGCCGGAGATACACCAATATCTTATTTCTCATAAACTGTGTTTGTATTCAGATGTTGTAAATAGGGCTCAGTTAGTGGAGAGCGATAACGAGTCAATATAACTAAAAAGAGAGCGGTAAGAAAATGATAATATCTGGGGTGATAATATCATCAAAGCGGTGACAATAAGCATGGAGGGAATCAACAAGCCAGAAATGGTAACCACTTTGGTGGTAATCATGGTCAAAATAATAAGAATGGACATTTCAAGAAGAGGAGATTCAACAATGATGGAAAGACGTCAACACCAGCACCCGTTGTTAAGGAAGGAGAACGACCACCTATCATATGCTTCAAATGCGGAGGGGAGGGACACATCAGTCCAAACTGCGCGATGCCGTCCAATGCATGTTATAATTGTGGAAGAGAAGGTCACTTAGCCCGATTTTGTCGTTCACCGAAGACAAGTTCAGCTAGGATGGAGGCACCAAAGGCCGTCCCAGAAAAGTCAAAGCTGGTAGTTTAAGAGAGAACATTTTTTTCATGACAAGGAACCTGAATAAAATTATCACGGGTATGTTAGTCATAAACTCTTGTGAAGTCTATACCGTATTAGATACCGGTTCTACTCACTCTTTTATTTCACCTAGTTGTGTTCAATGTTTGAAGTTAACTCCGGGGAAGTTAGACTATGATATATTTGTTTAAACTCAGTTAGGAGAAACCTTCGTTACCTCCACTATTTATAAATCTTGTTCAAATCAACACTTTCACGTTACGTGTCGATCTTGTCTATTTTAAAATACTTGCCTTTGATGCGATTTTAGGAATCGATTGGTTAACTACTCATCATGCTTTTCGTAAGGTTGTTAGCTTTCATATTCCTAACCAATCTATTATGCGAATTCAAGCAACCAAACCACTAAAGTCAATCATTTTCATATCAAGCCATAAGTAAAGAGCCCCGGTCCTTTCGTTGTTGACTTTCTTGTGTGGAATGCACAGAAGCCAGACTTTCTGTAGGCGACGTCATGAATGACGATGTCAAGTTGATAGGTACCAATGTCACGTACTATCCAAGTCTTGGATGAGAGTCACAGTTTTGAATGATATTTCTATTATTAATAAATTTTATGACGTATTCTTGAAGACTTCTTAGCCTACCCTAGAGCGTGAAATCAAATTTTCTATTAACCCTAGTACAAAACCCATTTCTTAAACCCTCAAATATTTTCTTCACCTAAAACGAACGTAACATGTGCCAAAGACGTTGGCTCGAGCTATTGAAGATTACGATCATATCATTCAATACCATCGTGGAAAAGTGAACGTGGTAGCTGACGCATTGAGTAGATGATCGTATGCGTTTACAAGTGCGAATATACGAACCCCCGTGAAGATAACGAATATACGAGTAGAATCGACTTTAATCGATAAAGTTAAAGCCGCTCAAGCAACACACCTGGAGCTGATGAATGTGAAGAATTAAGAAGATTCAAGAGGGCGTTATTCTAGAAGCAAGAATCGACGAAGAGAAGAAATCTCAACCCTCGATTTAATTGGTCCATTTGAAATCCTCGATAAAGTAGGAACTGTGGCTTATAGACTCGTTTTACCGCCAAGTATGTCGCGTGTTCATAACGTTTTTAACGTATCGACATTACGTAAATATGGGGATGACCCGAACCACATTATTAATTTAGAACCGGACGAGATAGCGGATGATTTAACATATGAGGAGAACGTGTTAAAATCTTGGATAAGAAGGATTATATTCGACACTCAAAGGTTATACCTTAAGGGTTAGAATTTGAAGTGAGGTCAAGGTATCTCTCACCGTTTCTGCAGATACCAGTAACGCACGTAAATTTTGAGGGCAAAATTTCATAAGGAGGGGAGATTGTGAGACCCCAGATTTTATGAATAAAGATTTAATTTTCTCGAAATAATTTTTTTAAATATTATTGTGTGGATTTAATATAATGTTATAGTTGTGGGTAATATTTATAAATTTTGAAAAGTATGCAAGTTGTTATATAATATTCAATTGGTCGGGGAATATTCTTTTTGTCGGGGAATATCCGTACGACGGTACAATCATTGGTAGACCCCACAACGAAATTATTGTCGGATTGAGAAAACGACAAAAATAACTTATGAAAATAACGGCGGAAGTTTTACCGTTAACTGTTGAAACACCCAGTGTTAAAAGTACAGTAATATGTGTGGTTGCATAGTAGCACACGGTATTGATTATTGAAGCTTACGTGAGAAGTCACTCAGTTATACTCAATTATTGCTACAGTAATTGTTGCATCATATCTCTCATATTATTGATTCAATTATTGTCACAGTCAGAAACCGTAACAGCTTTGATTTTCTGGTCAGATTATTTTTCCTTCGGACTAGCCTTACTAAAACAGACATTATAAGAAATCTGCAAAGATTTTTTGTGTGATTCCACTTTCAGAATATAGCTTATTTCCATATCTTCGATTTGATATAAGGCTCACTTTCTAACTCATTATACCCAAAGAGGTATGAATTTCACAAGATATGTCCATAATTACTAAAAACCTACGAATTTTGTTCTTCAAATTTTCTTTCCATTTCATTTTCTTTCTTGAATCCTCTTGTTTGATTCTTGATAATCCAAGATTAAACCAATACAAACAGATTAAGCATGATCTATTACCCTAGAACATAAATCTACCCAAAAAAAATCAAGGATTAAATAAGAGTTTAGAAGTTACCTTCTTCTAGCTTTTTTTTCTTCTTCTTCTTCTTCTAGCTCATCTCAATTCCTCTATTTCTCTCTATCTCTCTCAATTTCTCAATACATCTTCTACATAACAATTATCTACATTATGAAGAACATAAAAATATAATTAAAACAAGGAATTTAGATTATAACTTTATTAGTATGAATTTAAGAGAGAGAGATGATGATGATGATGATGGGGCTTGTTTTGTCTTCTCAAAGCTTTCCTTCTTCTTCTTTTCTTCCGTTCTTTTCTCTCCTACAACTCTATCTAACTCTCTTCTTCTTTCTTTGGTTTGTTTTCTAAAACTAACATACTAACTTCATAGTATATACATATAATATACAATACTAGTAATATATAATATATGTAACTCCTAGTAATTATTAGATATACTAATTACTAGTTAATACATAGGTTACACCAATTTGAACTTGAAAAGCCTAAGACCATGTTTGGCAAATACTCATTATTTTAATTAATCGATAGCTTAACATCAATCAATCTCATCAAATTGTCACATAATTATATTTACTTGTTAATTATAATTTTGTGTAACAATCATCACATAACTCATCTAATTTAATTATTTTAATTAAATTAGAACTATAACATAAAATTATTATATTAATTAAATTAAATACTAAATATTCATTTAATTAATCTGCTACACTTAATTACATTACTCTATAATCAAAATAAAATTTATTTATTTAACTCGATAAATAATTCAATTAAATATTTATATATATATTAAAATTAATATATAACATTCTCTTCACATCAATTCACATATTCTACAATATATGACATACACATACTCACACCCAACATATCTCATAAATAATACTTTTATTTATAAAATTTTCATTTATAATTTCTAAAAATTTGGGATGTCACATCCTTCCCTCCTTATAAGGATTCCGTCCTTGGAATCACCGAAACCCTACCTTACTCAGGTTTTCCTCAAATCTATTCATTGAATAACTTCAACACATTACCTTAATATAGGTTTTATATTTTCTACTATCCATTCTTGATAATAAATTTTTATAAGTTTTATTTCATAATATTAGACTAAATTATATTTGAGTATTACATATTCTTTCGAATTCGTTCATTATCTTTCTCTAAGGATCATTATCATATATTATATGATCAAACTCTCTGACATTATATTCAATTCTTTCTTCTAAGAATTTCGTACTCAAATTTTTTTATTTATTTATTTATTAATCTTTATTCATTCAATCTATCAAAGTAGATTTTTACACTACTTCATTCATTCATTGGTTTCTATAAGCACTTTCTTTCCACAAACATCATTCTACAATTATTAAACTTTTCTATTAAAAGTTTCACATTATTCTTTGATAACTCACATCCTTCTACTTCAAAATTTCTTTTTCTCACTTATTCAATATATCTATCATTCATTTGTCACATTTTACGACATACTTCTTTCTAAGGAATACTTTCCTTTTTCACTTCCATCTTGCAGAATAACAAGAATCCTCCACAATTGTTCAATAATTGCGAAGTAGTATGAATAACTCAAGAATTTAAAAGATTCCAAATCATGCTGAGGGTCACAAGACCATGAACTCTATTCTCTAGGTTTAATAGTGTTTCACCCCCGGTTCTTCACACTTTAAACCCTCTTTGGCAGAATGTTTATCAATCAGAAAGACTGAAAACACCCTCCGCAAGTACTCTAAGTGATCAACCTATTGTATATGTATTGTATACAAACATTTCAACGCAAAGTATAAAACTAAGCGCAACCCCTAATAATAGGGTTGTTCATCTCAGCCTTTCAACATCTGAATCCGCACCAAAACAATTTGGTTTGGGATAACTTCTCAAGAAACTCTTGAATTTCATGAACATCTTTCAATATTTGTCTAACTGAATCAAATAGCATAGACCACTATAACAATTCAGACATCAACCAAAATATACATATACATACATACATATGTATTCTCATATCTCAAAGAAATCTCAAAAATCTTTTTATGACGTATAATAATACCTAATTTGTATTTACGGTCCATTGAGGATTCCGTCATTTGGTGATTTTATCATACTACATCATACCATAGTAAATTTGACGATCCTTAGATCACATCCAACACTAGGTAATCTTGCATTGATGACTCCATCGTTTTTATCATCTTTGCACCAGGTTACATGATGCATTAATGATATAAAATACATTTTGATATATTGCAAATCATTTTTGTCTAGATAAGACAATTAGCATAGACATACGAATAACAGTATTGTTGTTAAAACTCATTGGTTCCATTATTTGATCCAATGTTTTTCAAGAAAATAGAAGTGTAAACATCAGTACGAAGTCAATAAATTTCAAAAGTCTAGCATAGCTAGTAGATTTAGAATACATATGCTTCCACCATCAACTCCACTTTCTGTAATGATCCATTGCTTAAAAGATCTATCTATTCCTATCATCCTCAATACTCCATTCATAACTTAATTATACCCCAGTTCATCAAACTTATCGCACATTGGAAGTTCAGGACTTGCCATAATAATATGAGTTTAAGAACTTATCCTAGTCAGACCATAGGCGTCCATTCGCTGAGGGGTTCAAAACATAACATATTATTATGAGTCACGAACCTACCATATGCATTAGTTTTAAGAAACGCGCCTAATCCTAATAATATCTGTCTAATCTTAATAGTTTCTAACTATCAAACATACACATGAGAAAAGAATCACCATTTCACCGCAGATATACATAGATAAATGACACCAACATTCCAATGATTATCAATATGATAAACCGATCGCAAGCACAAAACCCTCGCCCATACAAAGATTTGTACAACTCAAACCCATCACATGAGTCCTCAATTGAAATCCCACCTAACTCTATCTTACTCTTAACTTGTTTTGCTCGATCTTTAATTCCTCAGATCACATTATCTATAACTCCTCATGAGTTATCTCAAATTTTTCATAAGTACACCATATTCATAGCATTAAGCTATAATTATTCAAACAATATAGACCATCTTTCTTTTATAACTTAAATGCACCACGCCGTGATCTTATTCTATAATCATCTCCTTAAAATTCTTTTCTTAACTCGTGATCGCTTTTTTTTTTTACGATCCTCTTTCTTCTCTCTTTTCATCATTTACTTACATTATTCGTTATCTTGGCTTTTGGAGTTAGGAAACTCCCATTTCTTATCTTTATATCTCTTCAAGATTCTTCTTTGAATCTTCTTGTTTATATAACAATTCTTCCTTTAAGAATTTCTAACTTCATTTACATTGCTCAACATTTCATTCAAGTTCAACACTTTCATCATACGTATCCACTTTCTATACTTGGTACACATCGAGTCTCTACCAATTTCAATATGGTATGCTGAGTGGTTTCCCACAAACAACCACAAACTAGGTTCCGAGTTACTAGTTTGTATATACCTCCGTTCTATGAAGGAATCGTTTAGCCCAGATACCATACATCAACTACGAAAGAGTACAATTGCACCACTTAGATATAACTCTCTATTCTTAACTTCTTTATCATTCTCTTTTTTATAGACATTGTCTATTTATTATCACCTTACATCCTTATTATTGGAGTTGGGTAACCCCACATTCATATTCCTTATAACTCTGTGAGATTCTTCTTTGAATCCTTTCACGCAAGTTTTAATACCTTATTGTTCAAACTCTATTTGAGCTTATTCGTTCCTTATTTTCACCTCTCTTCTCTAAGGTTATAGCCTAAGGTACTCTTACCTAAGGTTTCTAACCTATCAGCTTTGATACCAACTGTAACGACCCCAAAATTCATACAATTTAATTCTAGACTTCAGTCGTTAATAATACATTCAACCTCTAATTTTACATCATGAAAAGATAATACAACCATTGAAATTTGCGGAATAATTAAAATTTTCTATTACAAACTATCCTCGTTCCCAAAACCTTCAACCTTTACATCTAAATATCTCAGAATCATTTTAATACTACTATAGTTTATGTGAGACCCCAGATTTTATGAATAAAGATTTAATTTTCTCGAAATAATTTTTTTAAATATTATGGTGTGGATTTCATATAATGTTATAGTTGTGGGTAATATTTATAAATTTTGCAAAGTATGCAAGTTGTTATATAATATTCGATTGGACGGGGAATATTCTTATTGTCGGGGAATATCCGACGATTTACAGACAATCATGGTGAGTGGATTAACGGAATTATTGTCGGATCGAGAAAACGACAAAAATACTTTATGAAAATAACGGCGGAAGTTTTACCGTTAAGCTGTTGAAACAGTAGGTGTTAAAAGTCTGAAGAATACGCTGTGGTTGCATAGTAGCACACGGTATTGATTATTGATGTTTACGTGAGAAGTCACTCAGTTATACTCAATTATTGCTACAGTAATTGTTGCATCATATCTCTCATATTATTGATTCAATTATTGTCACAGCATCATCTGCATAATATTTATTATTATTAAATCAATAATTGAGACGATAAAGTTATTCATATTAATATTTGCAATATTGACAATGTCTAGAAGTTCTGTCAAGGAGAGGTTTGGTCACCTAATTGCGCGCCAATAAGGAGAAATCCTTATCGGAAAGTCCCCCTCTTTCCTGGGAACGACCTGGTTGTTAAATATTATGAGTTATAATATTAATGATGAATAAGTTGTGTTGATTAAAGATGAAATTGATTGTTCCATTGTATTGGGATTATTAGTGTTAGTGGAAATTGACATTTTTTTCGATGATAATTGATGTCTGGAGGTTATATTGTTCACTGGGGTATTCAGAGCACTTTTCGTGTCGGAGTACTATTCACGAGTTACTATTCACGAGTTATTATTCACGGGGTACTATTGATTCACATTCTTATACTATTAGGGGTAGTGGTGCAAGATTGATAATACTTGCATGACTAAGTTAAAAATGGAGGTATAGTTGAAGGTACTATACTGTAATTAATTTTTTCACATGATTATACTATTTATTCACATGATTATACTATTTATTCACATGATTGTACTATTGATTCACATGATTTACTATTAGGGGAGTTGGTGCAAGATTGATAATACTTGCAGGACTAAACTAAAAATGAAAGAAAAGTTGGAGGTATTGTACTGTAATTTTTCGAGCCCCAAAACGTGCAATTATCGAAACTATATTTTCCTATAAATAGAAGCTCATTCTTCCTTCATTTCTCACCAATTCACTAAAGCTATAGAGCAATTATTATAGAGAGATATTATAGAGAGAAAGAAGAAAAGTATGCTGCTACTTCACTACTTCTATATCCAATTTCTTCTAAGGTAGGGAATATTATTTGTTGTACTCGTAGGGGGTATTATTTCTTTTGTATTCATGAAGAGAACTTCTGTTATTCCATTCTTTATTATTCTGTTGGAATAACCTGTATACGCGGGATACCCTATACTAGGTGAAATTGTTCTGTTATTCCATTCTTTATTATTTTGTTGGAATATATCTCTCATGCTGCTCAACAACGGACCGGGTTCCATCTTTATTATTCTCGTTGGAATATCCTATTCATGCGTTCTACGTGGGACCTAGTTCCGTCTTTTTTATTATTCTATTGGAATATCCACGCTTTTGCGACCGATTAAATCTTTTATTATTACGTTGGAATATATCGTATGCATATTTTTACGCTAGACCGATTCCGTTATTTATTATTCTCATTGGAATAACCTCACTGCATGCGATCTATCGCATGCATGGTGATTTCTTTTGTTATTCCATTCTTTATTATACTCAGTTGGTTAAATCTTTGACTTCTATACTCCATGAAATTAGTGGAATATCCTTGATATTTGCGCTTCATTCAGTATCTTTTCATGGAAATATTGTTCTGAGCATTCTTAAATTTTACTCTACAAAGAAGTATCATGTTGACAATTTAAACGTTATCAGTTCCTGGATAAATTAATTCTTGAACTTGTTTTTATTGAATTCTTATATCATTGTCATCATCCTCATGTTTATATTATGTTGAAAGTCATCTCGTGGCATTCTGTAGTGCATAGATGGACTTGGTATGATTATGACCAGGGATTATTCGGTATAATCATTACCGTAATGTTACAAATGATGTGGAAAAAGTCCTCATTGGCCCGTAGTGCATTGATGGATAGTTTTTGGTATGATTATGGCTATGGATTCTCTTTGGCCGTAGTGCAAAGATAAATTGTTTTATGGCATGATCAGGACCGTTGATGAAAACAAGATTATCTTTGGCCCGTAGTGCATGGATAATTCGTGGTTATGATACTAAAGAATATCCTTGGCCTGTAGTGCAGGGATGATTTGATGATGTGGATTATTTATTAAGCTGAGTCTCAGCGATAAAAGTCATGAACAACCTTTTAAATCATAGAAGATAGTAGATTTTATTCTCTACTTGACTCTTCTAATGGATTACTTGTTCTGCTGCAGTTAAACTTGATAGTTATTATATTTTATCAGTTTAACACTGTTGAAGGCTAATGATAAATTATTCTGCATTATCTTAGTCATAATA
Organism: Panax quinquefolius; assembly: GCA_020205615.1. NCBI lineage: Eukaryota > Viridiplantae > Streptophyta > Magnoliopsida > Apiales > Araliaceae > Panax > Panax quinquefolius. The sequence continues at coordinate 67,274,662 of CM035172.1, forward strand.
TTTCTTACTGGGCTAGTTGAGCTCACCCTTTCTTTCACTGTTCTCTTCAGGAAATGAGAACGTAGCTTGGACTAGTCGGGGAACAGAGAGATGGTCCTAGATGGTGCATTAGTAGTCCTCACTATTCTATGAAATAGCATGATAATAATTGTAATGAGGACTCCTTTTGAGTTTGTATACTCTCTAGTAGACAATATTTGTATTCAAACTCACAGTTTATGTTTTGTCATATTGTACACGACATTTGTATTATTAAGTTGTACTTGAATTCTATACCATGTATCTGGCGACTCAAGATGGGTGATGTATACCTAATTTTGGGGGCGTCACAGTTGGTATCAAAGCTTAGGGATATGATCCCTGGCTAAGATGTGAGATTAGAACTAGGAGGGGAGAGACGGGGAATTCCTTCGCTAGTATGACCTACCTAAGTTTATTTGATATTTAATTGGTCGGTCAGAGTATAGGGATAATATGTGATGTTAATTAGCCCTTATTTTGTGGCAGTATTTGAAAATGACATCTGAGAATGTTGAGAATAGCAATGGAGCACAGGAGACCGTTGAGTCTCCACAGATCAATAATCAAGACAATGTTCAACAGGATGGCGATAATCCTCTTGTAAACACCAACACTGATCAATTGACGAACGACGATACGTTTAGAAGCTTTTTAGAATTCATGCAACATCAGGCAAAGGACACTCCTGTTCATAATACAGGAGGAAACAATGGCAACCCACGGTTGGTCACCGCTAAGCAATTCAAGGAGCTGGGACCACCGGAGTTTTTGGGAAAACCAGAACCACTTAAGGCAGAGACGTGGTTAAAGCAGATCACCAAGATATTTGATGTCTTGGGATGCTCTGAGGAGCAAAAGGTTCCCTTTGCCACCTTTATGTTGCGTGAAGAGGCAGATCACTGGTAGGAATCTATAAAACGTACCCAGCCTAACGCACTCAAGATGTCTTGGGAGAAGTTCCAAGAGCTGTTCAACGATAAGTACTTTCCCAAAAGTATTCGTCACATGAATGAGGTGGAGTTTATCAAGTTGGAACAAAACAATATGACCGTGTCGCAATACGAGGCTAAATTTGCGGAGTTATCCCGGTTTGCATCCCATTTGGTCGATAATGAGGAGCGAATGACGCGAATGTTTTTAAGAGGTTTGAAGCCGGAGATACACCAATATCTTATTTCTCATAAACTGTGTTTGTATTCAGATGTTGTAAATAGGGCTCAGTTAGTGGAGCGCGATAACGAGTCAACGCAACCAAAAAGAGAAAATGACAAAATGATAATACCCGGTGATAATACCATCAAAGCGGTGAAAATAAGCATGGAGGAATCAACATGCCGTAAATGGTAGTCACTTTGGTGGTAATCATGGTCAAAACAATAAGAATGGACATTTCAAGAAGAGGAGATTCAACAATGATGGAAAGACGTCAAAGCACCAAAGACCGTTGTTAAGGAAGGAGAACGACCACCTATCATATGCTTCAAATGCGGAGGGAGGGACACATCACCCAAACTGCGGCGATGTCAGTCCAAAGCATGTTATAATTGTGGAAGAGAAGGTCACTTAGCCCGATTTTGTCATTCACTGTAGACAAGTTCAGCTAGGATGGAGGCACCAAAGGCCGTCCCAGAAAAGTCAAAGTTGGTAGTTTAAGAGAGAACATTTTTTTCGTGACAAGGAACCTGAATAAAATTATCACGGGTATGTTAGTCATAAACTCTTGTGAAGTCTATACCATATTAGATACCGGTTCTACTCACTCTTTTATTTCACCTAGTTGTGTTCAATGTTTGAAGTTAACTCCGGAGAAGTTAAACTACGATATATTTGTTTAAACTCAGTTAGGAGAAACCTTCGTTACCTCCACTATTTATAAATCTTGTTCAAATCATCATTTTCACGTTACGTGTCGATCTTGTCTCTTTCAAAATACTTGCCTTTGATGCGATTTTAGGAATCGATTGGTTAACTACTCATCATGCTTTTCGTAAGGTTGTTAGCTTTCATATTCCTAACCAATCTGTTATGCGAATTCAAGCAACCAAACCACTAAAGTCAATCATTGTCATATCAAGCCGTAAATAAAGAGCCCCGGTCCTTTCGTTGTTGACTTTCTTGTGTGGAATACACCGAAGCCAGACTTTCTGTAGGCGACGTCATGAATGACGATGTCAGGTTGATAGGTACCAATGTCACGTACTATCCAAGTCTTGGATGAGAGTCACAATTTTGAATGATATTTCTATTGTTAATAAATTTTATGACGTATTCTTGAAGACTTCTTAGCCTACCCTAGAGCGTGAAATCGAATTTTCTATTGACCCTAGTACAAAACCTATTTCTTAAACCCTCAAATATTTTCTTCACCTAAAACGAACTTAACATGTGCCAAAGACGTTGGCTCGAGCTATTGAAGATTACGATCATATCATTCAATACCATCGTGGAAAAGTGAACGTGGTAGCTGACGCGTTGAGTAGAAGATCGTATGCGTTTACAAGTGCGAATATACGAACCCCCGTGAAGATAATGAATATACGAGTAGAATCGACTTTAATCGATAAAGTTAAAGCCGCTCAAGCTACACACCCGGAGCTGATGAATGTGAAGAATTAAGAAGGTTCAAGAGGGCGTTATTCTAGAAGCAAGAATCGACGAAGAGAAGAAATCTCAACCCTCGATTTAATTGGCCCATTTGAAATCCTCGATAAAGTAGGAACTGTGGCTTATAGACTCGTTTTACCGCCAAGTATATCGCGTGTTCATAACGTTTTTAACGTATCGACGTTACGTAAATATGGGGATGACCCGAACCACATTATTAATTTAGAACCGGACGAGATAGCGGATGATTTAACATATGAGGAGATACGTGTTAAAATCTTGGATAAGAAGGATTATATTCGACACTCAAAGGTTATACCTCAAGGGTTAGAATTTGAAGTGAGTTCAAGGTATCCTCACCTGTTCGGCATACCAGGTATGTACGTAAATTTTGAGGGCAAAATTTCATGAGGGGAGATTGTGAGACCCCAGATTTTATGAATAAAGATTTAATTTTCTCGAAATAATTTTTTTAAATATTATTGTGTGGACTTGATATAATGTTATAGTTGTGGGTAATATTTATAAATTTTGAAAAGTATGCAAGTTGTTATATAATATTCGATTGGTCGGGGAATATTCTTTTTGTCGGGGAATATCCGTACGACGATACAATCATTGGTAGACCCCACAACGAAATTATTGTCAGATTGAGAAAACGACAAAAATAACTTATGAAAATAACGGCGGAAGTTTTACCGTTAACTGTTGAAACACCCAGTGTTAAAAGTACAGTAATACGCGTAGTTGCATAATAGCACACAGTATTGATTATTGATGTTTACGTGAGAAGTCACTCAGTTATACTCAATTATTGCTACTGTAATTGCTACATCATATCTCTCATATTAGTGATTCAATTATTGTCACAATATCATCTGCATAATATATATTATTATTAAATCAATAATTGAGACGATAAAGTTATTCATATTATTATTTGCAATATTGACAATGTACAGAAGTTACATCAAGGAGAGGTTTGGTCACCTAATTCGCGCCAATAAGGAGAAATCCTTATCTAAAGCCCCCTCTTTCCAGGAACGACACAGTTGTTAAATATTATGAGTTATAATATTAATGATGAATAAGTTGTGTTGATTAAAGATGAAATTGATTGTTCCATTGTATTGGGATTATTAGTGTTAGTGGAAATTGACATTTATTTCGATGATAATTGATGTTTGGAGGTTATATTGTTCACTCGGATATTCAGAGTACTTTTCGTGTCGGAGTACTATTCACGAGTTACTATTCACGAGTTACTATTCATGAGTTATTATTCACGGGGTATTATTGATTCACATTCTTATACTATTAGGGGTGGTGGTGCAAGATTGATAATACTTGCATGACTAAGTTAAAAATGGAGGTATAGTTGAAGGTACTATACTGTAATTAATTTTTTCACATGATTATACTATTTATTCACATGATTATACTATTTATTCACATGATTGTACTATTGATTCACATGATTTACTATTAGGGGAGTTGGTGCAAGATTGATAATACTTGCAGGACTAAATTAAAAATGAAAGAAAAGTTGGAGGTATTATCTTTGTAATTTTCGAGCCCCAAAACATGCAATTATTGAAACTATATTTTCCTATAAATAAAAGCTCATTCTTTCTTCATTTCTAACCAATTCACTAAAGCTATAGAGCAATTATTATAGAGTGAAATTATAGAGAGAAAGAAGAAAAGTATTGTGATACTTCACTACTTCTATATCCAGTTTCTTCTAAGGTAGGGAATATTATTTGTTGTACTCGTAGGGGTATTATTTCTTTTGTATTCATGAAGAGAACTTCTGTTATTCTATTCTTTATTATTCTGTTGGAATAACCCGTATACGCGGGCTACCCTATACTTGGTGAAATTCTTCTGTTATTCCATTCTTTATTATTTTGTTAGAATATCCTGTTTGTATGCGTTCACGTTGGGACCTCTAGTTCCGTCTTTATTATTCGGTTGGAATATCCACTCACGTGTGTTCTCTACAGAACTCGGGTTCCGTCTTTTTATTATTTTGTTAGAATATCCCGTCTGCATGCGATTTAGGACCTGATTTCGTCTTTATTTTTCTCATTGAAATATATCACTGCATGCGTTTCTTGGGACCGATTCCGTTATTTATTATTCATTGGAATAACTCGCATGTATGGTCTATCGCATGCATGGTGATTTCTTTTGTTATTCCATTCTTTATTATACTCGGTTGTTTAAACTTTTTACTTCTATACTCCATGAAATTAGTGGAATATCCTTGATATTTGCGCTTCATCCAAAGATCTTTTCATGGAAATATTCTTTACGAGCATTCTTGAATTTTACTCTACAAAGAAAGTATCATGTTGACAATTTAAACGTTATCGGTTCCTAGATAAATTAATTCTTGAACTTGTTTTATTGAATTCTTATATCATTGTCATCATCCTCATGTTTATATTATGTTGAAAGTCATCTCGTGGCTTTGTAGTGCATAGATGGACTTGGTATGATTATGACTGAGGATTATTCGGTGATAATCATAACCGTAATGTTACAAATGATGTGGAAAAAGTCCTCATTGGTCTGTAGTGCATTGATGGATAGTTTTGGTATGATTATGGCTATGGATTCTCTTCCAGTAGTGCAGATGAATTTTTTTATGGCATGATTAGGACCGTTGATGAAAAACACGATTATATTTGGCCGTAGTGCATGGTTAATTTGTGGTCGTGATACTAAAGAATATCCTTGGCCTCAGTAGTGGGGGATGATTTGATGATGTGGATTATTTATTAAGTCGAGTCTCGTGATAAAAGTCATGAAAAACCTTTTAAATCATAGAAGATAGTAGATTTTATTCTCTACTTGACTCTTCTAATGGATTGCTTTTTCGCCGCAGATTAAACTTGATAGTTATTATATTTTATCGCTTTTAACACTTGTTGAAGGCTAACGATAAATTATTCGCATTATCTTAGTCATAATATTTCATCGGGCTAGTTGAGCTCACCTTTTCTTTCACCGTTCTCTTCGTGAAATGAGAACGTAAATGGGACTAATCGGGAACAGCAGTGATGGTCCTAGATGGTGCATTAGTAGTCCTCACTATTCGTGAAATAGTGTGATAATAATTGTAATGAGGACTCCTTTTGAGTTTGTATACTCTCTAGTAGACAATATTTGTATTCAAACTCACAGTTTATGTTTTGTCGTATTGTACACGACAGTTGTATTATTAAGTTGTATTTGAATTTTGTACCATGTATCTGGAGACTCAAGATGGATGATGTATACCTAATTTTGGGGGAGTCATAGTTTACATTCGCAAAATAATATTACAATTCAACATTAATACATTATTCGAAACATTAGACATGGATTACAAGAATAACAACTTAGCTAGGATATTAAATCTTCATATATCACTTTTAATCCATAACAATCAAGTAAAGACATAAGCGTTACCTTCAATTCTTGAATCTGCAAAAATGGTTATTTGCAAAAAATGAGCTCGACAAATTTCAAAGAAAATCTAATGCTTTTTCTTGCATCACGTATACATAATAACATGCTCAACATACACGAATAATCATAAACAAACATAGCATACATGTTATAGTTCACATAACAACTATAAAGATTGAGTTCCTTACTCAATCAACATTCATAGTTCAATCATCGTAGTCATAGATTGACTTTCACATTTCATACTTTTGACATATATAATACATCATACACTAAAATTTTAAAGCAAATCATCATCAAGTTCACATAGCAAAAAGGAACTGAAAGACTTGCCTTTACTGGCATTTTACCAACACGCTAATACTTTGCGTCCTTGCGCAACCTACACTATATGTGAGATTGATAATAAATAAAATCAATACTCAATCTCATGGTCAAATTTATTCTAAGACCTTACTTTATCTTATTATCCTTTATAATGTCTTTATAGACATCTAACTATTTTATATGAAACTCTGTTTTATTTTTTATTTTCATCACCACACATGCTAGACTATCACACTTGTAGTTTAATGTGCGTATATCACACCATTTTATTATACCACTTTGGTTTCAAAAATGCATATTCAACACATTGTTTACATGTTTAATTTTCCTTCATAAATCAAAAATTACCCTTTTCGATTTCTTTCCATTATTATTCTTGTATTATCATCTTTTCATACTTAGATATCCAATATTAGCCATTAGTTAGACACTTTGTATACCAAAGTTTAGAAAACACTATTACTCTTAGGCATTTTATCGAGCACATTATGTGCACACATTAACTTATCTCAACTCTTGATCTTAAATGGTTAATTATGTATAGAATATGATAACACATATCTATACTCATTACATATGTCAAAACATATTTTTAATCATCAAAATATATCATCACCCAAAATCTTAATTCAAACAGAATTATAAAACTCATCTTCACAATTTCTTTAACAAAACGTTGTTTTTGTTTTTAACGTAACTCGTTCGTTACATGTCCATTTTTTTCCTTCTTATATAGAATTAACCCTTACTCAGTGTACTACAACCTCATCTAGGCCTTAAAGTCAGACCCTTATCCATCTAAACCAGATTCTGTAATTCATCAACTAGTCTAGAAAATTTCATTTTCTGGACATCCTTACTAAACAATGTATTTCGGATATGATCCAATTCATAAAATGGCTCAATCTCGTGAGTCTAGCTAGTAAACTTCCATATCTACAACTTTTCAGTTTTAAGTTTCTTCAGATTCAAAACACACGAATTTATATGAAGTTTTCAAAGTCAGAAACCGTAACAGCTTTGATTTTCTGGACAGATTATTTTCCCTTCGGACTAGCCTTACTAAAACAGACATTGCAAGAAATCTACAAAGATTTTTCATGTGATTCCACTTTCAGAATATAGCTTATTTCCATATCTTCGATTTGATAGAAGGCTCACTTTCTAACTCATTATACCCAAAGATGTATGAATTTCACAAGATATGTCCACAATTACTAAAAACCTACGAATTTTGTTCTTCAAATTTTCTTTCCATTTCATTTTCTTTCTTGAATCCTCTTGTTTGATTCTAGATAATCCAAGATTAAACCAATACAAACAGATTAAGCATGATCTATTACCCTAGAACATAAATCAACCCAAAAAAATCAAGGATTAAATAAGAGTTTAGAAGTTACCTTCTTCCAGCTTTTTTTTCTTCTTCTTCTTCTAGCTCATCTCAATTCCTCTATTTCTCTCTATCTCTCTCAATTTCTCAATACATCTTCTACATAACAATTATCTACATTATGAAGAACATAAAAATATAATTAAAACAAGGAATTTAGATTATAACTTTATTAGTATGAATTTAAGAGAGAGATGGAGATGATGATGATGGGGCTTGTTTTGTCTTCTCAAAGCTTTCCCTTCTTTTTCTTTTTCTTCCTGTTCTTCTTCTCCTACAACTCTCTCTAACTCTCTTCTTCTTTCTTTGGTTTGTTTTCTAAAACTAACATACTAACTTGTAGTATATACATATAATATACAATACTAGTAATATATAATATATGTAACTCCTAGTAATTATTAGATATACTAATTACTAGTTAATACTTATGTTACACCAATTTGAACTTGAAAAGCCTAAGACCATGTTTGGCAAATACTCATTATTTTAATTAATCGATAGCTTAACATCAATCAATCTCATCAAATTGTCACATAATTATATTTACTTGTTAATTATAATTTTGTGTAACAATCATCACATAACTCATCTAATTTAATTATCTCAATTAAATTAGAACTATAACATAAAATTATTATGTTAATTAAATTAAATACTAAATATTCATTTAATTAATCTGCTACACTTAATTACATTACTCTATAATCAAAATAAAATTTATTTATTTAACTCAATAAATAATTCAATTAAATATTTAAATATATTAAAATTAATATGTAACATTCTCTTCACATCAATTCACATATTCTACAATATATGACATACACATACTCACACCCAACATATCTCATAAATAATACTTTTATTTATAAAATTCTAGTTTATAATTTCTAAAAATCTGGGATGTCACATCTTGGATAGGAAAGAGCATGTCTTACGCACCAAGGTTATACCACAAGTTAAGATTTTGTAGAGGAACCATGCTATTGAGGAAATGACCTGGGAGTTAGAATCGAAAATGAAAGCGAGGTACCCTCACCTTTTCGAAACAACAGGTACGTACGTCAATTTCGAGGACGAAATTTCCTAAGGAGGGGAGGTTGTAAGACCCCAGCTTATTATAAATAAAATTGAATTTTCTCTATTTATTATCTTGAAATAATATGGAGTTAATTTGATATAATACTTTGGTTATGGGTGAAATGTGCAAATTTTGCAAAATAAGCAAGTGGTTATAAAATATTCATTGTGTCGAGGAATATTCGTTTGGTCGTGAAATATTCTTTCTGTCGGAGAATATTAAATGCGGCAGCATGATGACCATTTATGGGCCCCATAATGAGAATAACGTCGGATGAAGAAAACGACAAGTTTGAGTTTTATAAATAATGGCGTAATTATTACGAATTAACTTTGTTGGAATACACGGTGGTTAAAATACTGAATGTCTGGCGTGGCACACGATAGCACGGTATTATTGCAGATTGATGAATTATTGATCCTTACGTGAAGGAACTACTCAATAATTTTTACTGATGAGTTCTTGTTCATTATTTTATTTTATTGATTCATATAATCACGCATTGATATTTTATATTATTGTTGTTTCAATAATTGTCATCGCACAATATTTCCCATTATCGGATCAATAATTAATATTATTTGAATAATATTATTAGATAGCATTATTGGAAATGTCTAGAAAGTTACATCGAGGAGAGGTTTGGTCACCTAATTGCGTACCAAGAAGGAGAAATCCTTATTGGAAAGCCCCTCTTTCTGAGGAACTACCTGGTCATCATAAATGTGATTACGTAATATTATTTGTGAATAATTAATTATTGATTCATATGATAAGGAAATATTTATTTTATGTGGATATAAATGTTGGATATAATTATTGTGGTTAAAAATGAAAGAGTTAATGTTGAGGTGTTTTATCAGTATTTTTGTCTGAATGGAGGTATTAAAAATTAAACTACTGTTTTTGAGATATATTGCGTGAGTTATAATTTTTAATCCGACCGTTGGATCGTTGTGATTTTTGGATATGTTATACATATATTAGTTGAGTATATGTCCACAAATTGTGAACCGTTAAAAATGAACGTATGATTTGTTATGAATTTTAAGAGGTGACTGGTTCAAAAATTATTGAAGTTCCAGAATTTATCATTTTGGTGGAAAATTCTAGAATTGGTGGGCCCCACTTTTGGTTGGTGAAAAATGTGCTGGAATTTTTATTCAAATGTGGTGGGTGGGACTAGTAGCAGGTAAAGCCATCAGGTTGCAGGTCAAGTCTGCTTCGGCGTGCTAACATTTTCCTATAAATAGAGGGCTAAGTTAGAATTCAAAATCACACCAGAAACAAGTTTTCTCTCTTTCTCTCTCTATATTATTGAGCGTATTTTATGAGTATTTTTATACTTTGAGAGTTGCTATTCAGCACAAGTTTCATTCAGGCTCATATCCGATATTCCGATCAGAAGTACTATTCGTTTGAGGTAAGGGATGTTATTTTCTTCTTAAATGATATTATTTTCTTCAATATCATTATGCCGAAATATTGGTTTGAACTTTTTATCAAATTTTGAACTTTTTGTGTCGGGGTTACTATTCACGTATACGGTACTATTCACGAATACGACACTATTCATCGAAAAATGAAATTTTCTTCTTTTTGTGCAAGATGTATATTATGGTTACTATCTTTGATTGTATCCATGTTTTGATCTTTATTCTTGAATTTTGCTTCAAAATTGGTTATTATGGAGTATTATTGATCTTGGATAAACCGTAATACTGAATCTCTAATATTTGTTATTTTGTTTCTTTGGATTCGATTTCCTTTAAAATATTTTTCATCATCCTCGGTCCTAAATGATGATATTCTTGAATATCTTTGGCTGTAGTGCAAAGATGAATGATTACCTAATGAATATCTTTGGCGTAGAGTGCAAAAAGATGAGCAGTGTTGAGATGAACATGACCAATTGGTGATACAAATGAATATATTTGACCTGTAGTGCAAAGATGAATATTTGATTAAAGATGTATATTGATTGTTGTTTACTGGGGATAAAATATTGATGATGGACTTTTAAATCTTAGAGGATAGTGGAATTCTTTCTCTACTGACTCTTCTAATGGATTGTTGTTTTCATTGCAGGTTGTTGATCTAAAACTTGTTGTCTATTATATTTTATCAGATTTTTCCCTGTTGAAGACTAATGATAAATTGTTGTATATTATCTTAGTCATAATATTCTTTACTGGGCTAGTTGAGCTCACCTTTTCCTTTTTGTTCCATTTTTCTTCTCAGGAGATGAGAACATAGCAGGATCTAGTCGGGGTATGGAGTGATGGTTCAGGAAAGTTGTATTAGTAGTCCTCACTATTTTGTAAAATAGTGTTTGAATAATTGTAATGAGGACTTATTTGAGTGTAGATATTGTCTAGAAGACAATATTTGTATTTAAACTCACAGTATGTGTTGTTGTATTTTGCACGACAATTGTATTATTGAAGTTATAGTTTGCTTTTTGTACCATGTATTTGGAGACTCAGAATGGGTGTTGTATACCTATTTTGGGGGCGTCACAACAACCCTTACGAGTATTGAAAGAAAATAACTCTCTTCATGAATACGAAAGAAATAATACCCCTTACTTTAGAAGATACTGGAATAGTGAGGTAGCACACTTCTCATCTTCTTTCTCTCTATAATTTCTCTCTATAATAATTGCACTTGTGAGACTTAGTGAATGGGTGAGAATGAAAGAAGAATGAGCTTCTATTTATAGGAAAATATAGTTTCGATAATTGCACATTTTGGGGCCCGAAATATTACAGTATAATACCTTCCTCTTTTTCTTCATTTTTAATTTACTCCTGCAAGTATTATCAAACTTGCACCACCTCCCCTAATAGTAAATAATGTGAATTAATAGTTCATTCATATGACATAATAGTATAATCATGTGAAAAAACTAATTACAGTATAGTACCTTCATCTATACCTCCATTTTTAATTTAGTCATGCAAGTATTATCAATCTTGCACCACTTCACCTAATAGTACATGAATGTGAATCAATAGTACACACATGTGAACAAATAATTATAAGCATGTGAAATAATAGCAATTAATTGCTCATTTATCTAATTAATTACCCGATTGGTCAATATAACCTCCAGACATCAATTATTATCTAAATAAATGTCGATTTCCACTAACACTAATAATCCCAACACAATGGAACTATCAATTTCATCTTTAATCAACACGAACTTATTCATCATTAATATTATAACTCATAATATTTAACAACCAGGTCGTTCCCAGGAAAGAGGGGGATTTTCGATATGGATTTCTCCTTATTGGCGCACAATTAGGTGACCAAACCTCTCCTTGACAGAACTTCTAAACATTGTCAATATTGCAAATAATAATATGAATAACTTTATCGTCTCAATTATTGATTTAATAATAATAAATATTATGCAGATGATACTGTGACAATAATTGAATCAATAATATGAGAGATATGATGCAAAGAATTATTGTAGCAATAATTGAGTATAAGCGAGTGACTTCTCACGTAAGCATCAATAATCAATACCGTGTATTACTATGCAACCACGCGTATTACTATACTTTTACTACCGGGTAGTTCAACAGTTTAACGGTAAAAATTTCGCCGTTATTTTTATAAGAAGATAATTATGTCGTTTTCTAACTATGACAATACTTCCGTTGTGGGGTCCACCAATGATTGTACCGTCGTACGAATATTCCCTGTTAAAACGAATATTCCCCTACCAATCAAATATTATATAACCATTTTCTAACTTTGCAAAATTTGTAAATAATACCCACAACTATAACATTATATCAAATCCACACTATAATATTTAAAATTATATTTCGAGAAAAATTAATCTTTATTCATAAAAGTTGGGGTCTTACATTTGGGATAGTCCAAATAATATTTTAATTGGGATAAGTGTAATTTAGTTGGGTATTCTCAACCCATTATTTCCTATCACACTTAAATATCACAATGATTAATATCAATCATTTATTATCTTTCCATTAATTCTCTTTTAATAATTTCAGTTAAACCTTCAATTTAGTTTAACTTTAATACTCAGGCCACACGAGACTCATTTATCTCGTTTATCAAAGTTATAAAACTCAAGCTCATTATCTCAACAGTAACATATTAGACCACGTTTGGCTTTTCCCCAATTCCACTTCATTTTAATATTTATTTAATATAAGGTTTAGGTGGCACACTTTACCTTAATATTTAATTACCTTAAATGAGTATATACTATGAACTTATACTCATAACATATTTATCTAAATAACCATTTCCTTAATAATTATTATGTACTCCACTAATTAATATAATATAATTCTTTCATTTCACTTCTTCCATAAATTGTTCCAAAACAATTTCTCTCTTAACAATATCTCTTAAGCTTCATAATATAATATTCTATAATATCTCTTAATTAACCATATTTATTCTGGGTTAATTAATTAATTAACTCTTATTCAAATCCATTCATGGACAACTTAATCATCATTTAAGATTTTATTATCCCTATGAGTCCTTAGTGCCCATTTCTTGAATTTTTAAATTCCATAAACTTTCTCAGAATATCCTATGAATGGTACAAGAATTGATTGGTTATAGGTTTGAAATGGCGGCAATTGCGCCATACCAAGTTCAGAGGCAAACAAGTTCTGCATTAGCAGAAATAAAATCTATGCTCCTAATCACTTACATATAAATTAACCAATATTTCTACTTGTTAGTTAATTCTCATAATTAACTAATTTATGTTTTACTATCTCAATCTATCCATAGATAGCTTAAGCACTAACTAAAACTCATATTACATCATACCAGTTACTAGTATATATATTCAAGAAAATGGTGATAATCCATCAAAGATATTTAATGTCACCAACTCACTATGATAAAATAATTCTATAAATTATTTAATGTCGATAGATAAATTTTATCCATCTTCTTATTAATTAATCTCTATAATTTATAACAAATATATAATAATGATATATATTTATTAAACACAACATCACTTATTACATAGCTCATATCACCCTATGTAACACAATACTACATACCTCGTATCACATATATATTCTTATTTTAATATTTACTAAATTCTTTAAGAATTTTATCTACTAAATTCTTATTTTTATATTTTCTAAAAATTCGGGTTTTTACATGATATCTACTATCTTCTATGATTTAAAAGTTCATCATCAATATTTTATCGTTGTAACACAGCTCAATAAATAATCTAGATCATCGAATTATCCATGCACTACGTGCCAAGGATATTCGTTATTATCATATCCACGAATTATCCATGTAATACGGGCCAAGGATATTCGTTATTATCACCAATGGTCATGATCATGCCAACAACTTTCCATCAATGCACTACGGGCCAATGAAGACTTTTACCACATCATTTGTAACATTACAGGTCATGTTTATACCGATACATAATTTCTGGTCATAATCATACCAATCAACAGTCCATCTATGCACTACGTGCCAAAGATGACTTTCATCACAATATAAGCATGAGGATGATGACAATGATATAAGCATCAATCAAATGAAATCAAGGATAAATATTAAAAAAAAATTAATTTATCCAGAGTTTAAAAATGTCCAAATTGTCATCATGATAACTGTTTTGTGGAGTAAAATTCAAGAATAATATTCATGTATCAAAAATAATTTGGACAGAAAAAAAAATCATTTTTTCGTGAATAGTACCCCGGTATGGAAAGATAAAAATTTAACCAGGAAGTTCAGAAGAATATTTCTGTGAAAAGATACTAGATGAAGCACAAATTTCAACGATATTCTACTAATTTCAAGGAGTATAGAAGCAATACTTATCAACATGAGTGTAGAATTAAGAATATGAAACGAAATAATATTACTTGCATACTACAGAGTATGGAAGAAAATATTATTTCTTATGAATATTGAACAAAAATAATATATGTTAGTTCCCAGAGGGCACAATAGATCTAGAAGGGGGGGGTTGAATAGATCCTTTTTATTTCAAAATACTTTTCTGGTTTATATTATATTGTTCATAATTAACATATGACAAACATAAGAATCTTTTCAAGCACTGCGGAATAAGTAAAAGATCCCCTTTATTGATATATTCATAATCATACATACATTGTTCGTAGAGAGTAAGTTTAGTTGTAAGCGGTTAAAACATACATACATAGTACATTATAGCAGTTATAGTACATAATGTAAATGACATAATGTAAAAGACACAAGGGGTTTTAAGTGGTTCAGAGACTCAAGCTCTTAATCCACTCTTCTGCTTTCAACTAGCAGGATTTCCACTAAGAAAGGGCATCACCCTGAATCACTAAGATTCCTTCAAGACCATCAGCCTTGGGACTTCAGTTCACTAAGAACTCTTCAAGGCCAGCAGCCTTGGGACTCCTTTAGTTCCCTAGGAACTCTTCAAGCCCAACAGGCTTGGAACTTTGTTTAGTCCCTCTGGACAAGGACCCTTCTGGCCCTGCTTTGTTTAGTCCCTTCGGACAAGGACCCCACAAGCCCTGGCTTTGTTGAGTTGTTTGTTTGTTGTTGTTGGAGTCGATGTTGAGCTGCTAAGATGTCTTCATGCCTTGAACATCTTCTATACTTAGCAGCTTAGCTTGATCATCCTTGAAGTGCAGCTGAGTGTTGAATGATGCTCAGCTTCTATGGTTACTCAACCACTTTGGATGACCCCTTGTTGAACTGCCTTGAAGATCATTCTCCTTGGTACTTGATGACTGCACATGAGAGGCTTCCAAGCTGACTATAGGCTCTTTTATTAGGTACTTAGAAGCTTTCTCATGCTTGACACCAAGATGGATTTTGTGATCTCCCTTCTGCTACTTGATGCCTTCTCATTATGGACTTGCTAAGATGATTATAGGGTCTTCTCTATTGTACTTAGAGTCTTCCCATGATGGACATCAAGATGTCATGATGCTCTTCTTTCTCTCGGCAGTTCTGAACACTCTTCATGTAGTAGAACTCTCACTTCTACCTAGTAGAACTCACACTTCTACTTCTTTCTTTATCTGACTTCTGAGTGTTCTTGGTGGATCGTAGAGTGAACCTTCGGACTCACTATCTCACATGGTTTAGATCAGTCCACCTTCTCTCCAAACTCGGCAACTCCAATAACCTTTGATCTTTGAAGCTCTTCCTTATTTATACTCCTTCCCAATCCTTCCGTTGGAAAATAGCCGTTGAAGGTTATTCAAATATCTTCATAGATCTCAAGTTGCTTGATGTAGACTGCTTGATGTGACTTGTCATACTTTTTCTGACGTTGTAGTCTACTGTTTCACCTACCCTGTCAGATGTATCACTTTAATGTCTTGGGCAGGTCGAAGACTTTATTACCTCTTTCTGATTCCTCGATCAGAGGTTGCCCTATTGCATCGATGCTCTCAATAGGCACTTGTCCGAATATTACCATTCAGATTGAACCTTTGACAATGCTTTAGTCTTCAGTTATTCGGACTCTACGATTCTGATGCACGTCTTTAAGGACTTGATCGTAGTGTCTTGTTGAGTGTTGTTTATTGACTAGAAGGGTTAACACTATGATCTTGAAGAGTGTTGATTGGATCTTTAATGTAGAACACCTATTCCTTGTATTGTGCAGTGCTTCAATACTTCTGTTTTCTTCGACTGTTCTCAAAAATTGATTGCCTAATTCTTTGCTCTGGTCCCCTTCTAAATATCAAGACACTTCAGATTTGTGGCGCATCCATCTTGCTTTCTCCTTGTGATCTCCCGTTCACTTATCATCAATGAACTAACCCTGCACTTAATCACTTTAGCCTTGCTAATCATAGGCTGACCAGTATCTCGGTTCACCTTCCATCAGTTCCTTCTTTGTTTTGCAAACACTACGAACTTGGTTGCTTCCAAGATCGTTGTCTTCTGTTCACTTGATAGCTACTGCATAAACTAACTTTCCTTAGTCAGCTTCTGAAGTCTTCTTTGGATCTCCTTGTAGAAGACTTCATCACGAATGGCCTTACACCTTAATCTTAATGATGATTGGGTTGGTGCTGAGATCTTCTGTTAGCATGCATGCCATTCATTGAGTGTACTCTGGTTTCCTTGGATGTAGCTTGCAGCTTGAACCAGAGGCTTTGTTCCTTTGGATATTCTGGGAGTGCTCATTTGTTGAGAACCGTATATTCTCTATGATTCTGTCTTGGCACTGTGAGCACTTCTTTTGAGGTAGTAGTTCTGCACTCAACGATTCTGCTTCGGCTGGTGCAGACACTACGATCCCGAGATCAGATCTTGACACTCTACGATTTCTGCCTTACTTGTTGTCTTCATCTGATCTTGCTTGACTACGATCTCAGCATGTAATCAATAGACTCTACGAACTCAGAGTGTGATCTACGATTCTTGACTTGGCATTGGCATCAGTAGACTCTACGACTCTGAGTGTAGTCTACGTTTCTATCTTGGCTTTGTCGGATGGCCGAATTCGACTCGTAGGTGGTGTCTCTCACGTTTTGAACATGGCTTCCTCAGCACACTACGATCCTAAGGAAGCTCTACTCGATACACTATGATCCTTCTTTGTTTCCCCTGGCAGTCTACGAACTCTGAGATCTACTATCTTGCATACTTCTATTCTGCCTCGATAGCTCTTGAGTTAACCTTGACTCACGGTAGACTCGACTTACGGTCATGTGTAGGCTCGACGATCAGACTAGCTTATCTATTACATCATAAGATCAACCTAACAAGCTTGATCTTTTTATATTTATAGTCCTTGTACATCATTTCTTTTTAAGGACTTTAAAAAGCTATTTTGCTTATGTAGGATCAACCTAACATATTTGATCAATTCATTCTAAGTCCCTGTACATATATTTATATTATCTATCAAAGGACTTTATAGCTTTTCTTAATGCAAGCATACTTGCATATACATTCATATATATATATATATATATATATATATATATATATATATATATATATATATCATAATCAAATCATATATTAATTAGGAATATCATTCATATGCTTATTCCTGACAATCTCCCCTTATTTGATTATGACAAAAATAATAAGTGCATATGAATGAATGAATCTTATATACAGTGAGAAGCTATATTTCTAAAATAGATAATCATGAATGTCATTTATATTGATATGGCAATTTATATAGTTAGACATTCTACATCCTGGATCCAGAACATACCTAACAAGGTTGGAGATGTACCTCCTTGGCTCATGTATGTTTCTAGGATGCTTGTTGATCAACTACTCATTTGATTGTTCTTTAGATATCCAAAGGATGTATGTACCTCCTTTGGATATTCTGGGAGTGCTCATTTGTTGAGAACCGTATATTCTCTATGATTCTGTCTTGGCACTGTGAGCACTTCTTTTGAGGTCGAAGATTACGCACTCAGCGATTACGCTTCCGGTACTACGTGGCACACTACGATCCTAGAATCGAGATCTTAACACTCTACGATTTCTGCCTTACTTGTTGTCTTCATCTGATCTTGCTTGACTACGATCTCAGCATGTAATCAATAGACTCTACGAACTCAGAGTGTGATCTATGATTCTTGACTTGGCATTGGCATCAGTAGACTCTACGACTCTGAGTGTAGTCTACGTTTCTATCTTGGCTTTGGCAGATGACCGGTCGACTCGTAGGCAGGCTGTCTCTACGATTCTGAACATGGCTTCCTCAGCACACTACGATCCTAAGGAAGCTCTACTCGATACACTACGATCCTTCTTCGTTTCCCCTGGCAGTCTACGAACTCTGAGATCTACTATCTTGCATACTCCTATTCTGCCTCGATAGCTCTCGAGTTAACCTTGACTCACCTGGTAGACTACGACTTCTGGTGCTGTGCTCGACGATCAGACTAGCTTATCTATTACATCATAAGATCAACCTAACAAGCTTGATCTTTTTATATTTATAGTCCTTGTACATCATTTCTTTTTAAGGACTTTAAAAAGCTATTTTGCTTATGTAGGATCAACCTAACATATTTGATCAATTCATTCTAAGTCCTTGTACATATATTTATATTATCTATCAAAGGACTTTATAGCTTTTCTTAATGCAAGCATACTTGCATATTCATTATATATATATATATATATATATATATATCATAATCAAATGTGAGACCCCAGATTTTATCAAGTAAAGATTTAAATATTGTTGAAATAATTTTTTAATATTATGGTGTGAATTTAAGATAATATTATAGTTGTGGGTAGTATTTATAAATTTTGCATAGTATCAAGTGGTTATATTATATTCGATTGGTCTGGGAATATTCGGTTTAGCGGGGAATATTAAATATAACAGTTCAATCATTGGTGGACCCACAACGAAATTATTATTCGGATCGAGAAACGACAAAAATATTTTATTGAAATAACTGGCGGAAGTTTTTAGTAGTTCTTGTTGAACTACTTTCGGTAGTAAAAAGTACGAATAATACGTGTGGTTGCATAGTAGCATTACCAGTATTGATTATTGATGCTTATGTGAGAAGTCACTCGGTTTGATTCCATTATTGTCGATTAATAATATGAATTATTATAGCGATAATGACGTTTTGTTTTATTCGTATTATTAACGTAATAAAAGCGAAACATCTTTTATATAAAATAGAATACTTTATTAAAGTTATTCTATAAATAGAATATATTATATTTTATTATGCATAGTGTTGCATAGTGTTTTTGCATAGTGTTTTTGCATAGTATTGCATAGTGTTTGCATAGTAAAATGTTTTATATAAATAGAATATATTATATTTTATTTAAAAGATTTTTCTTTAAATATGGATCGTCGATTAAAGTAAATCAATCGGGACCGTTTCATGGATTAGTTACTTATGCATTTCATTTTCCTATAAATAAGCTCATTCCTTCATTATTTTCTTACGAATTCATTGAAACTCTAGAGAGTGAAATTATAGAGAGAAGCTATAGAGAGAAAGTTATAGAAAGAAGAAGAGTATTCTACTACTTCACTACTTCTATATTCGATTCTTTTTAGGAAATGAGAACATAATTTGGGACAAGTCTGGGAGCGAAGTAATGGTCCAGAGGATAACATTAGTAGTCCTCACTATTCGTGAAATAGTGTGATAATAGTTGTAATGAGGACTCCTTTTGAGTTTGTATAATATCTAGTAGACAATATTTGTATTCAAACTCACGATTTATGTCGTACATAACACAGCAGTTATATTAGTAAGTTGTATTTGAATTTATGTACCATGTAAGTGGCGACCCAAGATGGGTGACGTATACCTATTTTAGGGGGCGCGGTTGGTATCGAGCTTAGGATATGATCCACGGCTAAGAGGTGAGAATAGTACTAGGAGGGAGAGGCAGAGTACCTTCGCTAGAATGACCTACCTAAGTTTATGTGCTATTTTATTGGTCTCATTCGGAATATAGGGATAATTTGTTACATGTCAATTAACCCTTGTTTTGTGACAAGTGTTTGAGAATGGCATCCGAAAATCTTTGAGATAAGCAATGAAGCACATGAGAGTGTTGATTCACTCAAACAAAAGGTAACGACCAACAACACGATAATAATCATATTTGGTGGCAAAGCAACTATCGAACAATGATAACCATCATCGGGGAAATTATCATGCTAAGAATGGTAACCACTTGGTGGTAATCATGGCAAAGATAATAGAAGTGGAAATTTCAAGAAGAGAAGGTCATTTAGCTCGATTTTGTCGTATAGTGAAGTCAAGTCAAATTTGGGATAGTGGCACCAAAGGCGGATACTGGACAAAACAAAGTCTGGTGGTTTCGGGAAGAAGCGTTTTTGCCGTGACTTCTCAAAAAGTGCGTAACCCGAACGAAGTTAGCACGGGTTAGTTAATTATAAATTCTTGCGAAGTCTATACCTTATTAGATACCGGTTCTACCCATTCTTTTATCTCTCTTGCTTGCGTTCAACATTTAAATTTGACTCCGGAGAAGTTAGACTTTGATTTATCTATTGAAACTTCGTAGGGAGAAACCTTCGTTACCTCCACTGTTTATTAATCTTGTTGTTTCAAATAAACACTTTCACGTTACCTGTCAATCTTATCTCTTTGAAAATACTTGCCTTTGAGGTAATTTTTGAAAATGATTGATTAACTACTCATTATTCTTTTTGTAAGGTTGTTAGCTTTCATATTCCTAACCAACCTGTTATACGAATTCAAAGTAACCAAACCCTAAAGTTAATCATTGTTATATCAAGCCATAATTAAAGAGCTCCGATCCTTTCGTTGTTGACTTCCTTGTGTGGAATGCACCGAAGCCGGACTTTCTGTTGGCGACATCGTGAATGAAGATGGCAAGGTTATATGTATCATTGTGAGGTACTATCTAGGTTAAGGGATAGAAGTCGCGGTTGGTATCAATGTGACGTCTTATCCAAGTCTTGGATAAGAGTCATGAGATTGAATGATATTTCTATTATTAATAAATTTCTGGCGTATTCTTGAAGATTCTTAGCCTACTTAGAGCGTGAAATCGAATTTTGTATTGAATTCTCAAAGATAAAACCCATTTCTTAAACCCTCAATTATTTCTTTAACTAAAATGAAGCAGGTTCGTGGTTTATGATGAAAGTCATAATAAAAGCATTGGAATAATGAAAATCATGGGTATTCGTGGTATTAGTAAGTTTTATGATGAGTTATGTTGGTTAGTATGTAAAAACATGAAAGTTTCTTAAAAATCACAAAGAGTTGAAAATCAGATTTTGGTGAAAAAACGTAACATGAAATTCAATTGACCATATCTCTTATTATATTTTGAATTTTTGAATGTGGTCAAGTTCTAGAGTTAGATCTACGAGTTACCTAACTAATCTAAGTGGAATTACTGGAAAAGGTGTTGTAGATTTTTGTGTGGACTGATTTTAGCAAAGGAGGCCAAAGCTGTAAGTTTCGAAAATGCTACTTGCCTGAGAAACTTTAAGGGGCTGTTTCGCCCATTAAATTATGAGAAAAGTTTTGGCCTTTTTGGACATGAATGTATATAGTATAAAGTATCTCCTGTCTAAAAATGAGCTCATTCTGACTTAAAATGAGCAAGTTATGACTATTTCAATATTTAGGTTTTAAACAAAAAACGCTATAACCGTAGTTCTATAACTTTCGATGACCATGAAATTTAAACTAGAAGCTCACGTTAACATGTGTAAGGTCCTGCCAAGATTTGGGAATTTTGGAGTTAAACTTGAGGTAGCTAATTTCTTAAGGAATTAATTAGAAATTGATTTTAAAAATAGTAAATGAATTTTATAAATTAGAGAAAATATATTTTCATTATGGGACTATATTATGCTAAATCCCAGAAAAGAAATATTTTTGGGACTGATTTGGTATTTTCATGAAAATAATTTAATTCTAACATATGAGTTAAATATGTTATGTGAAGTAACAAAGTTGAAAATAGGATTTTATGGCTAGAGAATCCTATATAGAGTATATGCATATTTTTTGATGAGGATTTGATAATTGGTGATGATATTTTATGAGTTTGGCATTTTGAATGATTAAATGCATTATATGGTAAAGCGTAAACAATTGAGAAAAATTGTTTATAAATTTAAGAAGTGATTAAAATATTGTTATAATATTAATGTTATTAGATTATGAGATTATTAAGTGATTGATAACTTAGGGATATTCTTGAATCCTGGATAAATTATATTATAAATGTTTAATATTTATCCTTTATCTCATTTGATTGATTCTTTATATCATTATCCTCATGTTTATATTATGTTGAAAGTCATCTGTGGCCTGTAGTGCATAGATGGACTTGGTATGATTATGACTGAGGATTGTTATTCGGTATAATCATAATAGTAATTGAATACACAATTATCTTTAGTAGTAGTGCATGGATAATTTGTGGTCGTGATACTAATGAATACACAATTATCTTTGGTAGTAGTGCATGGATAATTTGTGGTCGTGATCTTAATGAATACACAATTATCTTTGGTAGTAGTGCATAGATAATTTTGGTCGATGATACTAATGAATACACAATTATCTTTCGTAGTAGTGCATGGATAATTTGTGGTCGTGATCTTAATGAATACACAATTATCTTTCGTAGTAGTGCATGGATAATTAGTGGTCGTGATACTAATGAATACACAATTATCTTTGGTAGTAGTGCATGGATAATTTGTGGTCGTGATACTTAATGAATACACAATTATCTTTGGTAGTAGTGCATGGATAATTGTGGTCTTGATACTAATGAATACACGATTATCTTTGGCCGTAGTGCATGGATAATTTATGGTCGTGATACTAATGAATACACAATTATCTTTTGCCGTAGTTCATGGATAATTGTGGTCGTGATACTAATGAATACACAATTATCTTTGGCCGTAGTGCATGGATAATTGTGGTCGTGATACTAATGAATACACGATTATCTTTGGCCGTAGTGCATGGATAATTTGTGGTCGTGATACTAATGAATATCCTTGGCCTGTAGTGCAGGGATGATTCGATGATATGGATTAATTATTGAGCTGAGTCTCAGTAATGAAATATTAATTCATGGATGTGGTAAAAGTCATCTTTGGCCGTAGTGCATTGATACACTTGGTATGATTATGACCACGGATTATTCGGTATAATCACGATCAGATTGAAAACACGAATATCCTTCGCCGAAGAGTGCATGGATAATTCGTGGTCGTGATACTATTAAGCTAAGTCTCAGTATTATTGGTTTTACAGTTATATATCTTTGGCCTGTAGTGCAAAGATGAATTGTTAATAAATATCTTTGGCCTGTAGTGCAAAGATGAATTGTTAATAAATATCTTTGGCCGGATTGCAAAGATGAACTTAATATTTTCAACGATAAAGGTATTCAAGGTATCCTCACCTCTTTATCATATCAGTGCATTACCCTAATTTCGAGGGCTTAAATTCCATAAGGAGGGAGATTGTGAGACCCCAGTTTTATCGATTAAAGATTTAAATTTTGTTGAAATAATTTTTTAATATTATGGTGTGAATTTAAGATAATATTATAGTTGTGGGTAGTATTTATAAATTTTGCAAAGTATGCAAGTGGTTATATTATATTCGATTGGTCGGGGAATATTCGGTTTAGCAAGGAATATTCGTACAATGGCTCAATCATTGGTGGACCCCTACAATGTAATTATTATTCGGATTGAGAAAACGATAAAAATATTTTATTGAAATAACGGCGGAAGTTTTACCGTGGTAGTTCTTGTTGAACTACTCGGTAGTAGTAAAAACAAGAATACGTGGTGGTTGCATAGTAGACTGCGGTATTGATTATTGATGCTTATGTGAGAAGTCACTCGGTTTAATTCCATTATTTGTCGATTAATAATATGAATTATTATAGCGATAATGACGCTTTTGTTTTATTCATATTATTAACGTAATAAAAGCGAAACATCTTTATATAAAATAGAATACTTTATTAAAGTTATTCTATAAATAGAATATATTATATTTTATTATGCATAGTGTTGCATAGTGTTTTGCATAGTGTTTTTGCATAGTATTGCATAGTGTTTGCATAGTAAAATGTTTTTATATAAATAGAATATATTATATTTTATTTAAAAGATTTTTCTTTAAATATGGACCGTCGATTAAAGTAAATCAATCTAGACTCGTAGTTCATGGATTAGTTCTTATGCATTTCATTTTCCTATAAATAGAAGCTCATTCCTTCATTATTTTCTTACTTAATTCATTGAAACTCTAGAGAGAGAAATTATATAGAGAAGCTATAGAGAGAAAGTTATAGAAAGAAGAAGAGTATTCTACTACTTCACTACTTCTATATTCAGGTTCTTTTTACGGAAATGAGAACATAGCCGGGATTTAGTCGGGAACGTAAGTAATGGTCCAGAGGATAACATTAGTAGTCCTCACTATTACGTGAAATAGTGTGATAATAGTTGTAATGAGGACTCCTTTTGAGTTTGTATAATATCTAGTAGACAATATTTGTATTCAAACTCACAGTTTATGTCGTATGCATACCCACAGTTATATTAGTAAGTTGTATTTGAATTTATGTACCATGTAAGTGGCGACCCAAGATAGGTGACGTATACCTATTTTTGGGGGCGTCACACAAATCATATATTAATTAGGAATATCATTCATATGCTTATTCCTGACAATCTCCCCTTATTTGATTATGACAAAAACAATAAGTGCATATGAATGAATGAATCTTATATACAGTGAGCAGCTATATTTCTAAAATAGATAATCATGAATGTCATTTATATTGATATGGCAATTTATATAGTTAGACATTCTACATCCTGGATCCAGAACATACCTAACAAGGTTGGAGATGTACCTCCTTGGCTCATGTATGTTTCTAGGATGCTTGTTGATCAACTACTCATTTGATTGTTCTTCTTTCTCTTGCTCCCCTTGGGAAGATAACCTTTTGTCTTTGCTTGGGTCCTCTTCAACATCTTCCTGATCAGGCTCCCCCTCAGACTTTGCAATCTTGTTATCATCATCTTTTAGCTCCCCCTCAGATGATGACTCTTTATCTGCAGCTGCTTTCTTCTTCTTTGATTTCTTCTCCCTTAACCCTCTGCTCTTCCTTGAGTGCCTCTTGCTCCTTTTCTTTCTATGCCTCTTTTTCTCCCCCATTTTGTCATTAATCATTTGAGAGAGCTGCTCCATGTTGGACATAAGCTACTCCATCAGGTAGGAGGAGTTGGCAACTTTAAACTTTAGTTCTTGCTGACCTAGTTCAAGTTGCACTAAGAAGGTCTGCCTCATATCATCAATCTTGTCAAAGAGGGCTTCGATCTGCTCTGCATTGGCCTTCTGAATTTGTAGAGCTTCTGCCTTCTGATCTTGTATGGCCTTCTGATAGATGTTATCTCTCTCTTGGAGTTTGAGCGATATCTCAGCCATAGCAGTTTGAATTCTATTTTGAAGGGAGTTATTCCCTTTTGCTGTCAGCTTCTGTGATTCTGCAGTGAGTAGAGATATCTTCCTGCTTAGATCATCAGAGCTCTTTTGTAGTTCTTGCTCCAAAGTAATTTGATCCTTTTGTTGGGCAGCAGTTGGTTGAGTATCAGTTTGGACTCTACGATTTTCATCCTTAGACAGATTTTCAATGGTCTGGATAATCTGGATAATTGTTGAGTTCTAATCACTGGTTGAGGTTGATGATGAGGATGAGGGAATGTCTGATAGTAGTTCTTGAGCATGCGGAGGCTTCTTGTTTTGAGCTTGAACATCATCAGCAGTAGAGTGAAAAGACTCTACGACCAGCTCCTTGGTCATGGCTGTTTGTCCTTCAGAGTCCACTCTACGATCGTAGGGGATGTAGAGACTTCCAGCATGTCGATAGATCTTGAAGTGGGGTTGGTCTTTGATCAGTTTGGTGGTAAACTTCTTTACTCTTGGAAAGTTCTGAGCCACCAGTTCCATGCTTGGAAACTACTTGTAACACCAACTGAAGTAGCTTCCATCTTTTTCAGTAAAGGCCTTTAGCCATGGCATCCACTGGAAGAACCATCTCATCAGCTGATCATCAGGGTTATAGAGAATGGTTGAGCAATCTAGCTCCATATTGTTCCAGTTCTTGGCTAAGTCAAAAGTAGTCATTCTTACTACTCTACATTTGCTTTCATCTCCATAGTTTGCCCATCTAGCAGGTGGAGTCTCTAATGGTTCATTAGGAACTTCTACCACTATTCTCCTGGTAAATCTTGCAGGTGAGAGGACAAGGTAGAGTTCTGGTTCTTCTTGTTCCTGATCTTCAGAATTGGAGTCATTTTCTACTTCTTCTTTCTCGTAACCGTAACTGCTTTTGATCGGTTCATTGAGAGAATCCTTCTTGCTGCATTTCATGTCCAGAACCTTCTTCAGCAAGCATTTCCTCAGACTCTTCTTCTTCACTACTGGTTTCATTATTAGTACTTTCTTCCGGGGATACAGACTCATCATCACTCAATTCAATGATGGCATTTGATTGGCCGCTAATCCTTTTGGAGGCAAACTGGGCTTGCAGTCTATAGCTCTTCCTTCTTCGTAGAGGTTCAACTATTGGAGAGACAGACTCTTCTTCTTCTTCAGACTCTGACTCCTCCTGCTCAACAAATAGACTTCTTTGGGGTTCAGCACTGGCAGAGACAGATTCTTCTTTCTTGGACTCATCACTTTCTGAGCCATCATGAGGGCTTTTTGGATTGGAGGGGACATTCTCTTCTTCTTCTTGAACATCATTTTCTGACCCATTCTTTGGGCTTGTTGGGGCAGTTGCATTTTGGGATGCACTTTGGTCACCTTGGATTTCTTTTTCATCATCAGAGTGACTGCTTTGAGGATTGGCCATGGGGCTTGAGCATTCTTCTTTATCAGCAGATGCTGTAATCTCTTCCATCACATCAGCTTCATTTTCATTGATGGATGTTATTTGTGGAGACTAAGCCTTGACATCTGTTTTCTTTACTTCTGCTGACTCTACGTCCCTTTCTTCAGCAGATGTACTATTTTGGGAAGCTGAGGATGGTTTGTCTTCCACCTTAGCTTTCTTGCTAACTGGCCCTTGAAGCAACCTGTTGCTTCTTCTCTTTGTTGTTTCAGCAGTTAGGACCTTTTCTTCTTTGTCCTTGTTCAGGGAGGAGACTCTCCTTGGTGTGGCCTGGGCTTTCTTCACATCACCAGCTTTCTTCACAGCTTTTAATTTCTTCCTGACTGATGTGATTTCTGCTGCTTCAGAGTCATCAGACTCAAAGCTCTCTACCTCTACTGTCTTTCTCTTCTTTGCAAAGACTATACTGCTGCTCCCAGCTGTCAGCCTTTTGTTCTCCTTGGGGTTCTTCTTCCAGTTCTCAAATAACTTTGGAGACATTACTTTGTGCACATTCAATGTTTCTCCTTCATCATCCTTGATTTTCCCTCCTAGTTTCTTCTTCAGTATAATACTCAGCATCCTTCTATGAAATACTTTGGTCAGAGGCTTTTTAGTGGATTTCTTCTTCTCAGCCTTCTCTACCCACTTAGAGATTTTATCGAACAAGATAGCTCTAGAGTCAATTTGTTTCTTCAGAACTATAGCTGACATTATCTTCAATTGTTGGTCAATCATTTGTATCGTATGCGGTGTTTTTGCATGAGATGCACTTTCCAACAATTTGACTAGAACTTATATTCTTGAAACTCCTTCTTCTTCATGTCTTTGAAACTAGGGTTCCTTTGGTACCCCATCAACTCCTTTTGCTTGTCAAGGTGTTGACATCTTCAAGGTTCTTTATCCTTGGTTAGGAAAACCTAGGCATTGATTTAAGTCGAAGATTTCAACTTGAGTCTCGACCTTTAACCTTGGTAGAGCATGAGTTCGAGTTTATGGAGACGTTTGAGTAGAACTCTTTAACCGTGTCAATGTACACACAGTACTTGTCTCAAGACATTACGAAAACCCGACTTTCTTTACGAGTTCAAGAATGTCCCCGAACTTCTTCTCGATTTCTCAAACGATTTGGTTCCGAAATTTGGATCTGGGTGATAACTTGCCGTTCTCCATTTGAATAGTTCAAGACCGTGGGTGTTTGATTTAGAGAGATTTATGCGAGATGGTCATTCAGGATTTGGTAAGGCTCGGAGGGTAAATTGATTTCACTCTTGAAAAGCTTTTTAGGGTTTTGAAAATGGGAGGGAGAGAGGTTCGATAGTTTTTGGTAACTGTCTGCAGATTTAAAATTATCTTTAAGGCAGTTCCTTCCAACTCTTTATACTCAGTGATGTGTCAACCATCCATTGGTTGCACGATGCCCAGTAATGAGATGTGACTCCCCATAACTTTTCAGTTAGATGTTTCCTTTTAGAAGAGTAGTCGTTTAAACGACGTGGCTTTGACCATTGACCTTTTGATTCATAGAGTAGCATGATGAAGCAGCTATAGACTCTACGATTTCCTTTGTTAACTCAACGATCAACTTCTGAGAGATGCTGCAGTGGATGGCTTTGTCTTTTATCCTTACTTTGATGCAGCATAGCTCACTCACTGTAGTATTCGAACTTATCTCCTCCACTTGAATGGTTTAGCAAGTGTCTCATTTTCCAAGCTTCTTGTGAACTGGAGTACCCTTTGGTAGGACTACGATCGTTGAGTTATATTCTATGATTGATGAGGTTATGCTACGATCGTTGAGGTAGCACTACGATCGTTGAGTTTTCACTGCGATCGTTTAGTTCTTTTCAAACTCGACTCTACGATCGTTGACTGACTTGATCCTTAAGATGAACTAGATCAAACATTCCTTCTGGGTCAAGGTAGCTCAAGAAGGGCCAACCTCTTAGTGAGCTAAGGATCAGGTTTGTCCCTGAGGCACTTTCCAAATGGAATACTATAGTTGTGATTTGTAATGACATCTCATTCGACCTCTTCTGAGTGGGAGGTCTTCTACCAGTTAGACAACTGCATTGCTGAAATCATGGTGTCCTCCTGCTTCTTATACTACGATCATATGTTTGATCGTAGGCACTTCACGATTATGGGTTGGGTGGTTGAAGGGTTATCAGTAGTACGTTTTGAGACGTTCCTACTGACTATGGATCTTCATTTGGTTCATCAGCCACAAAGTTTTGGGACTCTGTAGCTGGTATAACTTTTTATAGTATGTCTCAGTGTTGTTGTTCCTTAACAAATCACTGCTCCTCCATTATTGAAGTTGTCTTTCCAGATAGATGTGATTCCCTCTTCTTCAGGTTCATTTGAAGATAGCCCTGCACATCTCCTTCTGACTAGAATCTCCATCATTGCTCGGATTTCCTTGTATCGTAGAGATGAGTATTTTAAGGACTGATCACTCTACGATTATATGATAGCACTACAAACGTAGTCTTCTTTGACAGTTGTGTTTGTGAAGTTCTACTCTCGCAATAAGTTCCTCTTGAATGATGTTCGATAATCTTCTGTTGTGAGCTTTTTTGAGGATTCTTCCCATATAGCATTCTTAACTAGCTTTTGAGCACATAAGATCTTTTCCTTCTTTGGCTGAATGGCTTGCTTCTATATACAGATTAGCAGCCATGTGAGCTCCATTTTGGTTAGCTCAGAGGGTCTTCAAGGACAGGCTTGGACAGATAGGAACTCTATCAGAATCATCTCTGAATTGTCCTTAGCCTTCTGCTGGTTGAGTCTTCTTGACTTAAGTCTTCTGCTTCATCATTCCTTAGTGTGGTCAGACTGACCAAGTACCTGTAGGTTTAAATATATTTCTATTTTTGGTACCCATAATTAAATGGATCCTGCTAGGTTAGTTTTCTAGACCCCTGTTCCTCTTATTTGGACAATCATCATATTTATCACCAACAGACATTCATGCATTCAACTATCTTAAGATAATACATTTTGAGATGCATGATGATGAGTGAGTGTAGGATATGGCATTTAATAACACACTCTTTATCTATGATGGTTTCATCATTTACTGGATTATGTTCATAGTGTTTAAGTGTTCAGAGTAAAAATTAACTCTACGATTTATGAGTATCTAGTTGATCCATGGAGGTGATCAGTTTCTACAGATCAGCCAGATCCTTTTGTAGAACTGATCATACTCTGTGAGTTGTCAAACACTTAGAACATAGGCTTGTACATACATACTAACCCACCAACAACGATTATTGCACATAAAGTTTATTAGGCCGGTGATGTTCTTATGACCTATTTCAGATTTCCTTCAAGATGTCATCTTCAACCTAAAACTTGGATGGAGAGAAAGTTTATAGTCATTTGAGTTTCCATCCTCAGGTTACTTTCTCTCTTCACCTTTTTAGGTAGATTATGACTTCTTGACAGAATCCTGTTATAGTTCATAGGGAGATGCAATTATGAAGAATGCATTTATAATAGTGAGGAACCATACCTTTTTATTGTCAGTTACTAAACAGTCATTTATCATAGATATACTGAGTTTAGGTATTGATGAGCATAGCTTTACTTTTGCTCTTGACAGCTTATTGCTCTTGCTGGACTTTAATCAATCAGTAGTGATCTTGAAGATATAGGCCAAGAGAATCTCAGCATTAAGATCTTTGACATCCTTTAGTCGATGTGAGTTTGCACCCAGCTGTTGGTTGGCCAGACATAAGTTTGAGAAGATCTTCTTTCTTCTCTTCAATAAGCATTTCTTAGCATGTATGGCTTCTTCATCTTTCAGACTAGTGGGTGCTTGACTCTTTGTCATTGACATCTCTTGAGTGATCTCGTCTAGTCTTGGGACTACAAGATTAACTACAGGCAAGGATTGATCTTGTTGATGTATCAATAGAGACCATGGACCACTCTGAGTAGCTTCGGGTGTATATACACATTTAACCTATACACAATATTTCCAACATGTGAACTCATCTGCATATAACAAGTTACTTACTACTAAACTAAGTTTAGAACAATGTTAGTGCCTTGGATCAGACTCAAAGCGATTAGCTTTTGAATATAGCATGAGAACCTGCTCTGATACCAATTGTTAGTTCCCAGAGGGCACAATAGATTTAGAAGGGGGGGGTTGAATAGATCCTTTTTATTTCAAAATACTTTTCTGGTTTATATTATATTGTTCATAATTAACATATGACAAACATAAGAATCTTTTCAAGCATAGAGGAATAAGTAAAAGATCCCCTTCATTAATATATTCATAATCATACATACATTGTTCGTAGAGTAAGTTTAGTTGTAAGCAGTTAAAACATACATTGCAGTTATAGAAGTTATAGTACATAATATAAATGACATAATGTAAAAGACATAAGGGGTTTTAAGTGGTTCAGAGACTCAAGCTCCTAATACACTCTTCTGCTTTCAACTAGCAGGATTTCCACTAAGGAAGGGCATCACCCTGAATCACTAAGATTCCTTCAAGGCCAGTAGCCTTGGAACTTGATTCACTAAGAACTCTTCAAGGCCGCTGACCTTGGGACTCCTCTAGTTCCCCTAGGAACTCTTCAAGCCCAAGCACAGGCTTGGAACTTCGTTTAGTCCCTCCAGGATAAGGACCCTTCCGGCCTCGCTTTGTTTAGTCCCTTGAGACAAGGACCCCCTGAGCCCACGGCTTTGTTGAGTTATTTATTTGTTGTTGTTGGAGTCGGTCTTTGTTTGCTAAGATGTCTTCATGCTCTGAACATCTTCTATACTTAGTAGCTTGGCTCGATCATCCTTGAAGTGCGTTGAGTGTTGCATGATGCTCACTTCTATGGTTACTCAACCACCGGATGACCCTTGTTGAATCCGCCTTGAAGATCATTCTCCTTGGTACTTGATATTTGTATGAGAGGCTTCCAAGTCGATTTGTAGGCTCTTCTATTAGGTACTTAGAAGCTTTCTCATGCTTGACACCAAGATGGCTTTTGTGATCTCCTTACGCTACTTGATGCCTTCTCATGATGGACTTGCTAAGATGATGTAGGCTCTTCTCTATTGTACTTAGAGTCTTCCCATGATGGACATCAAGATGTCATGATGCTCTTCTTTCTCTTGGCAGTTCTGAACACTCTTCATGTAGTAGAACTCTCACTTCTACCTAGTAGAACTCACACTTCTACTTCTTTCTTTATCTGACTTCTGAGTGTTCTTGGTGGATCGTAGAGTGAGCCTTCGGACTCACTATCTCACATGGTTTAGATCAGTCCACCTTCTCTCCAAACTCTAAGCAACTCCAAAGAACCTTTGATCTTTGAAGCTCTTCCTTATTTATACTCCTTCCTAATCCTTCCATTGGAAAGTAGCCGTTGAAGGCTATTCAAATATCTTCACAGATCTCAAGTTACTTGATGTAGACTTGCTTGATGGGCAGGTCGAAGACTTTATTACCTCTTTCTGATTCCTCGATTAGAGGTTGTCCTACTGCATTGATGCTCTCAATAGGCACTTGTTCGAATATTACCCTTCAGATTAAACCTTTGACAATGCTTCAGTCTTCAGTTATTCAGACTCTACTATTCTGATGCACGCGCGTCTTCAAGGACTTGATCGTAGTGTCTTGTTGAGTCTTGCTCATTGACTGGAAGGGTTAACACTACGATCTTGAAGAGTGTTGATTGGATCTTCAATGTAGAACACCTCTTCCTTGTATTATGCAGTGCTTCATTACTTCTATTTGCTTCGACTATTCTCAGAGACTGATGGCCTAATTCCATGCTCTGGTCCCCTTCTGAATATCAAAACACTTCAGATTTGTGGCGCGTCCAGCTTACTTTCTCCTTGTGATCTCCCGTTCACTTATCATCAATGAACTGACCCTGCACTTAATCACTTTAACCCTGCTAATCAGAGGCTGACTAGTATCTCGGTTCACCTTCCATCAGTTCCTTCTTTGTTTTGCAAATACTACGATTTTGGTTGATGTAACGCCCAAGAATTTTGAATTTTCAATGAATTAAATTTTTTATTTGATTATGTGGATTAAATAAATTTAATTGAGTTATTATGTGAGTAAATGTTCGAAGGTCGTTCTAAGACCTAGAATGTGTAGATGTGGTTAGTATTCTGGCTTTGTGCTAGAATTAATTGTTGTGAATTATCATGACGAGAACGAAGGTTTTTTCGAGATTGTTTCACGTAAAACACTATTCATCCGGAGGTGACGTTTGAGTTAGGGTTTGAAATTCGAGAAACGCATAATGTTAGAATATGGCGATATTATGGAAAATCCAATAAATTACCGTTATGGCAAACGAAGTTTTTCGCTCATGGACATAAAACCTAAGGGTTTGTGGAAGAGGTTTCAAAAGAAATGTAATGCGTATAGTCGTTTCGATTATTATCGTGAAGGAATATGAGTATTATACTAGTATGTATCTGAGTAAAATATGAAGAATAGTATGACGTATAATACTGAGTATTATATGAATATTATACGAAGAGAATACGTGAATAATCTGGCGTAGAATACTAATTGTATTATTAGAGTATGAGCTAAGGATTTTATCAATCCAATTGGACTTGGATTAATAAACAAGCCCAATGAATTAATTATACAAGCCCAAGTCAAGGCCCAATATTAGATTGGTTAAAGCCCAATGTTTTTATGTCAAGCCCAATCCAAAAAGTAAACCGCTGGTCGAACCGGTGGGTCAAGGGATGGGTAAAACCCATGGGGCAACCCATGGGGATGACCCATGTGCAAGGTGGGCCGGCCACTTGGTGTGCAAGGCAAGTGTCACTTGGTCACCAAGTATTTTGCTTGGTGACAAAGTTGTAAATAAGTGAGGAGGTGGGGAATTGGACCATTTTGCCCCTCATTATATTTTCTATAAATACAAGGCTTAGGTTGAGCTTTTGTGGTTTTACAAAGATTGACCAACATATATTGAGAGAGAGAAAGAGCTAGAAACATTATATTCTTCTACTTCCAAGAAAACCAATAGACGTTTATCAAGAACGTTAACAACTTCAAAGGTAAATTCTTATAAACCGTAATCTTCAACCTTTTCGATTTCTTTCTCAAAGAAGAATCGTAGATGAGTGGAGAGCGTTTATTGAGAAGGTATAAGAATGTCTATCAATGACCAAATCATTGATAGGGCATGACCAAATAGAAATCGTAAGTGTTTACGGAAGTAAAAAATGTAGAAAGTCTTGAACGTGAACTTAGTTATAATTGAACGTTTTGGAAATCGTTGTAGCTAAGGTATATGCATCTTGATTTGGTTAGGATGTAGATATGAAGTCCATGGAGTATTCCATGTGATTTGGCTTAGAAAACATTAGTAACGAAGTTATGACGGATTTTGCAGAAATAGACGTTAAACGTCGAAAACGTATAAAGTCCGGATTAAGAGTCAAAAGTCATCGTGTGACTTGAAAACATTGGTTTCCAATGTCAACACGTGAGATAAAGTAATTAAGAGTCGTTGGCGAAAGAATCGTCGCATTCCGACTTATAACGAAGAAAACGAGTATTGAACGGGCGAAAACGTTAAACGAACGCTTAAAAATGAACTTAAAGGTGAATTAAAGTTAACGAATTCGTAAATATGAAATTCTTATATGAACACGTAAGGATGTAATTTCGACTTGTAGGAATTGAATGGGTCAATTCGGATGTAAAACGAACAAATTAGGAAGTTGGGAGTTTCGTTAAGAAACCAAACTGCTTTGTGTCAATGGTGCACAGTTCAGGTTGTAGTAGCACCAAACCATGTGTTATCATCGTCTTAAGTAAGCGCCGATTATATTTGGGGAGAAAATAAAAAGGAATGGAGACTCGTGGCCAGAAGCGCGAAAGTTTTATACATGGACTCATGGCAGGCAGCCAAGTCCGCAAACCTCTCTGGAGAGGGCGTCAAGCGCCACTAGAATGCATAGGATGCCACACCGCAGCATCGGCAGTAGAAAAAGGTTGACCAAGTTAGTTTTTGTTCTATTTTGAATTAAGACTTAATGTAAGATATTGAAGGTACTTAATGAACATTATAAGACTTACTTTAAAACACTTAAAAGATGTTAATGTAAGAAGAATGGGTAAGGTTTAATGGAAATTAAACGAAGAACACAAATACGTAAAGAGTGAACCATGAACGACGTTCAACGTTGGTAATTAACCATTAATGATCGAATGTCGGTTAAGGACGTAAGAACATTAATGCAACATAACGAGGTATAGAAAGTCAAATCGACTTTAATAACGAAGTTAAACCAAGTAAGACATAGAAGAGAAAGAAGTTGGTTAGAACCGTAAAGATAGTGTATGTGATAACTAATTACAGTGTGCTATGTGAATATCTCATGTAGATCTTGTAAAGACTGAGAATAGTTGGAATATATATTCAAAGACACTTGAAGGAAAGTCTTTCTTAACGCTTGTCTAACCTTCGTGTTAGCCAAGTTTTTACGTGATGCGTGATATACAATGCATGAATGGTAAATATAAAAAGAGTCGATGCCTGTTTTATCCGAGCTAGACAAGTATTGAAGGATAGATTGAATTGTTTACAAGTTTGTTAATATAGAACTATTAACGCTATCATATGCCAAGTATTTGGTACGGATGAGAAGGTAAGTTTGTCTATGTACAAACAAAAGTATTTTTCATCGATTATTCGATGGGCACGCAAGGTTGCCAAATGTTGAACGTAAATACGTTTAACGTAAGAGTGTTGATCAACATATAGTACAATAGGCTGATCACTTAGAAGTGCTCGTAAGTAAAGACAGGTGGATGGCCTTAGTGCCGGATATCCTTTTCAAGTATGAAAACGAAAAGAGTATGTTCATGGTCTATTGACCGGTTCATCATTCCTAAGCTATTATTTATGTTATGGAATTTCTGTATGAGAAGTATTAGTAAAATGTTAATAATGCTTTATAGATAATTGTTCAGATATAGAATTAAAGCATGTGTTTGTTGAGGTGGTATTCATATGATTCGTTGTTAAGACTTGTTGAGCTAGTTATGCTCATTCTTGCTTGAACCATATGTTAGCAGCTAAAGCCGAACGAACGGAGAGTTCTAAGAGAGATAAAGGCAAGGCTAAGATGGAAAATTAATCGTCCTATAATAGACTAGTATATTTGTATGTAATATACTTATGAAGAACAATGAATGTATTCGGTTATGAACCTGGCAAAGGATTTATTACAAATGTAATACAAAGATAGTAATTACATTCATTTTGTTGTTATCTCAATGGAATGATTGTATGGATTGTAGTATCGTGGAGCACCATCTGTCGGGTTGGAAGATACCCGGATTTGGGGGCGTCACAGTTGCTTCCAAGATCGTTGTCTTCTATGCACTTGATAGCTACTGCATAAACTGACTTTCCTTAGTCAGCTTCTGAAGTCTTCTTTGGATCTCCTTGTGGAAGACTTCATCACGAATGGCCTTACACCTCAATCTAAATGATGATTGGGTTGGTGCTGAGATCTTCTGTTAGCATGCATGTCATTCATTGAATGCACTCTGGTTTCCTTGGATGTAGCTTGCAGCTTGAACCAGAGGCTTTGTTCCTTTGGATATTCTGGGAGTGCACATTTGTTGAGAACCGTATATGCTCTAGGATTCTATCTTAGCACTGTGAGCACTTCTTTTGAGGTTGTAGTTATGCACTCTACGATTCAGCTTCAGCTGGTGCAGACACTACGATACCGAGATCAGATCTTGACACTCTACGAGTTCTGCCTTGCTTGTTGTCTTCATCTGATCTTTCTTGACTAAAATCTCTGCATGTAATCAATAGACTCTACGAACTCAGAGTGTGATCTACGATCCTTGACTTGTCTTTGGCATCAGTAGACTCTACGACTCTAAGTGTAGTCTACGTTTCTATCTTGGCCCGGCGGATGACCCATTCGGCTCGTAGGTAGGTCGTCTCTCGATTACGAATATGACTTCATCAGCACACTACGATCCCGAGGAAGCTCTACTCGATACATTACGATCCTTCTTTGTTTCCCCTGGCAGTCTACGAACTCTGAGATCTACTATCTTGTATACTTGTATTCTACCTCGATAGCTCTCGAGTTAACCTTGACTCACTTGGCAGACTACGACTTCTGGTGCAGTGCTCGACGATCAGACTAGCCTATCTATTACATCATAAGATCAACCTAACAAGCTTGATCTTTCTATATTTATAGTCCTTGTACATCATTTCTTTTTAAGGACTTTACAAAGCTGTTTTGCTTATGTAGGATCAACCTAACATATTTGATTAATTCATTCTAAGTCCTTGTACATATATTTCTATTATCTATTAAAGGACTTTCTGGTATAAGCATACTTTATTCATATTCATTCATATATATATATATATATATATATATATATATATATATATATATATATATCATAATCAAATCATATATTAATTAGGAATATCATTCATATGCTTATTCCTGACAATATCTCATACCTTAAAAGGAGAGTATTTCTGACTGATATGGCGAGGATATTGTTGAAGAAAAATTATATTGTTTTCTACACTCAAAGCTTCCTTAAACTCTAAAGAAATACGCTCAATATTATAGAAAAAGATTTCTCTCATTCAGGTGTGCTTTTTATTTCTAAACTAAGCATCATATTTATAGGAGAATGGCAGGGTACTATTTAAAAAGAAAATCACGGACTGCACAGGAGAAAAGTTTCACGGGCGCAATTCTGCAGAATTAAAATTCACATGATTTTTACTATGATGAACTATGCAGCACTATCCAAATACTATGTAGTACTATGCAACATAATAAAATATAACATATTCTATTATATATATATATATATATATATATATATATATATATTCACACACACCCACACACACACACATATATATATATATATATATATAAAACTTATATATATATATAAGTAATAAAACAAAACTGAGATAACTTTCTATCGACGATTTTAAAAAATGGGTAAGTTAGGGTCCATATAATAAGCCAAAGTTACAATAAATACTTCAAAAAACCCTCTATTTATCTCAATTTACTTGGCTTCACTAAACACATTTTTAATAACATTTAATCATCATTAATATTATAACTCACAATATTAACAACAAGATCATTCCCAAGAAAGAGGAGGCTTTCCAATAAGAATTTCTCCTTATTGGCGTGCAATTAGGTGACCAAACCCCTTTCCTAGACAGAACTTTCTAGACATTGTCAATAATACAAATAATAATATGAATAACTTTGTCATCTCAATTATTGATTTAATAATATAAAATATTGTGACAATAATTGAATCAATAATATGAGATACTATGCAGCAATTACTATAGAAATAATTGAATAAAACTGAGTGAGTTCTCACGTAATCATCAATAATCAAAGATACTATACAATATCGTGTGCTACTATGCAACCACGCGTATTAATGTACTTTTACCACTGGGTATTTCAACAGTTAACGGTAAAAACTTTTGCCGTTATTTTATAAAAAATCATTTATGTCGTTTTCTAACTCCGACAGTAATTCTGTTGTGGGGGGGTCACTAATGATTGTGTCGTCGTACGAATATTCCCTGATAAAACGAATATTCCCCGACCAAACGAATATTTTTTGACAACTTGCATAGTTTGTAAATTTTGTAAATATTACCCACAACTATAACATTATATCAAATCCACACCTTATTATTCAAAAATAATTTTTAGAGAAAATTAATCTTTATTCGTAAAAGTTGGGGTCTTACATCGTTTTCTTTTGTATTCTCCATTTATAAGTACTATTCATACCGGAGTACTATTCATTCGGGTACTTTGCATGATGGGGAACTATTCATTCGGAGTACTTTGCATAACAGGTACTATTCATTCATGGTACTTTGCATGACGAGATACTATCAGCGACCAATTATATCAGCGACCGCATATTCGGTCGCTGATATTCCTACTAGCGACCGACATCAGCGACAAATATATAATCCAGACGCTAAGTTATATCAGCGACCGCTTGCGGTCGCTAATCGGTCGCTAGAACAAATTTCCCACCCAAAATTTGGCAGAAAATATTGGCGCATAGGTTTTTTGCGACCACTTAAAATCGACGACCGTATGTGGTCGCTGATAAGTCCATGTCATTAAATGTCAGCGATCGCATGCAGTCGCGGATAGCGGTCGCTGATCAAACTAAATGAAATCAGTATCAGTTATTCGCTCGACACAGAACAGAGAAGGAAAAAGAAAAGAGGGAGGTCCAAAATAGAAAGAAGAGGGAGAAAGGGGGAGAGGAGAAGGAGAAGAGGGAGGCTAATGCCACCGGTCACCACTAGCTGCCTCCAGCCGCCACTAGCTGCCACCAGCCGCCAACGCCTTGCCCACTCCACGACCGCCTCACCCACCACCTGCCCACTCCACCACCTGCCTCGCTATCGGAGGTACTCCTCTCCCTTTTTTATTAGGTTAATTGCAGTAGTAGTTTTATCTTTAAGGGTATTGGGTGATGTGAATTATTTGACACTGAATTTCTGTACAAGGGTTTTTGAGTTGTGTTCAGATAGGAAATGTCGTCACAGAGAAACAACAGTTGAGTTGTAGTTCAGGAAAAATGTAGTTCACCTTGTTATATGATATATGCCTCCAAAGCTAGAGTTAGATGATTACACAACTCAAAATCATTGAGATATCTCAGCTTAAATTTTCAATTTGTACATTCCCCAACACAACCAACCAAAAAATTAGAGAAATCGACTACCTTGAAACTGAATATAGGGAATGCAAGTCCACAGATTTTATTCAAACTCAAGCACATATAGGGAATTCATCTATATATGTTTAGATAGTAGAAAATGGAAAGTGCTAAAATCATAATTTTAAGCTGGTTTAGAAATTGAATATTTCAATTATTCATCTTGATTGGAATTGAAGAAGTATCAATTTAAATACTTCAAAAAGTCTACCTCAAATTATGCACTCTGTGCAAGCAAAAGACAATATTAGAGAAATTTGGGTACCTTGAAACTAAATCAGGGGAAGCCAAATCTAGACCCCCACCGATTGTTTCTGATGCGGTCAAAAGCAAAAGGGTGGAGGCGAAGACAAAACCACAAAACCCCCATACGTCCCAATAATAATTTGGCTAAAAACTTTTTAGCTGACATATTTTGCTAAAAACGTTTTAGTTGCATGACATATACACATACGTCTTTAATTATTATATGTAGTCTATATTCTTACTCAATGGAAAAGGACCACCTCCTTTATAATATGGAGACTATAATAATTTTCTAATTTTCACTAAGCAATGCAATGAAAGGCTATCTCTATATTTCAAGTAGTTGTTTCCCTATGTTTTACATACTATTTGAAATAACAAATCATGTAAAATATTGATCAAATTGATGGGGGTATATATTTGTAGGCTCGTAATGTGTTATATAGGGGATTTGTATATTTGTAGTCTCTTCCATATTTGTATATAGGGAATTTGTATATTTCTCTTTGTTTGTGTCTTGGGTGCCTAGAAATGACCATATATACATGTCGTCGTGCATGTGGCTAGTCCATATTATAGGGGAGACTCTGGCGAAATTTTTTTGTTGGTCGGGTAGTTGCGAATATTTATAATATTAACAAGCTAATCATATATGCTTACAAGTCATATGCTTACAAGTATGCTCAAGGAGTATTCTTACAAGTATGCTTAAATGTTAATCATATACATGCTTACAAGTATGCTCAAGTCATATGTTAACATTTATAATCATGTCTGTAGTAGGTACCGTGGAATCATGGACCTCTATTCATACCGTAGTTGGATGGCACGATGAAAGTCAAGTGCCCAGATAGTCTTCTACACATTTGAATTTAGAATTTGGTTGCCAAGTGTTTTTGGAGTATGCGTATAGTCACCCAGAATGTATGAATGGTAAGTCGCAGATACGATGTCCATGTTTAAAGTGTAAGAATGTAAATTGTATGGATAGAGACGTGGTAAACTATCATTTACTTGTTTCTAGGTTCATGAAAAATTACGAAGAATGCTGGTGGGCACATGGGCAGAGAAGAGATGGTGGCATCACAGAAGTACACAATTCGGGCAGTAGTACTCATCGAATGAATGAAATGGTTCATGATATTGCAGGGCCAGATTTTGATTGGGAACAAGGCAGAGAGCAACCTATGAATTATGATGCCAAAGACTTCTTTAAGTTGTTAGACGAGGGTAGGGTAGCGAGCCATTGTGGCATAGTTGCACCAAACACAGTACATTGTCTGCAGTGGCGACATTACTTAACATCAAGGCTGATCACAATATGAGCCATGAGTGTTTTGAGTCGCTCTTGAAGGCCATTAAGAGTATGTTGCCTGACGGTGAGAAATTACCTGGTAACTATTACTTTTGTAAGAAAATGGTGAAGAAGTTGGGTCCTGGATACCAAAAGATCGATGCATGTCCCAACGATTGCATGTTAATTTATAAGGAAAATGAACAGATGACAAGGTGCACGTTTTGCAGTCATGATTGGTTTAGGCCTAATAAAAAGGGTGTGACTACAAAAAAAATCAAGTATACCGTTTAAGATTCTAAGGTATTTTCCAATAACACATCGGCTAAAAAGATTGTACATGTCTTCAAGAACAGCTGAACATATGAGTTGGCATGCGAAATCTCCAGCTAAAGATGGAGAACTAAATCATTCCGCAGATGAGCAGGCTTGGAAAGATTTCAACTTAGCACATCCTGGTGTTGATAGATTTTGCAATCAATGAATATGTGCAAGTATACACGGTCAACATGTAATAAAGTGATAAGAAAAGTATCGTTCCCACGAGGAATTATTAAATAAAAATTACCAAATACTAACTCTTAACCAAATTAATTTTATTTAAACATTTACAAATTGTGATTTTTCTAATTAAGAAAACTAAATTAAGCAATTAAAATAAATTATTCTAAAATTAAATCAAATAAATAATTACTAAGATTTTAACGAATGAATTCAGATGAATAAAGATTAAGACTTCGATATCCCCAATTATGAACTATAAATCAATTATCCAATTATCCCAATTATTATGCCTACTGAATTGTTAACAGGAATTCTCAAATGCTAAAAGCCCTTTTTCATGTGATCAATTGACTTCTATTTAATCCAGATTAATCTTACTATATTCCTATGCAAAACAATTGAATTAAACTCCTTCAATTCCAATTCCTTATGTGTTACATGCGGTGAATAGATATTTTCATTCAATTCACAAACCTAATTATCCACCATGCAAATAACTAAGTCACATGTTATCATGCCCATTTCTAACCCTAGAATTCCTCTTTCAATTCCTTCTAGAGTAACAAGGTAATTACTGATCAGATAATTAATCAATAAGCTCAAGACAAGATAAACAATTCACTTTGACACAAATAATTGGAATAAATCGAATAACTAATTAATAGACATAAAAGGTTCAATTGAAATATTAATAAAAGAGTTGGTTCATAATTAATGAATGGAAACCAAGAATCCACAACTGAATAGACATTAAAAGATAAAAGTATAATAAGTGAAGAGAATAGAATCTATTGTCAGCAAATCTGATGCTCCCCTCTTGCTCCTGCTCTTGATCTTCAATGATCTCCAAGTTGCTTCAATCTCCAATGGCTAAAAAGAACTAGGGTTTATGTTCTAATCTAATGGACTGTTTTATCTAAGCTAATCTATGTAATCCCCCCTTTATTTTATGCCTCACATCATGTATCTATAGGTTACAAGTCCAATTTTTAGCTTAGAAACAAACCCAATCCAATTTGGAGTCAAAAAGGTGTCAAAATTCGCCCCAAAACGCGTCCAAGCCTTCCCAAACTCTTCTCAGCGCCCCAGCGCTGGGCACGGCGCTGGGATTCTGCCCCCTTAGAGCCCCGGCGCTGGAAATGAACTACAAATGGGCGCCCCGGCGCTGGCACATTTTCTGGAAATTTTTTGCTCTGACGTCCTTTGGGAAAATGGTCATAACGTCTTCGTCCGAACTCCGATTTTGATGATTCAAGATGTTCCGGAAAGAGGAGACATAGATCTAAAACTTTCATTCTTTGAGATTTCCGAAATAATATTCGGAGCAATACTCAAATTGGCTCTGAAGTGACTGTTGTGTAAATGGCAAGCCGAAAACGCTCATCTAGCCACCCCAAACGTCGATCCAAGTAACTTTTGTCCCAATTCCTACAAAACAACATAAAACATGAATGAATAGACATAAACACTTAAAAACATCCAAAAGATTAAGTTCAAACGCACTCAATTATGAGTATAAAACTCACTCATCAAATACCCCCAAACTTAAACCTTTGCTTGTCCTCAAGCAAAAACATAATTTAGAAAAATTCATCCTCTAGCAATGATCCACCCAAACAATGAATCAATATGAATTTGCACAATGGCCTCAAAGGTTACAACAAATGTTAACCCGCAGAAAATTTCAAAACAATGTCATGTCTAAAATTTCAACAACTTTCATTAGCTTCACATCTACTCATGATCCTTTAAGTGCGTGTGTGCATCCAGATGTTCAAACTAGTCATGATTTAGCTAAGATCAACCAACACTCATAAAAGATTTTCAAAATAACTCTCAAAACTTCTTATCACATCAATCACCGCTAAAATAGACAAAACATAATTTTTTTTCTTCTTGAGGATCAACCGGATATTCAAACTTTTAAGCACATATGAACCCTTCCCAAGTATTTCAAACATATTTTCTTTTCTCTATTTAGTGAGTGCGTTTTATGCTCCATCTCACTTTCCATTTTTCATTGAACAAGTGCGTTTTACGCTACATCTCGTTTTCCACTTTTCATTGAACGAGTGCGTTTTACGCTCCATCTCGACCCACCACATGCTTCAATTATTCAACTCGGGAAGGTTCCAATAATTTATTTTAAAAAAAGAAATACCCCAAGATTTCCCCCAAACTTATGTGAGTGCCTAATTTTCACTTCGAATGATGCTCAAATAAGATTTCTCAAGTTGCAATGGTATCTTTCATAAGCATTTAGCCAAAAATGTCAATCCTAACTGTCTAAACAAATGGATGTGTAAAAATTTTAAAAAAATTTGCACGTAATGTGAAAACCAACTAATGAGTTAAAATATAGACTAAGCATGCTCATCAATTCTCCAAGAGTTAACAATATTAACCACCCGCTTATCATTGGCCAAAATCAAATTCCCTCAAAACATTGCCCAAGTAAATACTAAACATGATAAATACCCCCAAACTTAAAACAGACATTGTCCTCAATGGGTAAGATAGGAAAAATTAGAAGAGAGGACTTCCCTGACATATAGCAATTTATCTCCTTATCTGCGAAGTCTGAAGAATAGGTTAGGCACATTGAAATGAATCGGGCACCA
Organism: Panax quinquefolius; assembly: GCA_020205615.1. Classification (NCBI taxonomy): domain Eukaryota; kingdom Viridiplantae; phylum Streptophyta; class Magnoliopsida; order Apiales; family Araliaceae; genus Panax; species Panax quinquefolius. The sequence goes on from CM035172.1 coordinate 67,319,464, forward strand.
CATTTGAGTTGGACTTAACTAACCTGTGAACACAAAAGAAGCAAGCTTATTAAATCCTAAAAAAATGAAAAAAAAAATCTATCAACTAATATGAAACCTAATAAAAATTAAAAATTAAAATTAAACTTGGGTTGCCTCCCAATAAGCGCTTGTTTTATAGTCTCAGCCTGACTTCTTCAATTCTCTATCCAATTCCCCTACGAAAATTGAGGAACCCTCCATCCATCAGAAGCAATGTCTCTTTTGGGAGGTTCCCAATTGTAATGGCCATTGAGTTTAAGTCACCTAGCATGATCTTTTTAGATAGGATCCCCATTAAGTACGGCAAACCACTAGGTGTTTTCCCCATTATGTTTGTGATCAAATTATGGCATGGAAGCTTGTCAAACACAATGGGCTCTTCCTCTATCTTCTCCTTTTCAACCCACCATAACTCCATAGTTGTACTAGCTCTTATGTCACAAAGAGCTTTGACTACAACATGACTGCCAATTGGGCATGGTTTTGCAAAACTGCCCGGATTCTTGAACTTTGGTGGAGGAGGCACATGGGATACTAATGAAATCAGCTCATCTTCGTTGAATCTTACAGTTAATTCTTTGTCGATCTCCTTTTCTTAGTTCCCAATTATTTCCTCTCTTTCAACATCTTGTGGCTTATCTAGTTGCAGATTTTGTTCGGGCTCTCCATCGGTCTCGGAATTCATGTCATAGAGCCAAGTGTATTGAGGACAAATGTTCGAGGCATTGGTTAGTTGTTCTGTTTGGTTCATAAAATTTTGACTCAATATCTCTTGATTAATCCTCCTCTCCTCACATGAAGCTATGTACTTGGACAAAACTTCCTCCTAATTTGAATGTTCTTCCTGTTGTAGTGGAGGTTGACACGAGAAATCCGGTGGGTATATTAGACTTGGAGTATAAAATTGATCTTGATGAGTATGGCTCCATGAAAAATTTGGGTGATATCCCCAATCCTGATAGTAGTTATTGGGATAGACATAATTGTTGGGATAATCACCACCATACGGTACCGGCTCGAAACTGGTGGTGCATTGATGATTCATATGATTTCCAGCACAATAATCACAAGTAACCGCCACACTTTGATGACGTTGAGCTACGAAAGCGTTGACCATCTTCGAAAGTGTCTCAATTTGTGCTGATAATGCAGAAAGTGTTGTCGCTAGTCCATCATTCTCCGCTCCCCTTGGCTGAGTCATTTTTGCCATCCTTCGCCTCTGTTAGGCTGCGATAACCTCCAACATCTTTGAATTTGCCTCAATTTGTATTGGCTCTAGATTATATGCATTTTGATTCGAATACGATTGCGTAGATTGATTATAGCTCCCTATGAACTGAGCTGATTCCCAATTTATGGCACATTGATCTGTAGTATGACTCCCAACACATAACTCACAAACCATTGCTACTTGTTGTATGGATGGTGGACTCCATGTTTCCATTGGTCGAGTCATGTTCGTGTATGGCCATTGATACGCAAAGTCATCCATGGTACCTGAAAAAGAGAGAAATATAGGAAGAGAATTAAAAATAAAAATAAAAATATTTAAATTAAGACTAATTTGATTGAAATTAATATTGGTAAAAAAAATTATCAAATTAATTCCCTAAGAATTGGCGCCTAAAAACTTGTTGATCGATTTCATGATCAATGAATACGATGCAAGTATATACGGTCAACAAGTAATAAAGTGATAAGAAAAGTATCGTTTCCACGATGAATTATTTAATATAAATTACCAAATACTAACTCTTAACCAAATCAATTTTATTTAAACAACTGCAAATTGTGATTTTTCTAATTAAGAAAACTAAATTAAGCAATTAAAATAAATTATTCTAAAATTAAATCAAATAAATAATAACTAAGATTTTAACGAATGAATTCAGATGAATAAAGATTAAGACTTCGATATCCCCAATTATGAACTATAAATCAATTATTCAATTATCACAATTATTATGCATACTGAATTGTTAACAGGAATTCTCAAATGCCAAAAGCCCTTTTTCAAGTGATCAATTGACTTCTATTTAATCCAAATTAATCTTGCTATATTCATATGCATAACAATTGAATTAAACTCCTTCAATTCCAATTCCTTATGTGTTACATGCGGTGAACATATATTTCCATTCAATTCACAAACCTAATTATCCACCACACAAATAACTAAGTCACGTGTTATCATGCCCAGTTCTAACCCTAGAATTCCTCTTTCAATTCCTTCTAGAGTAACAAGGTAATTACTGATCAGATAATTAATCAATAAGCTCAAGACAAGATAAACAATTCACTTTGACACAAATAATTGGAATAAATCGAATAATTAATTTATAGACATAAAAGGTTCAATTGAAATCTTAATAAAAGAGTTAGTTCATAATTAATGAATGGAAACCAAGAATCCACAACTGAATAGACATTAAAAGATAAAAGTATGATAAGAAAAGATAATAGAATGCTGTGTCAAGAAATCGATGCTCCCTCTCGCTGCTTCGCTCTTGATCTTCAATGATCTCCAAGTTGCTTCAATCTCCAATGGCTAATAAGAACTAGGGTTTATGTTCTAATCTAATGGAGTGTTTTATCTAAGCTAATCTATGTAATCCCCCCTTTATTTTATGTCTCACATCATGTATTTATAGGTTACAAGTCCAATTTTTAGCTTAGGAACAAACTCAATCCAATTTGGAGTCAAAAAGGTGTCAAAATTAGCCCCAAAAAGCATCCAAGCCTTCCCAAACTCTTCCCCAAATACCAAGCACTGTCTTTGGGATTTCATCCCCTAGTGCCCCCGCTACCGAAATGAACTACAAATGGGTGCCCCAGTGCTGGCACATTTTTTGGAAATTTTTTGCTCCGACATCCTTTAGGAAAATGGCCATAACGTCTTCGTCCAAACTCCAATTTTGATGATTCAAGATGTTTCGGAAAGAGAAGACGTAGATCTACAACTTTCATTCTTTGAGATTTCCGAAATATGGTCCGGAGAAATACTCAAATTGGCTCTGAAGTGACTATTGTGTAAATGGCATGCCGATAAAAACGCGCATCTAGCCACCCCAAATGTCGATCCAAGTAACTTTTGTCCCAATTCCTACAAAACAACATAAAACATGCATGAATAGACATAAACACTTAAAAACATCCAAAAGATTAAGTTCAAACACACTCAATTATGAGTATAAAACTCACTCATCACCTGGGTTTGCATTGGAACCTAGAAATGTGAGGCTTGGATTGTCCACCGATGGTTTCAATCCGTTAATTGGGCCATTCGCGAGTTGTTCAGTATGATCGATGAATATGTGTTATTTGTTGCATAACATTCTTTTTGGGGCTAGTTGAGCTCACCCTTTTCCTTGTTGTTCCATTTTTCTTCCTCGAGGCGAATGAGAATGTAGCTAGGTCTTAGTCGGGGTATGGAATGAAGGTTCTAGAGAGAGTTTGTTTAGTAGTCCTCACCATTATTGTAAAATAATGTATCAATAAATTTGATGAGGATTTATTTAAGTATAAATATTGCCTAGAAGCATGTGATTGTTACTTACTTCTACAACTTGCCTCCTTGAAACGCAACCGGGTTTAAGAGTCCCATACTTGATTTTTCACTGTGGTTCCCGGGTCCCAAGAGTCCCGGAAAGAACTTGATGTTTACTTGAGACCTCTTATAGAGCGAAGTTGAAGGTGAGGGAGGATGGAGTACGATTTGGGATGTTGCAACAAAAAAACAAATTTCAACCTTTTAGGCAAGTAATTATGTGGACTATATGACTTCGACTTATATGGTATGTTAATTTGGATGGAGTACTGAATGAAGCAAGGAGGAAGAGCTTCAAGAACTCAAGAGGAGGGAAGTTGTCGTATATTTTATGGAGCATACAAAGAGATATATTATGGGGTTATAATTTTAATCCAATCCTAATTTGGATTGTGGTAATTTTGGGTATGTTATACATACATAAGTTGAGTATATGTCCACAAATTTTGAACGAATTTAAAAATTCACGAATGATTTGTTATGAATTTTAAGAGGTGTCGATTCGAAATTAGGGGTTATAATTGATTTTGGTGGAAAATTCTAGAATTGAGTGGGCCCCACTTGTGGTTGGTGAAGAAATGTGCTGAATTTTATTTCAAATGTGGTGGGTGTAATAGTAGCGGTAAAGCCATCAGTGCTTGGTCGATAGTCTGTTGGTAACTAACATTTCACTATAAATGAAATTTAAGTTAGAATTGAAAATCACACACGAAACAAAGTTTTTCTCTTTCTCTCTCTATATTATTGAGCGTATTTTGTGAGTATTTAGATACTTTGAGAGTTCTTTGTTGAAGATAAGTTTCATTCAAGATCACTTCACACCTTTCCTTTCGCCAAATCTTGATTCTTTGAGGTAAGGAATGTTATTTTCTCTCAAAATGATATTAATTCTTGATATATTATATTGAAATATTCATTGATTACTTTTTTATCAAATTTGGAACTTTTTCACGTATGAGGTTATTTATTCATGAAAGTTACTATTCACGAAGTTACTATTCATGAGTTACTATTCACGTAGTTACTATTCATGAGTTACTATTCACGAGTTACTATTCACGAAAGTCTATTCATGAAGGCGTGAAGATGTTTTTAAGTGATTTCTATCTTTAGGTGTGAGGTTACTATTCACGATATACTAAGATTATTCACGATACGGCACTATTCACGAATCGGCATTTATTCATAGAAAAATGAAAAATTTTTCTTTCGCATCTAAAATATTCTTGATACGGATCTTGCTATTGATTGTATCCATGTTTTGATCATTCTTGAATTTTACTTCACTATGATTATTTTTGAGGTATTGTTGGACATGGATAAAACAAAGTACTAATCCTTAATCCTTAATCCTTGTCATTTTTGTTTATTTGGATTCGCTTCTTTAAAAATATTTTTCATCATCCTCGATCTTAAATGATGATATTATTGAATATCTTTGGCCCGTAAGGCAAAGATGAATGATTTCGAAGAATATCTTTGGCTTCAGAGTAAAAGATGAGCAATGGTGTTTAAATGAATACAATAATCGATGATGAATATCTTTGGCCTTTAGTGCAAAGATGAACAGTGTTAGAGATGAGCATACGACTGATATGAATATCTTTGGCCTTTAGTGCAAAGATGAGCAGTGTTGAGATGAATACGATCGATTGATGAATATCTTCGGCTTTGTAGGCAAAGATGAATATTTGATTTCGAGATGAATATTGATTGATGTTACTGGTGGATAAAATATTGATGATGGTACATTAAATTCATAGATTATAGTAGATTTCATTCTCTACGTAGCTCTTCTAGTATAATTATTATTTCATTCTTGAATATTGATCCAGAAACTTGTTGTCTATTGTCATTATCTCATCATTTTTCCTCGTTGGAGACTAACGATAATTTGTTGTATATTATCTTAGTCATAACATTCTTTCTTGGGCTAGTTGAGCTCACCCTTTTCCTTGTTGTTCCATTTTCTTCTCCAGAGGCGAGAATGTGGCGAGTACTAGTCGAGGTATGGAATGAAGGTTCTAGAGAGAGTTGTTTAGTAGTCCTCACCATTATTGTAAAATATGTATCAATAAATGTGATGAGGATTTATTTAAGTATAAATATTGTCTAGAAGATAATATTTGTATTTAAACTCACATTTTATTATTGTGATAATAAAGTTGTAGTTGTTTTTGTACCATGTATTTAGCGACTTTCGCATGAATGGGTTGGATGGAATGGACTTTATTTTGGGGTGATCACGTAAATGCTCAACCATACTTGTTTCTTTCACTTCGTGGTTCACGGTCCCTAAGAGTCCCGGAAAGAACTTGGATGTTTACTTGAGACCTCTTAGAGTTGAAGGTATTGAGGAGGATGGAGTACATGACTTGGGATGTTGCAATCTAAAACAAATTTCAACCTTAGGCGGTAATTATGTGGACTATAAGTGACTTCCGACTTATGGTATGTTAAATTGGATGGAGTACCTACAAGGGAAGTTGGCTCGTCCGTATTTTATGGAGCATACAAAGTCGTTTAATCTATCAAAAGGTCGAAAGCCTTGTTGATTTGATCGCAGATCGGTTGCTTCTACGGTAGATCACCCGTTTCGAAGAAATAGAGAACACTTCAGGAAAGGGAAAGTAGACAATAATATGTCTGTACCGTGATTTTTGGGAACGGAGATGCGAGATCGTGTGATGAGGTTGCTGGTTATCCCATTTGGTAAGATTGATGCCACAAACATAATCAATGGGTTTGGCAAATCTCATAACTGGGCTCGGAGAAGCATCTTTTGGGAACTGCCTTATTGGTCTACAAATTTGATTCTTCATAATCTAGATGTGATGCATATTGAGAAGAATGTGTTTGACAATGTGTTTGAATGTTACGGGGAAGACAAAAGATAACGATAAGGCACGTTTGGACATGAAAGATATTTGTAAACGTCCTAGATTAGAATTTTATGAATCTCCTAATGGTAAGATTGTCAAACTGCATACAAGGTACACATTGTCCAAAAACAAGTTGAAGATGTGTGCACATGGGTTAAGTCTCTAAAACTACCAGATGGATATGCATCAAACATTGCAAGGTGTGTTACGGGTGGGAAATTGCAAGGGATGAAGAGTCATGACTGTCATGTGTTCATGGAGAGACTCATGCCTATAGCATTTCGGGATCTGCTTGATAAACCAATATGGGATGCTTTGACGGATCTTAGTCATTTCTTCAAAGACTTATGTTCAAAATAATTAAATGAGAAGGACATGTCTATACTTGAGAAGAACATCATAGAGATCATGTGTAAACTGGAAAAAATATTCCCACCTAGTTTTTTTGACTCCATGGAGCATTTGCAAATCCATCTTCCCTATGAAGCTCGTGTTGGGGGTCCAGTTCAATATAGATGGATGTACCCTTTCGAGATGGTGATGGGAAACCTTAAGATGAAGGTGAAGAATAGAGCTTATGTCGAGGGGTCGATATGTGAGGTATATAGTTTCGATGAGATATCTACGTTTGTCTCAGACTATTTTCCGAACGAAGTCTTGACAAAGGCCAATCGAGTATCGAGACATGATGATGGGGGAAATGTTGAACTAAATGGTCGGCTCTCAGATTTGGTCTATCGGTCGCCGCTTATGGAAAAGGGAAGCATATATTCCTCTCTCGAGCAAGAGTTACACGTCGCGCACATACTTACATTCTTCTCAATTGTGAGGGGATTAACGAATTTGTGAGGTACACATGTAAACTTGATAATTTATCTTTTGAGTTGAAAATTAATTATTCCAATATGTTAATGTTTATAACATGGTATAGATTGTACGATGACGAGTTAAAAGTGAAGCATCCCGACATAACTGATAAAGAAATTCAAATCAATGGTGATAAAAATTTGCACTTTGGCTAAAGGACAAAGTAAGTTCAATTTCTTAAGCACGACATATATATATACTCCATGTTAACTATGACTTCATTTAATAAGATGGAGTTTTTGTAGGCTTTGACTGTGGGATCAACGATTCCGGCTAATGTACAAGTCCAAGCTATGGGACCAGACAAGGACCAAGTCAGCCACAATGGTTACAAAATAAATGGTTATGAATTTCATACAAAGGCATATGGGTGTGGTAAAAGAACAACAAACTCTGGAATGTGTGTCCAAGGAGATTGTTACAATGAGCTTGGTCGTGCCTTTTATGGGGAGTTGGAGGAAATCGTAGAGTTGTCGTACAAGGGCACGTACGGGGGTCATATTCACTTGTTCAAGTGTCATTGGTTTGATTCAGAAAAAGGGATACGTGTTGACAGATATGGAATCATCGATATTGACCTCCATAAGTCTGCGTACTCCAACGAACCATTTGTTTTACCAAGTCAAATAGTACAAGTATACTACACTCCTAGTCCTATTAGGAAAAGGGATAGACCGCCTACAGATTGGCAAGTTGTAATTCATACTCCCACGCGTAGTCGTGTAGAAGTAGTTGATGGGGAAATTTACCAAGAGCAGATGCTTCATAGTCAAACTATAATAAATGTGGAGGATGGCAATGAAGTAATCCAATTAGATGGTGGAGATGAACCACATGAATTAGATCCTGAGTCAATACTTGTGTCAGATGACATTGATACTAAGGAGGAAGAGTTATTGATCGAATCGATCAAATCAAGCGGATGATGGTTATGAATCTGCAACACGATACAAGATGATTCGAATCGATATCGACACTTGAACAAATGAAATGTATGTTTAGCATTACATGTTTTTTATATCATTGTTATGTTTATGTACTAAACTATTTAAATGCAACTTTTGTTTATTGTCATTTTATATCATATATATATACATGTTTATATCAATTGTCATGTTTATGTATTTAAACTATTTAAATGCAACTTTTGTTTATTATCATTTTATATTCATATATATACATGTTTATATCATCATCATGTTTATTGTCATATATACATGTAATCAACTATGACTCATAATAACATCTTGAAATTTATAATATATGAGATGGCTTTCAAGCGGTAGCGAAAAAAGCGCCTTGACTTGGGTAGGGTCTAATCATGTGCCCAAGGCCCTACTAATCCGGATGATCGGATTCTTATTCAGATTCATTCGATCCTCCTAATAAAGACGACGTCTCCAAGATATATCATTTATATATAAGCATTTAAGATTCCATTTATACAAGATATATAGAACTTAGATGTAAATTGCTTTAATATATCTACTTATCATTGATGTAAATTGTTGTATATTATAGTGATTTTTCAAATAATAAGATCGTCAAGATCAACAAAACCATGAACATGAGTATGACATAAAACATAACTACGAATTAAGTTTATCCATAATCAATCAAGAAGAAGGTTCAAAGAAGTTTATGTATAATTGTATATTGGTAATGTTTTGATTGATATTATATTGGTAATGTATATGGGTCTGAATTTTTTACTTCTTTAATTTTCATTCAATCGTTATTGTTTTGGTCTTATTGTATTGAAAATTTGTATATTTCTCTTGGTTTGTGTCTTGGGTGCCTAGAAATGTCCATATATACATGCCGTCGTGCATGTGGCTAGTCTATATTGTAGGGGAAACTCTGGCAAATTTTTTTTAAGTATTATAAGCATAAGTTTGAAAAATGTTCATAAGTATTATAACTTAGATATAAATTGCTTTAATATATCTACTTATCGTTGATGTAAATTGTTGTATATTATAGTGATTTTTTAGGATAATAAGATCGTCAAGTGCATATCACAATTTGTGTTTACGTAATTGGCCTACACTGTGATTACGTGGGTGAAGCACACCTATCGCCTACAAGGATGTTGTTTGAAATTTGAATTTCGTGTATGTTTTTTTAATTATGATGAGATAATATAATATTCAAAGGATAATTCTTTAGTAATGTTATTATTGTTCTTTTATTTGCGTAAACCGGTATAGATGGGAGGACGCGCAGGCTTTAGTGATACAGACATTATTCTGGCAGAAGTGCGTGGTCCGCACCAAAGACAATTTAAACAAAGAAAGATAAAAAGCCCTTCACAATGTCGAGATCGTCCATCCATGCTGTGGAGAGGATTACATGCACGAGCATAGCCTCGGTGGTGCACCCAAATCCATACGGGTCGAGATGATGTGCCCAATGGAGAGCCGAGAGTCGGGTGAAAAGACGATAGATCGCCGCCACCAATGATCCTCGGGTGTAATTCATGGTGAAAAGGCTAAAGGGACATACAAGTATGGTAGTATTTCACAGTTATGCAAAGATATCAACGCCGTGGTAACGTATTTACAAGTTTTAATATGTTTACAATCATGAATTGTTGAAAATATATCACATTTTTACTTAGTAATATTGTGTTATTTTTTGTATAGGAGTCTCAGTCTCAAGGTCAGCCTATCCATTGGTTGGATGTGTACGTGGCCACCCGTGATGGTCTGCCTGATGCTATCCAGATAGCGGTAATAAATTTTAACAACTTGATCTTGTTTATCAATGCTTACAGAATTAAATTATTTTTAACTATTTAATTGTTAACATGATGACAAGATACTTATAAGTGTTTATTGAATGAGCGCTATCCTGAAGGCATCCCACGTCCGCCTATTGATCAAGAGTTGTGGGAGAGGGCATCTGTTGTGAAGAAGAACTACATTAAAGGTCAAGGACAACGACGACGCCCATCCTTCAGTGTCTTAGGCTGCTCTTCTACCCAGTCTACACAGTCATCGAGCCATCCAGCTGTTCATACTCCGTCTGACTGTGTGAGAGCTATATGTCAATATCAAGATCTTCTGAAGATACTGGGCGGGCATCTGGGGGCTCTGAGTCATGAGGAGTTAAAAGCAAGAATAGTAAAGCAATAAAGATCACAACATGGGTATGGCGATGGCGGCGAGGTATAAAATCAATTTGTTGTATATATTATCGTAATATACCAATATTAACATAGTTAGTATATATTTGTAACTTGTTTTATTATTTTGTTAATTATGTGGTTATCAAGGAGGCGATGATGCTTGACGTACTCGTTTTAGATCGCTTTTGTAGTTATAGTATAAGCTTGTACTTGTATATTCATTCTTTGGATGTCTGTATGTTACTTAAACAAGTTTTGAAATGTTATTATATTTATTCAAATCATATTGGGTTTTAAAGGTTTATATACTAGTTTGGTGTATGTGTTAGTGGATGATGGATGTTTATATTGTTGTGTATGCTATTCATCTTGTTGTGTATGTGTGTTGGGATAAAGCAGGTACAGGTTTTTGGGAATTCTGCAAAACAGCAAAAATGTGGTTTTCAATTTTTTCATATCTGCGACCGCATGCGTTCGCTGATAGTTATTAGCGACGGCTAAACATTTGAGGGTATCAGCGACCGCATGCAGTCGCTGATAGTGGTCGCTGACACATGGACCACGTCATCTTTGGTCCTGGACCATGCTGACTCAACTTAGCGACCGAATTTGTCATTTCAGTCGCTCATATCGGTCGCAGATATGTTAGACGCTAATAGTTGTCGCTGATGTGAATCCCAACGACTAGATTTTATGCGACGACTATCAATGACCGTGATTCGGTCATCGATAGCTATCAACTAACCGGTTATGTCAACGATATGCTGATCACGATAAACCTTTTTTCTTGTAGTGGGGTACTATTCACGACAAAATTGATTTATTTCTATCCAAATTATTTTTTATACATGAATATAAATCTTGAATTTTACTCCACAATTAGTTATCCAATTTGGACATTCTTGAACTCTAGATAAATTGAATTATAAATCTCTAATATTTATCCTTGATCTCACTTGATTGATTCTTTATATCATTGTCATCATTCTCATGCTTATATTTTGTTGAAAGTCATCTTTGGCCCGTAGTGCAAAGATGGACTATTGATTATTGGTTTTACAGTTGTATGTCTTTGGCCAGTAGTGCAAAGATAGACTGTTGATTATTGATTTTATAGTTTTATGTCTTTGGCCCATAGTGCAAAGATGGACTGTTGATTATTAATTTTACAGTTGTATATCTTTGGCCCGTAGTGCAAAGAAGAACTATTGATTGGTATGATTATGACCAAGAACTGTGTATTAGTATACTCAAGACCTTTAATGTTACAGATAAAGACTTGTGATGAAAGTTCTCTTTGGCCCGTAGTGCAAAGAAGAATTGTTGATTGATATCTTTGGTCGTAGTGTAAAGATGAACTGTTGATTGATAGCTTTGGCCCGTAGTGCAAAGATAGACTATTGTTTGGCAAGATCATGACCATTGGTTTTACAGTTGAATGTCTTTGGCCATAGTGCACTGACAGACAATTGATTTGCATGATCATGACCGTTGGTTTTATAGTTGAATATCTTTGGCCCGTAGTGTAAAGATAAACAATTAATTGGTATGATCATTGTTATAACATTTGAATGTCTTTAGCCTTTAGGACAAGGATATTGAGTGAAAGTTCTATTAAGACTTTTGTGGCAAGGACAAACTGTTGATTTACATTATTATAAACATAAATTGTGAATTTAACTATAATCTTTGGTGGTTCAGGCGAAGACAGGTGATGAAAGTTATGTTTGTCTTGGGTACTACAAAGAACTGTTGATGGATATTATAGGGATAAAATATTAATGATGGACTTTAAATTTGAAGGAGATAGTAGACATTATGTTCTACTTGACTCTTCTAATGGATTGTTGTTTCCGCTGCAGTTGTTAATCTAAAACTTGTTTTCTATTGTATTCTATCAGATTTTTCCCTGTTGAGGACTAAGGATAATTTGTTCTACATTATTTTAGTCATAATATTATTTAATTGGCTATTTGTACTCACCCTTTTGCTTCACAATTTCTTTCAAGTAATAAGAGTGTAGCTGGGTCGAGTGGGGATAACAAGGGATTAGAGTGATGGTCTGTGTGACGCCCCCAAAATAGATATACAACACCCATTCTGAGTCGTCCAAATATATGGTACAGAAACAACTACAACTTTATTAATACAACATAAAAACTGTGAGTTTAAATACAAATATTGTCATCTAGACAATATCCACACTCAAATAAGTCCTCATTACAATTATTGATACATTATTTTACAAAATGGTGAGGACTACTAAAACGACTTTCTAGAACCTTCATTCCATACCTCGACTAGTATTCGCTACATTCTCGCCTCAAGAGAAGAAAAATGGAACAACAAGGAAAAGGGTGAGCTCAACTAGCCCAGTAAAGAACATTATGACTAAGATAATATAAAACAAATTATCGTTAGTCTTCAAGAGGAAAAAATCCAATAGAATACTATAGACAATAAGTTTGAAATCAATATTCGCAGCGGAAATAATAATTCATTAGAAAAGTTAAGTAGAGAATGCAATCTACTATCTTCTATATATGAATTTAAAAGTTCATCGTTGATATTTTATCCCTGTAACATCAATCGATATATATCGGAATTAAATATTCATCTTTGCACTCTGAGCCAAAGATATTTATCGATTGGTCATGTTCATCTAAACATCTGTTCATCTTTGCACTACGGGCAAAAGATATTCATTAGAAAATCATTCATCTTTGCACTACATGCCAAAGATATTCAGTAATATCATCATTTAGGACTGAGAATGATGAAAACTATTTTAAAGAAAATGATGAAAGTAGTATGCACACAAGCCAATCATGTTTGATGATAAAGCATATACTTTGTAACAATCTTATTCATTTATTAATAAAAGGTATTAATTTATTAAAGGCTTTTAATTATCTACATGATCTTTGTTTTATAATATGTGATAAACCCATAGTTTTAAGCAATGCTTTTAGAATAATGATGATGATCATTCTAATGAGATCTAAATTCTTAGAAAGCTTAAAACTAAAATAGTTCCCAATCATTGGATTACTAAATTGGGGATTAGTGAATCCGGATAGATTGGTACATACGTTGCTTTGCTCATTGGATGAGGATGATTGATCTCATGATCATTTGTGTGGAGACACTAAAGCAAGTATGTAGGTGCTTATTAGAGAATAAGTTCATTTGAGCGTGGCTCGCTAAGGAATACCTAATGGAGTTTTATTTGCTGTCAATAGGAATTCTGTAGTGATAGTAGTACAAGTAATCCTTGGACTTGAGATCATCATAGTATCTTGTGTATGATGAGTTATACTTTGACTTATTCCTTAAGACCCTTAGGGTATATCAAAGGGTATGCTTGGGTATAATAAGTTATACATGGAGATAATGTATGATCGATAAAGAATCTACCACTTCTAATAAAGAAGAGAAATGTCCTATGTGATTCGATAAATGACAACCCAAGTAGTCCTTGGCAAAGGCGAATGAAATTAGAAAGGAGTTTCTAATTTGCATTATTTGAGTTGTGCATTTAAGAGTCGAAATACATATAATTAAATAAAATAAGACTTGACGATGTAATTCCATGTCTTATATTTAATTGGGACATTGTATGGTGGAAGGATTGAATTATGCAGTAACTATTTACTCAAAGGTTCTTTAATGATTAATGTTGAAATCTATATTATCCTGGAAAGTCGTTGATCATTTAGGAGGCTTATCCCTATTGTAGAATAAATATTATTTATTTAAATAAATTAATTGTTTAATTTATTTATTTAAATAAGATTAGAATTGTTCTAATTGATTTATTCTGTTAGGTTTAATATGGAGAACCTAAAGGGTCACACCATAAAAGGAAGAATAATTATTTAAGAAGTTAATGGCATAATCGTAATAATATGTTAAGTATATTTAATTTAATCTATGGTGATAGAATAAATTAAATAGCTTAATATTTATTATTTAATATTTTAGAAATATTAAATATAAATTAATAAGAGAGTCTTATTAATATTATTACAATTATTATTATTTTAATTTCTAAAAGAGTTTAGGAATTAATTTAATATAAGTACTCTCATTTATTCCTAATTGGATTAGGAAGGAAAATTAGTTAAAGGAGTTTAATTAATTATCCCTAATAAGATTAGGGAGCTTAATTAATTAAAAGAATTTAATTAATTAAAACCCAATTCCTTAATTGTTAAGGTGGGTTGCCCACATCTATAAATAAGAGAGTCTTATTATGGGTGATGTGGGTTGTTGACTTTTACAACGACATAATTCCAATTTGTTGGAAGTACCCCTTTTCTATAGAGATAGGAAAACTAGGGTTTGAGCCAATACCCCTTCTTCTTGAATTCCTATTCTTCCTTGGTGGATCACCTCTAGAGGCCGAAACACGTGGGTGGCTAACGTTGATCAAAGGAAGGAAACAAAACCCGGTGGATTCAAGTTGAACGCGAAAAGGTTGGAGGTGAACTTGCACGAGGAAGCTCGATCTTCAAGGGTATGATTTTATTCTTTATCTTTTCGTTTAATTAATAATTGTGCATAAAGGGTGATCCGGGTATATGGTTTGTAAATTTTAAAACTCGATTTTTACACGCTTCCGCACTTTTATGCAATTTTATTGCGCACATGAATATTACAAACCTAACAAATGAATCCAGTGAAACAAAAGAATAAATATTAAGATTAGTACTTTTAAACAATCCAAGTTCAAAATACTTCATAAATAACCGAAGTGGAGTAAAATTCAAGAATGAAGACCAAAACATAGATCAATCAAAGATAGGAATCATAACAGACGATCTTGGACACGTAAAAGAAAATTTAATTTTTACGTGAATAATGTCGTGATTAAGTAAATAGTCTTAGAGTATCGTGAATAGTAACTCAGAGACACTAAAAGATAGAAATTTTACAAAAAAATCATCATGCTTCGTGAATAGTACTCATGAATAGTAACTCGTGAATAATAACTCATGAATAGTAACTCCGACATGAAAAGTTCTAAATTTGATAAAAATTCAGACCAATATTTCGGCATAATGATATTGAAGAAATAATATCATTTACGAAGAAAATAGCATCCCTTACCTCAAAAGGATAGTACTTCTGACTGGAATACTGGATATAGTGCTAAAAGAACTTGCACCGCATAGCAATACTCAAAGTACTAAAATACTCACAAAAATACGCTCGATATTATAGAGAGAGAAAGATAGAGAAATCTTTAGTTAATGGTGTGATTTTCAATTCTAACCCAAGCATCCTATTTATAGAAAATTGCTTAGAACACCAAAGCAGAAAATTTAATAAAATAATAATATTTTATTTTTAATTTCCTTAGCCCACCTTGACCATCTGAATTCAGCCACCAAATAATGACAAAAACCAAAAAAACGTTTTTGAAATTAAAATTAATTAAAACTTTCAAAAACCAATTATTTCGGAACTACGAAACTTCAATAATTCATAATAAATAGCCCATTTATCAGAAAAATTTGAACCGCGTGTCTTTTCCATAGGAAATTTCATTATCTACAACTTTCCAAAAGAAAGTTTTTCCAAATTCAAGCGAAATTGGAAAAAGAAATCCACAAGCAGAAAGCGATTTCTAAACGGTATAATCAAATTTCGATCAAGAATGGGCCCACAAACATGTTTAACATGTTTTAAACAACTTTTGCAACAAAAATACTCTTTCTCCTCATATACTCATATATCCCATATTCATTGTAAAAATATCATCATTATTATATTATAATAATATAATAAAATATTATTTTATCGAAAAGATAAAATATCGATTTTCAACAATTGTCACTTTAAAAATTTCTCCATCTATATCCACATAAAATGAATATTTTTCTCATCATATAAATCAATAATTAATTATTAATAAATAATATTATTACGAATCACAAGATCTTGGTAACAGGTAGTTCCGAGAAAGAGGGCTTTCGATAAGGATCTCTCCTCTTTGGTATGATTAGGTGACCAAACCTCTCCTTGACGAGAACTTTCTAGACATTGCCAATAATGTTATCTAATAATATTATTCAGATAATATGAATTATTGCTTCGATAATGGAAAATACTGTGTAGTGACAATTATTAAAACAACAGTAATATAAAATATCAACGTAGCAATTATTGAATCAATAAAATAAAATATTGAGCAGTAATTACTGAAACAATTATTGAATAGTGCCTTCTTACGTAAGAATCAATAATTGGTGCAATACAGGTGTGTCTTCTTGTCTTCTACAACGCGTATTCGTGTTTTAACCAAAGGTATTCCACGATGATACTTGTAACAACTACGCCCGTTATTTATAAACAACTTATACTTATCGTTTTTTTCATCCAATCGCTTTCCGTTATGGGGCCCACACAAGGTTGCGCCGTCGTACGAATATTCCTCGACAGTAAAAATATTCTACGACCAAACGAATATTCTCCGATAATAATGAATATTTTATAACCACTTGCTTATTTGAGATATTTGCGCATTTTACCCATAACTGACCATATTAATCAAATCAACCCTTACTATTTCAAAATAATAAATAGAGGAAATTCCATTATATATAAAAAAAATTGGGGTCTTACTGATCTCCCTCTTATGAAATTTCATCCTCGAAATTGACGTCGACGTACTGGCGTTTGAAAAGGTGAAAATACCTCGCTTTCGTTTACGATTCCAACTCCGGTCATTTCTTGATAGCATGGTTCCTTCACAAGACCTTAACTTGTGGTATAACCTTTGTCGCGTAGGGACACGCTCCTTTAGATCTTGGTGGTACTTCCTCGTCACGTTAAATCTTTGGTTATCTCATCTAATTCTAACTCAATAATGTGGTTGAATTCGTCCCATATTTACGTATTTGTCGATATGTGAAAAGCGTTATGAACACGCGACATACTTGGCGATATAAGCGAGTCTATAGGCCGATTCCTACTCGATCGAGGATTTCAAATGGACTAATAAATCAAAGGTTTGAGCTTTCCTCACATCGCCAATTCTCGCTTTTGGAAATAACAACTTCTTTTATATTCATCGGCTCGGTGTGTAGCTTGAACGGTTTTAACTTTATCGATTAAAGTCGGTTCTACTCGTATATCATCACGTGAGTCCCTAGAGTCTTTAACTTTATCTCTATCATTTGTAAGTTATACGAAATGGGTCTTTGATAATATCAAACTCGTACTCGTATACGATCTTTTACTCAACACGTCAGCTACCACGTTCGCTTTTCCAAAATGGTATGGTCTGAACATGTGCCGAAATGAGTCTCCTCTTGAGTTCTTCGAAGGTCTTCCCACATTCCTTGCTCCATTCAAATTTTGTATCTCTACGAGTCAGTTGCGTTAATGGAGTAGCGATTCGAGAATATCCTTCAACGAATCTCCGATAATAACCAACTAAGCCTAGAAAGCTACGTATTTCGATTACCGACTTAGGTTGCTCTCAAGCGTGACTCATATCCCAACCTTGGATAGACGTCACAATGACAACTATCGATTCGATCGCACGAATATGGCGTTCCCTCACGGAGAATGCTTCGATGCATTCCACAAAAGAAGTCACCCGGATAGAGCTCGTTATCAACTTCTATAGTTGGGTTTTAACTCACGAAGTTCAATAGAGTCATTCGATATGAAATTTTAGAAATGGGTTTTGTCACGGGTTCAAAGTCGATACAAAATTCAATATCACGCTCTGGGAGTAAGCCAGGAAATTTTTCTGGAAATACGTCAGGAAATTTACTAACAACAGAAATATCATTCAAATCTGACGTATTTTTGTTCAAGTCCATAACATGGCTAAGAAAGCTTGACATTCGTTTTTCAATAAACGAATGACTTTACAGCTTGATATGAAAGAGTTTGACTTCAATGGTTTGGTTGCTTGAATTCGAATAGCAAGTTGCTTAAGAATATGAAAACTAACAACCTTACAAAAGCAATCAATTTGGCATGATGAGTAGTTAACCAGTCAATCCCTAAAATCACCTCAAAAACAAGTATCTTTAAAGAGATAAGATCAACAGGTAATGTGATGGTGCCAACTTGGATCAAACAAGATTTATAAATAGTGGATGTGATGAAAGTTTCTCCTAACGGAGTTTCCACAGATAAATCAAAGTCTAATTTCTCCGAGTCAAGTTTAAGCGTTGAGCTGGCGGGAGAAATAAATGAATGGGTAGAATCGGTATCTAAATAAGGTATAAACTTCGTATGAATTTATGATTAGCTTACTCGTGCTAACTTCGTTCGGGTTCCTCGCATTCGACGATTCAAAAAATTTGTTCTAGAGGCGATTGACTTTGACTTTTCGGGGACGACCTTTTGAGTCACCATCCCCATTGGACTTGGATTCGCTCTCAAGTATAATCTCGGCGATATGTCCTTCCTTTCCACAATTATAACATACCTTAAACTATTGTGGGCGGTTTGAAATGATATATCCTTCTTTTTCGCACTTATAGCATATCTTGGGGTGGTCGTTCTCATCCCTTGGAACCAGTTGATGCTAGTCTTTGACGTCTTCGTATTGTCATTGTTGAATCTCCTCTTTTAAAATCTCCTCCCGGCTCGCTTCTTCTATTCTCATGGCCATGATTACCACGAAGAGTGGTTCAGCTCTTGTCCGTATATTTTTCTTTCCTCGTGGTTATCGTTGTTACGATGATTAGCTTCATCTAGTATGATCCTAGTTGTGGTCCCTTGGTTGAGCGATACTCGTTATCTCGCTTCTAATAATTGAGCCACATTGACAACATCTCCGAATAGAGAGAAAATTTATGAGAAATGAGATATTGGCGTATCTTAGGGTTTCAAACCTCTCAAAACATCCGCGTCATCGTTCCTCATTCTCCACCAAATGAGGTTCAAACCTGGACAACTCTGCAAACTTCGCGTCTGCGTCTTTGGGACCGTCGTGTTAATACGCTCCGATCTAATAAACTCTACCTCCTTCATATAGCATTTAATACTTTGAGAAAAGTACTTTTCATTGAGCATTTCGAAATGTCTCCCAAAGGCATCTTGAGTGCGGTGGATGGAGTACGCTTAACAGACTCCAACCGGTGATGCCGCTTCGCCACGGAACATAAAGGTGGCGAATGGAACCTTACATTCCTCCGTGCATCCCAAGACATCGAATATCTTGGTAATTTGTTTAACCCGTCTCTGCGCTTGATCGGATCCAGACTTTCCAATAAATTACGGTGGTCCCTGACTCTTTGAAGCGCTTGGGTGTGACAAACCGTGAATTGCTATCATTTCCTCCTGTATTTTGAACACGAGTCTCCTCGTCTTATTTTTGCATGAACCGCAAAAAGCTTCTAAACATCCATCGTTCATCATACGCTCGGTGGTGTTATTCACGGGAGGAACATTGCCCGACTGTTTGCGTTCTCCTCGTTGGTGAGTCTGAGCGTCTCCACGGTCTCATTTTCTCCTTTGTTAACATTTTTGGTTGCCATTCTTAAATCTTGCCATAAAACAAGGTTAATTTAACAAATTAACATATCACATAATACCCCTATATTATATCAGACCAACAAATAAGCTTAGGTAGGACACCTTTAGTGAAGGATTTACTCGTCTCTCCCTTCTAGTTCTATTCCCGATCTTCGCAGAGATCATATCCCTAAGCTACGATACCAACAGTGACACCCCAAAATAGGTATACAACACCCATTCGAAGTCACAACATACATGGTGCGAAACAACTACAACTTTATTAATCTGACATAAAAGCGTGAGTTTAATTCAAATATTGTCATCTAGACAATATCCACACTCAAATAAGTCCTCATTACAATTATTGATACATTATTTTACAAAAATGGTGAGGACTACTAAAACGACTTTCTAGAACCTTCATTCCATACCCCGACTAGTATTCGCTACATTCTCGCCTCAAGAGAAGAAAAATGGAACAACAAGGAAAAGGGTGAGCTCAACTAGCCCAATAAAGAACATTATGACTAAGATAATATAAAACAAATTATCGTTAGTCTTCAACAGGGAAAAATCTAATAGAATACAATAGACAATAAGTTTGAAATCAATATTCGCAGCGGAAATAATAATTCATTAGAAGAGTTAAGTAGAGAATGCAATCTACTATCTTATATATATGATTTTAAAAGTTCATCGTTGATATTTTATCCCTGTAACATCAATCAATATATATCTGGGATTAAATATTCATCTTTGCACTACAGGCCAAATGTGAAACCCCAGATTTTATGAATAAAGAATTAATTTTCTCGAAATAATTTTTTTTATATTATGGTGTGAATTTGAGATAATGTTATAGTTGTGGGTAATATTTATAAATTTTGCAAAGTATGCAAGTTGTCATATTATATTCGATTAATTGGTGAATATTCGTTTTAAGCGAGAAAATATTAAATTTGGCAAGCACAATCATTAGTGGACCCTAGCGAAATTATTGTCGGATTGAGAAAGCGACAAAATATTTTTTTATTGAAAATAATGGCGAAAGTTTTACCGTTGATCTTTGTTGAACTACTCGGTAGTAAAAGTACGATGTCTGGCGTTGTTACATAGTAGCTGCGGTATTGATTATTGATATTTATGTGAAGTCTTTCGGTTTTGTTCAATTATTGCTACAATAGTTGTTGCATAGTATCTCACATTTTTGATTCAATTATTGTTGATTTAGAAGTTTTGTTTTATTAGGTATTATTAACGTAATAAAATAGAAACAACTTTTATATAAAATAGAATACTTTATTAAAGTTATTCTATAAATAGAATATATTATATTCTATTATGCATAGTATTTTGCATAGTAAAATCTTTTTATATAAAAGCAGAATACTTTATTAAAGTTATTCTATAAATAGAATATATTATATTTTATTATGCATAGTGTTTGCATAAGTACGCATAGTGTTTGCATAGTAAAAATCTTTTTATATAAATAGAATATATATTTTATTTTATTTAAAAGATTTTTCTTTAAATAGGGATGTTAGATTAAAGTAAATCAATCGGACCGTTTCATGGATTAGTTACTATGCATTCCATTTTCCTATAAATAGAAGCTCATTCCTTCATTATTTTCTTACTCTCGAGCAACAAAATTGGGACTAAAAGAGCATTATGATGTAACGAGTTAGGGTTATTACCAGATAATTAATAACATTTACAAAATCTTTATTAAGCTTCCTCATGGTTGAGTTATTTCATTCTCTTGCTTGTAATTAGTTCAAGTTTTTGGATAAATATTAATAAATTACTTTCTTCAATGTAGCTTATGTACTCCTCCATACTTCCAAACGAATGTCTTTTATCCCCAAAAGGATAAATTAAGATAGATAATGTCAATGATTTAAGTATTTATTCAGTGAAATTCATTAGTATATAAATAAAAATAAAATTATTCTGATGCTATTCTAATAATGTACATAAATTACGAAAATTTAGGAGATCATTTTTCTGACCGGGGTAGTGACTGGTCGGAATTTTTTTATTTTTTTGATCAGAAATAATTAACGTTATTTATTGGAATTGAATTTTATAAAATACAATGATTAGTTACATTTTGGATAATAATGAAAAAAACCTGATCAGAAATACTATTATCCCTCATACGCAGATCCAAAAGCATACATATCAACGTATTTCAGAAAAATTTCACTTTTAATAAATCACATTAATTATTTCAGAATGTTTTAATGACCGAGTAATAAGAATTTAATGATATTTAATTTGTTACCCTTTAAGATTACGCCTTTTTGGGGATTGTACTAGCTTATATCATCAATTGGAGACTTGGGTCTTAGGAGGATAATAAAAGTAAATTATAGCTTTGGGACGTGTCAATGGTCCATATATATAGATTAAAGATGCATTTGTTAGCTATTATTCTTCCCCTTTTTTTTCATTTATTTTTCGCCCTTTTCCTCTTTATATCATCAAACACTTCACTTGCATGCTTAGAACCAAATGAGCATACATAAATACATATACATATACATATACATATACATATACATATACATACATATAAAGATGTAGATTACATAAATTCGTTCTTAGAATTAGAATCTTTGACCTATTAACTATGTACTCTAGAGTTAAGGAAGAAAAAATTTACGTGTTCTTGTTCGATTATTTTATTCTGAACGATAGTTGTTTTTTCTCATTCTAATTTTTGATTCATTTTTTTTAAGTAAAAAGAAATAGTTTGATTATTTATTTAGAGTTTTGTTTGGGATAAGTATTTAACGTAATAAAATAAATAACTTTTTATATAAAATAGAATACTTTTATTAAAGTTATTCTATAAATAGAATATATTATATTCTATTATGCATAAGTATTTTATATAATGAAAATCTTTTTATATAAAGCAGAATACTTTTATTAAAGTTATTCTATAAATAGAATATATTATATTTTATTATGCATAGTGTTTGCATAAGTACGCTGTAAATCTATGTAGTTTTTTACAAGCATAGTGTTTGCATAGTAAAAATCTTTTTATATAAATAGAATATATATTTTATTTTATTTAAAAGATTTTTTCTTTAAATACGGATTGTTAGATTAAAGTAAATCAATACAATAATAATAATAATAATAATAATAATAATGTGAGTATCAATATTGAAAGTACATATTATACCAATACTAATCTGCTTAACATTAAGAGGAATAATTCATATTACATCTTCATTTTCATAAAATAAAAAAACATAGAATGATTAATCTGTGACGCCTATTTTTTTTGGCTCGAGGAATCCTTTAGCACTCGATAGTGATTTCGCTTATCGTGAGTCGGGTTTCAAAGCCACAAATTGCACATTTTCGATGAGTTTTAGAAGGAATGATTTTCTCGAGTGCACTCTTGAATCTTGATTGTTTTTTGCGGCCCTTTGTTTGAGAAATATTGGCGGCAAATACTCTTCTTCTTCTTCCACCTCTGCATCTTCATCGTCATTTATCGTATCCCATATCATGATTTGGATCTCCATTGTGCAATCGATGTCGTATCTGCCCGATTCGGTAATATTCTCATCCGGATCATCTTTGGTCGACCAACTCTTTTCCTCGTGCATTCGGTTTAAGAACAGTTTTGTAACCTCGGATTTGAAAATTTGCTTTTGCTCATTTAACTCACAGTAATCACTCATCGAATGATTATAAGCGCATTGCTTGATTTTGTTGAAGTCGGTGAGATGTGGAGTTAAAAAGTAAGTCTTCACCATTGCTTTTGTTCGCGTCTCTTGTCCCGCAGATGAAGGATCATGCCGATTCGGTATTTGTGAAATACTCTTTGCTATGAAATATCTCAAGATGTGCACTGCATAATTCACACAGGAGTGAAAACATTTGGCGATTACATATGCTAGCAAGTCGATTGCCGATTGTTGACAACTTCTTTATATCTTCCACCACTTTCGTTGCATACGCATTATACTGCTGCATAAACCTTAGTATCGGTGACACCTGACTCACTAAGTTTCTGAACATTGTATTTCATGGAATCGACAATTGGCGTTGGAAGCGTCTAAACATCTCTTTTGTGTACACTTATGCGGCATGAACTTCTAAAGATGGGCCGAGTACCATAATCCTTTTACGATGTTTTGTTATGTAGTGGCCTTCCTCTCACGATAAATTTGTCTTTCTCTGACCTTTTGACTCTGCGGTACAAAACATAGCATACTGTTGATGCATTAACATACTCATCAAAAAGGCATTCATGCTCTCGCTTCTTCGGTGGTAGTCATTCCGTGACAAAATATCTCTTTGTATATCTTTGGAATCCATTTACGTGCGTACATCATACAAACTTCAAGCCATTCATTAGTATACTGATTCATAGGAACTTATCGAGAATATGCAGCGCTCTTCAAATTCCTCGATGGATGATGAGTTATACACACGGTTGTTAAAATCATTTTTGAGCGATGGGTGCTCATAATAAACATGATCGCGATTTTAGGAAATTTATTGCTAATATGCGAGAACCTGATAAATGATAAGTAGTTGGAAGTACCATAGCAATAGCATTACTCGTAGCTCTGTCTTGATCGGTGATGATGGTTGTAGGTGCCTTGTAGTCCATGGCTTCAAGCCGTATACGTAATACCCAAACGAAAGTGTCCTCTGTCTCATCTCGTGTGATTGCAAATCAAACAATATAGGTCGATAATGGTGGTTGACCCGACAAATGGAACAAGCGGCATGCCATACTTATTTGTCCGGTATGTACTATCAAATGTCTGGCGATCTCGAGGCAGTTGATATATAAACCTTGATCGAGGCGTCGACCCACGAATCAAACTATGCGGTTGTTTTCACCGGTTTCACTCGGAAAAAAAAAAATTTGGCATACGGATGCAAGTTTGTTCAAATGACAGCAATGACTTGTGCATCGTTTTCATCTGCGAGAATCACGCCTTAAATCTCGCACCACATTCTCAACATTAGTAGTAGAAAGGAACATTTTGACCCACCTCCCATTGTGCTCAAAACATTCATCATCTTACTAGGACCGATCTGGGACTTATTTAAAGTGTCGATTAAAGTTCTTTGACGGGAGTAATATTTACGTGAGTCTCGATCAAATGTACTTTGGTGGGGTCACTAAGTGATGATTGTGCTCTAATTGACGGTAGATATCATGCCGATTGTCCTCTTTCTTATTGTGGACAACATATATTCTAGCTTTGCACATTGTTAGATCTATAGAGTCTCTCTGTCTAGTTATTTTATTACTACTATCTTCATCATCGAGGTAAACTCTTGCCAACAAATGGTGTAATCAGAAGCTCTTACATACATCTTGCCTAGATCGATATCATTAAGTATTAGCATGTTTATGACTAGTTGCAATTCTAATCTCAAATCCATTTTGCGAGCATATGATCTATAAAATATTGACCTCTTCCAGCGTACAAAATAACAAACCAGCGTGCGGAACAATATCGATTTATTCATCGACTTCACTAACAAATTCGGATGTATTATATGACATTTTGAAAAACTTACTTGTCAATAATAGTGATGAATTTTGCTCGATCGAACTTGACTTGATTTTACGAAGTGAAAGTGGGCAACGGATGAAACAAATTATGAGTAGAGGAGAAAGAGATAATAATATCGAGAGAACAAATTCTATGGAAGGATAAGAAGATAACTTGATAATATAGCGACTTCTAGACAATATTTAAAGGTAAAAAGATCGGTAGAATGCACACTAGTAGCGGTTAATGCTCGAAGTCAAACTAATGTACTTTTCCCGTATAATCGATGTCGACTTTGTTCTATTCCCATAGTGTTGTATTATTATGTTTGACTACTTATTCACGGACATTGTTTATAATAATAATAATAATAATAATGATGATAATAATGATAAAAATAATAAAAATCGTAAGCCGCTAGAATTTGGAGCGGCTTTGTACTCAATTCATAATTATAATAGAATAACAATAATAATCGTAAAATTATAATAAAATAATGAGAAATTTAATTTGGGGAGATGGAATGTTTAAAGATATATTCAAATCAAGGTAAGATATGGCCAATTTGGTAGTGGTGCTCGGGTGGTCATATATGATAGAGGTATTGGTGCATGAGGTCTCGAGTTGAGTGCAGCTAGCGTGAAAAATTGATTTATTCACAGTAGAGTTATAGCCTCTCTGAAACTGCAATATTTTTTTTTTAAAAAACAAATATTTTTTTTTTTTAAAATTTTTTTATAGAATTCTATACCTCTAGAACTTGCATAAAAACAAATTTTTTTTTTTTTTTTAAAAGCAATTATAGCCTCTATAAACTGCATAAAAAAACAAAATTTTTTTTTTTTTTTTTTTTTTTTTAAACTTGCGTAAAAGCAGATTATAGCCTCTCTAGAAACTTGCATAAGGAACAAAATTTTATCACTTTTTGACCACTTTTTACGCACATTTGCCTCGGAAAATGCACTTTTTGACTACTTTTACGCACATTTGCCTCGGGAAAGAACACTGCAAACTTCGGTAAACTAAAAATTTGAGACATTGGTTTGAATTTGGTCTAAATTAATTCATATTAGGACATTTGAATGAGAGCTTATTTAAGCGTCTATTAAATTACATCTTGTGCAAACTAAAGTTCACTTGCCAAGCTAGATAAAATAAAAATAACGAGAGAGTAGAGAGGAGTATTTAGGAGAGAGGAGCAAAAAACTTGACAAATTAGGCGGTGGAATCCATTTATTATATTACGAAGACAAGAATTTTTTGTAAGATATATTGTTATTGGTACTCCATTTCATATCATTATTTGCAGCATGTAAGATAATAGTTTTTATCACTTCATGTTATTACTGAATTAAAGGGGATATAATACCATGCATGTATTTGTTTTTTGTTGTCATTAATCGTGTTATAACAAATGTTTTTTTATTTCGGTAGGTAGAGAGCTTGTCTTAAGCAATATTTTTTTTTTTTTTCTTCTTTTCTCCATTATATGTTATATTTCAGCAAATTAAAAAAAAAAAAAAAAAAAACCACGGTAAGGTATATTTGTCATGGTGAAGAAAAAAAAAATTTGGATATACTGACTAGTATTCTTTGAACAGATTGAACTTCATGACCTCATTTTGATACCTCGTCGTATGACCACCCAGAGCACCACGGGCCTATTCTTTAAGTTTAACCGAGGATATATCCTTATTCGATTGTACTCGATTGTTCAACTTATTGTTTTATTTATTTTCTTCTTATTGTTTTATTTTTAATAGTTTACATTTTTACTAGTTTTTTAATGCATGTTAATATTATTACATTATATCATGCATATTATTATTCATGCGTGTTGTTCGGTTTTTAATGCATGTTAGTGTGTATTATTATTCTTGTCATTTTGCAACATGTTACTTTTGACTTCATTTTGTCATGCGTCTTAATACTAATATGGAATTGATGTATTTTTTAGGTAAAAGATGGATAGTTGGGAATATGGGCCGATTGATCCAAGTGTTACGCATGATCAACAAGATCATGTATCGGATGACATATATATCATGGGGAGAGATAGGGAAAACTAAGCTCGGTCGATATCTTGATCGGAAATATAATCGGTGGGCTTTGAAAAGAACAAAAATCCTTTTAAATAAATGTGGATTTGGGTATTTAGTTATCGAGGTGTTGTACACCAAAGCGATCTTAGTCGATATACGCCTTAGTCGAGAGATGGTATGGGAGACTAATACTTTTCATTTAAAGCGTGGAGAAATAACAATCACGTTAGAGGATGTTCACTTTATTTTTGGGTTCTGGGTGGTAGGGAAAGCCCTTAGCGGGTCCCCTTAGCATCACCAATTTGAATTATTTTAGGGATTGTTTTGGAATCGATTAGGTGGTGAATATTTTAGTTCAAAAAAAAAGCGATCTGCAATTTCATTAGTGTGGTTGCACGAACATTTTAATAAATGTCAGAGAATGCAAGTAAAGATGTTGTGAGGCGACACACAAAGGCATACATGTTGTGGTTGTGTGGGGCGATATTATTCCCTAATAGGAATAGAAATAGTGTGCACCCACGATATTTGTCTTTTATTGCTTATTTGAAGATTGTGTAACTTACTCTTGGGCGGTGACTGCGGTGTTAGCATATTTATGCGAGATCTTTATATATTTGCTACTAGGAAAGGAGTTAAATCATTAATGGTTGTGTTACATTATTTACAAATTTGGGCTTATGGCGTGTAAGTATTGGAAAGCCAAACCCTTGGCCACAATCATCCTTATGGTTACTAGGGCTTTAGCATGGTCCTATTTTGGAGCCAGTTATCTGGTAGGCGTGAGAATCCCCATCACCATTTGTCGTTTCTGGGGGAGTTAGATATTAAGTACATGTGGGATGTGGTTTGGCGGCCTTACATAATGTGGGATGATGATATCGGTGGATTTAATTTTGAAGGCGGGTTGTTGGGATGCGGTGGGGTCCCCTTGATCCACTTTGATATTGTGGAATTTCGGATCTTGGGGATAGTGTGATGAGGCAGTTCGGGTTCATGCTGAGGCATACCATCAATGACCAAAAACCACGGTGACCTTAGGCGGGAGAAAAAATTTAAATTTATTGATGTCGAGGATTGCATGGCCTTGAGAGGGAATATATTTCGTTGTGGGAGGCATCATGGATCATCTCGAAGAAGGACAATAAGCTGAAATTTGATTATGTCCCAATAGATGATTACGTAGTGCGGTATAGGAAAATTACCGTTGGAAAATTCACCAGACCTCGACAGAATGACGACCACGACGGTTGTTATGAGCCTCGGGCCATTTCTGACAACATGACACCTTATTGAATGGTATAAAATTATATTCTTCTTTAATAAATCATGTATTGGAGTAAATACTTAATATAATATTTATTCATATTTATTATTAATAATATTTGTTTGTGTTTATCTTCATAGCGGGTTGAGAGTGCGAAGTCGTTACTTGATAAATTTTTGATGCTTACTCAATTTGCCTCCAGAGTTGGTTCTGCAAAAAAAATAATTGGGATCTCAATCGCCTATCGACTTGAGCGAGAGGTAAACAAATACCTCGGGCGGGGGTCCCACAAATTTTGGACCACGGTCCAGAACACCTGACTTCAGCGAAGGGCTTGGGGCCTGGCTGATTATGTTGTCTGAGAGAGCTACATACCCACCCCTGAGTAATCGAGGAAGCTCCATTCCCCACCCAAGCCTACGAGGAGTGTTACATTCCATCCTTCGAACCTATGAGAGTGTTACATTCCAACCAACTCTTCATTTTGCGGGACTTTTCGGCCTTGAGGATCTAGTTCACAAAAGGTATATATAGTTATGTTAATAGTGATGGTTTTAATTATTATTGTTATATAATAATAATGTACATTTGGCTCTCGATCGAAGTCTGAGATCACGGGAGACCACATCTCTTATGGACGAAAAGGGTCAATTATCAAAAGACTTAAAGATTGGAAGGAGACATTTGTAAATAAACATATGTTTGGAAGCGTGGTGGCACAGGGAAGGGATTTATATCCTTTATCACATCGCGCCAGATTATATGCATTAGAACCTGATGCGGTCTGCGATCCTTAGGGCACAGGAGTTGGATATTGAGCATGTCATCGGCAACTTATATGTTGTTGCTACGAGGCGAGAGAGGAATACTACGGTCGCATGGGAATCTGAAAAGGTGGTCCCAATTTGGTTTCATTAATTCATTCTTCATGCATCTTTAGGCGGGGCTATGTGCCTACTGCTACTTGATGAATCTTGCATGGAGTTTTTGCGATCCGTATGTTAACGAGATGTTGGTCCACCTTTACACGAATCTGCAAATACATATTCATCCGAGGTGTGTAGTACCGATCAGCGCCATTTTGTCTTGTTCTATTCGCGAGTTGAAGATTGGATGATTACCATAATTGACTTACTTCTGATGACCTAAGTATATTAAGTTACATGAAATGTACTCGAGAATTAGATTCGAGTTGCGGTATGTTTAGTTTTAAAATATTTTAATTTTGTAATGTCCTTTAATATTAAAAATTATTAACCAACTACTTTATACGTGCGGTACATTTGATACCATTTTGTTTGCGAAATGGTAATCCAGATCTTGATGAAAGTGTTGCCCGGTAATGGTAATTTGTCTTGCGGACCTTAAAGATTCGGCCAAAACAACCTGACCACTTTCAGTTGTGGCATTTTTATATGCAAGTATGTTATTTGTTTTCGTTAGGGCGATGGTAATATTTACGAAGAAGTGGTCCTTGGAAGATGTCACGATCTTTAAATTCTGCGTCGCGTAGAACTCTACAAGAAATCGCATGAGATTACTCCGGCCTCTGAAATATAGAACTTATCCAACGTTATCTAATGTACGTATTAGAAAATGAAGATGTAATATAATTATTCCTCTTAATGTTATGCGATACTAGTATTGGTATAATATGTACTTCTAATATTGATACTCATTATTATTATTATTATTATTATTATTATTATTATTATAATAATACTTCACTACTTTTATAAATTCGATAAGTAAATTAATTTCACGAAATGACTTGAAAAATTATCATCATTACTTATTAGACTAATTGAACTAGTTTTATTAATAATAAAATCATTTCTTAATAATAAAATCATTGCTTAATATATAAAATCATTACTAATAATCATTTGCTTAATAATAAAATTATTAATACTAATAATCAAGATTTATAATGATCATTATTTATATTTTATTAAAGAATGATATTTATTTTAATATATTAATAATCTTTTATTGATATTATTACAAAGATAAGAAAACATATTAAAGGGATAATAATAAATATAGATATTAACTTATTTCTATTTAGAAAAATCAATTAATAATATAGATTTATTAATAATAATAAATAAATAATATAGTAGTAATCTGAGAATATAGATTTTGGGGATGGTGAAGTTTTTCTATAAGTATATATCCTTGGTTAAACTTAGCATTTAGGCAAGTGGTGCTCGGGTGGTTAAATATAATGAGGTATTGGTGCGTGAGGTTGCGAGTTCGAATACATTAAATGATTTCTTAGTTGGTATATCAAATTTTTTTTTCCTTGGTAGTAGAATGGTATCTATAAAAGTAGGAGTTATTTTTTTTTTTATTTTATTTTAATTTCTTTGAGTCGTAACATATAATGGAGAAAAGAAGAAAAAAAAAAAAAAATATTAATAAGTCTGATACAAACTCTCTACCGTAGGAAATAAAAAAAAAAAAAAAGTATAAAAGCAAATTACAAGCTCCTTAAGTAGAAAATAAAAATAAAATAAAAAAAATGAAATAAAAACATTTGTTATAAAAACATTTGTTAAAAACATTTTTTTTATAACAAATGTTTTTATTTTGTTATAAAATATATTATAAAAACATTTGTTAAAAACATATTTTTTATAACAAATATTTTTATTTTGTTATAAAATATGTTATAAAACATTTGTTAAAAACATTTTTTATTTTTACAAAGTAGTAAGAGCTTATTACAGTTTATATATATATATATATTTTTTTAGTAGTTTAATATTTTTTTTTTTTATTTTTACAGTTTAGATATATACGGTTTATTTTTTTTTTTTTTTTTTAAGTAGTAAGAGCTTATTACGGTTTAGGATTTTTTTTTTTTTTATATACAATGCGGTACTGTTTGTACGGTTGTATTATTAATATTAAAGTTGGTTTAAGTTAAACAAGCGACAACGTATTGACTTTGGTGGGGTCGCCTCGTATTAAAATAAAAAGTAAGTCTGAGTTATTACAATTTGGGTATATTATATTTCAATCTCGACCTTCCAATAAGTTTATCAACGGTCAAAAAGGGTGTTTGCAGATCTTGCATGTAATAGATTTCTTATGGATGAGCTCAATATATATATATATATATATATATATATATAAGGTCCGGATCAGTAAGGACTTCCTTGCGATAATAAAATGTGGATTTTTTTAAAACAACTAAAAAAAGTTTTATATTTTATTAATCGAAATTTTTTCATAATCTGATGTTTTGGATGTGATTTGGATCATATAACAAAAGCGAGTTTATGCAGATTTGTCATGCGATCATATATATATTTTTTGGTATAGGTATCCAAATCACGCCCAAAACATTGTATTATAAAAAAAATTCAATTCCATAAAATATTAAATTTTTTTAATTGTTTTAAAAAAAACCCAAAAAAAAAGTTTGTATGTATGTATGTATGTAACATGACCCGTGAACTTTTTCACCAAATTTGTGGCCAAAAAGATTTCCTTTGTTAGGTCCCACTACTGTTTACTTTTTTCTCCATTGAAGAGCCCAATGCTAAAAATCATGTAAATACAAATAAGAAGCTCAATCCGTGAACTCAACTTGTCCATTTACCTTTTTTCTTTTCTTTCTTTTCATGCAACTTACTAATTTCCTGATTTTGAATTACTGAGTTCCAATAGGAATAAAATGTGTTTCAATCTAATTGTTGATTCTTAAATTAAAAAAGAGGCATGTGTCACATGCCTTGTTCAATACATGTACACCATAATATAAGCCTTGTTCAATACATGTACATCATAATACTTGTTCAATCTAACTGTTGATTTCTGTTGCAACTTATGTCAATATGTTGCAATCATAATATAGTATAAAATTGACAAAATTTATAATTAATTCTAAGATGATTAGCATTATATTCTGAAGTATTAAATATTTAAAAAATAAAATAGTCAGTATTTATAAGTGAAGAGGTTATTCAAACATATATAATAAATTTTCAGGTCAAATTTATTTAACGAGGGACTTTTAACCGTTTACGACCGACATGTCCACACGTGGTGACGTCAAATACTGAATAAACGCTGAAATTTTTTAAGCCACATCAAGGCAGGGGCGGATCTAGCCTGAAAGTTCAGTGGGGTCAAATTAAGAATTTTTTTTTAAGAATAAAAATTTAATAAAATAAATCACAAAATTGAATAATTCTCAAATATTGTTTATAATAACATTTTCAAGTTTTCATTCTTTGAAATTGTTGCATGATAGTCTTATTTTTAATAGTTACAAATATCACGCTAAAAATATCACATTTTTTAGTGCTGTAACTCCTCTATTTTTACCTTCTTAGTATTCGGAGAAGTAAATTGATCATGATGATAAAATATTCAAGTTCTTATAGTAGTATTTTATTTTAACAAGATAGTAGTATATTCTTTTTTCAAGTAATATAATAGTAGTATACTAATATAAGCTGTATTACTTTACTTATTTTGTTCTACTAAACTTTAAAATTTGTGAATATATTAATAATTATATATATATATATATATATATATATATATATATATATATATATATATATATATAGATCTGTCAGGACTCGGGACGAGGACTAAAAATCTTGATTTTTTTTTTTTTTTAATACAACTAAAAAAAATATTTAATATTTTATGGAATTGAAATTTTTTCATAATACAATGTTTTGGGCGTGATTTGAGATAACAATACGCATGCATACCCTGTGCGCAGTGATCTGTGTTGTCACCACCATTTTAGTATAGGTATTCAAATCACCCCCAAAATATCAGTATTATGAAAAAATTTTGGCCCATAAAATATTAAATATTTTTTTTAGTTATTTTAAAAAAAAGCAAAAAATAAAAATAAAAATTGGGGTCCGCATTTTAGTCTTGTCTGGGAGTCCGGACAGGATCGGTTTTGTATATATATATATATATATATATATATGAAGAGGCTTTTTGAAAATCCAGTGGGGGCATGTGCCCCTACCACTCAACTTTAGGTCCACTACGATCGAAGGGAAATACTGACTAACGATCATACCATATAAAAATGTCCAAATTAAAATCAGTGTGACAACATCTAATGATATTTGTTGGGCCATGATACTTTTCATAATTGGATTGGACATAATGGGCTCCTCCTTTGGACTATGTTACTTTTGTCCTGTTGGGTCGAATGATTTGGGCCCACTTATTTGATTATGTTATTGGGTTATTTCGGTCAGTCTGGACCATCTTTATTGTATTGGGCTAAATCTTTGGATCGGTCCATTACACAAATTGCCATTTAACCCAAACTTTGTGGGTAATCATTACCTAAGATAACGATTGATCGTTATCCGCCACCTTCTGCATTGGCATTAATGAGGATGGGACTCGGATGGATGGCCGGTGGCAAACGATTGGTAAAGTGTAGATAAGTGAGCTACATACTTTCGGCTGAGAGGACCGGGAGTGGGCGAAAGTGTCAGGGGGTAGTGGGTGGCACGGTAAACCGGGTTTGGAGTGTGTATGGGGCAACGATCATACAAAGAAGGAAGGTAACAAAACTAATCAATTATCTAAACTATTATTATCTCTCAAGCACTAGACAATATTTTCCTCCATTGTTAACCTTGTGATCGCCGATCATCGACTCTCACATGGGAGTTATCCCAAGCAATCAAGCCGTCAAGTTTTAGTGTTGACTTGTTGGCTATGCGGGGATATCGGACGCGTCTTGGTGATTGGGACGTGGGAAAAGATCTTGGCGTTAACATTGGCGCTAGAAGGAGGGCTGAGTTCTAGTGTCCTGAGTATTTTTCAATCACAAATTGTGTTTGTTCTACGTTAGTATTCATGGTGAAGAGTAGAACACCTACACTCGAAGGGCAGCCGATGATTGTCAGTGAATCAGCACCACGAGTATCTGTCAAGGATCGTTTGGGACTGGCACTAAGTGTTCATGCCAGCACAACGTCCAGACGTTCACATGAAGATTCTACGTAAATTTCGTGGGCAACGTTAATTAAAGCTAGTTTTCACTACAGAGAAAGGGTCCGCCATGGTCGAGAAGCAGTAGAAGACACCTCGCCTAGAACTTGATCTGAGATGACCAAGGCGATAAAGCCTCCGACCGCTAAGATGGAAGATGAAGCGAGATAGGGCCATGGGTACTTCTTGTGGAAGCAATGACGGGATATAAGCGAGCAGATGGCTCGAATGGCGAGTTGAGGATGAAGAGTTTGATTATGT
Source organism: Panax quinquefolius (assembly GCA_020205615.1). Taxonomy (NCBI): domain Eukaryota; kingdom Viridiplantae; phylum Streptophyta; class Magnoliopsida; order Apiales; family Araliaceae; genus Panax; species Panax quinquefolius. Next base: position 67,354,513 of record CM035172.1, read on the forward strand.
CAATCAAGAACGAGGGCATCGGAGTGGGAAGGAACCCGCTCATTCGGGGACGTGAGTCTCGAGGCCAACCTCGAGAAAGAAGAAGATCCGTAAGCCCTACTCCTCGAGAGATCGAAGAGGGCACATCACCCTGCTCGGTTTTAAGGAGCGAGGTCGGAGTTTAACGAAGAGGTCGATCCGTAAATCTCACTCCTGAGAATACAAAGAAGGCGCTCGTTGTTGCGCATTCTCACCATAGCGGCCGAATTCAGAAACGAAGTAGATCCAGAGGTCACACTCCCGAGAGTCTACTGAGGGTACACCACCCTGTGGACGCTCGTCATCGGAAAAGTCCCTCTAAAGTTCGAGGTTCTATTGCAAGAGACCGGTCCACTCAAAAGAGGAATGAGTCACCGGAAAAAGAAGCATCATCCCAACCGGAAGGTGTGGAGTATCTGGTTAAAGAGTTGAAGGAACTTGAGCGACTTTGGCCAAGAAATGAAAACGAAAGATACTTCGGGAAAGAAGGCATCCCCTTTTTCCGCGGAGATTCTAAAAGAGAAAGTTGACCCCACCAAGAAGTTGCCCCACATTGAAAGTTGTGATGGATCGGGGGATCCCTATGACCACAGTCAGGCGTTCGACCGGCTAATGGATTATTATGACTTTAGCGATGCTGCTAAGTGTCATACTTTTGTCACGACACTCAGAAAGGATGCCAGGCAGTGGATGGGGACTTTGCCTTCGGATTCAATTTCATCTTGGGCAGACATGTGCAATAAGTTCCATGCTCGTTCTGGGAGCAATAAAAGGAGGGGGAAACCAACTGGCTCGCTGGCTCAGGTTCGACAGTACTCGGATGAGTCTTTGGGCCAATATGTAAAGCGGTTCCGTGAAGTAGTCGGCCAAATAACAAGCTTGAACGATCTACAAGCCGTGGGATTGTTTCAGAATGGGTTAGATTTGGTCAAATCAGAGAAGTTGGTGAAGAAATTAATGTTTCATCACCCGAAGAGTCTCGCTGAAGCCTTCGACAAAGCTGAAGGTTATATCTTGGTAGAGGAAGCCATGAATAGCCTCAAACATCCTTCTTCAGATCGGCTTAAAGAGACGGATCGGGACAAAACAGAAGGGGACCAGAGGAAGAATGAAGGAAATAAAGACCGCTATGAGGGCGGGTCAAAGAAATACAACAATAATTGGAGACAGGGTGGAAGACGTTCGTCCGCTCCAGCCCAGAGAGTAAATAGGACGTATACTGCACTCAACACTGATAGGGCTGTTATCTTGGATCAGATTAAGAATCAACCTATCTTCGAGCCACCTCGAGATAACATTAAGCCCGGAAAAGGAAATTCTCGTAAGTATTGTGACTATCATCAAGCCTCGGGTCACGATACGAACGACTGTGCTAGTTTGAAGGATTTTATTGAAAGAAAGGTACAAGGCGGGGCTTTAGTTCAGTATGTGGCTGCCAGAATGACTCAGCAAGTTCAACAGAGGGATAGAGAGCCCGTTCAGGCAACCCAACCAGTTCAACAAGCATTGCCAGCTCCGGGACAGCCTGCAAGGCATGTGGTAGATGTCATCACTGGGGGCACTTCTGTCAAGCTCGTTAGAAAAAAGCGCCGAAGTCATCTGGATTCGTTCATGTCAGTGGCGGGTACCCTCCCGAAGATTGATAGACCTTATCCGGATATGGTCATCTCCTTTAATGACGAGGATTACCCTTCAAAAACCATCGAACCGCATGAGGAATCATTGGTGCTAACTGCGCAAGTGGGTTTGGTGGATATGAAAAGAATGATGGTAGACAACGGGTCTTCTGTGGATATCTTGTACGCCCACGCTTATCAAAGGATGCATCTGGACGAGCAAAATATGGAGATAGGGCAGGAGGCTCCTTTGTACGGTTTTAGTAACGATCCGGTCAAGGTGGTTGGAACTATTGAACTACCGGTCATCTTCGGAACGGCCCCCCAGCAGGTAGAAATTATTTTTAAATTTTATGTTGTGCATGTAGATTCTGCTTATAATGCTATTTTGGGGAGGCCTACTTTAATTGCTTTACAAGCTGTAACCTCAATCCCTCATTTCAAAATCAAATTTCTTACGGCTCATGGGGTTGGAGAGGTGAAAGGAGATTTGGATCTGGCTAGAAGATGTTATAGAAATGCTGTGATCACTTCGGGAGTGGGGGTATCGAAGCAAAAGCAGACCATGGCGATAGAGATCGAACCCTTCACTGAGAGTAGTTCCGAACCGTTGGTCATGCCAGCTGAAGAAACAGAAGAGATAGAGCTCATCCCGGGCAAGGCAAATAAGATAGTAAAAATAGGTTCGGGTCTGTCGGAACCTCTCCGGACGAACCTCATGGAACTCCTGAGATTCTATGTTGACATTTTCGCATGGGAACCTCAAGACATGCCGGGAGTGAGCAGGGATATTGCTGAGCATCGATTGGAAGTGGACCCGTCAAAGAAGCCAGTTCGACAGAAGAGAAGAATCTTTGCACCCGATTGCCAGCGGATCATCGATGAAGAGATTGCAAAGCTGTTAGCTGTTGACTTCATCTTTGAAATCGACAACCCGCAATGTATGACAAATGTGGTGCTAGTCCTGAAGCAAAACGGGAAATGGCGGGTGTGCATCGACTATACAGACCTGAATAAAGCTTGTCCAAAGGATTTCTACCCGCTGCCCCACATCGATCAGCTCATCGATGCAACTTCGGGGTATGCTTTATTAAGTTTCATGGACGCATTCTCTGGGTATCATCAGATTTCCATGAGTAAAGAGGATATACCGAAGACGGCGTTCATTACGCATCGTTCGGTATATGCCTATAAGAAAATGACTTTCGGCCTCATCAATGCCGAGGCCACATACCAGAGGATGATGAACTACATCTTTAGATATCAGTTGAGCAAGAATATGGAGGTGTACGTGGATGACATGATTGTTAAGAGCATGTTGGTACATAAACATCTGGATGATTTAGAAGAATGCTTTCAGACAATTCGTTCAACACAACTTGAGACTGAATCCTACTAAGTGCACCTTCAAATTAGGGGCTGGCAAATTTCTGGGTTATCTTGTCAGTCAAAGAGGAATTGAAGCCAATCCAGAGAAGATTTAAGCGATCTTGAACATGAAGCCTCCTCAGTCATTTAAAGATGTTCAACGTCTGACTGGAAGGATTGCAGCTTTGAGGAGGTTCATGTCCAAGTCGGCAGAAAGGTGTTTGCCATTTTTTGATACGTTGAAAGGGCCGAAGAATGCAAAGACATTTCAATGGACTTCGGAATGTGAGGATTCCTTTCCGAGCATTAAGTCCTACTTATCTTCGGCGCCTTTGTTGGTGAAGCCCGCTCCTGCTGAGCCTCTGTATTTGTGTACTTAGACTAGTTCTTTGGCGAAGAGCGGTTTGGTGCATGAAGTTGGGGTAAGCAAAGCACCTGGTTTATTATGTAAGCCATGTCCTTCGGGATGCTGAAACAAGGTACCTTAACATTGAAAAGTTTGTTTTTGCTTTAATAACTGCTAGTCGAAAGCTTAGGCAATACTTCCAGGGTAGGTTGTTAATAGTATACACAGATCGGCCTTTGAAGAAGATTATGGGCAAACCTGAGGTCTCGGGGAGATTAGCTGCCTGGACTATGGAGTTGTCCCAATTTTTTATTGAATATCATCCCTGAACCGCCATCAAGGGGCAGGCTTTGGCTGATTTTGTAGTTGAATGTTCATTTTCTGAAGCTGATGAAGTTGTGACAGAAGCTAAAGGATATGACAGAGCAGTTGCAGTTCTTTAGCAGAAGTAGAGTTCGTGGACGTTGTATGCAGATGGGTCTTCTACTATGGACATCAATGGGGCAGGGATTATTCTGACGAGTCCAGAGGGATTCAAAGTGCAACAGGCCATCGGATTTTAGTTTAAAGCAACGAACAACAAAGCTGAGTATGAAGCGGTACTCGCAGGTTTACGACTAGCGAAGTGTCTTGAAGTGCAGAGAATAGTTATCTTCAGTGATTCTCAGTTAGTCGTTAAGCAACTCTCAGGGGAATACGAAGCTTGAGGTCCTAGAATGATCAAGTATTTGGCAGAATTAAAAGGGCGGCTTCAGTATTTTCAATCCTACGAGTTTCAAGGGGTCGAACGTAATGACAATTCCATTGCTGATGAACTCTCCAAATTAGCCACTACGGATGTTAGCGTTTTTGATGGATCCGTTTACTTGGAAATTTTACAACATCCTAGTGTTCATCATGAATCGGTAATGTGCGTTGATCGAACCAGCTGCTGGTTGACTCCATATCTAGAGTATCTGGCAGATGGCATCTTACCTTCAGATCAGATGTTGGCCAAGAAAATCAAGTACAAGAGTGCTAACTTCGTTTTGATAGATGGGGATCTTTTTTGAAGGGCCTTCTCATCTCCATTGCTGAAATGTTTGACTCCGTCCGAAGCTGAATATGCTCTCCGAGAAGTTCATGAAGGCATCTGTGGTGACCATATGGCTGCTAAGTCATTAGCGTACAAAGTGCTTCGTCAGGGGTATTACTGGCCTACCATCTTCAAGGAAGCATTGGAGTACGTCAAGAAGTGCGAGAAGTGTCAACTCAACAGTCCGATCCCACATCAGCCACCAGAAGAGCTATACTCGATCTTATCTCCTATACCCTTTGCTGTCTGGGGGGGTTGATATATTGGGTCCATTACCGAAAGCTAAAGGTCAGGTTAGTTTTGTTATAGTTTCCATCGACTACATGACCAAATGGGTAGAAGCAAAGCCACTTAGGTTAATAACAGAACAGGAATGTTTGAAATTTTTGAAAGAATCAGTAGTGTTTCATTTCGGAATTCCTAAGGTGGTAATATTGGAAAATGGACGCCAATTTATGGGATCGAAATTTGAAACATTTTTGAAAGAACTGGGGGTCCAGCACAGAAAGACTTTAGTAGCTCATCCTCAGTCAAACGGACAAGTCGAAGTGACCAACAGAACACTGCTGAATGGGATCAAGCGCAGATTGGACGAAGCTAAGGGAAGATGGCTAGAAGAGCTGCTTAGCGTGTTATGGGCTTATTGGACTACTCCGAGGACTACAACGGGGGATTCACCTTTCCGACTAGCCTATGGTACTGATGCCTTAGTTCCAGTTGAAATTGGATCTCCAAGCCTTCGAGTTAGTCAATTCAAAGAGATCTACAACGAAGAAGGGCTGAAGGCCAATCTTGATTTACTTGAAGAAGTTAGAGAAACCGCATTGAACAAATTGGCGGCCTATCAGCGAAGAGTGGCTAAGAATTACAACAAGGAGGTAAAGCTTCGAAGATTTGAAGTAGGAGATTTTGTTCTCAGAGAAGTCGAAGCATTTACACCTCAGAATTTGGGAAAGCTAACGCCGAACTGGGAAGGACCGTATGAAGTCATCGAGGTACCGAAGCCGGGGACTTATCGGTTGAGGGCATTAGACGGCTCAGAAATTAAAAATACTTGGCATGCTGGCAGGCTTAGGAAATACTTTCAGTAAATACAATGTCAACACATCGGAAGTCTGTAAATACTTAAGTTATCATCAATAAAAGTTCCTTTTTTCTTAACAAATCTTGTCTTCATTGATGTTCAGTTCATTGGTGTAAGGAGGTTTGGGTGGACTCGCTGACCATTCGATAGTAGCCTTAATGGCAGGTGGTCCTTATGAGTTTGTCAAGCCCTGCGTGGTAGGCAAACGTCATTGGTGTAAGGAGGTTTGGGTGGACTCGCTGACCATTCGATGGTAGCCTTATTGGCAGGTGGTCCTTATGAGTTTGTCAGGCCCTGCGTGGTAGGCAAACGTCTTTGGTGTAAGGAGGTTCGGGTGGACTCGCTGACCATTCGATGGTAGCCTTAATGGCAGGTGGTCCTTATGGGTTTGTCAGGGCCCCTTCGTGGTAAGCAAACGCCATCCTTAAGACCTTGTCAGGCCCTTCGTGGTAGGCAAGTGTCATCCTTAAGACGTTGTCAGGCCCTGCGTGGTAGGCAATTGTCGACCTTTAGACCTTGTCAGGCCCGTCGTGGTAGGCAAATTTCATCTTGTGTAAGTTGTTAGGCCCTTCGTGGTAAACAAATCCCCAATGAAGCAGATCTATCTCGCACTTCAGTAACAAATAAGTATTCCTTTACTTTATTACCTAAAATTTTTCTAAGTGTTGAGTTCAGAATGCCTCATTCTTTAACTACATCTTATTTGATTATATGACTTGCCTAGTTGTTAATTAACAGTTTAAGTAAAGTCCATGAAAGAGCTTGTACATTTTTTAAGTTGAATCGATATTGAAGTATTGATAAAAAGTAAATGTGCCAAAGTCATAAGGGATGAGACCACATTTCATTAATATTTAATTTGATTACAAGAGTAGAAATTTTTTACACAAATCCTATAAATTAAAGAAAATAAAATTATCTTCAGACAACAGCTTCATCTCCAGAGTCTAGTAAGGCCGAATCCAGTTGGGCCGCCACCAATTTTTCCTTGCCTCGGCCTCGACCTCATATCCTTCTGCATAACACCGAAGCACTTCTGCACTTAATTCCTCAGATGCACGGTACTCAGTGTGAATCTGTTTAAGCTGCGCTTCGGTTAAAGGAGGATTCGGTCCCTTTAAAGCTTTCAGTTTACGATGAAGCTTTCGGCGTTTGGATGAATGTTTTTCTTTTTCTTCGCGGGCCTTTACTTGAAGACTGTTGACTTTTGTGCTGTCAAGTTCTGATTGGCCGTAGCAAGCTCCTCATTGCTGGTCTTCAAAGCTTCGGTTTCGGCAACAAAACTGACGTTCATGTCCGCCAATTTTTGTTCACTGATTTTTGTCATCTTCAACTCCTCCTTAAACGAACTCAGTTCGTCATTAGACTCCCTCAGACCCTCGTTAATTCGAGCCAATTCCCTCTGAAGTTCTTCATTGGTATGAAGAAGGCTTTCACGTTCACTTCTTTCTCAGTCCAAGGACGCTTTCAGCATGTTGTTCTCCATTCTCATGGCCTCCTCTTCGGCCTTAGCATTTATGTGTCGGGGACGTAAACATCCGAAGACAGCATTTGCCTACATATGTTCAAAAGAATTCAGTCAATTTCAGGGACTTAAACAAAAGTAGACATGTATGAACCGAGAAAGTTATCACTTACTTTCGCAAAATAGCTCATGCCTTCATCAAGAAAATTCCCGTTCGAATGATTATCAAACCGGTGATCATCAGTTTCCCGAACGAAGGCATCAAAAAATTGAAACGGGAAATTGACGTTGTACCGAGGCTACATAGTTAGCGTTACCCTTTCATCATTCTGGAATTCTTGTGATGCAGGCCTTGGGGGGGAAGGCATGGGTTGGTCACGAATTGGAGAAGGGTCCATATATACATTTTCAGGAGAGGGAGATCGAGCTGGAGTGGGGTTGCGAACTGGTGAAGGTACGGGTGTTGAGCTCGGATGGCTATCAGAAGGTCATTTTCTTTTTCGTGATGGGTCTGGAGTAGGTTCAATTTGCTCTTCTTCAACAACAACTCGAGTTTCCACTAACGTTGAAGAGGGGGGAACATTCGAAGAAGATACTCTAAGATCATTGGGAGTCAGAGGAGTAATCTTGGCCCTTAATTTCTTGACTCGAAGGAGCTATTTACGCTCATCTACGGATAGATCGAGTAAACTCCTTCGAGCAGGTGTGGGGTTGATAATTGGTTCAACTTCAGATAATGTTTCTGAATCTGACGGGATGGAGATCGGTTTGGGTTTTCGGGTAGCTCTTTTCTTTCGACGAAGTTTGAGGATTTCTTCCGGAAGAACGGGCTCATCATCTTCGGGTCTATGAACTAGGGGTTCGAGTATAGATGTTTCAGTAGGTGGTTTGAATTTGGAGGAGGCTTCCGATTGTGGAGGGTCTGCATCGACCTCTACAGATTTTCTGGCTACATTATCTTCGGAGGGAACTTCCTGCTGTGAGGATTCGGCAGTGGCTTCTACCAACTTTCCAGCTGGAAAATCCTCTAAGTCCTTCACCTCCGAAGATGACGGTTTAATCAAAGTTACTACAGAAGATTAACAGTTCTACATCAGAATCCATATCACATAAATTTTCAAATATTCACAAAATAAATCTGTACTTACGTTTGTGGTCGTATAACCACGCCTGCTTGGAAAGAACTCCATAATTCCATTCCTCCCTCGGAAAATTGTCAAAAAGTTCTATCATTTCAGCCTCGCGTTCTTCACAGATGTCTCCAAAGTCAGTAGAAGTTTTCTCATCAGTGGCCCAATTCGGTAAAGAGATGATTTCGGGTCCCTTGACGAAAAACCACCTCTCGTGCCATCCTCTGTTACTCGAAGGAGTGTTTACCAATGAACGTCTCTCGAACTTCTCTCCTGTTTTCGAAGAATGCTTACTTATGGTCTTAAACCCTTTTTCTTTGGATTGGCCGATCTTGTACACAGTAAAGAAGAAGTCGAGTGTAGGTTCGACACCCAGCTCGTGGCAGAAGGCTATGAATGCCAGAATGTGAATGTAAGAGTTCGACATCAATTGGGTGAACCCAATACCCAGAAACCCTAAGATATTCACTATGAAAGCATGGAGAGGGAATCAAACCCCCTTCTCTAAGATGGTCATCGTAACAGCCATCCATCCTTCGGGGCGTTGATACATCCATTCTTCAGACCTGGGAGCTCTCACCAAATGGGTATCCAGAATGTGGCAACGAGCTCAAAGTCTCTTCAAATCCATCTCTGTAATTTTCGATAGAGTGTTGGCGTGGAAATATTGTTCCTTACTCCTATAGAATGCAGAAGGATTGGGAAGGGATTTCATTATCGGTTTCTTTATAGTAGTTGCAGCGGTCGGATTGGAGCTTGAGGCCTCCTTGTTGGGGCTTGGGTTCGGAGGAACGACGCTAATCGGTGTCTCTAGCAGGGGAGAACCTTGTTCAGAAGCTTGGGAAGCCATTGATGGTGCTTTGCAGAGAATAGAAGAAAAGCTCTGTAGAGAAGAAGAAAGCTCAAAGGTTCGAAATTCAAATGGGCAGGTAAAAATGTCAAATTTGGGAGAAATTACCTTTTATACTGACGGTTTCACGGCTTACGAAGGTGGCACATTAAAAATTAATTTTTGATTTTTGATTTGAATTATATGGAGCATATAAATCTGAAAAGATAAGGGAAGCTAATATTTTAGTAATTTTAATATTTAATTATTTGGTACAACTTTCTATTACAAAAACTTTTCCAAATAAGTGAATGACCATAGTTTTCTGTTTTATTTGTCTTCTTTTAATTATAAAGAATGAGATCTATGTTGGGCTCATTTATTTCAGAATTTTGAGTTCTAAATTCATCCAACAATTTTAAAATTTTAATTTTTTTTTTCAAGACCAACAACATATTTTTAAATTAATAATTTCAAAGTTGATTTTTAACTTAAAATCCTTCCTAAATTTTGTGTCCACACACAACCTTACACTTTAGAACGCATTTTTGGATTAGGATCCTCTCTATTTATATTTATATTTCAATTTTTCTCAATACACATTCAGCAACATTAAAAAAATTTGTCGCAAACAATTCTTTCGTTGAAAGAGACACTAAATATAATATTTGTGTTCCTAAATGTGTATTTGTAATTAATATTATAGAGCATACATGTAGCGAATATGAATTGGAAAATTAAAATTTTCTAGTTATCTATTGAAGCATATGCCTACAACAACGAATGAATAGAATTACGAGCTCTACGAACAATGATCTCAGCGATAATTTGGACTGTGTTAGAACGAGTACCAAATATATATATATATATATATATATATATATATATATATATATATATATTCATTAAGTGTAACTTCAAAGCTTTCAAGCTTTCAAAAAACTTCCAATGACTTATAGATAATACATGCTAATTTTCTTTGTGTCTTGTGTTGTACACAAAATAATCACCCTCTTTTTTTATACTAAATAGAGGAAGAGTAACTTCTATATTAAATAATAGTTAATATATACATAACTTCCATAGTTAATATATATATAACTCCCATGTTTAATATATAGAACTCCATGATTATATCTATATATGTAACTCCTTAGGTATATATATATATATATATATATATATATATATATATATATATATATATATACAAAATGATCAGTAAAGGATCCTTACTTTCTTAAAATGAGGATTTTTTTTTGTTTTTTTAAAACAACTAAAAAAAAAGTTTAATATTTTATGAATGAAATTTTCCATAATATAATATTTTAGGCGTAATTTGGATACCTATACAAAAAATGTATGTATATATGCATGCATCGTATATACCTATTTTGTTATACGTATCCAAATCACATCCAAAACAACATGATATATAAAAATTTGAGTTCCATAATATTAAACTTTTTTTAGTTATTTTAAAAAAAAGCAAAAAAAAAAAAAAGTCTCTCATTTTAAGAAAGTAAAGGATCCCTACAAGATCCGACTGATATATATATATATATATATATATATATATATATATATATATATATATATATATATATATATATATATAACTCTAAGATATGACTTAGAAAATTGAATTGTCCGTAATTTAAGATTTAAAGAATTAGTTATTAATAAAATGAATTTTTTAATAATATTTATTATATGCTATGTGTTTATTAATCGTTCTATAACTTAGGATGATTATAAGTCTGGGAAGATTCTGCTACGAGCTAGACCGAATGAGTAAAATTTTCAAAAAAAATAAAAAATTTTAGAGAACAAAATATATTTTTAGGAAAAAAAGACGAAATAAGCACTATTATTTGAAAGCGAAACCCTAAGAGTTAGGGTTTGAATAACCTAAGCCTTTTCGAAAGTTCGGTATGTCGAAATGACATTCCGTCGAAAGATTTGACGATAATATATCGTGAAAAATTAAGTAAGTCGATAAAAGTTTTTCTCGAAAAACGTGTAAAAATTGGACGAAATAAAAACGATGAAAAGTACTGCTATGTACTTTTCATTTATTTAGCTACATTAGGGGAAAACGTGAAGGAAAATGCTTAACGCCAAAAAGTATTTTTTGGTTTTTCAGAAATCCGAAGAATACGTAAAAGTTAATCGGTAAAAGAAAGACGAAATATCCAAAAATATTTGAATTTCGAGGATATCGATTTTTTAAGTATCGGACCTAATTCAAGAAATTTGGAAGTTACCGAAGCTTCCAAGGGAAGCTTCGTGAATAGTAAGGAGGTGGAGTAATGACTAAGTAAACTTAAGGGTTAAGTAAACTTAAAGGCTAAGTAAACTTAAAGGCTAAGTAAACTTAAGGAGTAAGTAAACTTAAGGGCTAAGTTAACTTAGTGCTTAAGCCATGAATAGTAAAGAGGTTTGAGGGCAAAATGACTAGTTTGCCCCTAACCTTGGTTTTCTATAAATAGGAAGCTCATTTCATTATTTTGGGATTTTGAAAATCCTACACTTTGAGAGAGAGAGAGAGTTCGGATGGGAGAAAGAAGAGGAAGAGGAAGAGGAAGAGGAAGAGGAAGAGCTTGCCCGAGTGCACACTTTGTCCAACGGATGAAGATTAAAGAAGAAAGGTAATCCGAAACCTAGATTCTAATAAATTTTCTTTAAGTTTTCTATGTTAAAAACATAACTTAATGAAGATAAGAAGTAAATAAGGTTAGTTTCTGAAACGTCTCCCAAGACGTCTTGAGTCGGTACCGATGGGTACGCCCATGACTCCCACCGAGAGTTTGCCTCACCACGGAACATAAAGGTGGCGAATGGAACCTTCGTTCTCCTCCGCATCCCAAGACATCGAATATCTTGGTAATTTTCTTGACCCATGTTTCCGCCATGATCGGATCTGGCTTTCCTTAAATTCTGGTGGTCCTGACTCTTTGAACTCGCTTGGTTGTGACAACCCGTGAATTGCTATCATTTCCTCCTCAGTATTTTGAACATGAGTCTCTCTCACCGATTTTACATGAATCGCAAAAAGCTTCAAAACATCCCTCGTTCATCATCTTTCGGTGGTGTTGTTCACAGGAGGAACATTGCCAAGATGTTGCACGTTCTCCTCGTTGGTGAGTACAGCGCTCCACAGCCTCATTTCCATTGTTAATATTCTCAAATCGACATTCTCAAATCATCATAAAATAAGGGTTAATTAAGGAAATCAATATATCACATAATATCCTTATATCGACCAACTAACAAATAAGCTTAGGTAGGACACACTATTTAGCGAAGGATTTACTCGCCTCTCCTCCTAATTCTATTCCCCGATCTCAAATCCGGAGATCATATCCTAAGCTCGATACTAATTGTGACGCCCCCAAAATAGGTATACATCACCCATTCCGAGTTGTCAATACATGGTACGTAAACAACTACAACTTTATTATTACAAAGAAGAAAAGCGTGAGTTTGAATACAAATATTATCTTCTAGACAATATCTATACTCAAATAAATCCTCATCACATTTATTGATACATTATTTTACAAAAATAGTGAGGACTACTAAACAACTCTCTCTAGAACTTTCAATCCATATACAGGCGACTGTACTCGCTATATTCTCGCCTCGAGAAGAAAAAATGGAACACAAAAGGAAAATGGTGAGCTCAACTATCCATAGAAGAATATTATGACTAAGATAATATACAACAAATTATCGTTAGTCTTTAACAGAAAAATCTAATAGAATACAATAGACAACAAATTTTAAATCAATATTCGCAATGAAATAATAATTCATTAGAAGAGTTAAGTAGAGAATGCAAACTACTATCTTCTATGTATGAATTTAAAAGTTCATCGCTCTATCTTTTATCTACTGTAACATCAATCAATATATATCCGGAATCAAATATTCATCTTTGCACTACAGCCAAAGATATTCATCGATTGGTCATGTTCATCTAAACACACTGTTCATCTTTGCACTACGGGCCAAAGATATTCTTCAAATCATTCATCTTTGCACTACTGAGGCAAAAAGATATTTCATAATATCATCATTTAAGATCAAGATGATGAAAAATATTTTTAAAGAAAGCGAATCCGGTGAAAACAAAATGACAATGATTAAGGATTAAGGATTCCTACTTTGTTTTATCCACGTCCAAAATACCTCAAAAATAATCACAAGTGGTGTAAAATTCAAAATGATCAAAACATGGATACAATCAAAGCTAGTATCCGAAATAGATATTTTGGACGAAAATAAATTTTTATTTTTCGATGAATAAAGGCCGATTGATGAATGAATAGTGTCAGATATCGTGAATAGTCAGATATCGTGAATAAGTAACTCAGCTACACCAAAAGTTCCAAATTTGATAAAACTTCAGATCAATATTTTAACATAATGATATTGAAGAAATAATATCATTATGAAAAATATAATATCCCTTACCTCGAAAGACAAGACTTAAATAAAAACCAGGATATAGGTTATGACTTGAACTTGACCAGTATAGCAATACTCAAAGTATACTCAAAATACTCACAAGAATACGCTCGATAATATAGAGAGAGAAAACTTGGGTTTCGTGTGATTTTCAATTCTAACCTAAGCACCCTATTTATAGGAAATTGCTTAGAACACCAAAGCGTAAAATTTAATATAATAATATTATATATATTACAAATTCTCTCACGCATTACTTAGCATCTGAAATCAGCAATCTTAACACATGTTAAATGAGTCCCAACATTGTAAAAAACGTTTTTGTAATTAAAAATATTTTAAACTTCCAAAAATTAATTATTTTGAGCTTCGAACTTCAATAATTCATAATAAATAGCCCTTTTATCAGAAAATTGAATCTCGCAAATTTTTATAGGAAATTCAATTCTCTACAACTTTGCGTAAGAAAGTTTTTCCAAATTCCAAATGAAATTGACCGAAATCCACAAACGAAGGCGATTTTACGTGCTATAATCAAATTTGATCAATAAATGGGGTCCACCAACATGTTTAACATGTTTTAAACATTTATTGCAACAAAAATACTCTTCCTCCTCAGTATACTCAAATATCCCACATTCGTTGTAAAATATCACCATTATTATATTATTAAAATATAATAATACATTTAAATGAATTATCTTATCGAAAAAGATAAAATTTCAATTTTCAACAATTGTCACATTAAAATTTTTCTCCATCTATATCCACATAAAATCAATATTTTCCTCATTATATGAATCAATAATTAATTATTCACAAATAATATTACGTAATCACAATATTGACAACTGTGCAGGTTCAGGAAGAGGGGCTTTCCAATAAGAATTTCTCTCTTGGCGCCGCAATTAGGTGACCAAACCTCTCCTAGAGACAGAACTTTCTAGACATTGCAAGAATGTTATCTAATAATATTATTCAGATAATATAAATTATTGCATCGATAATGAAAAATAATGTAATGACAATTATTGAAACAATGAAGAATATAAAATATCAACGCAGCAATTATTAAATCAATAAAATAATCGAATAAAGAATTATCGTAACCATTATTAAGTAGTGCCTTCACGTAAGAATCAATAATTGGTGCAATACCGGTAGTAACTCTTGTGTTTTAACCAAAAGTATTTTAACAAAGATAACTGTGAATAACTACTACTGCTATTTTTTAAACCACTTATATTTGTCATTTTCTTCATCCAATCGCTTTCAAGTTATGGGGCCCACAAAATCTTCGCTTGCCGCATTTAATATTCCCCACAAAGCAAGAATATTCCACGACCAAACGAATATTCCCCGATAACAATGAATATTTTATAACCACTTGCTTATTTTGAAATATTTGGGTATTTTACCCATAACTATTCACATTAATCAAATCAATCCTTACTATTTCAAAATAATAAATAGAGAAAATTAAATTTCATTAATAATAAGTTGGGGTCTTACAAGTTGTGTAATGTATTGTTAGTTTTCAGTGTTTAGTTTTACATTCTAATGAAAGTAGAAAAGAGTACAATATCTATATGAGCTATACATATGAATGATAGTATTAACAGACATTGGGATTCTCTGATGCACTGAGGTAGCGCTTCTCAGTTCCAAGAACCCTACCATTAATAGTATGGATGTCAGATAGATTGTGACGCCCCCAAATTCAGGTACTTGAAACTCGAACTTGGTGCTTCACGATATCATTTCTTTGAGCGGAATAATAACAATAATATAAATATCAAACTTAATTTACATATATCAGAGTTGTCTAATCCCAGGTACGCGACCTTTAATACATTACATGATAATTAATAAATATCATTATCTTAATAGAGTCTAACTATACATATGATACCATAAAGTTTATTCTGCTAGCTTTCTTTTTCTTTTGTTCTTGGCAGAACCTTCTGGTTGATCACGCTTAGCTGAAAACATTTAAATTTAAAGCAAGAATGAGTATTTGATTGCCCAGCAAGTAATAGTAACAATAAATATTAGCTGAAAGGATTAAATATTTTCTTTGAATGACACTTCTCCAACGAATCAACAGTTGTGAAGTAAGCTGAACTAATTCTAAACAACATATCATTTCTATATCAAATTTTTGAAACTACGTACTGACTATAAATGGAGAGCATTCGACAGACTATGAACTTTGTTTTAAATTTTCAAAAAGGTTTTACAGAACTTCATCCGCAAACCGTCATAACTTACGGGCACGAGGGTGATAAACCCGTTATACCCTGTATTGATCAATACTATGTGTTCGAACAATATTTTTGTCCAGCATGGCCTTAGGCACACAAAAGTTTCCATGTTCGGGTTGTTCATACTTAGTCTGGAATCCGAACCAAAACAATTCGGTTGGATAACAATAAGGTTTTATCATGTTCAACACTATTTTTAAATCTATGTCTAGCCGGGTCAAATAGCTTAGACGACTTTTAATTATACATACTGGAAATCAATAAGTATGTATCAACAAGTACAACCATTATCCAAGTGAGGACACTTGCATAACCAATCTTAGAAATTAATGAACATATATATATATATATATATATATATATATATATATATATATATGGATTATACATTAATGTTACACTGGTAATCGATGAAAAGATAGAATTCAAGAACTTGTATGAATACCAAGGGTTAGATACATAATCAATAAAAGTAGAGTTAATAAACTGGCGCAACGATAATAAAGTTCTGAAATTGGCTTACACATGTCCATTACTTAAAGTAAATGAAATGGTAAAGATAGTTGCCTGATCTGTTGCTTACACAACTTAGTTTTATCTTTTATATAGTGAGCTATCATTAATAAGATCATTCTGTCGATTAGAATAATATATCGTAACACATAGTACTGCTATTTGTAGTCAACACATAACCTAATCACATTATCATATATGCATAACAGTCATTAAGACATAAATAGACACTTATACAGACAAACTATATAAGTCCAGATCAATTTCTGAAATATTTCGGTGTATCGACGGTTTTCTCGGGTAATTATCGAGTCTAAAACTCTATTCTGTAGTTCAATATTCCTTTAGATATTTCAAATATCAGTCATATTATTTTTCAATGACTTATAATAATTTTTAAATAATTATTATAATTTAACATGATTTTTCAAATACTGGAATTATTTTTAAATTATTTAAATACTAAATAATTCTATTATAATTAATATTTATTTAATATTAAAATATTAATGAAACCATTGCCAAAATATCAAAGTTATTTATAATAACTCAAAATATTTTTAAAGTATTAATACTACCCTTAAATGATTTTGAAAACATTTAAAATCATTTTTAAATAATTACTATTAATATTTAAATATTAATGTATTATTCACCAAAATATTAAAAGTCATTTATTATTACTTAAAATATTTTTAAATCATTTATATCCTTTTTAAATGATTTATAAATCAATAAACTTATTTTTAAACTATTTATTAAATAAATCATAATATCATTAATATTAAATTATTAATGAAATTTACCTTTAAATATTAAAAGTTATATTTTATAACTTAAATTATATTTAAACACTTTATTTCATTTAAAATAATTTTTATAATATTAAAATCATTTAAACTAATTTATTTAATATAATTACTAAATAAATCTAATATCATTAATATTAAATAATTAATTAAATTTATCATAAAATATTAAAAGTTATGTGTTATAACTTAAAATATTTTTAAACACTTTATTTTATTTAAAATGATTTTTTATAATATTAAAATCATTTTTAGTCAATTTATTTAATATAATTATTAAATAAATCTAATATCATTAATATTATATAATTAATAAAATTTTCCTTAAAATATTAAAAGTTAGGTTTTATAACTTCAAATATTTTTAAATACTTTATTATCATTTAAAATAATTTTAATATAATGAAATAATTTTTAATCAATTTATTTAATACATTTCTTAAATAAATTAAATAGTAATAATATTCAAATAAATATTAAAATTTATGAAAAATATCTCAAATTATTGAAAGTTAATTTTATAACTTAAAATAAATTTTAAAACTAATTTTGTAATTTTCAAAAATTAATTTCTATTTTAATTGATTTTTGGAAATTAAAATAATTAAAATGAATATGTCTGTCGCTAAAGCCTTTAACGACAGAAAGTGTCGCCTATTGTGTTCTTGAGGCTCAAGAACATTCATAAACAGTTTCGAGTTAGCTACTTTGACTAGCCATGATTCACTAACTAAGATGTTTCTGGACATTCTAATGGTTAGATCTTGTAGTAATAATGTAATACTACATGATCCAACAACAAACAAGGTTAAACAGTATAACACGAGCGAGATCTATGGCCTTGAACAAGCTGCCAGAGCTGTTCTTCATTTTCTGGGTTACCCAGAAATGAAGAACAGTTCGACTGGCTAGTTTTGGGCTTCCACTACTTATTTTTTGTGCAAGATTTTGTTGATCTAATGGTTCCAGGTTATAGCCAACATGTAAATGAATAGATCTATCACATAAAATTAGCTTAACAACAACAGATTCAACAGATATAGTTCGGTCAAACCATGTCAGAAATAAGGTTCATACGTTTTCTGGGTTACCCAGAAAACAGAAAACGTGACCATACTGCCTGATTTAACCGTCCACTAAATCCAACATATTTGATGTTTCAGTGATCTAAAGACATAAGCTTGTAGTCTATATAACATATTACAAATTTGATACAAAAAGAAGAACAGATCATCAAACCACTGTTAGATCCGAGCCCATGAACTTCTTGTCAGATCGTTATAGGCAAATTCTGGGCTACCCAGATTCGTTTGGTCATGGTCGGTCAACCGACTTTGACCATCAATAGCTATCAATCTGTACATGATCTGGGCTTGATTCAAGTTCCAGATCAAAGCCCTTACAACATACTATAAGTACAAACATTTAAACAACCAATACTATAAACAGAAAGAGATCTATGAGGTCGGACATTCGGTTGTCAGACAACTTTTACAAATTTTCCTGATTTTTTAAAACATCAATTTCGTGCATCTGGATGTTATGGATCTATCATGTGTCAACCCAGATCACTAAATAACACTATATACAACAAATTTTAACACTCAAATATAACTTTTAACATGGCATTCAAGATCAGATTTGGTTTAGGGTTATACCTCACTTTGAACAAATTTTTTATTCTAGGCTCCTGATCTGTTTGTGTAAGTGGTGGGGACTTGATAAGGGACTGGTATACAATATAAATTCGTGGGTTTTAGAGAGAGACAGACTTGGTTGAGGTTTGTGATCAAATGAGGCTTGAAAGTGATATTTTTTCTCTCTAATTCTATATATATGATATAATGTAATGTATATGTCTGATAGAATGGCTGATTGCTGGAGTTTTTGAGCATGTGACACTACTAGAAAAACAAGAATACGTGACGGAATTTTGTGATAGTTTTTAAAAACAATCACAAAAGATAGTAATTTGTGATGGACTTTTTAAGCAATCACAAAATAATAGTATATATGATGGCTCTTAGTGATGACTAATTTTGCCATCAATGTATTATAATTGTGATGGCCATGTCAATCACACCAATTTTTTCAGGCAAAATAAATTTTCTTTTTGTGACGCACTAAGTCATCACTTATAGATATACCCTTTTCGTGATTGCATTTAAGCTATCACTAATATTTTAATATAAGAAATAATCAAAACAATATTTTGGCGATCCGTGACAATCATTAAAAAGATAGATTTTTGTGACGACTTTTATTTGCAATTACAAAAAGAAGGTATTTTGTGATGGAATTTTCAAGCCGTCACAAAACAATAAAATATATGATGGCTCTTAGTGATGACTAATTTTACCATCATTATAGAGTGTTTGTGACTGCCATTGCAATCACCAAATCTTATTTGGAAGTAATTTTGTTTAGTAAGTCAACTCACATATGTTTCCTTTTATATTTTGTTTTAAAATTATAATCGTGATCTGGACTTTGGTGTAGTGGTAATACTCGTTATTTAGTTTGCAAATGGGAGAGGGTTCGAATCCTACAAGTATCATTTGATACAATTAATATAGATATAAATTATACGTGAATCTATTTACGTTCTTACATTTGATCCCTAAAGTCTTATTTTTTTGTGATGACTTCGACAATCACAATAGATTATATGTTAATGTGATTGTATTAATCATCACAAAAGCACTAAGCGTTTACGTGATTGCCAAAACCATCACGTAAAACCTTTCATGATGTGCGTATACAAGATGGCCATTGTGATGCTTAAAACCATCACGTAAACCTTTCGTGATGATTTTCCTACTTTTTGTGATGGATTTAGGCCATCACAAATGACCATTGATTTTATCTAGTAGGTCAACAACTTAATATCTTGGCAAGATTTGCAAGTTAGCTTCAATAATGCAAGAGGGGCAATTTGGTCATTTAGCTTGTGATTTTAATGGCAAAAATATAACTTGTCTAACCCTTAGGGTTTGACCCTTAGGGTTTAACCCTAAGGTTAAAAAAAGTTAGTTTCTAGGATTTTTTCTAGTTAGGGCTAAAATGAAAATTTTAGTTTCCAAAAATGAAAATTAGTGTTTGTTAATCATGTTTAATTTCCTAATTACATTGAACATGGAAATTAGGTTTAAGTTTTAATAATTAGTATTAGGGTTTATAATCAGCAATTAGGGTATCTAATTTTAAAATTAGGGTTTCTAATAATTAGGGTTTTCCCTAATTAGGATTATATTCTATAATACCTGACATTAATCACATTAACACAATTACATAACCGTCTAGAACTCCTATGTGAGTTCCAATTAGGGTTTATCAAAGTAACACTACTGTTACACCATAATTGATCAACCATTATCAATATATACATATAGTACATAGTTATAGCACATAAATATAATTACAATTAAATTATTATTCTCATTCCTTATTCAAAATCCAAATTTAGGGTTTTGAATCCATATTCGACTTAACTTTCACAAATACCATTATTAATTAAGCTAAAATAATTAACTTAACTAATATGAATAAATTCATACAATAAAATAATTATTATAATAATTCTAAAAATCATATCATATATTAAATAATACAATAATCATATTTTCATGGAAAATAAATAATAAAATATGTTTACTATAAAATTTAATTTATTATAAAATATAATTTATAATGATCAATAATTCTAAAAAATTATTTGCAAGTATTCATGCAATAAATAAATTTTTATTTATCACATATATACATACACTTTACCTTACACATATTCCCACCTTTATTTAAAAAAAAAATTTATACGTAATTTTTTTTTAATTATATCAAAAAAATTGGGTTATTACATAGATATGAATTATTGATATGGAAGAAATATCTGTAAGATACTAAACCTGTGTATCCAAGTGAGGGTACTCAATTACGATAATTGTTCTGACGAGAACTACTATTTGCTATGGGTATTGTGATTCTTGGATTTATAGGAATTATTATCTTATGGAATATTTACGTGAACACCAAATTTGCTATAGAAAATTAAGAGAATTTGGGGGCGTCACAATTTAGTATTAGAGCAGTAGGTTATAGATCTAGCTAAATCCTGGATCTTGTGCTTGAGGGCCCACCAATCTTGGGTATCATGACCCGGAGCTCTAGAATGGTAAACACATTTGTTGCTTGTATTGAAATTCTTTCCACTTGAATTGGCTGGTGGATGGAGTTGGATAATTTTCTTCTGCGTTGTCAGAAGCTTGAGTATATTTTCCAATGAGTCCCTAATGGTGTGAACACTCTTAGACGTCTGACTTCTCCAATTTAGGGTAATGGAGGGTTTGATGATTGTGCTTAAAAAGAGGAATAGTTTATTCTTTGAATGGGAAAGTTTTGATTGCCTCTTAAAGTTTGTCTTTGCAGCACCAAGGAGACATCCTCTTCTTTCTTCTTATAAACCTTCGGGGGTTGCTCCCATAATTTCCAGCTTGAATATGCTAAGCCACAACTTTTAAAGCAGCGAGGTCTTGAATCTTCCCAGATTTTAACCCCATCTCAACCATTTCTCCGTGTTTGATTATTTTTGAGAATTTTTTTCTAATGCCTGCTAGGACCCTCTCATAAAATGGAGCTTCTTGAATGTCTATGAAGATCATTACCATCTCAGTTTATGTCATGGATGGGATTACTTGAGCATCCAGACGCCTCCATCTCTGGGCATATTCTTTGAATGACTCAGTGTCTTATTTTTTGACCTTGGCTGATTTGATATTTATTTGCAACCATTTACGTTTGGAAGCTGTATTGGTTTTGAAAAGCATGGGCTAGTTCCTCCCAACTATGGATTTTGGAATTATCCAATCTGGCATACCATGCTCTAGTTTCTCCAGTTAGACTCTTTTGAAATAACTGCATTCTCAATTCTTCATTCTCGTGGTAGGATCCGAGTTCTCTAATGAACACTTTTAAGTGAGTGTAAGGATCTCCCAATCCATTATATTTCTCAAAATCGGGAACCTTGAATTTTTCTGGATATTGAACCCCAGGGAAGATGCAAAGGTCTGAGTAAGTAACACTTCCATGTGTTCCAGTCCCTTTGATTGACCAGATGGTCTCATTCATTTGTTGGACTTTCTTTTGAATATCACTGGTGTGTTGATCTTCTTTAAGATGGGTGATTTCAGGGGTTTTGTTGGACTTCTCAATCTGAGACTCAGGTATCTGAACTTCTTTGTCAGTACCTTGGATTCCTCCCTGTGTAGAGGATTCTGTTTGAATGGGTATTTGTGGACCTTGAGTTTGCTTGTTTAGTTCTTTCAGAAGGATAGCCAATTCTGTTATCTAATTCCTTAATCCTTCAAACTCCTCTTGAGAAACAAGAGTAGGATCAGGTTGGGCACTTGTAGCCATGTTTGGAAGTGAGCATAGTGCCTTTTTGGACTTTGAACGGGTAACGGGACCAATCATTTCCCTACAAAAAGATTATGTAGTTTAGTTTGGATAAACATTAAGAGGTTGTATGCTATGCAATGTGCCTATTTTAGGACTGTTTTAATGTTCTCCTACAAAATAGATGTCAGTTGTTTTGATGACAGGATATCATTACAGGTCTTGATATGAAAAGGAATGCATATTTACATCTTCCTTTATATTTTCTATTACATTGAGATTTACATGGAATTGAATGGGAAAGGCATGAAGAGACTTCCTTTCACATTTGGTTTATTAGAGGCTGACCTATCTAGGCTACTCCCATGGCTTTTCGGCGTGAAGGTCCCCAGATCATCGCAATTTACTAGATGGGAAGTTAATCTGATCATTCTATTGGAGCGAATCTGGGTGGTGCCTTCCTTGAGTCCAGTAATCAAACACCGACGGGTTTGCCTCCTTGTGGAGGAATCATACAACATACATTCACATACATTGTGTCTCACCGTATGGAAATGATGACAAGTGTGAAGAACTAATATCACATGTAGATATGGTGAGAACCACTAAAGTGCAGAAAATAAAGCATTAGTATACATCCATTCAATGGAAATGCAACATTCACACAATCAGATAAAAAAGGTTTTTTGAAAAGGTTGAACAGCGGCTTAAGCCCTCTACTATCCTCAACAGAGTTGTTACCTGTCGACGTCGGGAAAATTATGTCCCTTTCTATTCTTGCCCCTTTGTGTTCTCAATTTGGTTGAGTTTTGTCTGAAAAGGCGAGTTTGAAAAGGTCTGACATGTGAATGTCGACGATTTGAAAATCAGAGTCGCCAGTTGGTAGTTTTGAAATGGTTGTACCAACTCAACCAATTTTGAAAAGGTTTACACAAAGGCCCAATGGTTAGACATTGTTTAACAAGCCTTGGAAACCGAGATTCATTGAGTTCGAGGGCTTGATTAAGCGAGGGGGGGGTGGAAGGTGTTAGGCACCCCCAACTTCCGTGAAAACACGGTTACCGCAACTTTTCAATTACATTAATTATCTGCATGTGTGTGTGTTTTTATTGGGCCTATGTGCAATTATCTGGAAGTAGTGTCATGCATCGTTTGAACCTATATTAAAAGGGTTTGATTTGTATAAAAGTTCAATTTTAGCAAGATATAGCAGTGATGTTTTTGAAAACAGGTTTTCAAACCCTTATGCTCAATAGTAATTGAGGCCTTTGATTCTTCCATTTTATTCCATATTCGGCTTGATTGATTTTATTTTCGAGATGTAAAACATCTTTGAGAAAATAAGATACATAGTAGTGTCGGTTTTCATATGGGCATGAGAGCCATCTAAGGATGTCCAAACACCGTAGATAATTTACAAGATGGCTATAGCTGAAAAGTGTACATCGTGGGAACCAGATCTAGATTCACAAGCTGAATCTTCGATCTCATGGCTCTTAGGCTCACATGATAGATTAATATGTACAAAAGCTAGAAAGAAAATTAGATTTAAATAAATCTAAGTCATTCTAGCTTTTCAATGGTTTTAGTTTAGTCACTTTTGAACTAGTTAAAGTTAAAGATAACTAGATTTAGATAAATTTAGTCCACATGCTGGAAAATTAAATATCTACATTGCAAAACCAGTTAAAGTAGAAATATATATATATATATATATATATATTTGTATATATATGTATAAAAGCAATAAAAGGCCATGAAGTGAACTCCAAGCCAAACTTGAAATGTAAATATTTTTCCTGTTTGGCCTGGAGTTCACTTCATGGTCATTTATCGCTTACATATATATATAACTTTATGAGTGAACAATGAAGGTAAATCATTGACGAATTTTTCTTTCCAGAATGGTTTATTACTATCATTGCGCATCATAACTCTTGAAGTAAATACGTCTTTATACCACCTAAAATCACTTAGAGTTGGACAAGTGAGGTTACTAAGCTGATCATGAATTCTCTCAGTGATGTTACTAGGAGTTTCGACGAAGTGTTTAATTATAGTGAAAATTAAAGTATTAACTCCATCAGGCGGACCAATACCAACATCTTCATCAAAGATGGGATTGCCGTCATCGTCTAATTGTATAGCATGAATTATTGATACTCTAGAATCTTATGTGAGATGTTTTTCCCACCAAGACCTAAGAATACCAGTGAATCCACTAGCTATTAATTCAACAATGTCTGGTTGAGATAGGTTGTTGAACTTAGTAATATAGCTATTAGCTACCATGGACATATGATTTAATTTATTTAAAATTTCTTGTTCACTAAATCCATCAATATTCCACTCATAAATTTTATTAGAAGAAACAGAGAATTGTTTATCTGGATTTCTCTCTTCGAATTGTAGATCCGGAGGAGTGGGTCTAGAATACCAATTTCTGGTAATACTAGTGTTTTTAATAGTTAATTTGTTAAGCTGGTCATTCAGGTTTGAAACAGTATTAGACTGATCAGAGGAACAACTGCTTTCATTATCAGATTCTACCTGATCAATAAGAGCTATAGTGCCACTTGAGCTGGCTTCATTTTTGAGTTTCTTAAATAATTTATCAATAGCATGAGTTAGTTCATTATCTTAATTGGGTAAACCTAACTTATATCTATTTTCTGGTAATTTAATTAGAGGTTGTTCAATCTTTGAATCGGGTCTTTTAATAGCGGTTTCTTCGAATTTTTCTTCAATCCTATCAAGTTGTCTACCAACAGTAGCTAAGTATTGATTACTAAAATTTAATTGCTCATTGATTTTTTTATCATCTTTAATATTATCTGAAATTTTGAAAGGAGTAGCAATGACTGAGGTATTTTTTACCGGAATTAGAATAGACTCTAAAGGAGGATGACTAGAAGAAGTCTTTGATTTATCTTCTCTGACCCATTGTGTTTTAGTAATGACATTACATTTACTTTTGTATTGTTCATACAAATCATAAAAAGTAATGTTTATTTGTTCATTTTTTATAAATCTTTTCCATCTATTAACTATTTTATCACGCTCCTTTTCAGTAGGGTGATTAGACCTAAATGAATGTCTTTTAGTTTTGTTAGACTTGGAATTAAAATCTTCTACTAAAGCGTCCCATTCTAAAGTGAAATTCCTTATAATGACTCTTAATTGTTTATTAATAGGAGCATCAAAATTAGATTGAGTAGGATACTCAGAAGATGCCGGAGAAGAAGAACCTTCTTCTTCGACTTGATCATTTTGAGTGTAGCAAGGATGACTAGCTTGTCCTTGATTAAGAATACCCTTTAATTTTATATCTTTAATAGAAGGGTTACTGAGTATTTCAGTATCTCTTCGAGTATGAACTGAAGGTGCTGAAGAACTAGTAAAATCTTCTATGATAACTGGTCTCCTACTTCTTTCAAAACTTATTAGCGGTTAAAATCGAGAAAATTGTCTAATGTTTTCAACATTTAATAAGTTATTTACCACGGGCTTTTGAGGTATTTCACTGGGTAAAGTCCATTGACTAGGTAGCGTAACGTCTTTCCAGAGGATAGTCCTTGGGATCTGAACATTAGCATCACTAGTTGAACTTTGGATTAAAATCGTTTAATCTTTTGGACTTTTATTAAGAGCATGAACATTTAAGTTAGTTTTCATGGTTTTATAATAAATCCTATAAATCAAAGCAAGAGGCTGAGAACCCTCAATCATTTGAGTTATCTCGCCAGCAGTTTTAATATTTAAAGTCAAAGCTTTTAACAAATTATAATCACTAAGGCTTAATGTGAAGTCAGGAAAGCAATTGAAATGGATTGGGCCATTATGCAGACTTGCTTCCATGATTCTAATAATACTAGGGTGATAATTCAAAAATCTAGCGTCTCTAAGGCAGAGGTAGATACATGAATTAATTCCTTTTATGTTAAGTGGTTTAACTGCAACCTGAACTAGACCTATATGAATAAAATTATAACCCTTCTTCCTATGTCTTTTAATAACATCAGGAGACAAAAGACTACAATTTTCATATTCTTTATTAATTGAAAAAACTCTTTCAACTGTTTTAACATTATAATCAGTTTTGAAATT
Organism: Panax quinquefolius; assembly: GCA_020205615.1. Lineage (NCBI taxonomy): Eukaryota > Viridiplantae > Streptophyta > Magnoliopsida > Apiales > Araliaceae > Panax > Panax quinquefolius. The sequence goes on from CM035172.1 coordinate 67,381,001, forward strand.
ATCTAAAAGGTTGGTAGTAGATTTTCTGGGATAAACTCTGGGTATGTTCTAATTATTTAAAACTTGGTGATATTTTCATAACTGTGTTCTTCTTGGTTAACTATGTATAGAGCGAGGAGGCAAAGTCGATTGGGTTACTAGCGAAGAAAGTGGATCTGAATAATCTACTCATCTTTACCAATTATATAAACTAATTCTAACTCATTATTCGTTCATTCATACCCTCTTACCTTTAAGACTCATACCTATGTTCTTAAACCAAACACTGCTCACCCAAGAGACTTACAAAAGGTTTGCGACGAACTAGGTGGACTACAGATAAGTTAGGTGACTTCAGAATAATGAAAAGAAGATGTTTTATAAAAAGAAAGAGTAGTTGATTAAATAGATCTTTACTCAACAATTAACAACAATAAATAACTTGGCTCTGATACCATTTGGGGTGGAAGGAGTGAGCATAGAGAATGACGCATACAACAACACACAATTTATATATGAACATAAATAATTTTATTCATAACTAAAAACTATTTACAAAACTGAAATTTAAATTTGCTTACAAATTTATTCAGAATATTAAGAAGAGAAAAATAAGAAGAGGTAGAGAAAGGCTAACAGCGGTAGAGGCTAAAGATTCGACTGAGAAGGAACTCAGCGTCTTTTGAAGTCTGACTTGTTAACTAAGTTCAAGTTCCTTTTATAGAGTAAGGAAAGAACTATTACAAAAGTGAATTATTACAGACAATAGTTACTATTGATGAACAGTAAAATAGTGCTGACTTTTTTACTATTCATGGACGCTTTTGGCAACTTTAGACTGAACCATGTGACATAGCTGCTTTCGGTGATAAAGCTGACGCTTCCTTTTGACTAAATGGCCGCGGGGCCGGGTGCATGTGACTGATGTCTGCTTTCGGTGAAAAAACAGGAGATTCTTTTGACTAAAGGTCGCCGGGAGTAGGTGCTTGTGGATCGAATTCTTTGGGGAGGTGTGCTTATAATCGAGATGTCAAGCAAAAGGGTCTTGAGCATCTTGAAGATTGACGGTGCTGTAAGGGTCATTACTATCATCATCTTCATTTTGACTGGTATTTCTGGACTGGGAAGAAGCAGTTTCTGATGCTTCAATGTCTTCATGTAATTGATCGATTCTCATATGAATAGCATCAACAAGGAGGCTTAATTGTGCTGTTGAATAACTAGTGACATTAGTGATGTCAATAGGATCAGGGGGAACATCAACTTTTGCTTTTTCAACTAACTTTTTAGATGATTTACTAGCTGATTCAATGGCTAGAACTTGGCTGACAGGGATAGGGGAAGGAGGAAATTCTTTCTGAACTTGGCCAACTATCCTAGCAACACTGAATTTATCCCACCATTTTATGAAAAACTGAAGGGAGACATAGAGAATGGGAGAAATTGCTGTATGGGACGTCTGAGTACCTGATGTTGGTGACTGAAAAGTGGTAACTTGACATGGAGTGAGAATGATGTATTGCCACTTGAGAATCCATGGGATTTTGTATTTACTGATAAAAAGAAGGAAAACTGAGATTCCCTCAAACTTGGGATGATATTTATTGTGATTAGTATAATGAGTGAATTGAGCTTGGAGGAGATCTGGAAGAATCTCTAAGCAAGGTCCAAACCTAGACCACCAGAGGGTGAACCAGAATGGGAATTGACTCTTGAATTTATGGTCGAATTGTAAAAACCACGAATGACTATGATCCTCATTTTGATGGAGGAAGATTTAATTCCATGCTTCAACATAATCAAAATAATAGTAAGAATTTTCTTGACTGGAAAGCTGCCTAAGACCAGATGGAGAACCTCCCCAATCTGAAAAACTAAGAATTTGTTTAATATACAGAGAATGATAAAGAATCTTGGATTCATTATCTTTGGCGTAAATAGGCTTAATAAATATTGACTCGGTCTCAAAGAGGATGTCCTTATAAAATGCAAGGGATTTATAAGGAGCCCATGGAATGAAATGCCATCCAGTAGGAAAATACTGGGCAGCGAGTTGAATAGGATCATTTTTAGGCTTCATGTGAAGTTCTAAATGGAACAGATGTTGTTCCCACTTTAGAAGATACTCAGAAGCGGTGTAACTAGGTTTTGAATAGGTAGCCTTTGACGGATTACTGTATGGATACACTGGTTTTAGCTGACTGGCTAAAACAGAAGAAAAAGGCTTTGGAATTGTTCCAAGAACCTGAAATTTGTTAACTGGGTTTGGTTGGGGAACCGGATTAACTGGGTGTGGAACTAAAGTTCCTTTTAACTAATTATCTGGGCCAGGAGGGCGGCCCTGCCCACGAGAAGAAGGTCCTCCCCACACACTCATAATGACGATATAGTACATGTGTTAATGAATTCACGTGTAAGAAAATCAGGAACAAAATTGTTACTTCCTTTAATATATTCAATATCAAAATCAAAAATACTCAAAAGAGCCTGCCATCTAGCGAATGAATGCTTAGAGGCGACGTTCTCAACGTCCTTTTCAAGAATAAAATTGCTGATTTACAATCTATCCTAACCAGGAATTTTTGATTTAATAAGTCACGTTGGAATTTATTAATACATAAAACAAGTGATAAAATTTCTTTTTTAATAGTACTATAATTTAATTGAGTAGTATTCCATGCTCCAGAATGAAAACGAACAATTTGTTCAGGGGAAGAAGGAGTTAACTTCTGTTTGAGAATGCCACCGAATCCAATGTCAGAGGCATCAGTTTCAACTATTTTGAATGCTGAGTCATTTGAAATGCCAAGGCAAGGAAAAACCTTAACATATTTTTTGACTTGTTGGAAGACAGAAGTGTGAATGTCGGTCCAGGGAGGGGGATTACTTTGTAAACGCTGAAATAGAGGTTTACAAATCTTCCTGAGATCTTGGTAAAACTTGCCAATATAATTGAGCGAGCCCAAAAATCTCTGTAGCTATGTTTTGTCGGTAATCTTATCTGGAAAATGGTTGACAAATTGAATTGCTCTGTCAATTGGCCGAGTGAGTCCACGATAGAAGATTAGACCGAGAAACCTGACTTTTGTCAGATACAGACTACACTTGGAAGGAGAAAGAACAAGACCATTGGTTTTAACCATTTTGAAGAACGGATTCAAATGCTTAATATGCTCTTCAATAGTCTTGGAGTAAACAAGGATGTCATTGATATAGACGATAATGAAATGACTGAAGGGATTCAAAATATTATTAAGAATATTCTGAAATTCACTGGGTGCATTTTTCAAACCAAACGACTGAACATTCCATTCGTAATGTTCGAAAGGAGTGGTAAATGCTGTTTTGTACCTATCCTTAGGGTGGATGGCGACTTGCCAAAAGCCTGATTTTAGGTCAAATTTACTAAAAATGGTGGATGAGCTTAACCTGCTAAGGAGATCTTACTTGTTGGGTAGGGGGTACCTAATCCATTCAAGAACTTTATTTAATGGTTTGTAATTAATAACTAGACAGGGAACACCTCTCTCTTTTTCTGCTTCATTATTAACATAGAACGCAGGGCAAGACCAAGGTGATTTGCTATGTCTAATTAAACCTTTACTAAGAAGTTCATTAATCTCCTTTTTGCATAATTCCATTTGGTCATGACTCATTTGAATAGGTCTAGCCTTAGTGGGAATTAAATGTTCTTTAAATTCTTTAGCATATGGTAATCTGACTACATGTTTCTTTCTATGCCAGAAGGCGTTGGGAGACTCAGAACATAAATTATCATTTAAGTAACTTTTTAAATCAGTTATTTTCTCTTGAACTTTTTTATTCTTTAGTTGTTCTTCAACTTGTTGATATCTAATCTCTTCCTTTAAGAAGCTTAAATGAGTAACTTTGCAATTTAACAGATTTAATGATTTGGAAATTGATTCTTCTTGAATAAACTTTAGATCTCTTTCTTTTGGTTTAATAAGGAACCTAAATGTTATCTTTTTGCCTAAATGTTCACAGGTTAATCCATTATTACTGGTAGTAAATGGGTATAATAAATATATAAATGGTAACCCTAAGATGATCTTATCTATGAGATTGCGAATTAAAACAAACGAGGTTTTAAAACACATATTATCTTGACAGATATGAACTTTAGGTAACTTATACTTTATCTCCATTTGACTACCGTTTGCCGAATTAAGTTTCTCACTAGTTTTCTTATAATACCTAGTGGGGATAAGACCTTCTTGAATACAGTTCAGATCTGTACCAGTGTCAACTAAGGCAGGGAGCTGTATTGAGAAAGTTTTATCAATGACTAAATTAATAGAGATATACCACTTTTGAATGGTAATATCTTTAATTCTTTTAAGGGAGAGACCTTGAATAAAAAGATCAGCCTCATCCTTAATTCTAGATGACTCAGGAATATCATTATCTTCTTCACTAGAGGAAGAATTATGAATTTGGAGATCTGACTTCTTATCTTCAATCTCTTTTCTTAAGTTAGAAACGTCTAATTTTAAATTAGAAATTTCCCTTTTAAGTTTATTAACTTCTTGATTTAGTTCTGGGAGGGTGACCTCCTTAACTGGGGATTTAAACCTCTCAAGAGTTTTATTAAGACTAAAGACCGGTTTTTCTTTGACTTTGATCAACTTATCCGTGACCTTTTTATCTTTGGTGAATAAATCTTTTAGTTGCTTTGTATATTGAGTTTTTAATTCAGGATCAGTAATTTTACTAATTAAATCAATTAACAAAGAGCTTTCTTCTTCCTCTTTGGTAATTACATTTATTCTTTTACAATGATTATTATCGCAATCCTCGACATATCAAGAATAACCGTTATCACTATTTTATTCATCGTTACAAGTGCTGCTACCCGAAGAGCTGGGAATATCAGACTCGTCCTCATTGCTGACATTGTTTTCAATTCGTATTAACTCTAACAATTGTTTAGTGTCTTCTGTTGAAATATTTAATTGAGCTAATTTTTGCTTAACTCTGCACTCACTTTTGTAGTGCCCCTTTTGCCCGCAATTGTGGCAAACAATTTTACTTTTGTCAAACTTCTTTGATTTCCTGGTAGATTTATTACGATATATATATATATATATATATATATATATATAGTAAGGTGATTGCTTATGCTTCTAGGCAGCTTAAACCTTACGAAGTGAATTACCCCACACATGATTTGGAGTTGGCAGCAGTGATCTTTGCCTTAAAGATTTGGAGGCATTAATTGTATGGAGAGACTTGTGATATCTTCACCGATCACAAAAGTCTTAAATACATTTTCACTCAAAAGGAGCTCAATATGAGGCAAAGGCGTTGGTTGGAGCTTCTAAAAGACTATGATGCTAGGATTCAGTATCACCTGGGGAAGGCAAATGTGGTTGCAGATGCTCTTAGCAGAAAGAGTTTTGGGAGTGTAGCAGCCCTTATTACACAACCTCAGCTTATTTTGGATATGGAGCGGATCGAGGTGGAGTTGTATGTAGGAGGTTCAGATGGGCATTTGGCGGGTATGAGAGTGGAGCCCTCTCTTATCTCGCGGGTAAAAGAAGCTTAAAAAGATGATGGGGAGTTATGGGTCGGACGCGAGAAACGGAGGAGGGCAAGCGATCCCGAGTTTCAGATTGATGACCATGGTGTGATTTGGTTGGGTGAACGATTGTGTGTACCGTCGGATCCAATCATTCGAGAGGCTGTGTTGGCTGAGGCTCATAGTTCACCATTTTCTATTCATCCTGGTTCTACAAAGATGTATAGGGATTTGAAGAAGAATTTTTGGTGGAATGGGATGAAACTAGACGTGGCTGAATATGTTGGGAAGTGTCTTACTTGTCAATAAGTGAAGATAGAACATCAACGAGCTAGTGGTTTGCTGCAACAGTTAGACATTCCAGTGTGGAAGTGGGAGGATATCACGATGGATTTTGTGACTGGTTTGCCGAAGACTTTTAGGAAGAATGATGCCATATGGGTAGTAGTGGACCGGTTGACCAAATCGACACACTTTTTGGCTATCCATGAGGGTTACTCGGTGGATAGGTTGGCACATATCTTTCAGCAGGAGATTGTTAGACTTCATGGTACTCCGGTGTCTATTGTTTCAGATCGGGACCCACGGTTCACTTCACAGTTTTGGAAAGGGTTTCAACGAGCTTGGGGTACTCGGCTCAACTTTAGTACTTCTTTTCATCCAAACTGATGGGCAATCCGAACGGACTATTCAAACATTAGAGGACATGTTGAGGTCGTGTGCACTTGAGTGGTCGGGTAAATGGGATGATTACTTGAGCCTAGTTGAGTTTTCTTATAACAACAACTGGCATGAAAGTATTGGGATGGCTCCGTTTGAGGCATTTTATGGTAGGAAGTGTCGGGCACCAACTTGTTGGGATGAGGTTGGCGAAAGGGCCATAGAAGGGCCTGAGTTAGTTCAAATCACTACGGAGAAGGTAGCAGTGGCTAAGGAGAAATTGAAGACAGATCGATCACGACAGAAGTGTTATGCTGATAGCATAGAAGGACTTTAGAGTTTGAACCTGGTGAGCATGTGTTTTTAAAAGTTTCTCCTTGGAAGGGCATTCGGCGATTTGGGTTGAAAGGAAAGCTTAGTCCACGATTTATTGGTCCATTTGAGATTTTAGAGAGGGTTGGTGAAGTTGCATATCGTTTAGCTTTGCCTCCATAGCTAGCTCATGTGCACAATGTATTTCATGTGTCGGTGTTGAGGAGTTATCATTATCATCCGTTGCATGTGGTGCATTATCCATTCGATAAGATTCGGGAGGATCTTACTTGTGAGGAGAAAGTTGAGGCGATTTTCAAGAAAGGATTATGAGGAGGAAGACTATTTCGTTTGTTAAGGTTCTGTGGAGGAACCATTCGGAGTGAGAAGCCACTTGGGAGCTTGAGGAGTCTATTCGAGCGGAATATCCGCATCTTTTTGATAATTAGGTACGTTCTATTCTTTTGATTCCGGGGAAAGAATTCTTTTAAGGGGTAGGTGATGTAATACCCGATAAAAATTAATTAATAAATAAATATTAAATAATAAAAGATTATTTTGTTTTAAAACATATTAATTGGACTTTGTCATTTTTGGGTCAAACTAGTTATTTAAGTTATGTGGGCTAATAAATATTAATAAGTGATGGATAAATTTAATTGATAAATTTGTGCTTATATATATATATATATATATATATATATATATATATATACACACACACACACACACAAAAAAAGCGATAAAAGCCATGAGATATTTTATCCAGACCTAACTGCATTGAGTTGAAGGCTAAATATATATATATATATATATATATATATATATATATATATATATATATATAAGAAGAAAAAATCCACGGATCTACCTGCGGTTGCCCGAGCTGCCCTGGGCTTGCGGGTCCCGTCGTCTCAAAGTATATGCACTCGGGCTACGCGTTATCCGCTCGAACCTTCATAACTTTCAATCCGGGCATCCGATGGAGGCGTGATGTACCTTTTGGAAAGCCGTTGTCGAGAGATACACAATGACATGGGATTATACATTGTCTGAAGTCAGGAAGATGGGTCCATGACCAAATCTCCAAGTCTTCGCGGTCTATCCGTTGAGCTGTCTTTTTCATTTGTCACTCGGGATTTAAGCTATGGTTCTTGTGGGACATCTTTTGACGCAGTTTGAGTTGAAATGTGTTAAGATGATGTTTAGGTGGCAAAATGACCATTTTCCCCTCCTGGCTTTGGCGCAGTTATAGCAGTCTCTTCTCAGGGTTATGTCCGAGATGGGCCTACTGTTGACTCTGATTGTCCTTAGGGTTGTCTCTGAGGTTGGTTTGACCTTCCGGGGTTGACTCCGGGCTTTGAACTTGATCGCCCAGGGTTATCTCTGGGGTTAGAAACTGGATCTTCCGGTGTTATCTCCAAGGTTGAAACTGGATCTCCCAGAGTTATCTCCAGGACTAGAACTGGATCTCCCGGGGTTATCTCCAGGAATGTAACTTGATCTCCCGGGGTTATCTCCGGGGTTTGGACTTGATCTCCTAGGGTTATCTCCCGGGTTGAAACTGATTTAATTTTTAGGGTTATCTTTGAAAGATGATTCTGCCCTCCTACATGGTTTGTAACAGGAATGCAAAATTCCGAGTGTCTACAGATGAAGGAAATCCTCCTAAATAATTTAGGAATATGATTTTATTTTAATTAATTAAACTCCTTTAATTAATTAGGTTTCCTAATCTTATTATGAATAATTAATTAAACTTATTTAATTAATTAGCCTCCTAATCTTATTAGGAATATATGAGAGCAACTTTTATTGATTAATTCCCAAATTTCTTTAGGAATTAAATAATAATAATAATAATAATAATATAATAATAATAATAATAATAATAATAATAATAATAATAAGACTCTTCTTATTAGTTTATATTTAATATTTAGAAAATATTAAATATTAAATATTAAGTTATTTAATTTATTCTATTGCCATAGATTAAATTAAATACATTTAACTTATAATTAAGATCATACCATTTACTTCTTAAATGAATATTATTCCTTTTATGGTGTGACCCTTTAGGTTCTCCATATTAAACTGGTTGTAATTAAATCAATTAGAATAATTCTAATCTTATTTAAATAAATAAATTAACTATTTAATTCATTTAAATAAATAACATTTATTCTAAAATAAGGATATGTCTCCTTATCGATCAACGACTTTCTAGATAATATAGATTTCAACATTAATCATAAAAGAACTCTTGAGTAAATAGTTACCATAGAATTCAATCCTTCCACCATACAATGTCCCAATTAAATATAAGACATGGAATTACTGGCAAGTATTATTTTATTTAATTATATGCATTTAGATTCTTAAATGCACTACTCTAAATAATACAAATTAGAAACTTCTTTCTAATTTCATTTTGCCTTGGCCAAGGACTATTGGGTTGTCATTTATCGAATCACATAGGACATTCTCTTCTTTTACTAGAAGTGGTAGATTCTTTGTTGATCATTAATTATCTCTATATACAACGTATTACACCCAAGCATACCCTTTAATACACCCAAGGGTCTTAAGGGACATGTCAAAGTATAACTAATAATACATAAGATACTATGATGATCTCAAGTCTAGGGATCATTTGTACTACTATAACTATCGACGTCGGGAATTTTTCCTTCCTATCGCGTTCTCTACCCTCACTATGTGATTTAAATTTTCTTTCTTCAAGGGTGAGATTTTGGGAAAGACTAACATACAATGTCAATGATTTAATAATATTAAATTTAATGATTGGGCCGAATTAGACAGAGCCGCTAGTTGATATGGGTTTAAATGAATGTATCAACTCATTCGAGCTTTAAAAGATTTTCGCAATATAGCCCAATATGTGACTCTATTTAATTGGACTGGAACCCGAGATTCATGGAGTTCGGGGGCTTGCTTAAGCAAGGGGAAGGTGTTAGGCACCCCCTGACTTCCGTGAAACATGGTTACCGCTGCTTTTTAATTCCCTATGCATGTGTGTGTGTGTGTGTGTTGAAAGCTTTTGATTTGAAAAGATATTTTGTGCTTATTTGAAAGTAGTGATGTGCCTCTTTGGATCTATATACAAAGGGTTTGATTTAGATAAAAGTTCATTTTTAACAGATATGAAAGTATATAAAAGTGAGGTTTTGAAATCTGATTTTCAAACCCTTTTGCTCAAATATGAATTAAGGCCTTTGATACTTCCATTTTATTCCTTATTCGGCTTGATTTTATTTTTATTTCTCGAGATGCGAAGAATCTACGAGGCTAGATATAAACTATTTACAAGGGTCGAGCTTCTTATGGGCATGTAAGCCATCAAAGTAAGCCCGAACACCCAAACCATGATTTCACTATTTTTGGGCCTTAAATCTGTATCCCCGTTTTAAGGCCCAATGTTTCATATACAAAGGGAGAACAAGCTGATTTGACAACTTAAACACGTCCATCATGGGAACCAAATTTAGATTCATTGATTGAATCATTAACCCTGTGGTTCCTAGGCTCACATAACGTGATTTGAAAGCTTGCCACACATATATTTAAACAAAATATGTACATTTAATTGAAAACTTCGCTAAACAAAGGATTTATTGATCAAATCATTGTATTCCAGCAAAGAAGCTTCCCGTTTCCTCTAGATATAGATGTAGGGTCACGTGGTTGCCAAATATTTACAAACTAGAAGTAAACTAGATTTAACTAAATCTTAACCATTCTAGCTCAATAGTTCCAGATTTCCAACTTCGAACCGGTTAAAAGCTAAAGTTGGCTAGATTTAGATAAATCTAGTTACCACACTTTAAATATAAACTATTACACAAAAATGAACGGTTAAAAAGCTACATTTATGCAATACTAGCCAATATATATAAACAACACACATATATATATATATATATATTTATTTATTAAGACAAGAAAAAGACACAGATCTGAAGAGATCTTACAGTCTTGCACGAGATGGGCTTCGAACAACTTTTGGCATCTTTAAACTCGATTTGCACTGATTGAAACTTGATATGACAAAATTTATGTGACGCCCCCAAAATAGCTCCACACAACCCATTCTGAGTCGCCAGAAATGTGACGCCCCCAAAATAGGTCCATTCCACCCAACCCATTATGAGTCGCCAAATACATAGTACAAAAACAAATACAACTTCAGTAATACGACAACACATATACTGTGAGTTTGAATACAACTATTTTCTAATAGAGAGTATAAAAACTCAAAAGGAGTCCTTATTACAATTATTGATACACTATTTCACAGAATAGTGAGGACTACTAATGCAACCATCTGGACCGTCAATCCATTCCCCGACTAGTCCCAGCTATATTCTCATTTCCTGAAGAAAACAGTGAAAGAAAGGGTGAGCTCAACTAGCTCAGTAAGAAGTATTATGACTAAGATAATATACAACAAATTATCATTAGTCTTCAACAGTATAACAACCGATAGAATATAATAGACAACAAGTTTTAAATAAATAACTGCAGCGGAATAAACAATCCATTAGAAGAGTCAAGTAAATTATAAAATCTACTATATTCTATGATTTAAAAAGTTTTTCATAATATTTATCGCTGAGACTCAGCTAAAAAAATAATCCACATCATTAAATCATCCCTGCACTACAGGCCAAGGATATTCTTTAGTATCACGACCACGAATTATCCATGCACTACGGGCCAAAGATATACGTGCATTCATCAACGGTCCTGATCATGCTATAAACAATTTATCTTTGCACTACGGCTAAAGAGAATCCATAGCCATAATCATACCAAAAACTATCCATCAATGCACTACGGGCTAATGAGGACTTTTACCACATCATTTGTAACATTACGGTCATGATTATACCGAATAATCCTTGGTCATAATCATACCAAGTCCATCTATGCACTACAGGCCACATATATTAATCAGTTAATCATTCATCTTTGCACTACAGGCCAAAGATATTCATTTTTATCATCATTTAGGACTGAGGATGATGAAAAACATTTTAGAGAACAAATCCAGTAAGATAAAATATCAAATAATAAGGATTCGTATTACAGTTTATCCAAGTTCAATAATACTCCGAAATAACAAATTTTGAAGCAGAATTCAAAAATAATGATCAAAACATGGATACAATCAAAGATAGTAACCATAATAGACATCTTGGACAAAAAGAAGAAAATTTCATTTTTTCGATGAATTGTGTCGTATTCGTGAATAGTGCAGTATACGTGAATAGTAACCCCGACACAAAAAGTTCCAAATTTGATAAAAACATTCACCAATATTTCGGCATAATGATATTGAAGAAAATATCATTTTAAGAAGAATATAACACCCCTTACAAATATTAAACGAAAATAATATTCCTTTCGAATATTGAACGAATATAATATTCCTTACGAATATTAAATGAAAATAATATTTCTTGCGAATATTGAACAAAAATATTCATATGAATACGAAAAATAATATCTCTTCAGAATATAAAATAAATAATACCCCTTACCTCAAAAAGATAATACTTCTGGTTGGAATACTGGATATAGTGCTGAAGGAACTTTCACCGTATAGCAATACTCAAAGTATCAAAATACTCACAAGAATACGCTCGATAATATAGAGAGAGAAAGAGAGAAAACTTATGAATTATGGTGTGATTTTCGATTCTAACTTAGCCCTCTATTTATAGGAAAATGTTAGCACGCCGAAGCAGACTTGACCTGCAACTTGATGGTTTTACCTGCTACTATTGCCATCCACCACATTTGAAATAAAATTTAGCATATTTCTTCACCAACCACAAGTGGGGCCCACTCAATTCTAGAATTTTCCACCAAAATCATTTATAACCTGATTTCCGAATTAGCCACCTCTTAAAATTCATAACAAATCATACGCTCCTTTTTAACGGTTCAAAATTTGTGGATATATACTCAACTTATATATGTATAACATATCCAAATATTACAACGATCCAACAGTCGGATTAAAAATTATAACTCGCAATATATCTCAAAAAAACACTGGTTTGATTTTTAATACCTCCAATCCGACAAAATTCTAATAAAACATCTCAGCATTAATTCCTTCATTAATAACCACATAAATAAATCCATCATTTATATCCACATAAAATAAATATTTCCTTATCATATGAATCAATAATTAATTATTCATAAATAATATTACAGAATCACAATTATGACAACCAAGCCGTTCCCAAGAAAGAGGGGGCTTTCCAATAAAGATTTCTCCTTACTGGCGCGCAATTAGGTGACCAAACCTCTCCTTGACAAAACTTTCTAGACATTGTCAATAATGCTATCTAATAATATTATTCAAATAATATGAATTATTGATCTGATAAAGGAGATACTGTGCAGTAACAATTATTGAAACAACAATAATATAAAATATCAACTCAACAATTATTGAACCAATAAAATAAAATATTGAACAGTAATTACTGTAACAATTATTGAGTCGTGCCTTCTTACGTAAGAATAAATAATTCACAATATTGTGTAATATCCGGTGCCATCTCTTTGTGCATCCACGTACGACATCGTATTTTAACCACCGGGTATTCCAACAGTTTTAACGGTAACAACTACGCCGTTATTTATAACAACCCAAACTTGTCGTTTTCTTCATCCGACAGTTATCCATTATGGGGCCCACAAATGGCTGCGCCGTCGTACGAATATTCCCCGACAGAAAGAATATTCCACGATTAAACGAATATTCCCCGACAACAATGAATATTATATAACAACTTGCATACTTTGCAAAATTTATAAATACTACCCACAACTAGAACATTATCTCAAATCCACCCTATAATATTAAAAAAATTATTTCGAGAAAATTAAATATTTATTCATAAAATCCGGGGTCTCACAATCTCCCCTCATGGAATTTCGCCCTCGAAATTTACGTACGTACCTGGTATGCCGAACAGCTGAGGATACCTTGACTTTACTTCAAATTCTAACTCTTAAGGTATAACCTTTGAGTGTCGAATATGATCCTTCTTATCCAAGATTTTAACACGTATCTCCTCATACGTTAAATCTTCTGCTATCTCGTCTAATTCCAATTCAATAATCTGGTTCAGGTCGTCCACATATTTACGTAACAACGATACGTGAAAAATGTTATGAACATGCGACATAATTAGCGTTAAGGCGAGTCTATAGGCCACAGTTCCTACTCTTTCGAGGATTTCAAATGGGCCAATAAAATCGAGGGTTGAGAATTTCCTCTCTTCATTGACTCTTGCTTCTAGAATAACGCCTTCTTGAACCTTCTTCTTCACATTCATCAGCTCCGGGTCTATAGCTTGAGCAACTTTAACTTTATCGTCGGTTCTAATCGTATATTTACTATCCTCACGCAGGTTCGTATATTCGCACTTGTAAACGCATACGATCTCCTGCTAAATGCGTCAGCTACCACGTTCGCTTTTCCAACGATGGTATTGAATGGTATAATCGTTATCTTCAACAGCTCGAGCCAACGTCTTCAGCGCATAATACGTTCGTTTTAGGTGAAGAAATATTTGAGAGTTTTAGAAATGGGTTTTATCTTTGGGGTCAATACAAAATTCGATTTCACGCCTAGGGTAGGCTAAGAAGTCCCTCGAGAATACGTCGGAGATTTATTAACAATAAAAATATCATTCACAACTGTGACTCTCATCCAAGACTTGGATAGCACATGTAATGAAGGTTTCTCCTAACGGAGTTTCAACCGATAAGTCAAAGTCTAATTTCTCCGGAGTCAAATTTAAACGTTGAGCGCAAGCAAGAGAGATAAAAGAATGGATAGAATCGGTATCTAATAAGGTATAGACTTTGCAAAAATTTATAATTAACTAACCCGTTATAACTTCGTTCGATTCCTCGTCAGGGTAATTCAAAATTCGATGCTGGATTCTCCCAATTGCTATCGAAAAAGAGAAATACATATCATCTATTTTAGCTTTCTTGGACCAGACTTCTCTTTCCACCATATCAACGCGTCGTGCGGCTTTTACCCATGCATCTTTCATTCTCACTCGTTCAGTTACTTCTTCTTTCAGTTGCTCCTTGACGTTTGAATTCTTAGTTTCCAGCTTTAATATCGTATACTCTGCCAAAGAGTGCTTCTGTTCAACCACCGCACATCGGGTAATACAATTTTGAATTGTTGCATCCCTTTGTTCTACGACCGCCTGCCTTTCTTCAGCATGGTCTTCTAACTCATGAATACGATTTTGCAATTCTACATTTTGATCAATAAGTTCTTCTAATAAATCATCCTCAGGTTCCTCTTCTTCCTCACTCTCAGTTGCTACCTTTGCGACTAGCTTGAGTGCAACTTTTAATTCCTCAATCTCCACATGGATATCTCTAATCACATTAACCTGGTTGGTGATTAGAGGTGTCTCCACGGTCTCATTCACACCATTGTTAACATTTTCAGCTGCCATTTTAAACACTGCCACAAAACAAGGGTTAATTAACATGCAACATATTATCCCTATACTCTGACCGACCAATTAAATACCAAATAAACTTAGGTAGGTCATACTAGTGATGGAATTCCCCGTCTCTCCCCTCCTAGTTCTTGTCTCACATCTCAGCCAGGGATCATATCCCTAAGCTTTGATACCAACTGTGACGCCCCCAAAATAGGTCCATTCCACCCAACCCATTATAAGTCGCCAAATACATGGTACAAAAACAAATACAACTTCAGTAATACGACAACACATATACTGTGAGTTTGAATACAACTATTGTCTAATAGAGAGTATAAAACTCAAAAGGAGTCCTTATTACAATTATTGATACAATATTCCACAGAATAGTGAGGACTACTAATGCAACCATCTGGACCGTCAATCCATTCCCCGACTAGTCCCAGCTATATTCTCATTTCCTGAAGAAAACAGTGAAAGAAAGGGCGAGCTCAACTAGCCCAGTAAGAAATATTATGACTAAGATAATATACAACAAATTATCATTAGTCTTCAACCAAGATAACAACCGATAGAATATAATAAACAACAAGTTTTAAATCAACAACCGCAATGAATAAACAATCCATTAGAAGAGTCAAGTAAATTATAAAATCTACTATATTCTATGATTTAAAAGTTTTTCATAATATTTATCATTTGAGACTCAGCTAAAAAAATAATCCACATCATTAAATCATCCCTGCACTACAGGCCAAGGATATTCTTTAGTATCACGACCACGAATTATCCATGCACTATGGGCCAAGGATATACGTGTATTCATCAACAGTCCTGATCATGCCATAAAATAATTCATCTTTACACTACGGCTAAAGAGAATCCATAGCCATAATCATACCAAAAACTGTCCATCAATGCACTACGGGCCAATGAGGACTTTTACCACATCATTTGTAACATTACGGTCATGATTATACCGAATAATCCTTGGTCATAATCATACCAAGTCCATCTATGCACTGTAGGCCACATATATTAATCAATTAATCATTCATCTTTGCACTACAGGCCAAAGATATTCATTTGTATCATCATTTAGGACTGAGGATGATGAAAAACATTTTAGAGAACGAATCCAGTAAGATAAAATATCAAATATTAAGGATTCGTATTACAGTTTATCCAAGTTCAATAATACTCCGAAATAACCAATTTTGAAGCAGAATTCAAAAATAATGATCAAAACATGGATACAATCAAAGATAGTAACCATAATAGACATCTTGGACAAAAAGAAGAAAATTTAATTTTTTTAATGAATAGTGCCGTATTCGTGAATAGTGCAGTATACGTGAATAGTAACCCCGACACAAAAAGTTCCAAATTTGATAAAAACATTCACCAATATTTCGGCATAATGATATTGAAGAAAATATCATTTTAAGAAGAATATAACACCCCTTACGAATATTAAACAAAAATAATATTCCTTTCGAATATTGAACGAATATAATATTCCTTACTAATATTAAATGAAAATAATATTTCTTGCGAATATTGAACGAAAATATTCATACGAATACGAAAAATAATATCTCTTCAGAATATAAAATAAATAATACCCCTTACCTCAAAAAGATAATACTTCTGGTTGGAATACTGGATATAGTGCTAAAGGAACTTGCACCGTATAGCAATACTCAAAGTATGAAAATACTCACAAGAATACGCTCGATAATATAGAGAGAGAAAGAGAGAAAACTTATGAATTCTGGTGTGATTTTCAATTCTAACTTAGCCCTCTATTTATAGGAAAATGTTAGCACGTCAAGCAAACTTGACCTGCAACCTGATGGCTTTACCTGCTACTATTGCCACCCACCACATTTGAAATAAAATTCAGCACATTTCTTCACCAACCACAAGTGGGGCCCACTCAATTCTAGAATTTTCCACCAAAATCATTTATAACATGATTTCCGAATCAGCCACCTCTTAAAATTCATAACAAATCATACGCTCATTTTTAATGGTTCAATATTTGGGGACATATACTCAACTTATATATGTATAACATATCCAACAATTACAACGATCCAACGGTCGGATTAAAAATTATAACTCCCGCAATATATCTCAAAAAAAATCTTTGGTTTGATTTTTAATACATCCAATCCGGACAAAATCTCGATAAAACATCTCAAACATTAATTCCTTCATTAATAACCACATAAATAAATCCATCATTTATATCCACATAAAATAAATATTTCCTTATCATATGAATCAATAATTAATTATTCACAAATAATATTACGTAATCACAATTATGACAACCAAAGCCGCTCCTCGTGAAAGAGGGGCTTTCGATAAGGATTTCTCCTCATCGCACGCAATTAGGTGACCAAACCTCTCCTCGATGTAACTTTCTAGACATTGTCAATAATGCTATCTAATAATATTATTCAAATAATATGAATTATTGATCCGATAAAGGAGATATCATGGCAAGAACAATTATTGAAACAACAATAATATAAAATATCAACTCAACAATTATTGAACCAATAAAATAAAATATTGAATAAAGAATTCATAAGAATAATTAGTCGTCGCCTTCTTACGTAAGAATAAATAATTCACAATATCGTGTAATACCGTCTGCTCTGTCGCATCCATCCACACGACATCGTATTTTAACCATGGGTATTCCAACAGTTTTTTAATTCAGAATAACTACGCCGTTATTTATAACAACCCAAACTTGTCGTTTTTTTCATCCGACAGTTATCCATTATGGGGCCCACAAATGGACGCGCCGTCGTACGAATATTCTCTGACAGAAAGAATATTCCACGACCAAACGAATATTCCCCGACAACAATGAATATTATATAACAACTTGCATACTTTTGCAAAATTTATAAATACTACCCACAACTAGAACATTATCTCAAATCCACACTATAATATTAAAAAAACTATTTCGAGAAAATTAAATATTTATTCATAAAATCTGGGGTCTCACAAGAAACATGGTACAAAATCTAAATACAAACTTCATTAATACAACTGTCGTGCAAAATACGACAACATATAAGGTGTGAGTTTCAATACAAATAACAGTACTCACAATCCAAACCAATGATACTTTACATAAATGTACATTCGATAACTATTTTAGGAATTAAAATCTTTGGGAAATGCTCAAGGAAGCCTTCATACATGGGAGGCTATGCATCTAAGTTATACTCCCTCCGTCTCATGATAAAAGTCCTTATTACTATTTTGGGTAGTCCCATGTTAAATGTCCACTTTCTTTTAAAAACTAAACTTTTACACATTTTTTCCTATTATGTAGCATTAAATATCTCATACTTTTTTATTCTAATTTTCTCTCCATATTTAATAAGTATAGAGAGAGAATATTTTTAATTGAAAATAATTAATGACATTATTATGTGCAATTTTGTCATTTAATTCCTCTGCTTAATAAACGTGAAAAGTTCACCATGACTTTTATACTGGGATGGAGGGAGTAATAGATATCACAGGACTTGAGTATTAACCTTGGTTGACCCAATAGACCCCATAGAAGAATGAGAAAGTTGCTATCTTGTTCATTCCAATGGTGTGTATTTTCTTGCCATATAATTAACTCCATTTTCTCAAACTGAGAATTATATTCTAACCATACTCCAAGATTATATAGATAATGCTCATAGTATAGTCAGCAAGTGGATGTGCACAACCATATCTTATGATAACACGAGTTTGTATGTGGTCAGACATCATGTATGATAGTGGAAACACACCCTTTAAGCTCTTAGTACAATTATGTCCTCCTTCATTCTAATAGGGTGCATTTTGATGCTTTCAAATTCGAGTTTGCATCACCCTATTATTGTTCACCAAAATCAATTATTAAGTGACGTATAAAATATGACACACCCATCTTAAGTCCTCAATACAATTATATATTGCATGTCATGTTATTTAATAATGTATTGAGAAACTTCCACATTCTCGGACCATCACACTATTCTGCTGTTATCCCCACTCGACCCAGCTACACTATTACTACCTGAAAGGAATTGTGAAGTAAAAGGGTGAGCACAAATAGCCTAGTAAAAATTATTATGATTTAAGATAATTAAATTATCAATAGTCTTCATCAGTAATAAATCAGATATTTAGAACATATGGTAGATGATAAAAGTTTTCAACCATAATTACAGCGGAATCAACAATCCATTAGAAATGTCAAGTAGAACATAATGTCTACTATCTCCTCCAAATTAAAAGTCCATCATTAATATTTCATTCTTGTAATACTCATCAACAGTTCTTTGTTGTACCCAAGACAAAGAGAACTCTCATCACATGTCTTCACCTGAACCACCAAAGATTATAGTTAAATTCACAATTCATATTTATAATCATGTAAATCAACAGTCCATCTTTGCACTACGGGCCAAAGACATACAACTGTAAAACCAATAATCAACATTCATTCTTTGCACTCGTGTCAAAGATGTTCAACTGTAAATCCAATAATCAACAGTCTATCTTTGTACTACGGGCCAAAGATGACTTTTACAACATCATTTGTCTGTAACATTACAGGTCATGATTATACCAATACACAATGCCTGGTCATAATCATACCAAACAACAGTCCATCTATGCACTACGGGCCAAAGATTACTTTTACCACATCATTTGTCTGTAACATTATAGGTCATGATTATACCAATACACAATGCTTGGTCATAATCATACCAATCAACAGCCCATCTATGCACTACGGGCCAAAGATGACTTTTACCACATCATTTCTCTATAAAATTATATGTTATGATTATACCAATAAACAATTTCTGGTCATAATCATACCAATCAACTGTCCATCTATGCACTACGGGCAAAAGATGACTTTCATCACATCATTCGTATGCAACATTACATGACATGATTATACTAATACACAATTCCTAGTCATAATCATACCAATCAATAATCCATCAATGCTACGTGCCAAAGATGACTTTCACCACAATATAAGCATGAGAATGATGACAATAATATAAAAAATCAATCAAGTGAGATCAAGGATAAATATTAAAGATTTATAATTTAATTTATCCAGAGTTCAAGAATGTCCAAAATGTCAACATGATAAGTAATTGTGGAGTAAAATTCAAGAATGATATTCATGTATCTAAAATAATTTGGACAGAAAAGAAATCAATTTCTGTCGTGAATAATATCCCGTGAATAGTACTTCATGAATAGTATTGTATGTATGAATAGTACCCATAAATAGTACTCCGTGAATAGTACCCCGTGAATAGTAACCCGACATAAAAATATTTAAATTTAACAAGAAGGTTCAGACCAATATTCCAGTGAAACGATACTAGATGAAGTGAAAAACTCAAGGATATTCTACTAATTTCAGGGATTATAAAAGCAATACTTATCAAAATAAGTGTAGATTTAAGAATATAAAACAAAATAATATTACTTACATACTATAGAGTATGGAAGAAAATAATATTTCTTACTTAATATTTAATGAAAATAATATCCCTTACTTAATATTGAGCGAAAATAATATTCCTTACTTAATATTGAGCGAAGATAATATCTCTTACGAATATTGAACGAAAATAATATTCCTTACAAATATTGAATGAAAATAATATTCCTTACGAATACGAAAAATAATATCTCTTATGAATATAAAATAAATAATACCCCTTACTTTAGTAGGAGACTAAATCTGACTGGTATAACAGAGATATTCTTGAAGAAAACTTGCACTATTTTCTACACTCAAAATATCCTTATACTTGAAAGAAATACGCATAATATTATATAAGAAGAATTCTCTGATTTTGGTGTGATTTTCATTTCTTAACTAAGCATCCTATTTATAGGAGAATGGTAGAACACTATTTGAAATCTTCACGGGTGAACAAAAAAAATTTCACGGGAGCTCGACGAATTCGTCTAATTTTTTTGATTTTTACTATTCATTAGTGTGCAATAAAATATTTTAATAAAACAAAAACTTTATATTAAATCTAATATATTCTATTTATAATCTAATAAAACGAATAACTTTATATAAAATATAATATATTCTATTTATAATCTAATAAAATGAATAACTTTATATATAATATAAAAAGTATTCTGTTTTATATAAAAAGTTTTCATTTTATTACTATTATAATAATAATAAAACAAAATTGAGATAACTTTCTACCGACGGTTTTGAAAAATGAGTAAGTGGGGGTCAATGTAATAAGCCAAATTACAACAAATACTTCATGACAATCCCTTTATTTATATCAAAAATTGAATAAATATTTATCATAAATCACTAATTATCTTCAATAAACATATTTTTAATCTTTCAATAATTATTCATCATTAATATTATAACTCACAATATTGACAACCAGATTATTCTAAGGAAATAGGTGGCTTTCCGATAAAGACTTCTCCTTATTGGTGTGCAATTAAATTACCTAACCCCTTTCCTCGACAGAACTTTCTAGACAATGTCAATAATAAAAATAATAATATAAATAATTATGTCGTCTCAATTACTGATTTAATAATATAAAATATTGTACATATGATACTGTGATAATAATTGAATCAATAATATGAGATACTATGCAGTAACTACTGTAGCAATTATTGAATGAAACTAAGTGAATTCTTACGTAAGCATCAATAATCAGAGATATTGTGCAATATCGTGTGCTACTGTGCAACAACGCGTATTATTGTACTTTTATCATTGGATATTTTAATAGTTTAATGGTAAAAGTCTTGCCATTATTTTTATAAAAAGGTTATTTCTGTTATTTCTATATCCGACAGTCATTCCGTTGTGGGGTCCACCAATGATTATGTCCGCGTACGAATATTCCTCGATAAAAAGAATATTCTCCAACCAAACGATTATTTTATGACAACTTGCTTACTTTGTAAAATTTTCACATATCACCGTTAACTTTTTTCTTTTATCAATTTAACTATTTATTGTATAGAATAATAACTATATGAAAAATTGAATACTTTTATTTTATAAAATTTGGGGTGTTACAATCTCCCGTCCTTATGAAATTTCGTCCCAGAAATTTACGTACCTGGTAGTTCGAAGAGATGAGAATACCTTGCTTTCTTTTCAGATTGTATCTTCCCAATCATTTCCTCTGTATCATGATTTTCCCATTGCTCATCTCTTGGATTTCAGATATCATTCTAGAATACAACTTCAAAATAAAGGTTAATTGACATATCACAATTTGTCAATTTATTAAGTAAGAAAAATTCAGCTTAGGTAGGACACAACCTAGCGAAGGATATTACTTGTCTCTCCATTCCTAGTTCTAGCCTAAGATCTCCATCAGGGATCTTATTCCTAAGCTCTTATACCAAATGTGATGCCCCCAAAAGAGGTCCACACAATCCATTCTGAGTCTCCAGAAACATGGTACATAATCCAAATAGAAACTTCATTAATACAACTGTCGTGCAAAATACGACAACACATAAGCTGTGAGTTTCAATACAAATAACATTACTAACACTCCAAACCAATGATACTCTACATAAAGGTACAGTCGATAACAATTTTAGAAATTAAAATCTTTAGAAAAAGCTCAAGGACGCCTTCATACATGGGAGGCCATGCATCTAAGTTATAGTAGATATCATAGGACTTGAGCATTAACCTTGGTTGACCCAATAGACCCCAAAGAAGAATGAGAAAATTACTATCTTATTCATTCCAATGGTGTGTACTTTCTTGCCATATAACTATCTTTATTGTCTTAAACTAAGAATTATATTCCCACCATACTCCAAGATTATATAGATAATGCTCATAGATATAGTCAGCAAGTGGATGTGCACAACTATATCTTATGATAACACGAGTTTGTATGTGGTCAGACATCATGTATGATAGTGGAAACACACCCTTTAAGATCTTTGTACAATTATGTCCTCCTCATTCTAATGGGGTGCATTTTGTTGCTTTTAAAGTTGAGTTCACATCACCCTATTGTTGTTCACCAAAATCAATTATTAAGTGACGTATAACATACGACACACCCATCTTAAGTCCTCAATAAAATTATATATTGCATGTCATATTGTTTTATAATGTATTGAGAAACTTCCATAGTCTCGAACCATCACACTATTCTCCTGTTATCCCCGCTCGACCCAACTACACTCTTTCTACCTGAAATGAATTGTGAAGTAAAAGGGTGAGCACAAATAGCCCAGTAATGATTATTATGACTAAAGATAATTAAATTGTCAATAGTCTTCATCAGTAATAAATCAGATATTTAGAACATATGGTAGATGATAAAAGTTTTCAACCATAATTGCAGCGGGATCAACAATCCATTAGAAGAGTCACGTAAAACATAATGTCTACCATCTCTTCCAAATTAAAAGTCCATTATTAATATTTCATTCCTGTAATATTCATCAACAGTTCTTTGTTGTACCCAAGATAAAGAGAACTCTCATCACCTGTCTTCACCTGAACAACCAAAGATTATAGTTAAATTCACAATTCATATTTATAACCATGTAAATCAACAGTCCATCTTTGCACTATGGGCCAAAGACATACAACTGAAAAACCAATAATCAACAATCCATCTTTGCAGTAGGGGCTAAAGATGTTCAACTGTAAAACCAATAATAACCCCTCCATCTTTGAATTACGGGCCAAAGATGACTTTTACCACATCATTTGTCTGTAACATTACAGGTTATGATTATACCAATACACAATGCCTGGTCATAATCATACCAATCAACAGTCCGTCTATGCACTACGGGCCAAAGATGACTTTCACCACATCATTCGTCTGTAACATTACAGATCATGATTATACCAATACAAAATTCCTGGTCATAATCATATCAATCAATAGTCCATCAATGCACTACGGGCCAAAGATGACTTTCACCACAATATAAGCATGAGGATGATAACAATAATATAAGAAATCAATCAAGTGAGATCAAGGATAAATATTAAAGATTTATAATTCAATTTATCCAGAGTTCAAGAATGTCCAAATTGTCAACATGATATGTAATTGTGGAGTAAAATTTAAGAATGATATTCATGTATCAAAAATAATTTGGACAGAAAAGAAATTAATTTTTATCGTGAATAGTTAGTACCCCGTGAATAGTATCGTATAAATAGTACCGTATGTATGAATAGTGCCCATAAATAGTACTCCATGAAAAGTAACCATGAATAGTAACCTGACATGAAAATATTGAAATTTAACAAGAAAGTTCATACCAATATTGCAGTGAAACGATACTAGATGAAGCGCAAAACTCAAGGATATTCTACTAGTTTTAGAGATTATAGAAGCAATACTTATCAAAATAAGTGTAGATTTAAGAATATGAAACGAAATAATATTACTTACATACTATAGAGTATGAAAGAAAATAATATTTCTTACGACTATTGAAAGAAAATAATATCCCTTACGAATATTGAACGAAAATAATATTCCTTATGAATATTGAATGAAGATAATATCCCTTACGAATATTGAACAAAAATAATATTCCTTACGAATATTGAACGAAAATAATATTTCTTACGAATACGAAAAATAATATCTCTTACGAATATGAAATAAATAATACCCCTTACTTTAGTAGGAAACTAAATCTGACTGATATATCGGATATATTCTTGAAGAAAACTTTCACTATTTTCTACACTCAAAGTATCCTTATACTAAAAAGAAATACGCACAATATTATAGAAGAAGAATTCTCTGATTATGGAGTGATTTTGAGTTCTTAACTAAGCAATCAATTTATAGGAGAATGACATGACACTATTTAAAATCTTCATGGGTGAACATAAAAATTTTCACGGACGTTCGACGAATTCGTCTGATTTTTTTTTGATTTTTCTGATTTTTACTATTCATCACTGTGCAATAAAGTATTCTAATAAAACAAAAATTTTATATAAAATAAAATATATTCTATTTATAATCTAATAAAATGAATAACATTATATATAATATAAAAAGTATTCTATTTTATATAAAAAATTTCTATTTTATTACTATTATAATAATAATAAAACAAAATTGAGATAACTTTCTACCAACGATATTGAAAAATGTGTAAGTGGGGGTCAATGTAATAAGCCAAACTTACAACAAATACTTCATGACAACTCCTTTATTTTTATCAAAAATTGAATAAATATTTATCACAAATCACGTATCTTCAATAAACACATTTTTAATCTTTCAATAATTATTCATCATTAATATTATAACTTACAATATTGACAACCAGATCATTCCTAGGAAAGAGGGGGTTTTTCGATAACGACTTTTCCTTATTGGTGCGCAATTAAATAACGTAACCCTTTTCATCGACACAACTTTCTAGACAATGTCAATAATGAAAATAATAATATGAATAATTATGTCGTCTCAATTATTGATGTAATAATATAAAATATTGTGTAGATGATACTGTGACAGTAATTGAATCAATAATATGAGATACTATGTAGCAACTACTGTAGCAATTATTGAATGAAACTGAGTGACTTCTTACGTAAGCATCAATAATCAGAGATATTGTGCAATAATGTGTGCTACTGTGCAACAACACGTATTATTGTACATTTATCACCAGGTATTTCAATAGTTTAATGGTAAAAGTCTTGCCGTTAATTTTATAAAAAGGTTATTTATGTCGCTTTCTATATCCGATAGTCATTCCATTGTGGGGTCCACCAATGATTCCGCCGTCGTTCGAATATTCCCCGATAAAATGAATATTCCCCGACCAAACGAATATTTTATGACAATCTGCTTACTTTGTAAAATTTTCACATATCACCCTTAACTTTATCCTTTTATCAATTTAACCATTTATTGGATAGAATTATGACTATATGAAAAATTGAATACTTTTATTACATATAATTCGGGGTCTTACCGTTTATATGTATATATGAGGGTTTATAGGTGAGATTTACAGATTTAGAAGCAAGATTTGAGCAGTTTGACACTGCATGGGTCAGATTTCTCTCTCATAGGCCCTTTTCTCTCTTCTAAAATGGTTGGTTGGGGACTGATATTTATATGCCTGGCCTTTTGCAGGTAGACCCGTGACTTCCTTAGGTACACCTGTGGAAGGACTGGGTGGGCCTCGCGGCCTCGAAGTTTGTGAGCCTCGATCGACGTGTAGTATGCTAAAACATTCGTAACTTGCAATCCGAGAATCTTATAGAAATGTGCCATACCATTTCGAAAAGATTTTTTGAGAGCTACGCAATGACATAGAGCTTGCCTTTTTTTGAATCCGCGAAGATGGGTCCATGACCAAACTGACATCTTCAGGTCTTCACAGGTAGTCCGTTGAGCTATTTTACATAGTTTGCGCTCGGAAGTGCTGCAATGACTCTTTGTAACCCTATCTGCAGCTGTACTGTGGTTCTTGATGTTGTCTTGTAAAAATGACATTTTTGTCCTCCTGGGGTTGCTTCCAGGGTTGATGGGGCTTTTGGCTGTTTCCCGAGGTTGTCTCCGGGGTTTGATTGAAGTTGTTAGTGAATTAATATAATTGTTTTAATAAGATGAGAATGAAATATATTGCATGAAAATGTAATATGTTAATTTATTGTGATGGTGAATTTTGTAAATAGTAAAATATTTATTAAATGAAATAAATATTTTAGTTGGAATATTTATGGAATAAAATGAGTGTTCGATGGAAATTATTAAAGAATAATTTATTTAAGTGTGATAATATTGATTAAATTTATGTTAAATGATTTTATGGTCGGTGCATATTTTATTACGCTAGTGGAATGGTGGTATACTAATTTAGAGGATTAGTGATTTGTTAAATAAAATTATAATTATGGTTAGCTAGATAAAAATTATAATTTTATTGACTAGGTTTAATTGGATAATATAATTATTAGTATTTTGAGATGAGGGTTTGGCTAAATAATTTAGCAACATATATAGTTAAAATGTGACACTTATAGAAGAAGGGGATATATTATATATTATGAAAATGAAAATAAATTATAAGAGGTTATTTGGGTTCTAGCCAAACATGGCCTAGAGACCCTTTGTGTTTGCAACTAGGGGTGCTCATCGGTAAAAAACCCAATCGGTATCGAAAAAATTGAACCGGTACCGATCCGAAATTATCGAAAAAATAAGAACCGAAACCGGTACCGAATTACCAGTTTCGTTACAGGTTCGATACAAAATTGGTACCGGTTTTTTTGGTTCAGTTTTTGGTTATACCACATGCATGGTGATATATATACTTATTAATAAATAATAATAATTAATTGAAATTGTTATACCGCATGCATGGTTCAGTTTTCATTTTGTAGTTGTCTATTTCCATCTTTTGTGGAAATAAGCTTCCTCACCATTATCAGGTCAACTGGATATGGAGCACGGTATTGTTGGCTTACAACAACTACTGGATTAGCCATCTGAGGGTAGCTAGCTTGTGCCATAATATCAAATTAGCTCCGAGTTAAATTCGATAAGGAGTTGTTATGAATAGTTGAAAAATCAAATATATCATTAATTAAAACAAAAATATAGTGGATCATGCAGTTTTTTGTAGTACATGCAGTGGGTGTGGTGTGTGTAAATTATGTGGGATGGAATAAGAATTTTATTAAATTTAACTAGAGGAATAAATAGAAAGATAAAAAAAATTAATATAAAAGGGAAAAATAGTAAAATACAGTAACATTGAATTTACATAGCTTGATTGCTAAATTCAGCTCTTGTATTGCACAAAAACTTATTAGTTATAAGCCAGATTATGTATTTAAATTAATTATAGCAATTACAAGTATTATTTTATCTCAAGTTAAATTTAAAGCGGTATGAGCCACGATGGGCTAGGGTGAAGTGAGCCGTGTGAGTTTTTTTGCAAAGACTAAACATACCCAAAGAAGACAACACATCACAAAGACAAAGAACCACCACTTTCTTCTTCCTTTCTTCTTCTCAAGAAGACAAGATGGTAGTTTAGTTTTTTTTTTTTAATCTTACATTAAACGACGTCGTTGCATGTAAGATTAAAAAAAAAAACCTAACCCCTCTTCAAAATCGCCCTGACTGCCTCTCTGCTATGAAGTGGGAAGCTGCCCCCCTTTTTTTTCCCCTTCCGCCAATCCGCCTCTGCCTGACTGCGGCTGCCTCTGCCTCTGTCCTTGTGTTTTACAATTTGATTCCTATTTATATCTTTAATTTGTTGTTTGTTTTATATCTTTTACAATTAGATTCTTGATTCTTGATTATTAATTTTTGCTATTTAATTTTTTTTTCTTGATCTTATTTGGGATTTTAGTTTGTGATTTTCTTTCTTTTAATTTTTTGATGGCATTATATATATATAGCAGACTAGCAGTGTTAATGGCATTTGCTAATATGTCATGTTTGCTAATTGCTAAGGCTGACCATGATATTTTATCCCCATATACTCGTTTAGTTAAGAATGTGGTTGAAATAATCATGTTGGGTTTTGACAAACTAATTGAACATTTTGATAGGTTGTGGTGGATTTTAGGTTTTGAGTATATTGTTATAGTTTCCTTATCTAGTTGGATTCTCCTTGTTTGACACTTTGAAAGAAAAAAATTTTATGACTTTCCTTGTTGATGATAAGAATTCTTGGAGTTTTAGTATGTTATGTGGTCACTTATAATTTAGAAGACATCACTCTCTGCAGTAAGAGAAACAAGGCTTGAGTGTTTGTGACACCAAGTAGTAGAAACTATGCAGCTTAATTAA
The DNA here is from genome assembly GCA_020205615.1 of Panax quinquefolius. Taxonomy (NCBI): domain Eukaryota; kingdom Viridiplantae; phylum Streptophyta; class Magnoliopsida; order Apiales; family Araliaceae; genus Panax; species Panax quinquefolius. Next base: position 67,409,905 of record CM035172.1, read on the forward strand.
TAAGAAAGGATTCCATGAATTTTTTTGGTTAGAACCCTTCTAAAGTCTTATGAAATTCTGGAATCTAAGTGTTGTAGGCATGGTGTTTGAGAATTTATCTCAAAGAAGTTAAAATGTGTAAAATTGAGATTAGCCAATGTTCTAGGTTATTAGAAGATAACCTAAGCTATTTGTTTTGCAAAGGTCCTCTTTGATCTATCTCGTGGTAGCCCAGGGCAGAAAAAAATCCTGGCTCTGCCCTTGATTTAAAGGGAATGTATGAGTGAGTAAAAGTGGAAAATGCAAAACTATTTAATTAGATGAAGACATGAAATCAAACTGCCAACATTAAATTGTACAAACCCCAAGAGTGAAAGCTTCCAAAAATCTCATTACTTGAATTATAGGCGGTATAAGTTATTTATAAGTTTGTATAGCTTGTCTCATTGCAATGGCTAATCAATCCTTTACGTACAAGTGAAAGAGTTTTCTCCATTTTTATTAATGAGTTTTAAAAAAAACATGTAAAATGCATGCTGGTAGGATAATTGAGAAGATGAGCATATCTTCTACTCCATATGAATTGAGTCAGCATATGCCATAATCACCAACTGAGCCACAGATGGCTAATCCAGTAGTTGTTATAAATCCAGTAGTTGGTACAGATTGTGGGTAGCTAGCTTTCTTGGTTATAATTAACTTTAAAATGACAGTTTTCGGTTTTTTTTTTCGATTTTTCGGTTTTACCGAATTCAAAATTTTTATTACCGTTACCGGTACCGAAAAGTATAAAATAATTGAAAAACCGGTATCGAAAAAACCGAAACTGAAAAAAACCGATACCGGTTTCAACCGGTTAGGTAAAAAAACCGAAAAACTGAATTTTTTGAGCACCCCTATTTGCAACTGCCAAGTCTATTTATTTTTATAACTGGCTAAACCACGTTAAAGTGGTGGTCAGTTTATTTGCTAAAATAGAGAGAGTCTTTGAGAAATTTTAGAAGAAACATGGAGGAATCAAGGGGAAAAAGAAGAAGGTTGATAAAGTAGTTGATCATCTAGCTAAATAAAGAAGGAATCAAAAGGTATTTAACTAAACTATAAACTTTAGTTTAAGTGTTCTTGAGTTTTTCATCTAAAATGGAATTTTGGTAGAGGATTTGTTAAGAATTGATGATATACTTATTAATAGGTTTGTATAATCTGATATATAGCCTCTGTAATTGGTTTTGTAATAATCAGATTTGTGTAAATATGTTAAAAGATAAAGAATTGGTTTTTGGGCTCAATATGTACAAAATGGCTGGTTTAGAGTAAAAATTAGTTATGAATCCATATTTGGCATTTGAAAATGATGGACATATGTTGTAGTACTTTGAAGGACGAAAATAACCCAACTTGAACGAATTAAAATGGATGTAAAATAGATTCGTGGTGTAAGAATGACAATCGCTGACCCACTGCCCCGCCAAAGGGATGAATATCCTGAAACTGGTCAAACTGTGCCATAATAGCCAGTGGATGATATGTGGTTACCCCCCTCAAACTTGCCAGGGGAAGATAGTCTATGCCAGTTGCATGAGTTATAAAGGTGTAGGGAGAACTAAGCCCTGAACATGGCAAAATATCAAATGGGTCCTCGATCCCTGACAAGAAAGCTAACCATGATGTTGCGTCTGTACACTCAGCCGTCTGAAAGGAATATGACATGACTATCTCATCGGAAAATAAAACCCATGGCGTTTGAAAGTGCCAATCGGTCTAAAGTGTGTCATAAACAACACGTACAACAAGACTGCACTCCCTATAAAACCCCATACTGAATGGGATTGGAAAAATATGGCCGACCTTAAGGTCTCTGCCAGAATAATCGGTAAGATGGTATGTTCCTCCCGGATAGCATGGACTACCATGATCACGCCGATATCTAGTTGGTCTATATACAAAGGCATGTGTAGATAAACCACTATGCACATCAAGAGTATATCTACACGGCAACATGCCAATCACCCTTAGAAATGGTGAAGTCCACGGAGTATCGCAGATAGCTGTCCAGCGACCAAAATCTGTCAATCAAGAAACTCATGGACACTACATGCCCCGACAAAATCTCGTCCAGGGCAACTCTACGCCTCAAGCCTGTGAAGGTCATAAACTACCGGCTCATGTTACTGACAGTCATCCAAGCACAAGGCCTATCCAATGGCAAGTCTATCAGACGCTGATACTCTTGCAATATAGGAGTCAACTCCTGGGTATCAGTTCTGAATACTTGCGTATCTGGTACCCAATGTTCTAACATACCCTCTATAAAGCCCTGTGGAACCTGAAATGTCAGAAGGGTTATAGAGTGTCGCAGCAATTGATCAATTGTCACCCGATCTAGGGAGGACAAAATGTCGTACCACAATGTCAAAGAAGATGCCACCAACACTGGTGGGGTATGCTCAATCCAGCTAATAGTGGATGAAGACATCTATAGGGCTAATAGTGTATTTACATCATCATCTAAATACATAAGCTAGATATAAAATTGAAAAATACAGGGAAATGGGGCACAGCCGCCCAACATCTAACAGAGGCCTATCAAAAGATATAACGAGAACTAGGGCACAACCGCCCAACATCTAATAGAGGCCTATCAAAAGATATAATGAGAAATACATAAGAAGAAGTCAATGGTGTTGATGTCCACATCATCCAACCTATCCATCTGATATAACTCCTCCCGAGTCACTGAATCTCTACCAGTAGAGATATCAGGCTGATACAATGGAAAATCTGCGTCGGCAAAATAATCTGAATATGGGCCACCTGAAGGGCCAGCCCTAGAGCTGGAAGGATCAAAAGTATCCGCCTTGAAAGGCTCTCTGCCCAAATGACGGATAAAGAAATGTGCCCGGTCCAACTGCTAGGTCAAACTATTAATCTGTGCCAGATGAGTAGGCTCTCGGATGCAGGCAATCCAATCTATCATCATGACAAAGCCAGGAACCATATCCCCCATAAACTGTGTGGCGCGGGTCTGAGCTCCAATGATGTGAGGGAACCACCAGCGGTAAAAAGCCTCCTAAGTGAAAGGTTTATCTGACAAAGTAAAGCCATCCACACCCATCAATGGGACCTCAGTGATCGGCTGCAACAAAGGCCAATAATGTCTAGCAGGAGGAAAGATCGGAATGCGAATCTCTCCTGTGGTTCTCCTAATAGCACGCTCTGCTAAATAGAGCACCCAACCTCCGTCTATAAGGAGAGGAATCTGACATGTGGACAATATATACTCAACACCAGTCGAGAAACCACCCTTAGAGCCAACTATCAAGTGGTCCTCAGAGTAAGGAATCCATGTAATGACATTCGTGGTCAACAACTCCAACTGTAGGCACGAATAGGTGAAACCTTCAGCTATAGGAACCTCCACCAAAGTGGAGTGATGCCATCGCCATCCCCATAGATAGGTGTCTAAACCTAACAGGATAACGAGACGAAGACAAGGGAGCCTCTCGTAGGCCTAAGACTGCTAATAAAAGATCAAATATCTGCACTAAGTCAAACTGGCAACCAAAACAAGGGAAATCAAAAGAGAAAATACTCACAAAAAGGAATGGGTAAAACCCTAACCAAGCCTCTATCACGCCCTCTGAGCATATGCGCATTCCCTTGAGGAAATAGGCAAAGGTGTAGAAACCCCAATCAAACACTCCAATACGGTCCACCTCCCGAGTGGCACTGACTAAAGCAAATGACACCGTCGAAGAGTTATCCTCTAGCTAATAATCCCTGAGGTTGATCAGGAACAATTGTCGAAGGATGAGATCTCTAACCCTCAGGTCATCGGGCAATGCCTCAGTCAGAGCCCCACTCACGACATCCATACTCAAAGGACCAGAACTAACTGTCCTGCCCTTGAGCACCATAGCCGGGACTCCCAACAAGGATCTGACGACAGTTGGGGAAATATCAGCCACAAAAGGTATTAGCGCCCTGGAAAACTCCATCCCAGTGATGAATCTCCAATCCATCGGTGTCATCAACACCTCACAATCCATCAAATGAAGAGACTGAGTCTAGTGAAACCAACGCTCAAACAAATCCATGAGATAACCCCTGGGACAATGGTGGGGGAGTATGGAGAAGAAAACCTCAAAGCCCTAAGAATGCACCATCTCTCGGTACTCTGGATAAAGAGTCTGGTATAGAGAATGTATGATAAACTAGTTCCCTCTAAACTGTGTAAAGTCGGGAACCTGTATCACAATGCAAATCAACATGGCTTTTACCTCATTCGCATTGAGATAGATCCAGGGGTGACGACTCAAATCATCCAAAAGCTCTAGAATCATCACATTTATAGCTGGAAGCTCCCTACGGGGAATGGAAGAAGAAGGAGCAGGATCCGCAATGGGTACATCCTCCTCATCGTCCTTATCATCCGATCTCTCAACCCAGATAGGATGAATCACTGACTCCATTAACCGACGAGGCTGTTGCGATAGGTGAGGTCGAAGCACATCCGAGGCTCTCTTCCTCACACCTGAAGAAGTCCCGTGGGAGCTACTCAGCTGGTCTTGATCCATATATCTCGACAAAAGTCTACAGATCATCTTAGAAAAGGTTTGGTAAATTCTAACCTGGAGCTCATTAAATGCAGTTTATAGCTATATGCATGCATGCATTATTTTAACATACACCTATAGTAGAGTTATAAATGCATGATTCATTCAATGCCTAGACTCATGAAAAAATTTCACCAAAGTCTCCTTTGTAAAAAGGATTATCCACATGCACGTAGGCATGACTAGGTGGCCATTCAGTAGCACACAAACTCAAAATCATAAACATCCTATATGCATGAAAAACATCAAAGTCATATCCATTAAGGTAGCCTAATTACCAGGATTACTTTACTTCAAAACCTTTGCTCATTTATCCTCAAATAGGATGAAAAAATAGCAGAAAAAGGTGCCAAATTGACTGTTTCAAAAGTTATTTTTTCTTCACATCAATACGCTCAACATGGTAAAATACTAACATTTGCTGCGTTGAATAATTTTTATCAAATCTTATGAGCATGCATACTCACTACTATATGTTTTGAAGCATTCTATATGATATCTCACTTTCCAACGGTCAAAACTGGAAAAGAAAACATTTAAACGTTACCAGGATAGTGAAGAACGATTGTACGGTGACATATTTTACAGAAAGCAGCCCGAACTCAGTAGATCTGAAGAAGAAATCTTGGATTCTCTTTGCGGCTTCAACTTGAAAATGACTTGTGAAAGGGAAAGGCAAGTGAGATATATCCCACGGGTGGTCGCGGGTCTAGTCGCGGAAGCCGCATGTCTTCCTACGGCTACCCTGGTTAGTAACCCCCTCTGGCTCGATCAAATTTGAGTTACAAAAGAGGTCCCACAAGCTGAAAAGTCAAATCAGGGATAAAGATGCTACACGATTAAGCAGAAAAGCCTGAAATCTTGATTTTCAGAGACCAAACTGCGGGTCTACATATCAATTATTGGTATTCGTCCAGATACAAGGTTCACAAAGTCGATGATCAAAGCTATTGAAAGTTTCCCTTGTCAGCGCATCACAAAGGTCCGATGCCATCAACTTGGGGTTGTAATTGCAATAAAAAACATACATCTCATCAGAAATTCATCCCCGACGGAGATTTCATACATCCTTTGCCGTTGAGAACTATTTCAATGAAGGTCAAGCAGCCCTATTTTTACCAATCGTCGGTAATAACTCCAACGAAGCATTGGAGGTGGTCCGATGATTCAACCGTTGAGAACTACTTCAACGAAGGCCAATCAGCTTTGACATAACAAATTGTTGGCAGTAACTCCAATGAAGCGTCAAAAAGACCTGATAATGCAAACCGTGGGAAACCATCCTCATCGGGGAGGACCGGTGATGAAATCTATTATACAGATCTCAACAATCAAAACGTGATTCCCCAAAGAGTCACTCACACATGAGAAGAGCATCTTCGGTGGAAATCCTACACATAGGATTAAGGACTTTGGTGATAACTTTAATGTCAACATCATGTGGTCTCAATCATGGATAAACCTCCATTCCAAAGACATCGAAGACATCTCTGCAACTTGTCGGCAAATCAGGCTTAAATAGCACTGATGGATAGTTCAAACCGCTGGCAATAACCCCAACATGGCATCAGGAGATTCCTGTAATAAGAGCTTTTGAAACTACTAGTCGAGTAGACATCCAAGCAATTCAGCAGGGTCATCATTATTAACTCCATCCCAAACAGAAGCGGCGGGAGCAAACAATTATCACATCCCGTTGGAAATCATTCCAACGAATAACACTCAACATTACATTCAAATCATATTGAATTGCATCTGCATAATGCTTATCTTGTCACATTTCAAGTGTCTAGTGATCTTTATCCTATACATGCCAGTGCACTGCATGAATATGATAAAGAGGGGCATCTGTAGACACTCAAAATTTTGCATTCCTATTACTAACCCTACAGGAGGGCAGAATCATCTTTTCCAAAGATAACTTTGGAAGTCACATCAATTTAAACCCCGGAGATAATCCCGGGAGATCCAGTTCTCAATCTCGGTGATAACCCCGAGAGACTCATTTTCAAGCCCGAAGATAACCCCGGGATATCTAGTTCCAACCTCAGAGATAACCCCGAGGGATGCAGTCCAAGTTCCAAAGATAACCCCAAAAAAGTCAGTTTCAAACTTGTAAATAACCCCGGGATACTCATTTCAACCCCAAAGATAACCCCGGGAGGGCAAGACCCCCTCAAAGATAACCTTGAGGACGTTCAACATCAACAACAGCCCAATCTAGGAGATAACCCTAAGAAATGACTACTACATCTGCGCAAAAGCCGGAGATAACCCAGGTGGGGGGAAAAATCGTCATTTTGCTAGCTCAACATCACATCAACATCATCTTAACACAATTCAATCCCTTCTGCGTACAAAGGTGTCCCACAAGAACCATAACTCAAATCCCGAGTGACAACTGCACAAGACAGCAGACCTGATAGACTTTGAAGACTTGGAGATCTGGTCATGGACCCATCTTCTTGGCTTTATACAACCTCTAATCCCATGTCATTGTGTAGCTCTCGACAAAAGAATTCCAAAAAGGTACAACACTCCTTTATCGGATGCTCGTATTGAAAGTTATGAAGGTTCGAGCGGACAATACGTAACCCAAGTGCACGTACTTTGAGACAACGGGACTCGCCGAGCCCCGTACAGTAGTAGGTAGACCCGTGACTACCGCGGGTTGACCCGCGGCTCATTGGTCTTTAAATATGAGCTCTTGGCAGCTCATTTAAAAAAAAGGGAAAAAAGAGAGAATACTATGTCTATTTCAGCCTGTAACCCCTGCTAGAGTGCTCTAAACTGAGTGATTCATCTTTCTAAACACTTGTAAGCTTGTGTTTTGTAACATATTGAAGTGTCACCGGTGGAAACTAAGTTTTCAGGTATCAAAAGCTATATGAAGTCTTCTTGGTAGCCCACTGTAAGATATTTCAGATTTTTAAGCTTTCTACTATATATATATATATATATATATATATATATATATATATCCACTAACGTTGAGAGTCGTCCGGATCGAATCGTGACTTTTTATTGCTTATATATATATATATATATATATATCGAACTCAAATTGATTGAGCCTCGGATAGAATAAGCAGACGCGTTTACAACTTATATATATATATACTAGCGGTAAGGATCAAGAGTATTCTCCTTAAATAGCATTCCTCCTCAAATAGCATTCTTTTATTAAAATACGCCATTTTGGAGGGATGCGGTATTTTATATATGGCATATTTATAAATATGCCACCGCCATTCCTCCAAAACGACGTAGTTTTAACAAAAAAAATGCTATTTAAGGAGGAATGCTATTTAAGGAGAATGCTTTATCCCTCGATCGATATATATATATATATATATATATATATATATATATATATATATATATTGTTAGGTTTGTAATATTCAAGAATATAATCAAATTGCAAAATTAAATTCAAAACAAATAGCAAAAAAATCGAGTTTAAAAATTTACAAACCATATACCCGGATCACCCTTTATGCACAATTATTAATTAAACGAAAAGATAAAGAATAAAATCATACCCTTGAAGATCGAGCTTCCTCGTGTACAAGTTCACCTCCAATCCTTTTCGCTCAACTTGAATCCACCGGGTTTGGTTCCTTCCTTCGATCAACGTTAGCCACCCATGTGTTTGGCCTCAGAGGTGATCCACCAAGGAAGAATAAGAATTCAAGAAGAAGGGGTATTTGGCTAAACCCTAGTTTTTCTATCTCTATATAAAATGGTGTACTCTCCCAACAATTGGAATTATGTCGATGTTGAAAAAGTCAACAAACCCCACCACCCATAATAAGACTCCTCTTATTTATAGATGTGGGCAACCCACCTTAACAATTAAGGAATTGGAATTTATTTATTTAATTAAATTCTTTTAATTAATTAAGCTCCCTAATCTATATAGGGATAATTAATTAAACTCTTTTAACTAATTTTCTTCCTAATCCAATTAGAATAAATGAGAGTACTTATATTAAATTTAATTCCTAAACTCTTTTAGAAATTAAAATAATAATAATTGTAATAATATTAATAAGACTCCTCTTATTAATTTATATTTAATATTTCTAAAATATTAAATAATAATATTAAGCTATTTAATTTATTCTATCACCATAGATTAAATTAAATATACTTAACATATTATTACGATTATGCCATTAACTTCTTAAATAATTATTCTTCCTTTTATGGTGTGACCCTTTAGGTTCTCCATATTAAACAGGTTGTGAATAAATCAATTAGAATAATTCTAATCTTATTTAAATAAATAAATTAAACAATTAATTTATTTAAATAAATAATATTTATTCTACAATAGGGATAAGCTTCCCAGCGATCAACGACTTTCCAGATAATATAGATTTCAACATTAATCATTAAAGAACCTTTCGAGTAAATAGTTACCGCATAATTCAATCCTTCCACCATACAATGTCCCAATTAAATATAAGACATGGAATTATCACAAGTCTTATTTTATTTAATTATATGTATTTCGATCCTTAAATGCACAACTCCAAATAATGCAAATTAGAAACTCCTTTCTAATTTCATTCGCCGCCAAGGACTACTGAGTTGTCATTTATCGAATCACATAGGACATTTCTCTTTTTATTAGAAGTGGTAGATTCTTTATCGATCATACATTATCTCCATGTACAACTTATTATACCCAAGCATACCCTTTGATATACCCTAAGGGTCTTATGGAATAAGTCAAAGTATAACTCATCATACACAAGATACTATGATGATCTCAAGTCCAAGGATTACTCAGTACTACTATCACTACAGAATTCCTATCGACAGCAAATAAAACTCCATTAGGTATTCCTTAGCGAGCCAACGCTCAAATGAACTTATTCTCTAATAAGCACCTACATACTTGCTTTTTAGTGTTCCACACAAATGATCATGAGATCAATCATCCTCATCCAATGAGCAAAGAACGATGTACCAATCTATCCGGATTCACTAATCCCCAATTTAGTAATCCAATGATTGGGAACTATTTTAGTTTTAAGCTTTCTAAGAATTTAGATCTCATTAGAATGATCATCATCATTATTCTAAAAGCATTGCTTAAAACTATGGGTTTATCACATATTATAAAACAAAGATCATGTAGATAATTAAAAGCCTTTAATAAATTAATACTTTTTATTAATAAATGAATAAGATTGTTACAAAGTATATGCTTTATCATCAAACATGATTGGCTTGTGTGCATATTACTTTCAATCTCCCACTTGCACTAAAGCCAATCGCCATCAGTATCTTATACTCTTCTTCTCTAAGTGACGATTATCCCGCCGTTGGATAAGCTTTAGTTAATGGATATGTAATGTTGTTCTTGAGAGTCCACTATCTCTATAGTGATTTCCCATCTTTCAATGATTCTAATAATCAAATGAAAGTGCCACAACACATGTTTAGATCCAAGATGAGACTTAGAACTATTCCTAGTTCTCAGAATGAACTTTTAATCCAAACAATCAACTTGCAGCCTTCATTTATAGCTATATACTTTGTCTTTATCACTAAACCAAAGAACTCTTTTGTTGTTTGGAACCTTTCCAATTCATCGCACCACGCTCAAGATAACGCTTTACCTTAAAGTGGATTTTACGTCATCTTGGTTTGTCTCGAAAAACTTGAGTCCTGTTAAGCCCTCTAGTTTTAATTAAGACCCACCATGAATATGATCACATCCTTAGTGCCTAAGTTAAGCACTTTAAGATGTTTTTCACGACTCATAGTGAACTTCTCCATAATATGACCGATCAACATCGTGTCTCAGACATTTCATAGCATACATGATTGTCACTCATGCACCTCTCTTTTCGTGAGTCTGGGGACTATTAAGAGAGATACACCCATAGCTCATCGACATGAGACATCTCTTGAGTTTGCCATGCTAAACGACTTTAGCATCAAATGAATATACGCCTCTTAGGTTAAGTCGAGCATCCTCTTAAATCTATCTATATAGATTTATATCCCCAATTAAGATACTCTTCCAAATCATTCATGGAGGAATGTTTAGACAACTTTATCTTTACCGATTGTAGCATTGGTATGTTATTCCTCATCCGTAGTATATCAACATATAATACTAGAAATTTCACGACGCTCCCATCGACCCTTTTGTACACACTAGGTTCATTCTTATTTTGATAAAATCAAACTCTTTTGATTGCCTCATCAAAACGAATGTTCCATATTTGAGAAACTTGCTTCAATCCATTTCTCGAGTGTCTACAACACTTACCTCATCGTATGTAATCGGATCATCATCTTCTATGATGTGTACCTCATCATCATCATCTATGATGAATCCATACCTCCCAGTGTATCTTCTAAGACTATTCCGCATTTATTTATCTCGGTTGTGGTATAATAGGTCTATCTACGTGTTCCTCTTATTCGACTTTATAGTATTTTGTGGTTCATGAATTCTTCAAGATCTATTATCCTCCCACTAGCCCCCTTTAATGATAAACACCTTTATCTTAGAAGGCATGGTGTTTCGCAATAAACACCTTTTGCTAAGTAGGATTATAGAACATATGCCCTAAACTTACTTTAGGATGTCCCACAAATCAGCACATGTCAAATTTTGTCCCAAGCTTATCCTTTGAAACCTTTTCACATAAGTTGGACAACCCTTATCTTAAAATACTTAAGATTAGGAATCCTCCCCGTCCATAACTTTTATGGAGTCTTGTGGTGGATTTTGAGGTTACCATTTTCAGAGATATGCAGCCCATTTCTAGGACATGATCCTAGAAGGATACCGGAATGTCGATAAAATCATTATGGACCGCACTATGTCCAACAAGGTATTTAATTTTCCATTCAGATACATCAATCAATTATGCAGATCGATGTGTCCATTATGAGAAAACCATTTGAGATGATCTAGAAACTTATTGCACAAGTATTTATTCCTCGATCTAATCAAAGAATCTTAATACTTTGCCAATTTTTTTCACTTCAATTCTTTGAACCTTTCAAATAATTCACACTTGTATTTCAACAAATACACACATTCAACTCTTTGAATGATCATCTCCTTTTCTTATACTAATTTGTTCAATATGCAAAATTATTTTCATGTAAGTCAAGTATACAAAATTTATTAAGTAATATTTCAGTTCTATACAAAACATTATTATTATAAATAGAACAACAATTGTTCTTAATTATAATACCAAAGATTTTATCATTCAACAATAAAATGGAAATAATGTTTTAACAAGAATCGAATACAATAACAACTTATCGACTTAATAGATTTGCCTCAGTAGCATTGCTAAACTATAAGTTTCTATGGCTAATGCAAAGCAACCTTTGCTTCATTTTCCACACATAGATTACTTATATTTGTTTAGCTTTCTACTTCGCTTGGTCCCTTCATAAATCTATATTTATGATAACCAAAGTCAGATCCAATACCCAAGTAGAACCTCGACTTAAAGAAAATTTATTTTAAATCATGAACAAATTTGTATTTGTAAATCAAACTTCACTAAGCTTCTTTCGTTAGCCTCAAGCAAGATGCTTCTCGCAGCTTTCTTTCCAAAGGTCCAAAGCTTATTGTAAAAGGAAGCAAACTCATTTGCTATCCGTGACGCTTTTGTTCTTATTATCCTTTGTTTTTACCTTTCTATATACCTTCTTTGAATCGTTCTTCTTTTCGTAAGATCCTTTGGCCCCTACCAAGAAGACATGGTCTTTCTTGGTGAAAGTGACTCTCATCATTTTTCAACATGTTAAGCAAATCAAGAAAACCGATATCTAGCTTGTTCATATGAAAAATTCACAACAATTGTGAAAGGAGTCCGGAGTGAGTGCAAGATCAAATCTTCGCTCAACTCTCCATCCATGACAAAACCAGTTGTCCTAATTGATCAATCAAATTGATTATGTTAAGAACTTTTTATTCGTATTATAGTGCCATTGGCCATTCTAGATCGGAAGAGCTCCTTAGATATCCGATATCTATCAATCCTACTTTCCTCACCATCAACTACTGATGTGCAGTGAATATAGTAGAAGCATCCATAGTTTCATGTCGACGTCAAGCTCGTTACTCATGGATGCGAGCATGATGCATCGAGCCAATCTGTGCATCATCTGCCACTTTCTAAAAGTAGCAATGTCTTCCTCAGAGGCATTGTCTCGCAACCATTCAGTAGGATAGGCACGATTAAGGATATAAGATATAGCTATGAGAACTATTCTCAAATTCCTTAACCAATCCGCTTAATTTTGGCCCCGTTAATTTAGCATCTAATATGCTTCGCAATGATAGTAATTTTAGACAATGTAAATTTCAGTAAATGAATTTGTAATTAACAACATTTTAACATACATTCTTTTATTAATTACCAAAATAATTTAGGTCTTGTTTTAAATTGGTATCTCCCACTATTTTCTTCAAACTATATTACCTCACTTATATAGTTCGGCAAAATCTAATTAAAGATTTGCTAGTGAGAATAAGGATCCCATTTCAAATGTATATAGCCTTGTGGTGACACAACAAACTATATATAAATAAATAGGTAGACAACTTTTGTCAATTACATCAACTATGCAACTCCTTTGCTTTTTGCCTCTTAGATTATTTTGATCAAGTGGTGGCACATCCGAATCAAAATTATCCAAGTTAAGTCCGACCTAGCACTCCATATATTCAAAAAGAAAAATATCATCCTTGTGGTGACACAACAAAACAATATTGTTCAATTTTCTTTATAAGCATCAAATGTGATAAATTAACATCTTAAATACTTAATACTTGCCTTGTGGTGACACAACAAACTCATATTAAATATTTAATACTCTATTAATTTTATCATGCTAGAGGCTTACGCTCGATATTCCAAATATCTTTGAACGCTTAGGACTTAATATAAAAATTGAGGGTTTGTTATTAATTTGTCTCATCTTGTTTAATATGCATACATATATATATATATATATATATATAAATACGCTATTATATTAATGAACATGCGAAGCATGTTTGCATAATATATATATATATATAGTATAAGCATGCACATATAGAATACTATATTCTACCGAATTGATTATGGACTTTTATTCTAGTTTGGTTCACTAGAGCCACCAAGTGAACCAAAAGGTCAAACCCTAGGGGTGCAAGAATTAATATTTAAATATAACTATTACATTTAAACCTTACGGGCTCCATTACAAACGGGTCTTCAAGCGCCTCCTTGCTTCCTTGATCTCCAATTTTTCAAAATTAATTCTAACTATTCCTATTACAAAACTATTTAAAATAAATAAAACCTTGATCGCTAGTCAAGGGAAGTACATAGAGGAGTTAGAATTTACATTAAGAAAAATTAGAGAAGATTTAGGTACGCAGAATCCCATTTAATAAAACCCATACATTCATGCATCCAACTAAAATAAAATCCAATCGCATCGGGTCAATAGTCCATAATCAATCCCATTTATTATCATACACATCACCATACGCATCAATAAATAACATTCATCTTATGAATAATAAACATTTAATATATATATATATATTGATATCATTTAATGGGCAAATTTAGTTAGTATAAAATCTAATTTTGAATCAAAATAAACTCCTTTATTTTAATCCAAATTTAAATCAAAATAAAACTATTTTATTTTAATTTATCTAATTTTGAATAAAATAAACTATTTTATTTTAATCAAAATCTTAAATCAAAATAAACTCCTTTATTTTAATTAATTATGGAATCCAATTCCATGTAAAAAAAAAAATTATTAAAGGAAACACGAATTTTCTTTTCCTATTCACAAATAAACTCCTTTATTTTGAATAATATGAAATCTTATTTCATATTTAAATAAACTCCTTTATTTAAGGAAATTAGGATTCTCTTTCCTATTCACAAATAAACTCCTTTATTTTGAATAATATGAAATCTTATTTCATATCTAAATAAACTCCTTTATTTAAGAAAAAATATAATCCAATTTCAACTCCAATTAGTTATCATGGAATCCAATTCCAACTCTAATTAGTTAGCATGAAATCTAATTTTAAAATTAAAATAAAACTTTTTATTTTAATATAAAATAAATTTTTATTTTAATATTAAAATAAAATTTTATTTTAATAATAAAATTATTAAGAATATATATATATATATATATAAAACAAACCGTTATATATATATATATATATATATATATATAATAAAACCGTTAATAATCATATATATATATACTAATAATAAATATGCGCATTCCTTTTTTAAGTTAGATTCATTTTCAAGTTACAACTCACTCTATTTTATAAAAAACAATACAATGGCCCATTAATATTATATATATATATATATATATATATATATATATATATATATATATCTAGTTAATGTAATAAATAATGATATACTTATATGCATACATGCTTCGAAAAAAAAAAAATATTTGCTCTCGCCATGCCTTGATTTCCGTCTTATTGGAACTTTTTTTTTTTTTTTTTTCCGTCAAAAGAAGTACGTATATATATATATATATAAATCGAAAAAAAAAAAATCCGTTTCAAGACTTGAACTTTTTTTTTTTTAAAAATTTTTATTTAATAAATTTTATACAACAAAATTATGCCCAATTAAATTGTTCTAAACACATATCAATATACATATCAAATTAAAATAATTAATAATTCGTGATAAAGGTTTGGCTCGATGCCACCGTTAGGTTTGTAATATTCAAGAACGCAATCAAATTGCAAAAATTAAGCTTAAGCGAGATAAATCGAGTTTAAAATTTTTACAAACCATATACCCGGATCACCCTTTATGCACAATTATTAATTAAACGAAAAGATAAAGAATAAAATCATACCTGAAGATCGAAGTTTCCTCGTGTACAAGTTCACCTCCAATCCTTTTTCGCTCAACTTGAATCCACGGGTTTGGTTCCTTCCTTCGATCAACGTTAGCCACCCATGTGTTTGGCCTCAGAGGTGATCCACCAAGGAAGAATAAGAATTCAAGAAGAAGGGGTATTTGGCTAAACCCTAGTTTTTTCTATCTCTATAGTAAAAGGTGTACTCTCCCAATAATTGGAATTATGTCATTATGTTGAAAAAGTCAACAACCCCCACCACCCATAATAAGACTCCTCTTATTTATAGATATCAAGCAACCCACCTTAACAATTAAGGAATTGGGATTTATTTATTTAATTAAATTCTTTTAATTAATTAAGCTCCCTAATCTAATTAGGGATAATTAATTAAACTCTCTTTAACTAATTTTCCTTCCTAATCCAATTAGGAATAAATGAGAGTACTTATATTAAATTAATTCCTAAACTCTTTTAGAAATTAAAATAATAATAATTGTAATAATATTAATAAGACTCCTCTTATTAATTTATATTTAATATTTCTAAAATATTAAATAATAATATTAAGCTATTTAATTTATTCTATCACCATAGATTAAATTAAATATACTTAATATATTATTACGATTATGCCATTAACTTCTTAAATAATTATTCTTCCTTTTATGGTGTGACCCTTTAGGTTCTCCATATTAAACCGGGTTGTGAATAAATCAATTAGAATAATTCTAATCTTATTTAAATAAATAAATTAAACAATTAATTTATTTAAATAAATAATATTTATTCTACAATAGGATAAGCCTCCCAGCGATCAACGACTTTCCATATAATATAGATTTCAACATTAATCATTAAAGAACCTTTGAGTAAATAGTTACCGTCAGACAATTCAATCCTTCCACCATACAATGTCCCAATTAAATATAAGACATGGAATTATCACAAGTCTTATTTTATTTAATTATATGTATTTCGATCCTTAAATGCATAACTCCAAATAATGCAAATTAGAAACTTCTTTCTAATTTCATTACGCCGCCAAGGACTCATCGAGTTGTCATTTATCGAATCACATAGGACATTTCTCTTCTTTTATTAGAAGTGGTAGATTCTTTATCGATCATACATTATCTCCATGTACAACTTATTATACCCAAGCATACCCTTTGATATACCCTAAGGGTCTTAAGGAATAAGTCAAAGTATAACTCATCATACACAAGATACTATGATGATCTCAAGTCCAAGGATTACTTCAGACTACTATCACTATAGGAATTCCTATCGACAGCAAATAAAACTCCATTAGGTATTCCTTAATGAGCCACGCTCAAATGAACTTATTCTCTAATAAGCACCTACATACTTGCTTTAGTGTTCCACACAAATGATCATGAGATCAATCATCCTCATCCAATGAGCAAGCAACGATGTACCAATCTATCCGGATTTATTAATCCCCAATTTAGTAATCCAATGATTGGGAACTATTTTAGTTTTAAGCTTTCTAAGAATTTAGATCTCATTAGAATGATCATCATCATTATTCTAAAAGCATTGCTTAAAACTATGGGTTTATCACATATTATAAAACAAAGATCATGTAGATAATTAAAAGCCTTTAATAAATTAATACTTTTTATTAATAAATGAATAAGATTGTTACAAAGTATATGCTTTATCATCAAACATGATTTGCTTGTGTATATTACTTTATATATATATATATATATATATATATATATATATATATATATATATAATTTCCGAATTACAATCCTAACGCATTGGATTTATCTAAATCAGGACTTTTTTTTCTTTTTTTTGCTTTTTTTTAAAACAACTAAAAAAATATTTAATATTTTATGGAATTGAAATTTTTTCATAATAATGTGTTTTGAGGGTGATTTGGGTACGTATAACAAAATATGGTGGTACAGTCTGTGCAGATTGTACCACCATTTTTTGGTATAGGTATTCAAATCACCCCCAAAACATTGTATTATGAAAAAATTTCAGTTCCATAAAATATTAATTATTTTTTTTAGTTTTTTTTTAAAAAGCAAAAAAACAAAAAAAAATTGGTTCGTCTTTTACTCCAGTCCAGGCATCCGGACTGGATCCGTTGTGTGTGTGTATATATATATATATATATATATATATTTAAATATTTACATTTCGAAGTCATGCCTAGAGTTTACTTCAAGGCATTTGATCGTCTATATATATATATATATATATATATATTTACCACTTTTATCTAAATATCTGCTTTAACTCCTTTCATAATGTAGATATTTAATCTTTCAGCATGCAGGCTAGATTTGCCTAAATCTGGCCATTTCTAACTTTGATCGGTTCAAAAGTGACTAAATTGGAACCGTTGAGGCTAGAATGGTTTAGATTTACTCAAATCTAGTTCTTTTTTCTAGCTTTTGTATATACCACTCTTTCATGTGAGCCTAGGAATCATGTGATCACAGATTCAACCTCTAAATCTAGGTTCAGTTCTCGTGATGGACATTTTGCAGCTGCAGCCAGCTTGTAAATTACCTATGGGTTCTGAAAATCCTTAGATGACTCTCATGCCCACAAGGAGTTCGACATTGCTATGTATCTTATTTTCTCGAAGATGCCTCACATCTCAAAAATAAAAGAAATCAAGTCGAACACATAATAAAATGGAAGTATCAAATGCCTCAATTACTATTGAGCATAAGGGTTTGAAAAACCTATTTTCTAAAACATCAATGCTATATCTTGTTAAAATTAAAATTTTATACAAAAGTCAAACCTTTTGTATATAGGTGCAAACAAGGCATAACACTATTACCAAGCAATTCCAAATAGGCCCTACACACATACGCAAATAAAAGTTAATGAAAAATGGTGGTAATCGTGTTATCATGGAAGTCCCTAACACCTTCCCTTCGCTTAATTAGGCCTTCGAACCCGAACAAATCTCAGTTTCCCAGACCAGTTAAACATTGTCAAACCATTAGGTCTTTGTGAAAACCTTTTATCGGTTGAGTTGGTGCAACCATTTAAAATTACCAACTGGTGACTCTAAAAGTCAAATCGCGGACATATACATGCCGGACCTTTTCAAACTTATTTTTTCAAACAAATCTCACCTAAAAAATAAGAACACCAAAAGACAAGAACATAAAGGGATAATAAAAATCCCGACGTCGAAAGACTGTATCAATCACTTTAGTCAGCGCCACTTGGGAGGTGGACCGTATTAAAGAGTTTGATTGGGGCTCCTATACTTTTTCCTACTTCCTTAGGGGGATGCGCCTACGCTCAGAGGGCGTGACGGAGGGTTGGCTAAGGTTTTACCCATTTTTTTCTGGTGAGTATTTTCTCTTGATTTTTGATTTCCCTTGTTCGAGTTGCCAGTTTGCCTGACCAGAGATATTTGATCTTTGCATTTGCAGTTTTGGGCCTACGAGAGGCACTCATGTCTTCGTCCCGTCAGCATGTTAGGCCGAGACACCTATTCACAGGGAAGGCGATGGCATTACTCCACTTTGGTGGAAGTTCCTGTAGTTGAGGGTTTCACCCATTCTCGCCTACAGTTGGAGTTGTTGACCGCATATTTAATTACATGGGTTCCTTACTCCGATGACCACTTGACAGTTGGCTTTGTGTGTGGTTTCTTGACTGGTGTCGAGTATGTATTCTCCACCCGCCAGATTTTTCTCCTTATTGACGGAGGTTGGGAGCTCTATTTGGGAGATCGTGCTATTATGAGCACCACATGAGAGATATGTATTCCATTCTTTCCTCTTTCTAGGCTTCTTTGGCCTTTATCTTAGCTGATCACTGAGATCCCCTTCATGGGTGTAAATTTTTTTACTTTGTCAGAGGGTCCCTTCACTCAAAAGGCTTTTTACCACTAGTGGTTCCCTCGCACCTTTGGAGCTCAGACCCTCACCACACAGTTTATGGGGGATATGGTTCCTAGCTCCGTCATGATGACAGATTGGATTGCCTGCGTCCGAGAGCCTACTCATTTGACGCAGATTTGAGAGTTTGACCCAACAGTTGGACCGGTCACATTTCTTTATCCGGCATTTAGGCAGAGATCCATAAGAGGCGAATACTTTTGATCCTTCCAGCTCTGGCACTGGCCCCTTCAGGTGGCCCATATTCTGATGGTTTTATCAGTGCAGATCCTCCATTGTATCAGCCCGATATCCCTTCTAGCAGAGACTCAGTGACTTAGGAGGAGTTACATCATTGAATTCTTCTGATGCATTTCTCGTTATTTCTTTTGATAGACCTATGTTAAATATTTTGTGGTTGTACCCCAGTTCTCATTATATATTTTGATAGGCCTTTGATAGATGTTGGGCGGTTGTGCCCCATTTTCCTGTATTTTTTATTTTCCAGTTGTATACAAAGATGTTGTATTAGATGATGATTTATTTAAGAATGTATGTATAATGCTTTCTATTCCCTACATCATATTTTCATCTGTCATTTATCATTTATCAAGATGCATGCATTATGTCATGGATATGCAATCTTAGAGGCGAGTTTAGCATTGACCTCTTGATGGTCTTATGATATGGCTCTATAGATGTCTTCATCTACTATTAGCCGAATTGAGCATACCCCACCCATGTTGATGGCTTCTTCTTTGAGATTTTGGTATGGCAGTTTGTCTTCCCTAGATCGGGTGACAGTTGATCAGTTGGTGAGGCACTCCATGACCCTTTTGATGTTTTAGGTTCCATCGGGCTTTGTAGAGGGCGTGCTTCATCATTGAATACCAGAGAGACATATGTTCATATTTGATACCCATGAGTTGACTCACACATTGGAGGAGTATGAGCGTCTTATAGACTTTCCTTTGGATCGGCGTTGCGCTCGGATGGCCTTGACAGGATTGAGGCGCAGAGTTGCCCTAGACGAGATTACCTCTGGGCATGTGGTGTCCATAGACTTCTTGATTTATAGATTTAGGTCATTGGACAGTTATCCGTGATATTTCGGGGACTTCACCATTTTTTAGGGTGAGTTGCATGTCGCCCGAGTAGATATATTCTTGATGTGCATTATGGAAAATATGTACATGCCGTTGTACATGGACCATCTAGATATCGACGTGATTATGGTAGTCCATGCTCTCAGGGAGGGTCATACCATTTTACAGATGATTTTGGCAGAGACCTTGAGGTTGGCCACGTTTTGCCATACCCATTCTGTAGGGGTTTTAGAGGCAGTGCCGTCTTATTTTATGTGTTATTTATGAAACAATTGAGACCGATTGGCACCTTCAGACGTCATGAGTATTACTTTTCCCATGAGATAGCCATGTCCTATTCTTTTCAGCTGGCTAAGTATAAAAATACAACATCCTGTTTGGCTTTCTTATCAGGGATCGAGGATCCATTTGCTATTTTGCCATGTTTGGGACTCAGCTCTCCCTACAGCTTTATCACTCATGAAGTTGGCATGGACTATCTTCCCCTGGCCGATTTGAGGGGGGTGACCACATATTATCCACTCTCTGTCATAAGATAGTTTGACCAATTTCAGGATATTCATCCCTTTGATGGGGCAGTGGGTCAGCGATTGTCATCTCGGCTTTTGTCAGCAGAGGATTTGAGTAGGATTTATGACTGTTGGACTCGGCGAGAGAGGGCTGACTTTTTGAATAGTCATCCAGGCCGCTCTTCAGAGTATTCTGCATGGCTGGAGGCAGAGATTGCATCGGCTATGGTTGTTTCCTCATAGCCATGTATTGATTCTGATGATGGGGAGCCTATGGAGGACCTTGATTCTCCCATTAAGGATGAGATGTTTGCTTGTTCGACATCAGCTCTAGTTGATTCCCCCCCTGTATCTCACTACTATGGCTCCACCTTCTATATAGTATTTGGACCAGAGGTTGCATTTGATGACATTTGAGAGGGATCATGCTAGGGTCTTGATGTTGATAGCTCTTTCCTATAGAGATGTCATTTTTATTGAGAGTTATGATGCCCTAACTAGAAGGGATACCGTTGTTGTTGAGCGGGATGCAACTTTTGTTGAGTGGGATGAGGCTCTAGGTACCCAAGATACTACCACTATAGATAGTACTGCACTTAGATCTCATAGTGCTGGCATTATTGAAGAGATGAGTGCATTTATTGATGAGCATGGTAGAACTATATAGATGGCCGTAGATCTCCTAGATCATATGGACACCCTAGGGCAGAGAGCTCATGGATCACCTCCATCTACTGTGAGGGATGCCATATTGGACTTGATGGCTCGCTTATCCATGAGTTTGTAGATTAGCTTTTATTTTCCTGCATAGACTAGGTTAGCCATTTTTGTCATGTACAAGACACATTTTATATATCAAACAATATTATATGTGGCGACGTCGGGATTTTTATTTGTCCCTTTCTGTTCTTGTCTTTTGGTGTTCTCATGTTAGGTGAGCTTTGTTTGAAAAAACAAGTTTAAAAAGGTTAGACATGTATATATCGATGATTTGACTGTAAGAGTCGCCAATTGGTATTTTTTCATGTTTGCACCAACTCAACCAAGAAATGGTTTGCACACAGACCTAGTGATGTGACACTATTTAACTGGTTTACAAAACCAAAATTCGTTAGGGTCCGGGGGCTTGATTATGTGGAGGGAAGGTGTTAGGCACCCCCCCCGACATCCGTGATAACACGGTTACAACCACTTTTCAATTAAAACTTTTATCTGAATGTGTGTGTAGGTCTATGTGAAGTTGTCTAGAAGTAGTGATATGCCTTGTTTGCACCTATGTACAAAGGGTTTGAATTTTTATATAAAAGTTCAATTTTAACGAGATATGACAGTGATGTTTTGTAAAACAGTTTTTTCAAACCCTTATGCTCAATAGTAATTGAGGCATTTGATACTTCCATTTTATTGAGTGTTCGACTGGATTGTTTTTATTATTTTCGAGATGAGAAGCATCTTTGAGAAAATAAGATATATAGTAGTGCTGAACTCCTTGTGGGCATGAGAGCCATCTAAGGAAATTCAGACACCGTGAATAATTTACAAGCTGGCAGCAGCTGAAAATGTCCATCACGGGAACCGAATCTAGATTCAGGAACTAAATCTTTGATCACATGATTCCTAGGCTCACATGACAACGCAATATGTACAAAAGCTAGAAAAAGAACTAGATTTGAATAAATCTAACTATTTCAGCTTCATCGATTCCAGTTTAGTCACCATTAACCTGTTAAAGTGAGAAATAGTCAGATTTAGGCAAATCTAACCCGCAGTCGATAAAATAATTACATATATATATATATATATATATATATATATATATATATATATATATATCGGATCAGTGCATACCCTTATCTTACTCACTTTGGTACTCACCCCCTTTATGGCGACGGTTTTCGATTATATAATCGTCGCTCATACTTTTAGCTTGACGCTATATGTTGTTCGTCGCTAAAAGTATGTAGACGACCAGTTGTATAACCAAACCGTCACCTAAAGGGGGAAAAGCACAGTGAGTAAGATAAGGGTATGCACTTGATCTCGCTATATATATATAAATAATCAATCGCCACAAAGTGAACTCTAGCACGACGTGAAATGTAAATATATATATATATATATATATATATATATATATATATATATAAGTAGTAAATGGCCACAAAGTGATCTCAGGCTTTGATTGAAATGTAAAATATATATATATATATATATATATAAAAGCTATAAACGCATTAGGATATCATATCAAGGCTCAATCGATCGTAGTTCGATAATAGTATATATATATATATATATATATATATATATATATAAATATATATATATATATATATATATAAAAGCAGCTCAATCCGGATACAAAGTTCGATCGAACAAAGTTCGATAATGATGAAATATATATATATATATAAAAATCAGTAAATGTCTAGGATGTATATCCAATGTCAATCAAACATATTTTGATGAAGATATATATATATATATATATATATATATATATATATATATATATATATAAGCAATAAAAGCCACGGATCGACGATCCGGGCATACACACACAACACGACTCTCAACGTGAGTAGATGTGTGTGGATGAAGATGAGAAAAAGCTTAAAAATCTGAGATGTCTTACAGTGGGCTACCAAGAAGACTTCAGATAGCTTTTGATGAATGAATACTCGGTTTCCACAGGTTAAATTGCAATATGTTGTGAAAAACAAGCTTACAAATGTTTAGGAGAAAGAAGCACTAAATTTGGATCACTATAGAAGTGTGTACGGAGTGAAATAGACAGTGCTTCCTTGTTCTTTCTCCCTTGAAAATGGCCATCCCAAGTCCTCTATTTATAGAGGGGGAGCCATAGGTCTACCTTTGGCTGCCCGAGGTGCCCCAGGCTCTGTGGGTCCCGCCATCTCGAAGTACGTGCACTCGTGTAACGCGTTATCCGCTTGAACCTCCATAACTTTCAATCCGGGCATCTGACTGAGGCGTGTTATACTTTTCTGAAATGTTGTTGTCTAAAGCTACATAGTGACATGGGATAAGAGGTTGTACGAAGTCGGGAAGATGGGTCCATGACCAGATCTTCAGGTCTTCAAATTCTATCTGGTGTGCTGTCTTGTGCAGTAGTCACTCGGGATTTTGAGCTATGGTTCTTATGGGACACTTCTGTGTAGAATGTGGTATGAAATGATGTTGAGAAGGTGTGAATGTAGTATTTTTGTGGCAAAATGACAATTTTTCCCCTCACAAGGGTTATCTCTGGCTCTGGGCTGATGTAACAGTCGTTGTTCAGAGTTATCTCTGAGATTGGGCTGTTGTGAGTACTAAATGTCCTCATGGTTGTCTTTGAGGTATGCTTGACGTCCCAGGGTTATCTCTGGGGTTGGAATTGAGTGCCTCAGGGTTATCTCCGATGTTAAAACTGACTTATCCAGGGTTATCTCTAGAACTGGAATTGCATCCCTCAGGGTTATCTCCTCGGTTGGAACTGAATCTCTCAGGGTTGTCTCCAAGACTGGAACTAAGTATCTCGGGATTGTCTCCGAGATGGAAAATTGAGTATCCCTATATTGTCTCTGGGATTGAGCTGATTTAACTTCCCGGGTTATCTTCGGAAGATGATTTTACCCTTTTGCAAGGTTAGTAATAGGAATGCAAAATTTTAAGTGTCTACTGATAAGTCGGTTTTATACCTACTTATCAGGTATCTATTACTTGAATTAGTTGCTTAAACCAATGTTTCATATTTACTTTACATGCATTGTGTGTTCATTTCATACATTTTATGTTATTTTGTAGGCTATGAAATGGCATTGGCATGAAGAAGTAAGGAAAAACAATTTGGACATCTTTTGGACTAAAATATACAAGCAAGTGCAAGAAGGGAAGATTGTAGGGCTTTTAACACCAAGTTAGATACATGTTCTTGACATAGAACTTGGCTTTTATTGTAGATATACTTCTTAGCTTTCCAGAACATCTTGAATTGTCCCAATTGGAGTTCGGATGCGAGAGTTATGGCCTTTTTATCAACAAAGATCAAAGCTCAAAGTTGTCCTGCTTGCAATTTACATAGTATCTACTTCAAGCTCGATTTCGATCTTGATCCAGCCAGAATCTGTCGATTCTCAAAGAATGAGAGTTATAGATCTCGTCAATATCTTTGATTTGAAAGGTGGCATGCCCCGTAACTCCTAGCGGTTCAAACGTTATCTCTCAAGCATAAGATGGCATGACGCCGCATTAATCGGGCTTAGGAGCAATACTAAAAGTGCTACCGATCGGAGGCGGGGGTGGGGAGTTAAATTGGGTGTTATGTTGTCCAATTTGAGCTAGAATAGGATTCTTAGTTGCCTAACTTGCTAGGGTGTCCATTAGAACTATAAATACTTAATTTTAACTTGGATTGGGGGGCTAGTTTTGGAGGATTCCATTAGATTAGATTAGGACAAAAACCCTAGTTCTTATTAGAGTTGGAGATTAAAGTAACTTGGGGACCATTGAAGATCAAGAGCAGGAGCTTGAAGAAGATGGAGATTTGCTGACAACAGATTTATTCTTTACTCTAATCTTATAGATTTATATTTAGGAGAGAGATATGCTTTTACGCCATATGTAATCTTATAGAGAACTTGTGCTTTAAATCGTTTTTAATTGTAATTCACATAGAGATATAGTGGATTAGTTAATTAGGGTGTCTTGCTTAATTCTATCATTGATATGTGGATTTAAGTGGGTATGGGTATTATGCATCGAGAGCTGATTTTATCTGCTTTAGTGTTCTTGATTAACAATTCAGGATAGAGAATAATTGATGAGTGTCGACGTCGGGATTTTTATTTGTCCCTTTTCGTTACTTATTCTTTGGCGTTCTCATGTTAGGTGAGATTTGTTTGAAAAAATAAGTGAATAAGGTCCGACATGTGTAATGTCGACGATGGACTGTTAAGAGTCGCCAGTTGGTTTTTTATATGGTTGTACCAACACAACCGAGAAATGGTTTGCACATTGACCCAGTGATGTGACACTGCTAAACGGGTTGGTGAAATCGAGATTCATTAGGGTATGGGGACTCGATTATACGGAGGGAAGGTGTTAGGCACCCCCCGACATCCGTGTTATCACGGTGACCGCCTCTTTTCAACAAACTGTTATATGAATGTGTGTGGGTGTGGATCAATGTGCAATTATTTAGAAGTAGTGTGAGGCCTCGTTCGCACCTATATACACAAGGTTTGAATTTTGTGTAAAAATTCAGTTTTAACAAGATATGACAGTGATGTTTTATAAAAGAGATTTTTCAAACCCTTGTGCTCAATAGTAATTGAGACCTTTTACACTCTCATTTTATATTAAGTGTTCGGCTTGATTGTTTTTAATTTTTGAGATGTGAAGCATCTTCAAGAAAATAATATACAAAATAGTGTCGAACTCCTCGTGGGTATGATAACCATCTGAGGAAATCCAAACACCATGAATAAATTTATAAGCTGCTTACAGCTGAAAATGTCCATCACGGGAACCGAATTTAGATCCAATAAACTGAATCTGTGATCACATGATTCCTAGGCTCACATGATGCCGCAATTGATAATAAAGCAGTAAGCAGGTATATATATAAAAGCAGTAAATATATATATATACAGACATGATCAGCCACCACGAAGCACCTCCATGGGGGATCAGAAATGTAAATAAAGTTGTAAAAAACAATCAATCGCCACAGTAGTAAACTTCAAAGTGACTTAAAAGTAAATAAAGTCAGAAGATACCAACCGCCATATAAGTAAACTCAAAGTGATTGAATGTAAATATATATATATATATATATATATATATAAGCTAGAAACGCATTCGGATGTAAAATCCGAGCTCATCGAACGAGTTCGACATTACACATTCATATATATATATATATATATATATTAAATCAAGAATGCTCCAGATGTAAAATCTAGGCTCATCGAATGCGAGTTCGACACACACTATTCATATATATAAGTATATATATACGAAAGCAAATAAACGTTCCAGACCGAAGTCTAGGCTCAATCAAGGTATAACTCGATAATGTTAATCCGTATATATAATATATATATATATATATATAAGTACATATATATATGTACAAACTGAAATAAAACCACAGAACGAAGTCCGGGCAAACACACGCAACAGGACTCTCAATGTGAAGAAAAGTGTGTGCAAAGATGAAGAGAAAGACTTTAAAGTGTGAGAGAAGGCTTACAGTGGACTGCCAAAGAAGACTTCTATATCTTTAAAGGGTTGAACACTCGGCTCCCGCCGGTACAAGAGTAGCTATATGTGAGCTCACAAGTGTTTAAAATGAGAAAGCACTCAGTGTAGGGAGAGTACAGAGCAAATTTGACAAGGCTTTCTCGCCATTTTCTCTTACAAAATGGCCACCCCAAGCCCTCTATTTATAGAGGGGGGAGCCGAAGGTGTACCTGCGGCTAGGCCGCAGATGTACTTGTGGCTGGCCGGGTTTCCCTGGGCATCGCGGGTCTCGTTGTCTCAAAGTACATGCACGCATACACTGTAATGTTCGCTCGAACTTTTAGAATTGCAATTCCGCATCCGACTGAGGTATGTAAGACCTATTTCGGACTGCCGTTGTTGAGAGTTACACAATGACATGGGATTAGAGGTTGTACGAAGTCATGAAGATGGGACCATGTCCTCCGGTCTTCAAGCTTCAAATTCTATCCGATATCTTGCGTAGTAGTCACTCGGGATGGGTTTTCCTTGTCTCTTGTGGGACATTGCTGTGAAGAAATGTATGTATTGAAATGTTGAGACGACATGATGTGGCATCAAAGTGGCAAGATGATGACTTTGTCGCTCACCGGGGTTATCGCCGATTTGGGCTGGTAAAGAAGACGTTACTCAGGGTTATCTCCGAGATTGGACTACTATAAGTGTTGAAGGTCCTCAGTGTCATCTCTGAGGTGTGCCTGTCTTCCTGGTGTTATCTCTGGGTCTCGTACTGAGTGCCTCAGTGTGAGTACCGAGGTTGAAGCTGATTATATTTGAAACAAGCATTTCAGGGGTTATCGCCGGAACTGCACTCCTTGGGGTTATCTCCAAGGTTGGTATCTGCTATTCCCAGTGTTGGGACTGAGACTAAATACCTCAGGGTTATCTCCGAGATGGATCGGTCTTCTTCGGTGGAATTTCCGGTGAAGGAATTGCATGCCTCGGGGTTATCTCTGAGGTTGGACCTGATATTCCCGGTGTGTGTTCCGGGGTTGAGGTTGGACTTCTGGTAGTATCCGAACTGGATGTGAGCTATCTTCCAGGGTTATCTCTGAAAGACGAATCTGCCCTCCTATAATGTCAGTGACAGGTGTGTAGAAAATTTTGAGTGTCTATAGATGCCCCTCTTTACCATATTCATGCAATGCAAGGCATAGATATGATAAATAATTGTAGACACTTGAAATACAATAAGATAAATATGATGCAACATGATGTAAATGTATGATGCATGTGTGCGGGTTTGTTTTCCCAACATGCTGGGGATGATTGTCGGCTCCTTATTGCTTTTACCGCGGATTGGCAATGATGACCAGATTGGATGTGTAATCCGAATCTCTTAGGATGTTGACATTGGGGTTGTCACCAAAGTCCTTAATCCTTGATACAGACTTGAATCCGAAGATGTGCCGCTTGTGTACACGAGATCTGTGGGGATAATGCTCTGTCTATTTGAGGATATGTATAACATATTCCATCATCAATCCTCCTTGATGATGCTGATCTTCCCTGGTTTGTATCGCTATGATATTTCAATGTTCTATTGGATCTACTGCCAACAGTATGTGTTATCAGGGCTACCTGACCTTCGCTGATATATGCATCACCGGATAAAATACCCCTATTGGGCAAATTATCAAGGCTACTTGACCTTCGCAGATGTGTGAATCAATGGAACATGCGTTTTAACCCCGCACCGGGAATTCGTTTGATCTCCGTTGATGTGTGTATCAGCGGAACATGCGTTGTAACCCCCGTAGGGGATTTGTTTGGATCATCGCTGATGAGTGTATCAACGACTGTTCATCGGATGGCTTCCAATGCTTTGTTGGATTTACTTGCCAACGATTATAATGATGTCAAGGCTACTTGACCTTCGTTGATATATGTGTCAATGGATGAACGCGTATTGTAACCCCCGCCGGGGAACACGTTGTAACCCCCGCTGGGGTGGCAAGAATGATTAGGGTTATGACCCTCAATTGGCGGTATGGAACCCACGTCAGGTATTGCTGAGTGTATGTTGGAACAACTGACATCATTGGCATAGTGTACCTTGTATTCAGGCGAACACCAATGAGTGATATATAGACCCACGGCTCGGTCTGAGAAAACCAGGATTGCAAGCCATTCTGCTTAATTGCGTAGCATTTTTATTCCCGATTTGGCTTTTTCTGCTTATGAGAACTGTTATAACTCGAATCGGATCGAGATGAGAGGGTGAGACCAAGTAGGGTGTGCAGTATGCGCTTGCTATAAATCATGAGTGGACTCATGACGGTACCGTGGCTACTTAATGCCAGCAGGTTGCTTTCATAAGTCATTTTCATATTGCGCCATTAAGGAAATCTTAGAGTTTTTCTTCAGATCTACTGAGTTTGGGCGACTTTCTACAAATTACATCCTTTGTACAAGTGTTCTCTTGATCGTCTCCAGTAACGTATGCATGTCTTCTTTTCCAGTTTTTATCCGTTGGAAAATGACTTATCATATAAAATCCATCTAAACACATAGTAGTGAATATGCATGCTCAAATGACTTGATAAAAAATATTCAACATAGTAAATGTTAGTATTAAACCATGTTGAACATAATGATGTGAAAAAATTTGACTTTTGAGCTGGTCAAATTGGTACCTTTTTTTTGCTATTTTTTATCCTATTTGAGGACCAATGAGCAAAAAGCAAAAATGCAAAGTAATCCTGGTAATTAAACTACACTTACGGATTGATGTCTTTGACTTTTTATGCATATAGTATATATATGACTATGGGCGGTGTCTACTTTGAATGGCCACCACAAGCACACAAGCCAATCATGTTTGATGATAAAGCATATACTTTGTAATAATCTTATTCATTTATTAATAAAAAGTATTAATTTATTAAAGGCTTTTAATTATCTACACGATGTCGCTTTTATAATATGTGATAAACCCATAGTTTTAAGCAATGCTTTTAGAATAATGATGATGATCATTCTAATGAGATCTAAATTTTAGAAAGCTTAAAACTAAAATAGTTCCCAATCATCGATTACTAAATCGGGGATTAGTGAATCCGGATAGATTGGTACATACGCTGTTTGCTTCATCGATGAGGATGATTGATCTCATGATCATTTGTGTGGAGACACTAAAGCAAGTATGTAGGTGCTTATTAGAGAATAAGTTCATCGAACGTGGCTCGCTAAGGAATACCTAATGGAGTTTTATTTGTCGTCAATAGGAATTTCAGAGTGATAGTAGACAAGTAATCCTTGACTTGAGATCATCATAAGATCTGTGTGTATGATGAGTTATACTTTGACTTATTCCTTAAGACCCTTAGGTATATCAAAGGGTATGCTTGGGTATAATAAGTCAGTATATGGAGATAATGTATGATCAATAAAGAATCTACCACTTCTAATAAAAGAAGAGAAATGTCCTATGTGATTCGATAAATGACAACCCAAAGAGTCCTCGGGTTAAAGCGTAATGAAATTAGAAAGGAGTTTCTAATTTGCATTATTTGAGTTGTGCATTTAAGGATCTAAATACATATAATTAAATAAAATAAGACTCGACAAGAATTCCATGCCTTATATTTAATCGGGACATCAGATGGTGGAAGGATTGAATCAGACGCAAGAACTATTTACTCAAAGGTTCTTTAATGATTAATGTTGAAATCTATATTATCCGGAAAGTCGCTGATCGCTAGGGGAGGCTTATCCCTATCAGAGAATAAATATTATTTATTTAAATAAATTAATTGTTTAATTTATTTATTTAAATAAGATTAGAATTGTTCTAATTGATTTATTCACAACCTGCTTAATATGGAGAACCTAAAGGGTCACACCATAAAAGGAAGAATAATTATTTAAGAAGTTAATGGCATAATCGTAATAATATAGTTAGTATATTTAATTTAATCTATGGTGATAGAATAAATTAAATAGCTTAATATTTATTATTTAATATTTTAGAAATATTAAATATAAATTAATAAGAGGAGTCTTATTAATATTATTACAATTATTATTATTTTAATTTCTAAAAGAGTTTAGGAATTAATTTAATATAAGTATTCTCATTTATTCCTAATTCGATTAGGAAGGAAAATTAGTTAAAGGAGTTTAATTAATTATCCCTAATAAGATTAGGGAGCTTAATTAATTAAAAGAATTTAATTAATTAAATAAAACCCAATTCCTTAATTGTTAAGGTGGGTTGCCCACATCTATAAATAAGAGGAGTCTTATTACGGTGGATGGGTTGTCGACTTTAACAACATACGTAATAATTCCAATTGTTGGAGAGTACGCCCTTTTCTATGTAGATAGAAAACTAGGGTTTCGAGCCAAACACCCATCTTCTTGAATTTTTTTCTTCCTCGTGGATCACCCCAGAGGCCAAACATTTGGGTGGCTAACGCCGATCAAAGGAAGGAACCAAACCCTATGGATTCAAGTCGAACGCGAAAAGGATTGGAGGTGAACTTGCACCGAGGAAGCTCGATCTTCAAGGGTATGATTTTATTCTTTATCTTTTCGCTTAATTAATAATTATGCATAAAGGGTGATCCGTATATGGTTTGTAAAATTTTTAAACTCGATTTTTACACGCTCGCTTTTTTTTGCAATTTGATCAAGGTTCATGAATATTATAAAACCTAATAAGGGCATCGTCGAGCCAAACCTTTATGCTAATTATTAATTGTTTTAATTTGATGATATGTATATTGATATGTGTTTAGAACAATTTAATTGGGCATAATTTTATCAGATAAAATTTTAAAAAAAAAAAAAAAAAAAAAAAATTTTTTTTTTTTTTTTTTAAAAAAACGCATGGATATTTTTTTATTTAAAAATAAAAATATATATAATATTTTTTCAATTATATCAATATCAATAAAATAATAAAAAAAATAAAAATATATATTAAATTTAAAAAAATCGTGAATTGATTTTAATATAAAATTTAATTTTACAATTATATGTTATTTATAATGAAAATATATAAAAAAAAAAAAAAAAAAAAAAGTTATATACGCTTTTAATTTTATAGCATAGCATATTATATATTATAATAATATATAATTATAAATTATGAATAATAAAAAAAAAAAAAATTTAAATATAATTTTTTAATTATAATAAAGGAATGGCATTATATATATTAAAGGCAAATATATATTTTATATATATATATATATATATATATATATATATATATATATATATATATATATATATATATATATATATATATATATATATATATATTATATATATATAATTAAATAAAAGTTTATTTTAATTTTAAAATAATAGGTTTATTTTAATATTAAAATATAAAGTTTTATTTTAATTTTAATAATTTTATAATTAAAATAAAAAGTTTATTTTAATCTTAAAATAAAAGGTTTATTTTAATATTAAAATAAAAATTTATTTTAATTTTAAAATTAGAATTTCATGCTAACTAATTAGAGTTGGAATTGGATTCATGATAATGATAACTAAATTAAAGTTGAAATATGAAATAGATTCATATTATTTTTCCTTAAATAAAGGATCTTTTTTAATTTAGATTGAAATAAGATTTCATATTATTCAAAATAAAAGAGTTTATTTGTGAATAGTGAAAGAGAATCCTAATTTCCTTAAATAAAGGAGTTTATTTAGATATGAAATAAGATTTCATATTATTCAAAATAAAGGAGTTTATTTGTGAATAGAAAAAGAATCCGTGTTTCCTTTAATAAAAAGAGTTTTTTTTTACATGGAATCGATTTCATAATTAATTAAAATAAAAGAGTTTATTTTAATTAAAGATTTTTTTTTTATATACATGGAATCGATTCCATAATTAATTAAAATAAAGGAGTTTATTTTGATTAAAGATTTTGATTAAAATAAAATAGTTTATTTTATTCAAAATTAGATAAATTAAAATAAAATAGTTTTATTTTGATTTAAATTTGGATTAAAATAAAGGAGTTTATTTTGATTCAAAATTAGATTTTATACTAACTAAATTTGCCCATTAAATGATATCAATATATATATTAAATGTTTATTATTCATAAGATGAATGTTATTTATCGATGCATATGGTGATGTGTATGATAATAAATGGGATTGATTATGGACTATCGACCAATGTGATTGGATTTTATTTTAGTGGATGCACGAATGTATGGGTTTTATTAAATGGGGTCTCTCACAGATTGCCTTCTCTAATTTTTCTTAATGTAAATTCTATCTCCTCCTATGCATTTCCCTCGATCACGATCAAGGTTTCTATTTATTTTAAATAGTTTTGTAATAGGAATAGTTAGAATTAATTTTGAAAAATTAGAGATCAAAGGACAAGGAGCGCTTGAAGACCCGCTTGTAATGGAGCCCAAGTTTAAATGTAATAGTTATATTTAAATATTATTTTCGCACCCCTGGGGAGTTCAACCTTTTGGTTCACTTGGTGGCTCTAGTGAACCAAACTAGAATAAAAGTCCATAATCAATCCCGTAGAATATAGATTCTATATGTGCATGCTTATACTATATATATATATATTATGCAAACATGCTTCAGATGTTCATTAATACGACGCGATATTATATATATATATATATATATGCCGCTTAAACAAGATGAGACAAATTAATAACAAACCCTCAAATTTTTATATTAAGTCCTAAGCGCTCAAAGATATTTGGAATATCGAACGTCGCTTTCTAGCATGATAAAATTAATAGAGTATTAAATATTTAATATGAGTTTGTTGTGTCACCACAAGGCAAGTATTAAGTATTTAAGATGTTAATTTATCACATTTGATGCTTATAAAGAAAATTGAACAATATTGTTTTGTCAGGTCACCACAAGGATGATATTTTTTTTTTTGAATATATGGAGTGCTAGGTCTGGATTTAACTTGGATAATTTTGATTCTGATGTGCCACCACTGATCAAAATAATCTAAGAGGCAAAAAATACAAGGAGTCAGATAGTTGATGTAATCGACAAAAGTTGTCTACCTATTTATTTATATATAGTTTGTTGTGTCACCACAAGGCTATATACATTTGAAATGGGATCCTTATTCTCACTAGCAAATCTTTAATTAGATTTTTGTTAACTATATAAGTGAGGGTAATATAGTTTGAAGAAAATAAAGGGAGATACCAATTTAAAACAAGACCTAAATTATTTTGGTAATTAATAAAAGAATGTATGTTAAAATGTTGTTAATTACAAATTCATTTACGTAATTTTACAATGTCTAAAATTACTATCATCGCAAAGCATATTAGATGCTAAATTAACCGTAATCAATTAAACGGATTGGTTAAGGAATTTGAGAATAGTTCTCATAGTCGAAAAGCTATCTTATGTCCTTAATACGCCTATATCCTCGCAATGGTTGCGCATAATGCCTCCGAGGAAGAGATTGCTACTTTTAGAAAGTGGCAAGATGATGATGCACATTGGCTCAACGCATCATGCTCAGATCCACGAGTAACGAAGCTTCAGCCACAAGATGAAACTATGGATGCTTCCTACTATATTCCCGCACATCAAGTAGTTGATGGTGAGGAAAGTAGGACCGATAGATATCGACATTCTAAGGAGCTCTTCCGATCTAGAATGGCCAATGGCACTATAAGATGCATAAAAAGTTCTTAA
Source organism: Panax quinquefolius (assembly GCA_020205615.1). Lineage (NCBI taxonomy): Eukaryota > Viridiplantae > Streptophyta > Magnoliopsida > Apiales > Araliaceae > Panax > Panax quinquefolius. Next base: position 67,444,884 of record CM035172.1, read on the forward strand.
CATAATCAATTTGATTGATCAATTAGACAACAAAGTTTTGTCATGGATGGAGAGTTGAGCCAAGATTTGATCTTGCACTCACCCCCTGACTTCTTTCACAATTGTTGTGAATTTTTCATATGAACAAGCTAGATATCGCCTTTCACCGATTTGCTTAACATGTTGAAAAATGTTGAGAGTCACTTTCCAACCAAGAAAGACCAAGTCTTACCGGTAGGGGCCAAAGGATCTTTCTCAAAAGAAGAACGATTCAAAGAAGGTAAATAGAAAGGCAAAACAAAGGATAATAAGAACAAAATCGACATTGATAAGCAAAGGAGTTTGCTTCCACCGCAATAAGCTCGACACCGGAAAGAAAATCATGAAGAAGCATCTTGCAGAGGCTAACCAAAGAAGCTTAGTGAAGTTTTACATAAATACGCTTTTTGTTCATGATTTAAAATAATTTTTTTTTTAAGTCAAGGTTCTACTTGGGTATTGATACCGATTTGGTTATCATAAATATAGATTTTGAAAGGACCAAGTAAGTAGAAAGCTAAACAAATATAAGTAATCCTATGTGTGGAAAATGAAGCAAAGGTTGTCACATTAGCCATAGAAACTTATAGTTTAGCAATGCCTACGGCAAATCTATTAAGTCAATAAGTTGTTATCAGATTCCAATTCTTGTTAAAATATTATTTCCATTTTATTGTTGGACAATGAAATTTTGGTATTATAATTAAGAACAATTGTTGTTCTATTTATAATAATAATGTTTCAGTATAGAAATCGAATATTACTTAATAAATTTTGTATACTGACTTATATGAAAATAATTTTGCAAATTGAACAAATTAGTATAAGAAAAGGAGATGATCATTCAAAGAGTTGAATGTGTGTATTTGTCGAATACAAGTGTGAATTATTTGAAAGGTTCAAAGAATTCAAAAGTGAAACAAATTGGCAAAGTATTAAGATTCTTTGATTAGATCAAGGAATAAATACTTGTGCAATAAGTTTCTAGATCATCTCAAATGGTTTTTCATAATGGACACATCCCCGATACGTTAATAATTGATTGATGTATCGAAAGGAAAAATCGCACTATTTGGACATGGTGTATCCATAATGATTTTACCGACATTCCAAAGATCCTTCAGGGATCATGTCCTAGAAATGGTCAGATATTCATTTAAAAAGGTAACCTCAAAATCCGGCCCCAAGACTCCATAAAAGTTATGGATGTGGAGGATTCCTAATCTTAAGTATGTTAAGATAAGGGTTGTCCAACTTATGTGAAAAGGTTTCAAAGGATAAGCTTTGGGACAAGATTTGACAAGTATGATTTGTGGGACATCCTAAAGTAAGTTTAGGTATATGTTCTATAATCCTACTTAGCAAAAGGTGTTTGTTATTAAACACGCCGCCTTCTAAGATAAAGGTGTTTATCATTAAAAGGGCTAGTGGAGGATAATAGATCTTCAAGAGTTCAAGAACCACAAAACACTATAAGTCAAATAAGAGGAACCTCATAGAGATAATTCTATTGTACCACAACCCAATCAGAATCGAATAGTACCAAGATACCTAGGAGGTATGGATTCATCATGGATGATGATGATGAGGTACACATCATAGAAGATGATGATCCCTTATATAGATGAGGTAAGTATGACACTCAGAGAAATGGATCAAGCAAGTTTCTCAAATATGGAACATCTGCTTTGATGAGGCAATCAAAAGAGTTTGATTTTATCAAAATAAGAATGAACCTAGTGTGTACAAAAGGGTCAAGGGGAGCATCGTGACATTCCTAGTATTATATGTTGATATACTACTGGATAAGGAATGACATACCAATGCTACAATCAAGAAGATAAAGTTGTCTAAACATTCCTCCATGAATGATTTGGGAAGAGTATCTTAATTGGGGATATAAATCTATATAGATAGATTTAAGAGGATGCTCGACTTAACCCAAGGAACGATATTCATTTGATGCTAAAGTCGCTTAGCATGGCAAAACCCAAGAGATGTCTCATGTCGATGAGCTATGGAGTGTATCTCTTAATAGTCCCCACAGACTCCAAAAAGAGAGATCGCATGAGTGACAATCATGTATGCAATGAAATATACGAGACCGATGTCGATCACCATATTATGGAGAAGTTCACTACGAGTCGCTGAAAACATCTTAAAGTGCTTAACCCAAGACTAAGGATGTGATCATATTCATGGTGGGTCTAAATTAAAACTAGAGGGCTTAATGCACTCAAGTTTTTCGCATGCATCAAGATGACGTAAAAATCCACTTTAAGGTAAAGTGTTATCTCGAACAAAAGGTGCAAAGTTGAATCGAAAGGTTCCAAACAAAAAAAGAGTTGCCGGGTTTAGTGATAAAGACAAAGTATATAGCTATAAATGAAGTCGCAAGTTGATTGTTTGGATTAAAAGTTCATTACGTAACCAGAATAGTTCCTAAGTCTCATCTTGGATCTAAACATGTGTGTTGTGGCACTTTATTTGATTATTGTAATCATCGAAAGATGGGAAATCACTATAGAGATAGTGGACTCTCAAGAACAACATTACATATCCATTAACTAAAGCTTATCCAATGCCAGGATAATCGCCACTTAGAGAAGAAGAGTATGAGATACCATGACGATCGGGCTTTTAGTGCAAGTGGGAGATTGAAAGTAGTATGCATACAAGCCAATCATGTTTGATGATAAAGCATATACTTTGTAATAATCTTATTCATTTATTAATAAAAAGTATTAATTTATTAAAGGCTTTTTAATTATCTACATGATGTCGTTTTATAATATGTGATAAACCCATAGTTTTAAGCAATGCTTTTAGAATAATGATGATGATCATTCTAATGAGATCTAAATTTTAGAAAGCTTAAAACTAAAATAGTTCCCAATCATTGATTACTAAATTGGGGATTAGTGAATCCGGATAGATCGGGTACATACGCTGTTTGCTCATCGATGAGGATGATTGATCTCATGATCATCATTTGTGTGGAGACACTAAAGCAAGTATGTAGGTGCTTATTAGAGAATAAGTTCATCGAACGTGGCTCGCTAAGGAATACCTAATGGAGTTTTATTTATTCGTCAATAGGAATTCCTCAGTGATAGTAAGACAAGTAATCCTTGACTTGAGATCATCATAGTAGATTCGTGTATGATGAGTTATACTTTGACTTATTCCTTAAGACCCTTAGGGTATATCAAAGGGTATGCTTGGGTATAATAAGTTGTATATGGAGATAATGTATGATCAATAAAGAATCTACCACTTCTAATAAAAGAAGAGAAATGTCCTATGTGATTCGATAAATGACAACCCAAAGAGTCTCGGGTTTAAGGCGTAATGAAATTAGAAAGGAGTTTCTAATTTGCATTATTTGGAGAGTGTGCATTTAAGGATCAAAATACATATAATTAAATAAAATAAGACTTGACAAAGAATTCCATGCCTTATATTTAATTGGGACATCAGATGGTGGAAGGATTGAATTGTATTTTAAGAACTATTTACTCAAAGGTTCTTTAATGATTAATGTTGAAATCTATATTATCCGGAAAGTCGCTGATCGCTAGGGAGGCTTATCCCTATCAGAATAAATATTATTTATTTAAATAAATTAATTGTTTAATTTATTTATTTAAATAAGATTAGAATTGTTCTAATTGATTTATTCACAACCGGCTTAATATGGAGAACCTAAAGGGTCACACCATAAAAGGAAGAATAATTATTTAAGAAGTTAATGGCATAATCGTAATAATATAGTTAAGTATATTTAATTTAATCTATGGTGATGTAATAAATTAAATAGCTTAATATTTATTATTTAATATTTTAGAAATATTAAATATAAATTAATAAGAGGAGTCTTATTAATATTATTACAATTATTATTATTTTAATTTCTAAAAGAGTTTAGGAATTAATTTAATATAAGTACTCTCATTTATTCCTAATCGATTAGAAGGAAAATTAATTAAAGGAGTTTAATTAATTATCCCTAATAAGATTAGGGAGCTTAATTAATTAAAAGAATTTAATTAATTAAATAAAACCCAATTCCTTAATTGTTAAGGTGGGTTGCCCACATCTATAAATAAGAGGAGTCTTATTATGGGTGTAGGGTGGGTTGTCGATTTTTAACAACATACGCATAATAATTCCAATTGTTGGAGAGAGTACGCCTTTTCTATAGAGATAGAAAACTAGGGTTCGAGCCAAAACACCCATCTTCTTGAATTTTATTCTTCCTCGTGGATCACCCCAGAGGCCAAACATTGGGTGGCTAACGCCGATCAAAGGAAGGAACCAAACCGTGGATTCAAGTTGAACGCGAAAAGGATTGGAGGTGAACTTGTACCGAGGAAGCTCGATCTTCAAGGGTATGATTTTATTCTTTATCTTTTCGCTTAATTAATAATTGTGCATAAAGGGTGATCCGTATATGGTTTGTAAATTTTTTTTAAACTCGATTTTACACGCTCCGCTATTTTTGCAATTTGATTTGATCATGTTTCATGAATATTACAAACCTAATAACTCTTCTACGATGTCGTTTACTTTGATCAGCGCTACACGACATGTGGACCGTATAGGAGAGTATGACTGGGGTTCCTACACCTTCACCTATTTCCTCAGGGACATACGTATGCGTTCGCAGGGCTTGACAGAGGCTTGGTTAGGATTCTAGCCATTTCTACTGGTGAGTATTTCTCTTGTAGTTCCCCATGTATAGGTTAAAAGTGTTTACTGACCGCAGATGTTTGCCTTTATGTTGGCAGTTTTGGGCTTATGAGAGGCTTCCATGTTTATGCCCTATGAGCGTGTTAGGTTTAGATACCTATCCACGAGGATGACGATGGCATCATTCCATACTGGTGGAGGTCCCTGTAGATGAGGGTTTCACTCATTGCCACTTACAGCTGGAGTTGTTGACAGCTGATGTCATCATATGGATTCCATATTCTGGGGAGCACTTGGCCATGGATTTGAGGATGGGTACCCGACTGGTGTCGAGTACGTTATTTCCACCCGTAGGGTTCCTCTCTTCACTCATGGAGGATGGGAGCTCTATTTAGGAGAGAATGCCATTAGGAGCACCATAGGAGAGATCCGTATGCCGATCTTGCCTCCTGCCAGGCATCATTGGCCTGTGTCGCAGTAACCTGTCAGTGATATCCCATTGTTGGGGTTTGACGGTTTTGAATTATCAGAGGGTCCCTACACTCAGGAGAAATTCCAGCGTTGGTGGTTCCCTCGCACTATTGGAGCCTAGTCCCGCGCCACTCAGTTCATGGGGGATATGGTTCCAGGATCCGTGATCATGACGGATTGGCTAGCCTGTGTCCAAGATTCGACTCATTTGATATAGATTGACAGTTTGACCTAGCGACTGGATCGAGCACATTTCTTTATCCGGTATTTGGGTAGAGATCCGGCAGAAGCAAATTCATTTGATCCTTCCAGCTCAGGCGCGGCCCCTCAGATGACCCACTTGGCTTTGCCGGCGCATATCCTTCGTTTGTATAGGCCTTACATCCCTGTTGATAGAGATCCAGTGACTCAAGAGGAGTTAAATTAGGTGGACAGGATTGATGATATAGATATTGAAACCATTGTCTTCTTCTGATGTGTATTCTTGTTATCTCTTTAGATAGGCCTCTATTAGATATTGGGTGGTAGTGCCGCATTCTGGCTATCTTTTGATAGGCCTCTGTTAGTAGTAGGGCGTCTGTGCCCCATTTCCCTATATTTTTAGCTGTACAGAGATGATGTATATAGATGATGATATATTTAGGAATGTATGTACTATTTTCCATTCCCTATATCATATTGCCATCTATTATCTATAATGCATGTATCATGTTATGCATATGTATGTATTTCCAGAGGTATTTAGCATTGACCCCTGGATGGTCTTATGACACGGATCGTACAGATGTCTTCTTCGACAGTTAGCCGTATTGATCATACCCCCCATTATTGGTGGCATTTGGTATGCGATCGTTGTATGATAGCATGTCACCATCAGACAGGGAAACCGTAGATCATTTGTCACATCATACTATGACCATGTTGATGTTTCAGGTTCCCACAAGATTCGTGGAGGGCATGTTGGAGCACTGGGTATTGGAGAGGCAGGTTTTCCGATTTGGCACCCATGAGTTGACTCCAACTTTGGAGGAGTATGCACGGTTGATGATGCTGTAATTAGACAGACCTTGCGTGCATATGGCTGTTGGAGATATGAGTAGACAGTTTATGACCCTCACCGGACTACGGCGTAGGGTGGTACAGGATGAGTTGACATCTGGTCATGTTATATCCCAGTGTTTTCTATTTGACAGATTTGGCTCTGAGGATAGTTATACACGGCTCTTCGGGGATTTCACTGCACCGGAGGATTATTGGCACTCAGCCCGAGTAGATGTCCTGCTATTATGCATACTGCCATATGTATATATGCCATGGTACAAGGATGAGATAGATATCGGAGTCATCATGGCAGTGAGAGCTCTTAGGGAGGGTCACTCCATTGTACCGATGATCATGGCAGAGACGCTGAGGTCGGCCGCATACTACTGCACCTATCCGATGGGAGTGTTTACAAGCAGTGCGGTCATGCTATACGTGTGGTTCACGTCACACTTGAGGCTGATTGGGACATTTCACAGACATAAGTATTACTTCACACATGATATAGCTATGTCTTACTCCTTTCAGCCATCAGAGTGTACATACGCTATGTCTTGGTCGATGTTCTTGGCGAATATTAGAGATCTGTTTGGAATTATGCCGTACACATGGCTTAGCTCACCCTATAGCTTCATTACTCATTCTCCGGGCATGGACTATCTCCCTTTGGCTGGTTTGAGGGGCATGACTACCTATCACCCGCTGGCTGTGATGTCGCAGTTTGACCAGTTTTAGGATTTCCATCCTTTCGAGGGGGCGCTAGGTCAGCGTATAGCTTCCCGCCATCTATCAGCAGAGGACCGATCCTGAGTTTATGCATGTTGGTATCAGCGTGAGATAGCTGTTTTCTCTGTTAGCCATTCGGGTTGTTCACCAGAGTATTCTGCGTGGATGGAGACATAGATTTCATCGACTGCGACAGTATCCACAGTACCAGATAGTGATTTAGACGATGGAGATCCCATGGAGGATGTTGATTCTCACATCGAGGAGGAGCAGTCTACTGGGTTACCAGCATTTTCTTTAGATTCTCCCAGTACTAGCAATGTTGTGATCCAGTATTCGGCACAGTACTTTGAGCAGAGTCTTCATCTGATGACCTTCGATAGAGATCAGGCTATAACCTTGATGTTGACAGCCCTTGATGGGAGAGATGCATCTATCTTAAAGAGAGACGAGGCATTAAGCTTGTAGAGACGTCGCTGTTGTTGAGCGGAATGAGTCCAAATCAGCCAGAGATATCGTGATAGTTGAGAGGGATAGTACCATATCTGCCCGGGACATAGCCGTTATAGATAGTACCACAGTGAGGTCTCTTACCATTGGCATGATTATAGAGATGAGCACATACTTTAATGAGCATATAATCACCATGCAGATGGCTGCAGATCTGTTAGCTCGTGTGGATACCCTTGTACAGGAGACCACAACGTTACCTCCTTCTGCTAAGAGGGATGCCATGTTGGGCTTGATAGCTCGCATATACACCGACTTATAGATGAGCTTATATTTTCCTACACAGACTAGCTTAGCCATTTTGTCATGTACAATTTACATTATATATATTAAACAACATTATATATAGCAAGGAAATATATTTTTGATCACTTCCCTTTTAGATATGTTTGTTGCTTGCTTGATATTTTCATGTTTCTACAGGGCTTATGATCTTGATGTATTCTGAATTCCTCCTTGATGGATGGACATTGAGTTATCACTTGATAGTTCAGAATGGATCGTTGAAACATATGGATCCCTACCATCTTCGGTGTCTTGGGACTGGTTTCTATATGGAAATGTGGAGAGTGTGACTTTCCTCTCTGAGGTTGACCGCACCACAGATGGTCGACAGTACTTCTATTTGTGAGAAGCCTAGTTAATTCCATCTCTTATGGATTGGTGTTGCTCTTTGAGGTACAACCGCACCTTAGATGGTTGTCGAATCTCTTATTTATGAGGAGTTCAGGTAATTCCATCCCTTTGGTCTGAAGCCGAATGAAAATGTGGTGAATCAAAGGATGATCCCAGTACCAATTGACAAGGGTTGGTGTTTTGGTAGGGGATGAAACCGAACCATAAATGGCTGCCTACGTACTCCTGTTGAAGAGGAGATCAGGTCTGCGTAGTTTGAACTTGGTGTAAGAAGTTCAACGCTGTATGTGGCAGGAATGGTGTAGGAATTTTTTTTTGCTTTTTGTTTTTATAAGGAGAAGGGTGTAGAGATGTTTTTGTTTTATTGCGACCTGGCCATATAAAATATGGTTACCTACATACTCCTATTGAAGAGGAGATCAGGTCGACGTAGTTCGCCCCTCAGGACGATTCGCAATCGAAGAGAAGTATGAATCCCATGAACAGGCTATACTGCAGGGAGAAAAAAGTTTGATCCCATGATTGGGACAAACTGCAGGTGTGAAAAAGTTTGATCCCGTCTTCAAGACAAACTGCTAGCGTAGAAAAGTTTAATCCCGTCTTCAGGATAAACTGCAGGTGTAAAAGGTTCAATCCCTAGGGGGATAACCAAAACTATATGAACGTAGTGAAACCAGGCTGCTGGCTTGAAGAATATGTTTCCCTGAGGGGCAAAATGTGGCGAAGAGTTGTATGTGATGAAGGGTTAAAGAACCAGAATGACTAGTGATCTGATGATCCAATACCAGGATGTTTGCTTGATGGTAACTTCAGAAATAGTACTGTTTCACGGTGTCCGAGTTGATAAGTTGTGAAAATTCATCTATAAAGCCCCCAAACTCGGGTACATGAAACTCAAACTCGGTACTTTACGATACCATTTCTATGAGCGGAAATAATTCTAATAATAATAACAATAATATAAATATCAAACTTAACTTACATTTATCAGAGTCTAATCCCAAGTACGCAACCTTTACTATATTCTTTACATGATATATAATACATATCATTATCTTAATACAGTCTAACTGTTACAAAAGATAACATTAAACATGTTCTATTTGCTTTCCTTTTCACTTGTTCTTGTCTGAACCTTCGGGTTGATGAACATTTAAATTTAAAGCAAGAATGAGCATTTGGGTGCCCAGCAAGTAATAACAATTAGAAATATAATTAGCTGAAATAAATAAATGTTTTCCTTGTACATCACTTCTACAACGATTCAATAGTTGTGAAGTAAACTGATCCGATAATAATAACATAACAATTCTATCTCAAAATTTTGAAACTACGTATTGACTATAAAGGGGTTTAAGTGACATACTATGAACATTGTTTTAAATTTTCGATAAGGTTTAGCAGAACTTCATTTGCAAACCGTCATAACTTATGGGCACGAGGGTGTACATTCATGGACCCTATATTGATCAATACTACATTGCAAGAACGATATTATCGTTCACTTTGTCCGCCTTGGGCGCATAAAAGTTTTTCCGTGATCGGGATGTTCATACTTAGTCTGGAATCCGAACCAAAATAATTTGATTGGATACAAAAAGGTTTTTATCATATTCAACGATATTTCAAAATCTGTGTCTAGCTGATTAAATAGCTTAGACGGCTTATATATATATATATATATATATATATATATATATCAACATGTGATTAAATACAATGATTATCCAAGTGGGGACACTTGTATAACCATATATAGAAATTAACAAACAGAATATATATCTGAATTACCATATAGTATCATGTTTGTGACGCCCCCAAAATAGGTATACATCACCCATCTTGAGTCGCCAAATACATGGTACAAAATTCAAATACAACTTAATTATACAACAGTCGTGTAAAATACGACTAAACATATGTTGTGGGTTTTAATACAAATATTGTCATCTAGACAATATACAAACTCAGTGGGGTCCTAATTACATTTATTATCACACTATTTCACAGAATAGTGAGGACTACTAATGCACCATCTAGGACCATCACTCTGTTTCCCCCAACTAGTCCCTGCTACATTCTCATTTCCTGAAGAGAATAATGAAAGCAAAAGGGTGAGTTCAACTAGCCCAGTAAGAAATATTATGACTAAGATAATGCAGAATAAATTATCGTTAGCCTTCAACAGTGTTAAACTGATACAATATAACAAACATCAAGTTTAACTGCAGCGGAACAAGCAATCCATTAGAAGAGTCAAGTAGAGAATAAAATCTACTATCTTCTATGATTTAAAAGGTTTTTCATAACTTTTATCGCAGAGACTCAGCTTAATAAATAATCCACATCATCAAATCATCCCTGCACTACAGGCCAAGGATATTCTTTAGTATCACGATCACGAATTATCCATGCACTACGGGCCAAAGATAATCGTGTTTTCATCAACGGTTCTGATCATGCCATAAAACAATTCATCTTTGCACCCTTGGCCGAAGAGAATCCATAGTCATAATCATACCAAAAATTGTCCATCAATGCACTACGGGCCAATAAGGATTTTTTTCACATCATTTGTAACATTACGGTTATGATTGTAACATTCCAGAATTTTAAAGTGTAATGTTAAATATTTATTAATTTATATAAGTATTTAATGGATATGTTTATTGTTGAATAAATAATTGTTCAATTTGAGTTGATGTGGTTTAGTTAATTATTTGTTGAATAAATAATTAAATAGTAAATATTAAATATTTATTTGTAATATTAAATATTTATTGAATTATATAAGTATTTAATGGAAATTTGAGTTGATGTGATTTAGTTAATTATTTGTTGAATAAATAATTAAGGAGCTAAAAAAATTAATTGTTATGAGATTATATACCAATTTAATTTAATAAGTAAGCTAGAGAGCTTATAGTGATTTAAATAAATTATAATTTTTAAATGGGAAATTGTAATTTAAAATATTAGTTGGTTTAATAAAATTACAATTATAAAAAATTATAGTTATGTGATATTAAATTATGTGCTAAAGTAATTTAATAGATTAGTATTTGAATTGATTATTTAATTTAATAGAAGTGTGACAAATAACCTTGCTATAAAGGAGTTATGAAAATAAATTAAAAGAGTTTAATTTAGTTTTTGCCAAACATATCTTATTGCATAATAAGTCTTTAATCTAATGTTGTTTTAGCAAACAATGTATAAGGATTTAATCCATTTGTTTTAATTAAGTTTACCAAACAAGGTGTAAGGATTAAAGGGTTATTTTATTAAGCTTAGCCAAACAAGCCTTATGGCTTTTGATTTTCAAAATAATATAACTGATGTCAGTTAAGTTAGAGTTATATTATATATTTAATTTATTTTTATTACGTAAACTAGAGTTGGGAGAAGAGAGAAGAAGAAGAAGAACACGCAGAAAAAATTTGAGAAAACTCTATAGAGAAAGTGAGTGATTCTAACAGGTTTTTGAGAAAGGAATTGGAGAGGAGAAGCTTGAGAATAACCATCATCTTCTTAATCAAAGGTAGGAGCTTAATCTTTTCTTTAAAAAGTTAGTTTTCTTCTTCTTCCAAAAAGTTCTCTATGAAAATTTTATAAAAGATAAATTGTTGTTATGTATATAGTTTTGTATGATTATTGATTATATGGTTATTTCATGAGTTTATGCATGATTATAGAGAAGTTAATTCATGTATGTATTTGTTTTGTGAAGAAAATATATTAAGAGTGTTTATATGAAAAATATATGAGTATGACTTAATTTAAAATAGAAATTAAGGTTTAATTAGTTGTTAAATTGATAAATTAATTATGGAAATTGATAGAGTATGTATAATCATAACTATGATGTTTTGAAATTTCTATTTTGATTGAAAAACAAAATCACAGTGTTGATTTTCATTAAAAATGTCAACAATGGAGTTTTTGCCAAAAACATTGAATTTGGTTCTTGTAACTTTAATGTTTATGTTATTTTAAGAGTAGAAACATGTTAGAAGTCTTAAAAATATGTTTATATGAAGTCTATATGTGTATTACATGTTAATTAGTCTATTAGATTCGAGCTTTTACGCCAATTTGGCTTTTGTTCATACTATTGCCAAGCTTGGTCGCCAGATTCTGGAGTCTGGCGCCGCAATAAGGGCCCAAGAAGATAAATCTCATGCATAAACACCAAATACCATGCCGCAATACCAACCAATGGCTCAGTAACTCGAGCCATGGCCAACTCTCAGTAGCAACTTCAGTCAATAATGGCCAATATGAACATAATGTAAATCGTGGAGCCAAGTCATGAAAGTTAAAGGAAGGTTCTGAAAGTTTTGTTTAAGAATACAAATTTTGAAAATAAATGTTATGTGTTAATAATATGAATGTTAAATGATGATTTCAGTAGTATTAAACCATGAATGATCATGTTATCAAGAGTTAATTAGTATTAACGTAGTTGATTATGTGAATTGGTAATTTAACCTACATGATGTATACATTTTGTTTATATAGATATAAAATGTTGGTAATGACTAATTATGTCATGATGACATATGTATAGGGTATTGATTCAAGTTGTAAGGTTTAGCTTGTCCTAAAGGCAAGTTTTATAATCCTTCATCTTATTGAACTAATTATTGTTTTCAATTCGATTACCTTATAATGATGCAAGTTGTCTAAACTTTGGTTTGATATTGAACAAGCTATTTTTATATTTCACTTGTTGTTTAGCATGCATAACTAAATTGCTATGTATGTTTAATATTCAATTCTAATTAACCTTGGCTTAGTATTGTTCAAGCAAGGTATGCTATAGTTATTCAAATTATATGCTATTAGATTATTCCTAATGCATGACTTTAGTTTACTATGATTGATTCAATCACTATTATTCTATAGTATAGTGTTATTGGTCTTATTCAACTACTCCTTAGTTGATGTTCGTTAAATTCCAAATTTCCTTGAAAGCTTATCCAAACCAAACTTACTTTGGTTCGGACTTGTATTCTAAATACTGAGATGAACAACTCTTTTAATAGAGGTTTACGCTTAGCGTTGAAATGGTTGTGCACAATACATTGTACTAAGGGTTGACCCCCCTAAGTACGTGGAGTCCTTATAGTCTTATGACTATTAAAGTTAAAGTTGAAAGATTACTTATATCTGTGGACATGATTCGTGGTCATTAGACCCTCAGTGAATGTTATAATTTTCAAAAAGTTAATAGAATTTATTGTTCAATTATATTAAGCCTAGTATTGGCAATTGATGTAAAAGTTTAAAGATTTATTTATTGTTATTTCAAGTGGGCCTTTCTTGCTCACTCTTGCCTGTAAAATTTCTTACTATTAAAGTTGAAACTGATGACGTACCTAGCACCAGTAAAGGAAAAGGAAAGATGAACAAGTACTGAAGACTTGTAATAGATTTGATAGTATTATTATTAGGCTTTGGTTTAAAGATTGTAATGAAGTTTATTTAATTTTTGCATTTGAATAATTGTTGTTAAAGGTTAGACAACCTGGGGAGATTTTTATTTAAATTTAATCCTGTATGGATAGGTTTTATTATTCAATTTATTATAATTGGGTAGTTAGCAATGAATGTTTTGATTAAGTGAACACTGAATCTTGTGGAAATAAAGTACCAGGATTTGGGGGTTTCACAGGTTGGTATCAAAGATTTAGGTTATGAACCTTAGGTGGGGGGAAAAGCCTTAGGAAGTAACCTTTGAAAAGATAGTGGAGATAACTCTTATCGAGTTTTAAGAAAGAAGTAATAAAACACTTATATGCTTATGTGTTTATAGTTTATGTAATCGTGAGTGTCGAATAGTAATGATTAATAATTAAAACATTAAAACTTTATTGTCAGGATGACTAATGTCGGAGAATCCAGTCAGGCTAGGGAGGAGGGACCTCAAATGCCTATAGAGGAGGAGCCTCGCGACATTCTGTGTGAAGTTTGGGAAGAACTCATCGCCACTGGGAGTCACTCCATTGGACACGATGAGTTGAAGATGAGGATGATGATGTGGAGACAGACGAGGAGGATCCCGTTGAGTTACCACAGGAGGATGAGGATGAGGATGACGAGGACGAGGAGAAAAGGATTCCACTTAACTCGATAGCTAGTCGTATATACGATGAGGTGCATGACCGTAACGTAGAACTTCAGGATACAGTTGAGGAGTTGCAGGAGATAGTAGCTGAACAAAAGACTGCAATGACACAAAAAGACGGCAAGATCCAGGATCGTGAGGAACGGCTGACAAACGCCGAGGAGAAACTAATACAGACTGAAGGAGAGAAAGTAAAATTAATCGAGATGGTTACTGAACTGAAGAGAAAGCTAAGAGAAGAAGCTGCTAAGAGGGCAAGAGCTGAAGATGCATACGAGGAAACTTATCAATGAACTGGAAGAGCAGTAAGGAACTCACAGGCGAAAAGGATGAAGATGGAAGAGATGGATAAAGTATTTGACACCGCAATTAATCGAGCTCAAGATCGGGTCATGGGATATCCAAATCAGTTCGAGACGCTGCCATCATATGTATTAGATCGCAGGACAATGTTTCGAGTCATGGAGGAAGAACATGATAGGGCTAAGAAGTATCTTAATAGATCATCGTAGAAAATGTGCCTGTAAAGCACGTAATAAGTATTTAATAATATGTAAACCCCTAGTGTTAAGTAACCATGGGATATGATAATAATGATGTTGTTCTGTAACTTTTGTAGTTTAGGAAAGGAATGTAAATAGCAGTGATGCTATTGTTTTTATGTTTTTCGAAGTAATGATGAATAAATAAAAGTTATTATTTTATTCAAAGTGTTATGTGTTATGTGGTTATTTCTTTTATGGAGGCAAGTTAATTAGAATACTTAAAGAAGTTGAGTAATAGTCTAATAGATGTTTTGTTTTAATAGAAAATGCCTCCCAGACATGAACCACCTCGACAGAGAAACAATGAGAGAACTACCAATAACGATAATGTTGACGGTAACCCTGTTCAACAACTAGTGACACTACTGACAGGAGCGTTGCAGAATCAACCACAAAACCATGGTACAACGTTTAAGGATTTCAAGGTGGTTGGACCACCTGAATTCCGTGGGTCTATGAATCCAGTCGAAGCACAAACCTGGATTATGGAGATATAAAAAGTATTCGATCTCGCTAGGGTAGGGGATGATCAGAAGACTGCTTTCGCAACGTTCATGTTGAAAGAAGAAGCTAGTTATTGGTGGCAGGCCAATAAAACTCGTGAAGGGCCAGGAGTGATGACCTGGGATAGGTTCAAGGAGTTGTTCTTCAAGACCTATTTTACGGAGAGTCAGCTAGAAATGCATTTTCTGAAACTAAAATAAGGGACGATGACGGTATCCGAGTATGCCACAAAATTTAATGAATTGGCAAGGTTTGCGCCATATCAAGTCAGCACAGACGAGCATAAGGCGAAGATATTTGAAGAGGGACTGAAGCCCTAGTCAGACAAGAGGGTATCCTGTTCGATTAAAGACATTTTTGCGGTGATGGAGAAAGCAAGACTACCAAGAAGGTGGGAGGCGAGGTAGTGACAAAGTTCAATCAGGAACAAAAGAAGAAGAAGAATGAGAATGAGATTAAGAATGGAGGTGGTAGCGATGGAAACAAAAACAACAATAACAACAACTTGAAGAGGAAGTGGAATGGGAACATGGGTGCTGGAAACCATCAGGGTAACCAGCAAAATAAAAAGTTTGAAGCATGTGCGACATGTGGGAAATTTCACAAGGGTGCGTGCTTAATAGGGAAACGAGTATGCTTCAATTGTGGCCAGGAGGGTCACATCGCCCCAAGTTGCACTCAACCGAAGAAGAATGTATGCTTCACGTGCAGATCCAAGGATCACTTTGCTCGTGAATGTCCTAAGAAGAAGGACGGAGTGACAACCAGAAGCAATGGAGGTAACAATGGAGGTAACTGGGCAATTGCAGGACCTGCAGCATCAAACAAACCCACAGCCAGAACCTTCAACATGACTGTGCAAGATGTTGTGCAATCAAAAGATGTAGTGTCAGGTATTATCCTAATCAATGATATAAATGCTTATGTATTATTCGATTCGGGTGCTACTTGTTCGTTTATATCAGATAAATTTGCTAAGAGGTTAGAATTGGCTAGAGAAGAACTGAATTTTCCTTTGAACATAGAAATTGCAAATAAGGAAGTAATCCCTGTTAGATTCATATACAAGAACTGTAGGGTGAACATTAAGGAAAATATTTTTTTTGGTAGATTTGATTCCGATTAGACTCGGGGAATTTGATGTAATTTTGGGGATGGATTGGCTATTCAAATATGGAGCAGTAATCGATTGTCACAAGAAGTGTGTAAACCTTATGACTCCGTCAAAGGTAGTATTTTATGGTAATAAGTCGCCTAGACAAATGAAATGTCTGACGACTATGCAGGCCAAGAAATTGTTGAGTCAAGGTTGTGTGGGCTATTTAGCTTACATAGTCGATACTCAGAAGAAGGGTGTGAAATTAGAAGAAATACCGGTAGTGAGAGAATTCGAAGACGTGTTTCCAGAAGATTTTCTAGGACTTCCGCCTGACAGAGAAATTGAGTTCGTGATCGACTTAGCGCCGGGAACAGCACCGATATCGAAGGCCCCGTACAGAATGGCTCCAGTAGAAATGAAGGAACTGATGGTACAATTGCAAGAGTTGCTAGATAAGAAATATATTCAACCAAGCGTATTGCCGTGGGGAGCGCAAGTTTTATTCGTTAAAAAGAAGGGTGGAACAATGCGTCTTTGCATTGATTATAGAGAGTTAAATAAAGTCACTATTAAGAATAGGTATCCGTTGCCTAGAATAGATGACTTGTTTGATCAGCTGAAGGGTGCTAAATATTTCTCAAAAATTGATTTGAGAAGTGGGTATCACCAATTGAAGGTAAGAAAGGAGGATATACCTAAGCGGCATTCGTAACTCGAGCATTTACGGACATTACGAGTTTCTGGTGATGTCTTTTGGTTTAACTAATGCCCCTGCTACATTCATGGATTTGATGAACAGGGTGTTTAAACCATTTTTAGACAAGTTTATAGTGGTATTTATTGATGACATTCTGGTGTATTCCAAAACTCAAGAAGAACACGTGGAACATTTATGTTTGACATTGGAAACACTAAGGAAGGAAAAGTTGTACGCGAAATTTTCTAAGTGCGAATTTTGGCTCGATCGTGTATAATTTTTGGGTCATGTGATTGACAAAAATGGGATTTCAGTGGATCCATCAAAAGTGGAAGCTGTAATCAATTGGGAACAACCATGAACACCGTCAGAAGTGAGGAGTTTCTTGGGACTGGCTGGTTATTATAGAAGATTTATTCAAGATTTTTCTAAGATAGCCACTCTGCTAACAAATTTGACAAGGAAAGCGTTAAAATTCATTTGGACAGAGAAATGTGAAGAGAGTTTCCAAGATTTGAAGAAGAAGCTAAGTGTGGCACCTGTGTTGATATTACTAGATAATACAGGAAATTTTGTGGTGTATAGTGATGCCTCGCACAAAGGGTTGGGTTGTGTTCTTATGCAGAACGACAAAGTTATTGCGTATGCATCAAGACAACTACAAGATTATGAGAAAGGGTATCCAATTCATGATTTGGAATTGGCTGCAGTTGTATTTGCTCTGAAGATATGGAGACACTATCTTTATGGAGAGAAATGTGAGATCTACACAGACCACAAAAGTCTGAAGTATATTTTCACTTAGAAGGATTTGAACATGCGTCAGAGAAGGTGGATGGAATTGATAAAAGATTACGATTGTGAGATCTTTTATCATCCACGCAAAGCGAATGTGGTTGCAGATGCTTTAAGCAGGAAAGGTCGGGAAAAGTTGATGCTGATAACAACTCAGGAGGAGCTCATTTCAGCAATGACAAAACTGGAGTTGCAAATCAAATTTCCAAAAGAATCTGACGAACAACTATTCTAGATAGAAGCTGGTCCAACTTTAGTGGACAAAGTGAAGGATGCTCAACTACAAGATGAAGAGTGTGGGAAAATCAAAGAGAATCTGGTTGAAGGTGGTGATGTAAAATACAAGGTCGATACCGAATGATTACTACGGTTTGAGGGAAGAATTTGGGTTCCAGCAGTGCTAGAACTAAAAGAAGAAATTTTGACCGAAGCTCATAGCTCAAAATATTCAATTCATCCAGGAAGCACGAAAATGTATCAAGATTTGCGCCGACATTTTTGGTGGCCGAATATGAAAAGGGACGTTGCAGAATGCGTAGCGAAATGCTTGACATGTCAAAGAGTAAAAGCCGAACATTAAAGACCTAGCGGATTACTTCAACCGTTGGAAATACCGGAATGGAATTGGGAACACATCACGATGAATTTTGTGGTGGGTCTTCCAACTACTCAGAGAGGATGCGATGCAATTTGGGTAATAGTGATGATCGACGAGCGAAGTCGGCGACTTTTACCAAAAAGATTAGATTCAATCTTGATCAGTTGGCAAGATTGTACATTAAAGAGATCATTTCGAGGCATAGAGTGCCAGTATCAATTGTGTCCGATAGAGATCCGCGATTCACGTCAAATTTCTGGAAGAGTCTACAAGAATGCATGGGGACACAGTTACGAATGAGTACGGCTTATCATCCACAAACAGATGGCTAAAGCGAACGAACAATTCAGACATTGGAAGATATGCTGAGAGTATGTGTCATGGACTTTAAAGAAAGCTGGGAAGAATAATTACCGTTGGTGGAATTTTCTTACAACAACAGTTATCACGCGAGCATCGGCATGCCACCTTACGAGGCATTGTATGGAAGAAAGTGCAGAACTCCATTGTGCTGGGATGAAGTCGGTGAACGCCAACTGTTAGGACCAGAACTGGTACAACAAACTACTAACGTTGTTAAACTCATCAGGACAAGATTAGTAGCACCCAAGATGCATGTAAAAAGTATGTTGATCAACATGACATAAGATCGTACATTCGGACGTAGGAACTTTTGTATTCCTAAAAGTTTCTCCTGGAAGGGAAAATTCGTTTTGAGTAGAAAAGGGAAAGCTAAGCCCGAGGTTTATTGGACCCTTTGAAGTCTTGTGAAGAGGGGGAGAAGTGGCTTACGAGGTAGCTCTACCTCCAGAGTTGGAAAACATTCATAATGTTTTTCACATTTTGATTATTACGACCATATAAACCCGACTACAAACATGTGATCGAGTACGCGAACCGCTTGAATTCGAGAAAGATTTATCTTATGAAGAGATTCCTATCCAGATAGTCGACAGGAAAGAACAAGTGCTCAGGAATAAAGTGATACGTTGTTTGAGTTGTGATTCTGAGGACAGAATCCTTGTAAGGAGGGAATGATGTAACATTCCAGAATTTTAAAGTGTATTGTTAAATATTTATTAATTTATATAAGTATTTAATGGATATGTTTATTGTTGAATAAATAATTGTTCAATTTGAGTTGATGTGGTTTAGTTAATTATTTGTTGAATAAATAATTAAATATTAAATATTAAATACTTATTTATAATATTAAATATTTATTGAATTATATAAGTATTTAATGACAATTTGAGTTGATGTGATTTAGTTAATTATTTGTTGAATAAATAATTAAGGAACTAAGAAAATTAATTGTTATGAGATTATATACCAATTTAATTTAATAAGTAAGTTGGAGAGCTTATAGTGATTTAAATAAATTATAATATTTTAAATGGGAATTGTAATTTAAAATATTAGTTGGTCTAATAAAATTACAATTATAAAAGAAATTATAGTTATGTGATATTAAATTATGTGCTAAAGTAATTTAATAGATTAGTATTTGAATTGATTATTTAATTTAATAGAAGTGTGACAAATAACCTTGCTATAAAGGAGTTATGAAAATAAATTAAAAGAGTTTAATTTAGTTTTTGCCAAACATGTCTTATTGTATAATAAGTCTTTAATCTAATGATGTTTTAGCAAACAAGGTATAAGGATTTAATTCATTTATTTTAATTAGGTTTACCAAACAAGGTGTAAGGATTAAAGGGTTATTTTATTAAGCTTAGCCAAACAAGCCTTATGGATTTTGATTTTCTAAATAATATAACTGATGTCAGTTAAGTTAGAGTTATATTATATATTTAATATATACATTATATCCATATACGTTATATTTTTATTACGTAAACTAGAGTTGGGAGAAGAAGAAGAAGAACACAGAAAATTTTTTTTGGGAAAACTCTATAGAGAAAGTGAGTGATTCTAACAGGTTTTTGAGAAAGGAATTGGAGAGAAGAAGCTTGAGAATAACCATCATCTTCTTAATCAAAGGTAGGAGCTTAATCTTGTCTTTAAAAAGTTAGTTTTCTTCTTCTTCCAAAAAGTTCTCTGTGAAAATTTTATAAAAGATAAATTGTTGTTATGTATATAGTTTTGTATGATTATTGATTATATGGTTATTTCATGAGTTTATGCATCATTATAGAGAAATTAATTCATGTATGTATGTGTTTTGTGAAGAAAATATATTAAAGAGTGTTCATATGAAAAATATATGAGTATGGCGTAATTTAAAATAGAAATTAAGGTTTAATTAGTTGTTAAATTAATAAATTGATTATGAAAATTGATAGAGTATGTATAATCGTAACTATGATGTTTTGAAATTTCTGTTTTGATTGAAAAACAAAATCACAGTGTTGATTTTCATTAAAAATGTCAACAATGGAGTTTTTGCCAAAAACATTGAATTTGGGTGTTGTAACTTTGATGTTTATGTTATTTTATGAGTAGAAACATGTTAGAAGTCTTCACAATATGTTTATATGAAGTCTATATGTGTATTACATGTTAATCAGTCTATTAGATTCGAGCTTTTAGCGAATTTGGCTTTTATTCATCTTTCACGAAGTTTGGTCGCCAGATTTCGAGTCTGCGCACTTGTTAAATGCTATGCCCAATGAGCACAAATCTCACGTGCAAAGGTCTTGGTGCCATGCCACAGCACTAACCAATGGCCTGTGACCGAAGCCGTTAACGCTAATCTCAACGCGCAAGTACGAACTATGATGTAAAGCTGTGGAAATAAGAGCATGAGAAAGTTAAGCGTAAGGTTTCGGCAGCTTTGTTTAAGTATACAAATTTTGAAAATAAATGTTATGTGTTAATAATATGAATGTTAAATGATGATTTCAGTAGTATTAAACCATGAATGATCATGTTACCAAGAGTTAATTAGTATTAACGTAGTTGATTATGTGAATTGGTAATTTAACCTACATGATGTATACATTTTGTTTATATAGATATAAAATGTTGGTAATGACTAATTATGTCATGATGACATATGTATAGGGTATTGATTCAAGTTGTAAGGTTTAGCTTGTGCTAAAGGCAAGTTTTATAATCCTTCATCTTATTGAACTAAATATTGTTTTCAATTCGATTACCTTATAATGATGCAAGTTGTCTAAACTTTGGTTTGATATTGAACAAGTTATTCTTGTATTTCCCTTGTTGTTTAGCATACATAACTAAATTGCTATGTATGTTTAATATTCAATTCTAATTAACCTTGGCTTAGTATTGTTCAAGCAAGGTATGCTATAGTTATTCAAATTGTATGCTATTAGATTATTCCTAATGCATGACTTTAGTTTACTATGATTGATTAAATCACTATTATTCTATAGTATAGTGTTATTGGTCTTATTCAACTACTCCTTAGTTGATGTTCGTTAAATTCCAAATTTCATTGAAAGCTTATCCAAACCAAACTTACTTTGGTGCGGACTTATATTCTAAATACTGAGATGAACAACTCTTTTAATAGAGGTTTACGCTTAGTGTTGAAATGGTTGTGCACAATACATTGTACGAAGGGTTGATCCCCCTAAGTACGTGGAGTCCTTATAGTCTTATGACTATTAAAGTTAAAGTTAAAAGATTACTTATAACTGTGGACATGATTCGTGGTCATTAGACCCTCAATGAATGTTATAAATTTCAGAAAGTTAATAGAATACATTGTTCAGTTCTATTGAGCCTAATATTGGCAGTTGATGTAAAAGTTTAAAGATTTATTTATTGTTATTTCAAGTGGGCCTTGCTTGCTCACTCTTGCCTGTAAAATTTCTTACTGCTAAAGTTGAAACTGGTGACGTACCTAGCACCAGTAAGGGAAAAGGAAAGATGAATAAATAGTGAAGACTTGTAATAGATTCGATAGTTTTATTATCAGACCTTGGTTTAATGATTGTAATGAAGTTTATTTAAATTTTGTATTTGAATGATTGTTGTTAAAGTTTAGATAACCTGGGAGATTTTTATTTAATTTTATTCCTGTATGGGCAGGTTTTATTATTCAATTTTATTATAATTGGGTAGTTATAAATAAATGTTTTGATTAAGTGAACACCAAATCTTGAGGAAATGAAGTACCAGGATTTGGGGGTGTCACAATGATTATACCGAATAATCCGTGGTCATAATCATATCAAGTCCATATATGCACTACAGGCCACAGATGACTTTCAACATAATATAAACATGAGGATGATGACAATGATATAATAATTCAATAAAAACAAGTTCAAGAATTAATTTATCCAGGAACCAATAACGTCCAAATTGTCAACATGATACTGCTTTGTGGAGTAAAATTCAAGAATGCTCAGAAGAATATTTCCATGAAAAGATACTAGATGAAGCGCAAATATCAAAGTTATTTCACTAATTTCATGGAGTATGGAAGTCAAAACTTTAACCAACTGAGTATAATAAAGAATGGAATAACAAAAGAAATAACCAGGCATGTGATAGACCGCACAGACAGGTTATTCTAACAGAATAATTAATAACGAAACTAGGTCATACGTAAACGCACAGACATGATATTCCAACAGAATAATAAATAATGGAACCAAGTCATGCGTAAAGCACAGACATGATATTCCAACAGAAAGATAAATAATTAAACTAGGTTAGGCGTAATATGCACCGCATGCCGGATATTCAAATGTAATAATAAAGAATGGAATAATGAAGAATTTCACCATGTATGCGGTACTTACAGATAAACGAGTTATTCAACATAATGATAAAGAATGGAATAATGTAAGAATTTCACCAAGTATAGGGTATCCAGCACAGATACAAAAGTTATTCCAATGTAATAATAAAGAATGGAATAATGAAGTTCTCTTCACGAATAAGAAAGAAAGAATACCCCTTACGAGTACAACAAATAATATCCCTTATGAGTACAACAAATAATATCCCCTACGAGTACAACAAATAATATCCCCTACCGTAAAAGAAGAGTATTCCGACTAGTAAGGCGAGGATATACTCGAAGAAAACTTGCACTATGCTCAAAGCTTTCTTAAACTCTAAAGAAATACACTCAAGATTATAGAAGAAGAAATCTCTCTATAATTTTTGTCTCTAGAGTGTCAGTGAATTCGTAAGAAATCATGAAGGAATGAGCTTCTATTTATAGAAGAATGGGCTGCATAGTAACTAATTCATGAACGATCCAGATTGATTTACTTTTAATCGGACGGTAGATATTTAAAGCAAAATCTTTTAAATAAAATATAATATATTCTATTTATAATCTAATAAAATGAATATCTTTATAAAAGTATTCTATTTTATATAAAAAGATTTTACTATGCAACACTATGCATAATAAAATATAATATATTTTAATTATTGTCTAATAAAACAAATAACTTTATAAAAGTATTCTATTTTATATAAAAAGATATTACTATGCAAAATACTATGCATAATAGAATATTGTATATTCTATTTATAGACTAATAAAATGAATAACTTTATAAAAGTATTCTGTTTTATATAAAAAGATTTTCCGTTTTATTACATTAATAATACTAATAAAACAAAACTGAGTGACTTCTCACGTAAGCATCAATAATCAATATCGTGTGTTACTATGCAACCACGCGTATTACTGTACTTTTAACACCGGGTGTTTCAACAGTTAACGGTAAAACTTCACCTGTTATTTTCATAAAAATATTTTTTTCGTTTTCTCAATCCGACAATAATTCTGTTGTGGGGTTCACCAATGATTGTACCGTCGTACGGATATTCCCCGACAAAAAGAATATTCCCCGACTAATCGACAAAAATAATATATTATAATACATAGTACTGCATTGAATCACAAATAAACACATATTTAATCAAATTATATAAGTTTCGATCAATTTCTGAAATATGTCGGTGTACCGACGGCTTTATCGGGTAATTATCGAGTCTAAGACTTTGTCCTGTAGTTCACTAGCTATAATTATCAGTCATATTATTTTTAAATAACTTATAATAATTTTTAAACATTTATTATAATTTATCATGAATTTTCAAACATCGGAATCATTATTAAATGATTTAATTATTAAATAATTCAATTATCTTAAATATTTAATTAATATCAAATTATTAATGAAACCATTGTCAAAATATTAAAGTTATTTATAATAACTTAAAGTATTTTTAAAGTATTAATATTACCCTTATACGATTTTTAAAACACTTAAAATCATTTTAAATAATTACCATTACTATTAAAGTATTAATGTATTATTTATCAAAATATTAAAAGTCATTATTTATAACTTAAAATATTTTAATTCATTTATATCCTTTTAAATGATTTTTAAATTAATAAAACTATTTTTAAACTATTTATTTAATATAATTATGTGAGACCCCGGATTTTATGAGTAAAGATTTAATTTTCTCGAAATAATTTTTTTTATATTATGGTGTTAATTTGATGTAATGTTAAAGTTGTGGATAATATTTACAAATTTTGCAAAAAAGTATGCAAGTTGTTATATAATATTCGATTGGCCTGGGAATATTCTTTTGTTTGGGAATATCCGTATTACTGATACAATCATTAGTGGACCTCAGATGCTTGGAATTATTCATTTGATCGAGAAAAACGACAAAAATATTTTATGAAAATAACGCGGAAGTTTTACTGAGTTAACTTTTGAAACACCCTTGTTAAAAAAGTACGATGAATACGCGTGGTTGCATAGTATACACGATATTGATTATTGATGCTTACGTGATAAGTCACTCGGTTTTGTTTTATTGGTATTATTAATGTAATAAAATGTAATACTTTTATAAAGTTATTCTATAAATAGAATATATTATATTTTATTACGATAGTGTTTGCATGATAGTGTCTGCATAGTATTTTGTATAGTAAAATCTTTTATATAAAATGTAATACTTTTATAAAGTTATCATTTTATTAGACAATAATTAGAATATATTATATTTTATTATGCATAGTATTTGCATAGTAAAATCTTTTATAAAGTTATTCGTTTTATTAGATTATAAATAGAATATATTATATTTTATTTAAAAGATTTTGCTTTAAATATGAACCGTCGATTAAAGTAAATCAACTGGACCGAGTTCATGAGTTAGTTACTATCTTAGTCCATTTTTCTATAAATAGAAGCTCATTCATTCATTATTTCTTACAAATTCCTTTGAAACTCGAGAGAGAGAAACTATAAAGAGAAAGAAGAAAAGTGTTACTCGCTACTTCACTACTTCTATATCCAGTACTCTTCTTTCTAAGGTAGGGAATATTATTTGTTGTACTCGTAGGGAGTATTATTTCTTTCTTATCCATGAAGAGAACTTCATTATTCCATTCTTTATTATTCTATTGGAATAACTCAGATACTGTGAGCTACCCTATACTTGGTGAAATTCTTACGTTATTCCATTCTTTATCATTCATTGGAACATCCTCGTCATGCATTTCTATTTGAACTCGGTTCCATTATTTATCATTACATTGGAACATCACATCTGCAAGGTTTCACTACCGGACTGGTTCCGTCTTTATTATTCTATTGGAATATCCTGTCTGTGCGTTTTACGCCGGACCTGATTCCGTCTTTATTATTCTGTTAGAATATCCTGTCTGTGCGTTTTACGCTGGACCTGATTCCGTCTTTATTATTATGTTGGAATATCTTGTCTGTGCGTTTTACGCCGGACCTAATTCTGTCTTTATTATTCTATTGGAATATCCTGTCTGTGCATTTTACGCCGGAACTAATTCCGTTATTTATTATTCTGTTGGAATAACCTGCATGTGCGGTCTATCGCATGCATGGTGATTTCTATTATTATTCCGTTCTTTATTATTCTGTTGGAACATCGTATATGCGCTTTTTACGCATTGATTGGTTCCGATTAATTATTATTCATTGGAATAACTCGCCATCTGGTACCGCATGCATGGTGATTTCTTTTGTTATTCCATTCTTTATTATACTCAGTTGGTTAAAACTTTGACTTCTATACTCCATGAAATTAGTGGAATATCCTTGATATTTGCGCTTCATCTAGTATTTTCATGGAAATATTCTTCTGAGCATTCTTGAATTTTACTCTACAAAACAGTATCATGTTGACAATTTGAACGTTATTAGTTCCTGGATAAATTAATTCTTGAACTTGTTTTATTGAATTCTTATAACATTGTTATCATCTTCATGCTTATATTTTGTTGAAAGTCATCTGTGGCCTGTAGTGCATAGATGGACTTGGTATGATTATGACCAGGGATTATTCGGTGTAATCATAACGGTAATGTTACAAATGATGTGAAAAAAGTCATCATTGGCCCGTAGTGCATTGATGGACAATTTTTGGTATGATTATGGCTATGAATTCTCTTCGGCCAAGGGTGCAAAGATGAATTATTTTATGGCATGATCGGGATCATTGATGAAAATATGATTATCTTAGTCAGTAGTGCATGGATAATTCGTGGCGTGATACTAAAGAATATCCTTGGTCAGTAGTATACGTGGGTGATTCGATGATGTGGATTATTTATTATGCCGAGTCACAGCGGTAAAAGTGATGAAAAACCTTTTAAATCATAAAAGATAGTAGATTTTATTCTCTACTTGACTTTTTTAATGGATTACTTGTTCCACTGCAGTTAAACTTGTTGTTTGTTATATTGTATCAGTTTAACACTGTTTAAGGCTAATGATAATTTATCCTGCATTATCTTAGTCATAATATTTCTTACTGGGCTAGTTGAGCTCACCCTTTCTTTCACTGTTCTCTTCAAAAAATGAGAACGTAGCGGGGACTAGTCGGGGAACAGATTGATGGTCCTAGATGGTGCATTAGTAGTCCTCACTATTCTGTGAAATAGTGTGATAATAATTGTAATGAGGACTCCTTTTGAGTTTGTATACTCTCTAGTAGACAATATTTGTATTCAAACTCAGAATTTATGTTTTGTTGTATTGTATACGACAGTTGTATTATTAAGTTGTATTTGAATTATGTACCATGTATCTAGCGACTCAAGATGGGTGATGTATACCTATTTTGGGGGCGTCACAAATTATTAAATAAATAAATTATCATTAATAATAAATTAATAATCATTAATATTAAATTATTAATGAAATTATCCTTTAAATATTAAAAGTTATATTTTATAACTTAAAATATCTTTAAACACTTTATTTTTATTTAAAATGATTATTATAATATTAAAATCATTTTTAAACTAATTTATTTAATATAATTATTAAATAACCTTAATATCATTAATAATAATTAATTAATGAAATTTACCTTTAAATATTAAAAGTTATATTTTATAACTTAAAATATTTTTAAATGCCTTATTATTATTTAAAATAATTTTTAATAAAATAAAATCATTTTTAATTTATTTATTTAATTCATTTATTAAATAACTTATTTATCATTAATATTAATTTATTAATGAATTTCATCATAAAATATTAAAAGTCATTAAAAATAACTTAAAATAATTTCTTATATCATTATATAAATTTAAATGATTTTTCATGTATTAAAATCATTTTTAAATAATTTATTTAATATTATAATTAAATAAATTAAATACTTTTAATATTCCAAAAATATTAAATATTTATGAAATATATTTAAAATAATTAAAAACTAATTTTTAGACCTTAAAGTAATTTTTAATAATTTATTTTGTATTTTTAATAATTAAAAACTATTTTTTTCTATTTATTTAATAAAAATAATGAATTTTAGAAATAATCTGTCGCTAAAGGACCCTATAGCGACTAAAACTGTCATATATAGGTGTTCTTGAAATGTTTTGAAATTGCATAGTAATCAAGTAACCAAGGGTACTACTTTGACCATAATTTGATTCATAATCCTAAGGTATTCTGGCTCGAGTAAAGTGTTTATAATGCAGTACAAATGTAATATTATCATCATCAATCACGTTCATGGCCAACTCATAACAGATCAGAGAGTTATAAGCCCTCAAATCTCTTGTCAGAGTTGTTCTTCATTTTTGGGTTTTCCAGAAATGAAGAACAGTTCATACTGCCTTCTTTCGATCTTTATAACTTTTTGTACATATATGATTTATGTGATCTAACACTTTAATTATGTAGATGATATGTAAATGAAGAGATCTAATACACAAAACACATATAACATCAACATAATCGATAGATACATGCCGGTCAAACCATACTGGAAAAATTGCTCATGAAGGTTCTGGGTTTCCCATAAACCTTCATTAGGTAAAACGGTCAACGAACTTTGACCAGGGTTAACTTCGATCCTGTTCATGTTCTGGGTAATATAAAGGTATGAATATGTAGTTCTAATGTCATATTACAACATCCAAACAACATCATGGACTAACTATCAAAGATAAGCAAGATCAAAGGCTTTAAAAATGGTTGTCAGAATTTCTGGAAATCTGGAAATTTTCTGGGTTGCCTAGAATTCTATTTTCGTGACCGGTCAACCCTGTTTGACCACTTATAACTTTTAATTTATACCAGATCTGGACCTGATTTATGTTTCACACGAAAGACCACATTACATACTACATGTACCAACCTTTAAACAACCAAAATACATAACAGATAAAGATTAAAGAGGTCTGACATTTGACTGTCAGACACAAAAACAACAATTTCCTAGTTTTTTTGAAAATCATCAATTTGAGTACTTAGATGTTATAGATCTGTAAGATACCAACCCAGATCATTGACTAACACTACATATAACATATTACACCACATAAACATAACTTCTAACATAACATCAAAGGTAAGATTTTTAGGTTTAGTGTTATACCTTTCTTGATTAAATCCTTGATTCTAGGTTACTGATTTGATAGTGGTGTTAGTGGGGCTTGAATATGGGACTGGTAAGCTAAATATTTTCGTGGGTTTGGAGAGAGAGAGAGAGAGAGAGAGAGAGTTGCTTGAGCATATGATGAACAAATGGCTAAAATAATGGACTTTTCTGTCTCTTGCCCCTTATATAATTCATGGATGCAATGGATTTGGCTGGGGTGCTTCTGATTTGTTGAGATTTTTGATCACAAGGGTTCCCTAGTGTGACGCCCCCAAAATAGGTATACATCACCCATCTTGAGTCGCCAAATACATGGTACATAATACAAATACAACCTTAAATATACAACATGAGCTGTGAGTTTTAATACAAATATTGTCATCTAGACAATATACAAACTCAATGGGGTCCTTATTACATTTATTATCACACTATTTCTCAGAATAGTGAGGACCACTAACGCACCATCTAGGACCATCATTCTATTCCCTGACTAGTCCCAGCTACGTTCTCATTTCTTGAAGAGAACAATGAAAGAAATAGGGTGAGCTCAACTAGCCCAAGAAGAAATATTATGACTAAGATAATGCATAATAAATTATCGTTAGCCTTCAACAGTGTTAAACTGATACAATATAACAAACATCAAGTTTAACTGCAGCAAAACAAGCAATCCATTAGAAGAGTAAAGTAGAGAATAAAATCTACTATCTTCTATGATTTAAAAGGTTTTTCATCAGTTTTATCGCTGAGACTCAGCTTAATAAATAATCCACATCAACAAATCATCCCTGCACTACAGGCCAATGATATTCTTTAGAATCACGACCACGAATTATCCATGCACTACGGGCCAAAGATAATCATATTTTCATCAACGGTCCTGACCATGCCATGAAACAATTCATCTTTGCACCCTTGGCCGAAGAGAATCCATAGCCATAATCATACCAAAAACTGTTCATCAATGCACTACGGGCCAATGAGAACTTTTTCCACATCATTTGTAACATTACGGTCATGATTATACCGAATAATCCTTGGTCATAATCATACCAAGTCCATCTATGCACTATAGGCCACAGATGACTTTCAACATAATATAAACATGAGGATGATGACAATGATATAAGAATTCAATAAAACAAGTTCAAGAATTAATTTATCCAGGAACCAATAACGTCCAAATTGTCAACATGATACTGCTTTGTGGAGTACAAATTCAAGAATGCTCGTAAGAATATTTCCATAAAAAGATTTGGATGAAGCTTAAATATCAAGGATATTCCACTAATTTCATGGAGTATAGAAGTCAAAACTTTAACCAACCGAGTATAATAAAGAATGGAATAACAAAAAAATCACCGTGCACGCGATAGATCAGCATGCAGAAAGTTATTCCAATGAATAATAAATAATGGAACCGTGTCATGCGTAAACGCATTCTATTGTGGTATTCCAAATGAATAATAAATAATGGAACAAGTCACGCAAAAACGCATGCATAGGCGTGATGTGATATTCCAACAGTAATAATAAATAATGGAACTGTGTCATGCGAAAACGCATGCATGTGATGTTCCATCAGAATGATAAATAATGAGACCAAGTCATGCGTAAAGTACATACATGATGTTCCAACGGAATGATAAAGAACGGAATAATAACAGAAATCACCATGCATGCGGTACTTTGCATAGACGGGTTATTCCAACATAATGATAAAGAATGGAATAACAGAAGAATTTCACCAAGTATAGGGTATCCCGCGTATACAGGTTATTCCAACAGAATAATAAACAATGGAATAATAGAAGTTCTCTTCACGAATAAGAAAGAAAGAATACCCCTTACGAGTACAACAAATAATATCCCTTACGAGTACAACAAATAATATCCCCTACGAGTACAACAAATAATATCCCTACGAGTACAACAAATAATATCCCCTACCTTTGAAAGAAGAGTATTTCGATTGGTAGAGGCAAGGATATACTTGAAGAAAACTTCAGACTTACGCTCAAAGTTTTCTTAAACTCTAAAGAAATACGCTCAAGATTATAGAAGAAGAATTTCTCTATACTTTCTCTCTCTAGAGTTTCAAAGTTGAATTTGTAAGAAATAATGAAGGAATGAGCTTCTATTTATGTAAGAATGGATCCATATAAGTAACTAATTCATGAACGATCCGATTGATTTACTTTTTAATCTGGACGATCCATATTTAAAGCAAAATATTTTAAATAAAATATAATATATTCTATTTATAATCTAATAAAATGAATAACTTTATAAAAGTATTATGTTTTATATAAAAGATTTTACTATGCAAAATACTACGCAGTACTACGCACTATTCAACAACACTATATAATATATACTATATTATACTAATAAAACAAATAACTTTATAAAAGTAAATTTATAATAATAAAATATAATATATTCTATTTATAGTCTAATAAAACGAATAACTTTATAAAAGTATTATGTTTTATATAAAAAAAATTCTGTTTTATTACATTAATAATACTAATAAAACAAAACTGAGAGACTTATCACATAAGCATCAATAATCAATACCGTGTGCTACTATGCAACCACGCGTATTACTGCACTTTTACTACCGAGTAGTTCAACAATATTAACGGTAAAACTTTTGCCGTTATTTTCATAAAATATTTTTGTCATTTTCTCAATCCGACAATAATTCTGTTGTGGGGTCCACCAATGATTGTACCGTCGTACGGATATTCCCCGACAAAAAGAATATTCTCCTACCAATCGAATATTATACAACAACTTGTATAATTTTCAAAATTTATAAATGTTACCCACAACTATAACATTATCTCAAATCCACACCATAATATTAAAAAAAATATTTTGAGAAAATTAAATCTTTATTTATAAAATCTGGGGTTTCACAATCTCCCCTCCTTAAGAAATTTCGCCTCGAAATTTACGACGCATTCGTATGTCAAAGTGTGAGGATACCTTGACTTCACTTCAAATTCTAACTCTTGAGGTATAACCTTTGAGCGTCGAATATGATCCTTCTTATCCAAGATGTTAACACGTATCTCCTCATACGTTAAATCTTCTGCTATCTCGTCCGGTTCTAAATTAATAATGTGGTTCAGGTCGTCCACATATTTATGTAACATCGATACGTTAAAAACGTTATGAACACGCAACATACTTGGCGGTAAAACGAGTCTATAAGCCACAGTTCCTACTCGATCGAGGATTTTAAATGGGCCAATTAAATCGAGGGTTGAGATTTCCTCTCTTCGTCGATTCTTGCTTCTAGAATAACGCCCTCTTGAACCTTCTTCTTCACATTCATCAGCTCTGACTATGTAGCTTGAGCGGCTTTAACTTTATCGATTAAAGTCGATTCTAATCGTATATTCGCTATCTTCACGTGGGTTCAGATATTCACACTTCAGAATCGATACGATCTTTTACTCAACGCGTCGCCTACCACGTTCGCTTCTTCCACGATGATATTGCATGGCATACGATCGTAATCTTCAACCGCTTTCGAGCCAACGTCTTTCGGGCGCATGTTACGCTTCGTTTAAGTAAAGAAATATTTGAGGGTTTTAGAAATGGGTTTTGATGGGGTCAATACAAAATTCGATTTCACGCTCTAGGGTAGGCCAAGAAGTCTTCAAGAATACGTCAGGAAATTTATTAACAATAGAAATATCATTCAAAACTGTGACCCTCATCCAAGACTTGGATAATACGTCACATTGATACCTATCAACTTGCCATCGTCATTCACGACATCGCCTACAGAAAGTCTGTCTTCATTGCATTCCACACAAGAAAGTCAACAACAAAAGGACCGGGGCTCTTTACTTATGGCTTGATATAACAATGATTGACTTTAGTGGTTTTTGGTTTTGAATTTGCATAACAAAGTTGGTTAGGAATATGAAAGCTAACAACCTTATTTAAAAGCATGATGAGTAGTTAACCAATCGATTCCTAAAATTGCTTCAAAGACAAGTATTTCCAAAGAGACAAGATCGACACGTAACGTGAAAGTGTTGATTTGAACAAGATTTATAAATAGTGGAGGTAACGAAGGTTTCTCCCAACTGAGTTTAAACAGATAAATCAAAGTCTAACTTCTCTGGAGTTAACTTCAAACATTGAACACAACTAGGTGAAATAAAAGAGTAAGTAGAATCCAGATTCAACACCACCAGATAGACTTCACAAGAGTTTATGACTAACATACCCGTGATAATTTTATTCAGGTTCCTTGTCACGAAAAAAAATGCTCTCTCTTAAACTACCGGCTTTAGCTTGTTTGGGACATCCTTTGGCATCACTATCCTAGCTGGACTTGACATCACCATTCGACAAAATCGAGCTAGGTGACCTTCTCTTCTGTAATTAAAACACGTTTTGGATTGTTGCGTACAGTTTGGATGGATGTGTCCCTCCTGTCCGTATTTGAAACATACGACCGGTGGTCGTTCTTCTTCCTTTGAAACGGGTGCTGGTGTCGACGTCTTCACGTCATTGTTGAACCTTCTCTTCTTAAAATGTACATTCTTATTGTTTTGACTATGATTACCACCAAAGTGGTTACCATTTCTGGCATGTTGATTCCCTCCATGCTTATTGTCACCGCTTTGATGAGTGTTATCACCGGTATTATCATTTTATCGGCTACTCTCTTTTGGTTGCGTTGACTCGTTATCGCGCTCCACTAACTGAGCCCTATTTACAACATCTGAATACAAACACAGTTTATGAGAAATAAGATATTGACGTATCTCTGGCTTAAAACCTCTTAAAAACATTCGCGTCATTCTCTCTTCATTATCAACCAAGTGGGATGCAAATCGGGATGACTCGGTAAACTTGGCTTCATACTGCGACACGGTTATGTTATTTTGCTCCAACTTGATAAATTCCACCACCTTCATGTGACGAATGCTTTCGGGAAAGTACTTGTCATTGAACAGCTCTTGGAACTTCTCCCAAGACTTCTTGAGTGCGTCTGGCTGGGTACATTTTATAGATTCCCACCAGTGATCTGCCTCTTCACGTAACATAAAGGTGGCAAAGGGAACCTTTTTCTCCTCGGAGCATCCCAAGACATCAAATATCTTGGTGATCTGCTTTAACCACGTCTCCACCTTAAGTGGTTCTGGCTTTCCCAAAAACTCCGATGGTCCCAGCTCCTTGAATTGCTTAGTGGTGACCAACCGCGGGTTGCCATTGTTTCCTCCTGCATTATGAACAGGAGCCGCTTTCGCCTGATGTTGCATGAATTCTAAAAAGCTCCTAAACGTACCGTCATTCGTCAATTGATCAGTGTTGTTGTTTACAGGAGGATTATCGCCATCCTGTTGCACATTGTCCTGATTATCGATCCGTGGAGAATCAACGGTCTCTCGTGCTCCATTGCTATTCTCAACATTTCGGATGTCATTTTTAGATATCGCCACAAAATAAAGGTTAATTGACATATAACATATTATCCCTATATTCGATCGACCAATTAAATACCAAATAAACTTAGATAGGTCATACTAGCGAAGGAATTTCTGCCTCTCCCCTCCTAGTTCTATTCTCACATCTCAGCCTGTGGATCATATCCCTAAGCTTTGATACCAACCGTGACGCCCCCAAAATAGGTATACATCAACCATCTTGAGTCGCCAAATACACAAATTCAAATACAAACTTAATACATAATACAACCTTAAAATATATAAAACATGAGATGTGAGTTTTAATACAAATATTGTCATCTAGACAATATACAAATTCAATGGGGTCCTCATTACATTTATTATCACACTATTTTCGTAATAGTGAGGACTACTAATGCACCATCTAGACCATCACTGCTCCCGACTAGTCCCCGGCTACGTTCTCATTTTCAAGAGAACAATGAAAACAAAAGGGTGAGCTCAACTAGCCCAAGAAGAAATATTATGACTAAGATAATGCGTAATAAATTATCGTTAGCCTTCAACAAATGTTGTTAACCGATACAATATAACAAACATCAAGTTTAAATCGCAATGAAACAAGTAATCCATTAGAAGAGTCAAGTAGAGAATAAAATCTACTATCTTCTATGATTTAAAAGGTTTTTCATCACTTTTATCGCTCAGACTTAGCTTAATAAATAATCCACATCATCAAATCATCCCTGCACTACAGGCCAAGGATATTCTTTAGAATCACGACCACGAATTATCCATGCACTACGGGCCAAAGATAATCATGTTTTCATCAACGGTCCTGATCATGCCATAAAATAATTCATCTTTGCACCCTTGGCCGAAGAAAATTCATAGCCATAATCATACCAAAAACTATCCATCAATGCACTACGGGCCAATAAGAACTTTTTCCATATCATTTGTAACATTACGGTCATGATAATACCGAATAATCCCTGGTCATAATCATAACAAGTCCATCTATGCACTACAGGCCACAGATGACTTTCAACTTAATATAAACATGAGGATGATGACAATGATATAAGAATTCAATAAAACAAGTTCAAGAATTAATTTATCCAGGAACCAATAACGTCCGAATTGTCAACATGATACTGCTTTGTGGAGTAAAAATTCAAGAATTCTCAGAAGAATATTTCCATGAAAAGATATTGGATGAAGCGTAAATATCAAGGATATTCCACTAATTTAATGGAGTATAGAAGTCAAAACTTTAACCAACTGAGTATAATAAAGAATGGAATAACAAAAGAAATCACCACGCATGCGATAGACCGCATGCAGACAAAGTTATTCCAATGTAATAATAAATAATGGAATTGTGTCACGCGTAAACGCACCAATGTGATATTCCAATGTAATAATAAATAATGGAACCAGTCATGCGTAAACGCGCGATGCGGATGTGATATTCCAAATGTAATAATAAATAATGGAACCTGTGTCGTGCGTAAACGTAACGCACGCACAAATTGTTCCAACAGAATGATAAATAATGGAAATGTGTCATGCGTAAAAGCACGTATACATGATGTTCCAACCAGAATGATAAAGAAGCGGAATAATAGTAAGAAATCACCATGCATGTGGTAATTAACATAGACAGGTTATTCCGACATAATGATAAAGAATGGAATAACAGAAGAATTTCACCAAGTATAGGGTATCCCGCGTATACAGGTTATTCCAATAGAATAATAAAGACTGGAATAACAGAAGTTCTCTTCACGAATAAGAAAGAAAGAATACCCCTTACGAGTACAACAAATAATATCCCTTACGAGTACAACAAATAATATCCCCTACGAGTACAACAAATAATATCCCCTACGAGTACAAAAAATAATATCCCCTACGAGTACAACAAATAATATCCCCTACCTTTGAAAGAAGAGTATTCTATTACATTTGGTAGTGCGAGGATATACTCAAGAAAACTTTGTACTACGCTCAAAGTTTTCTTAAACTCTAAAGAAATACACTCAAGATTATAGAAGAAGAACTCTCTCTATAGTTTCTCTCTCAGAGTTCAAATTGAATTTGTAAGTAATAATGAAGGAATGAGCTTCTATTTATAGAAGAATGGATCTGATAAGTAACTAATTCATGAACGATCCGTATTGATTTACTTTTAAATTGGATGGTCCATATTTAAAGCAAAATCTTTTAAATAAAATATAATATATTTTATTTATAATCTAATAAAACGAATAACTTTATAAAAGTATTACATTTTATATAAAAAGATTTTACTATGCAAAAAATACTAGCACTATCTACTATGCAACACTATGCAATATACTATGCAACACTACGCATAATAAAATATAATATATTCTATTTATAGTCTAATAAAACGAATAACTTTATAAAAGTATTTTATTTTATATAAAAAGATTTTTCATTTTATTACATTAATAATACTAATAAAACAAAAATGAGTGACTTATCAACATAAGCATCAATAATCAATATAATCAATATCAGTGTTACTATGCAACCACGCCAGACATCTTTATTTTTTACTACTGAGTAGTTCAACAAAGATTAACGTTAAAAACTTCCGCCATTATTTTCATAAAATATTTTTGTCATTTTCTCAATCCGATAATAATTCCGTTATGGGGTCCACTAATGATTGTATCATTGCATATTGGATATTCCCCGACAAAAAGAATTTTCCCCGACCAATCGAATATTATACAACAACTTGCATACTTTTCAAAATTTATAAATACTACCCACAACTATAACATTATCTCAAATCCATACCATAATATTAAAAAAAATATTTTAAGAAAATTAAATCTTTATTCATAAAATCTGGGGTTTCACACCTAGGGTTGGCCAACAACTTCATATAGGTCAAGATCTAACATTCTAGCTTTAATAATACAAGGGGTAAAATAGTCTTTTGGCTTTCTAATTTAATGGCATTTTGGTAACTTGTCAAACCCTTAGGGTTTAACCCTAAGGTTTGGCACAATGATGATTTAGGATTTCTAATTAGGGTTTGAAATAAAATAATAATTTAGTTTTCAAAATTATAAATTAGAGTTTACTAAATATAATTAGTTTTCTAATTCGATTACTTGAACATTTTGGTTTAAAATTTACTAATTATAATTAACCTTGATAATTAAACAATTAGGGTTTATAATTAGTAATTAGGTTTTTTAAATTACTACTTAGGGTTTGCACAAAAATAAAAATAATATTAGTTTCTAATTTTTGAAAATTAGGGTTTTTTAATCGTGTTTAAATTTCTAATTACATTATACATGAACATTATGATTTTAATGTCCACTAATTAGCATTTAGCTTGCAATTAACAATTAGGGTTACCAATTTAGCAAATTAGGGTTTTAAATTGGAAATTAGGGTTTCTAATTTACAATTTGAGTTTCCCATAATTAGGGTTTTACCTAATTAAGTATAATACCTATAATTATTTATATTAACACGATTACCAAACAACTTACACAATTCTTAAAGCCGAAATTTACTTTTTGAATTAGGGTTAACAAATTAATAAAATAGGATTTTAATATGCTACACTAGAATTTACCAACCATTTTCCATACACACATACAGTACATAACTATAGAACTGAAAAATTAAAATATAATCTCATTATATTATTATTCTCATTCGTTAAAAAAATTCAAAATTAGGGTTTGGACTCCATATCCGATTTATCTTTCATATATAACATTAAGTTAAAATAAATAACTTAATTAATCTAAAATAAAATAATTATTATAATTATGCTTTAATCATTTCATATATTATTTAAATAATATAATTATCTTTTCATGGAACATAATTAATAATAATAAAAAAACATTTTGATTATAAAATTAACTATTATAAGAATATAATTTTAATAATCAATAATTCTAAAATAAAATTATTTGTAAACATTCATGTAATAAATATATTTTTATTTATTACATAATTACATACACACCTTATCTTGTACAAATTCCCCATATTTATTTTAATAAATAAAAAAAAAATATACGCAAAATTTCTGATTTAATTATATAGAAAATATCGGGTTAGTACATCATCGCCGTCCATTTCCTGCAATCTGAGAGCGCCTCCTTGTCAATACCTCCTTGATAACAAACGGGCCTTCCCAGTTAGGGGCGAATTTTCCCTTGGATAGATCTTGGTTGTCAAGGATTTTCTTTAAAACCAAGCTATGTTTCTTAAACTGACGTAGCCAGACTTTTCTATTGTAGGATCTGGCGATCCTTTGTTGATATAACTGACCATGGAAGATAGCCGTGGTTCGCCTTTCGCCTATTAGAGACAATTGGTGATACATGTCTTGTACCCATTGATCTTCATCCAACTAAGCGTCTATCAACACTCTAAGGGATTCCATTTCCACTTCTATAGGGAGCACTTCTTTCATCCCATAGGTTAATGCGTAGGGGGTTCCCCCAGTGGAAGTGTGCATTGATGTTTTGTAGGCTAACAAAGTAAGAGGCAATAAGTCAGGCCATTCTTTGTGGTTGGCGAACATCTTTTGTATGATATTCTTGATGTTTTTGTTAGCCGATTCAACAACACCATTTATCTTTGGACAGTAGATGATGGAGTTAAGATGTTTGATGTGGAATTTACTGCATAACTCCTCCATCATTTTGTTGTTGAGGTTCTTAGCATTGTCTGACACAATTACCTCTGGTTGTCCATATCGACAAATGACATTGTTTCTGATTAAAGAAATGATGCCTTCTTTGGTAACCCTAGGGAAGGAGGCTGCCTTTACCCACTTGGTGAAGTAGTCTATCATGGTGAATATAAAGCGATGCCCATTACTGGCTTCGGGATCGATGGGTCCGGTCACGTCCATTCCCTACATTGAGAAGGGCCAAGGTGAACTCATATTATGGAGCTCCCTCAGAGGGGCGTGGATGGCATTTCCATGAATTTAGCATTGATAACACCTCTTGATGTGATTATCACAGTCAGCTTTGAGGGTAAGCCAGTAATGTCCTGTTCTGAGGATCTTCTAAATAAGCAGGGGGCGCTCATGTGTGGGCCACATACTCCACCATGGACCTCATCCATGAGCCTCTGAGCTTGATCCTTGTCCAGACATCTGAGGAGACCTAATCTTGCATCTCTTTTGTAGAGTGCATCTCCACTCAGGTAAAATTTCATAGAAAGTCGATGGATCCGCCTTTTCTCAGTCGGGCTCACCTCAGCGGGTGTAGATCCATGTCGTAGGTACTCCTTGATATGTTGATACCAAGGATGATGGATGGGAGGTAGCTCATCCGATACTTCTCCAACATAGTTCACATAGGTTGGTGCCTCAGGCAGGTAAAATGACGCTTGGCATGTGTTCCTTGTCCGGCATGTGAATCGAGGAGGCCAAAGTTGCTAATGTGTCTGCAAAGTCATTCCTATTACGAGGAATGTGTAGAAAGGAGATTTCTTCGAACTCCAAAGCCATCTGTAAAACTTCCCGATGGTAAGGTAGCAAATGTAGCTCTTTGGTTTGATTGATTCACGTTGATTGTCTGATTACCAACTCTGAATCCCCAAAGACAGTTAACCGCCTGATGCCCATTGAATGGGCAAGTTTTAGCCCCATGAGACAGCCTTCATACTCAGCTGTGTTGTTGGTGCTGACAAACTATAATTTGACGGCGATGGGATACTGCTCCCCCGTACCAGATACCAGACCTGCTCCATCTCTAGAACCTTCCATATTAACAGCTCCATCGAAATACATTTTCCATGTACAGTATGTATCGTACTGATGGTGTTGCTGAATTGCCATTACCCCTTCATCGGGGAAGTAAGTTTCTAAGGGTTTGAAGTGCCCTGAAGGTGCGACAGCCAGTTCATCCGCAATTCCTTGACCTTTGATAGACTTTTGCATCACATAGACGATATCAAATTGTTGCAAGATTAACTACCATATGGACAGCCGATAATTTAACATGGGTTTGTTGAACACGTACTTGAGATGATCCACGCGGAATATAAGATGGGTTGTGTGACCATGGAGGTAATGTTGTAACCTCATGGTAGCCCATGCTAAAGCACAACAAGTCTTCTCAATCAGAGTGTAATTGTGTTTACTGCTGTTGAATCTTTAGCTGAGGAAATAGATAGCTCGTTCTTGGCCTCTATCGTCTTTCTGTCCCAGCATGCAGCCCATGGCATTGTCACTTATGGACAGATACATGAACAGGGGAACATCATCCCTGGGTGGTACCAAAATGGGAGCTTTGACTAGTTGTTCTTTGATTGTTATGAAGGCCTTCTGGCACTCATCGTTCCATTTCATGGAGGACCAAGGTGTGATGAAAGCAGTTTTCTCATGATCTTCCTTAACAACCATAATTTGGTGGTATCCAGCGAAACAATCCACAAAAGAGTACATGTCGTACTGAGCAGTATTGTCAATGAGAATGTGGATAAATGGCACGAGAAAGCTATCTTTGAGGCAAGCTTTGTTCAGATCCCGGTAATCCACACAAACTCCCACCTTTCCTCTAGGCTTAGGCATGGGAACGATGTTGGATATCCACTCAGAATATATAGACACCATGATAATACCAGCTTGAAATTGTTTCATAATTTCTTCTTTCACCTTTAAACTCCACTCAGGTTTCAATCGCCGAGCTTCTACTTGCTGGCTTAAATCCCTCTTTAATTGGAAGGCGATGAAGAACAATATCAGTGGACAAATCCACCATGTCTTTGTGATACCATGTAAACACATCATGGAATTGGGTTAGTAGCGTAACCATGTCATTCCTTTGGTTTGGGGTAAGGTTTGAACAATTCTGGATTAACTTAGGGCATTCTAAGGTTTCGAGATTGAAGGAAGTGGTTTGATCAAGGTTGGGTTTAGGTTGGTCTTTGACCCATTCTTGAATTTTCGGAGGCACCTCAATGTCCTCATGTATTTCCAGCAAGGATGAATCCAGCTTTACATCAAAGCTACAATCCTTGTGGAGAAAAGGCACCTTATCAGCAAACACATGCACATCTAAATTCAGAGTCCTGAAACAAAATATGCTTTCACTTAGTATATATGAAATGGTTTAATCATACACAGTGTTAGCATATATTGACAAAATAAAAACTGCTAATACTGTATAGAAAAGTAAGCAGTTATGATATCTACAGGGTAGAAAGAGTTCCTACCCGCTTTACCCTCGTCGACCAATGTAAGGAGTGATGCTCCAATTGTCGAGGGCAAAGTCATGAGGGACGGCAGTGATGGAGGGATTGTTATCATCCTCCTTTTCCCAAATGGTGACCATTACATCTGGGAAATCATCTTCTGGGGTGTATCTGTTTGTATGTTTATCATAGACAATGATGCGTATGCCTGACATCATCTGGATGACGTCTTGTTTAATTCTTTGTTTCTCTTCCTCCACTCTGGGGTCTGGAACAAAGACTTCTTTCTCCTTTACCGGTATCAGCTTGGGAAATAACATAGCCATGACGTTAGCTGGCACCTTTACAGGAGGTTGTGCGGACTCAGAAGTTATAGGTATAGACAAACATAGTGTAACTAAAGCTGGAGGAATCTGATGATGCTTATGTGGATTCCTGTTACTAGAACTGGAAAAATAGCCTAGCCCAGCTGTTCCAGTTTGACTGACAACTTGAATTGGGTGCTTAATACCCTGATGACTGTTACCCAACCCTTATTTCGGCTGATGACCCAAAGATATCATTTCTTGAGTAGCTGGCATCACTTCGGAAGAAATCTTGGGTGTGAGAGGTGGCGCCCCAATAGGGTTATATTGAGTTTTTCTCACCTCCAGGGCATGAAAACTGACCAGCTCAACTTCTAAATTGAAGCTGATGAGTGGTATGTCACTCTGTTTAGGACATTCTGGCTCAATATTAACCGTGACTAAGCTGTCATTAATGATGTTTTTCAGTTACTGATGAAGAGTGGAGGGGACTGCCTCAGCCATATAAATCCACGGTCTACCCAATAGCAGGTTGTATCCTGAATCTATTTTGAGCACATGAAAAGATACGCAGAAGGTATGGGGACCAATCTCGATTGGTAGCTCAATCTCTCCGACTGAATTGCGGCGGGCTCCTTCAAAAGCTTTAATAACCGTATGGCTACTTCAAATCTGTTTGAGATTAACGTTCATCTTTAGCAATGTAGCATAAGGACAGATATTCAGAGGCGAACCTCCATCTATCAAAACTCCAGCTAGCATATATCTGGAGGACAAAACCTCAATGTGCAAAGGCTTGCAATGACCAGTCCATTCGGGCGGTATGTCGTCATCAGTGAAAGATATCACATTGTTGTTAAAAATGTGATCAACCAGATGTTGAAATTTTCCTGTATCCACTGATGTTGGTAAGTAGGCTTCTTCCAAAACCTTTAATAAGATTCTCCTGTGATCCTTGAAAGTTAAAATAAAGTCCAGGATTGAAATTTGGTGTGGAGCTTCTCTTAAGCTTAAAACCACCTTGGCTTCGTTATGACCCATAGTGCGGAGGAATTTTTCAATCTTCTCCATGGGTATTTTCCCTTTTGACTTGATGGTGGACTTCATCACCCGTTGGGGGAGATATAGTGGATTTTCCTTTGACACTGTAGCAGTTGTGTGAGAGGTGGATCCTTCAGCATCTCCATAATTCCATGGAACCTTTTGTAAGCTGATAATAGGATATTGTGGTCTGAATGGAAAATTGATTGGCTCAGGAGCAGCCACTTTCAAAGGATTGTCAATTCCACTGAGCTGAATTGTTTGTATTATGAGAGGTTTGATAGTCCCATCAGCCTCAATGGATATAACTGCTACCAATCCCTTCCATTTAATAGGACAAGTATTCTCACACTCAAATAACACAGTATCGTCGTCTTCTAACTGTAGGACACTATTTTCAATTAGATTTTGAATGAGATGGCGAAGTGCCCAGCATTCTTCCGTGCTGTGACCGCGAGAATTGGAGTGATATTGGCAAACTCCATCAGAATTAAACCTGTCTTGAATGGGGATTGATTGGCGGTAGGAGAGAAGTGATCCTTCCTTCATTAATCAACATTTGAAGTATTTCCTCCATAGGTTGGCCCATGTATGTAAATTCCCTTCTGTTGGCAAAATCCCTACGGGCTTTGGCACTTGCTCTCTTCATCACTTTGTCTTCCAGTGTTTCTTTATCTGAAGGTGACAAGAGAGTATTTACAACAAAAGGGAGCAGACTATCATGCTCCTGGCTGACTAACTGATGTGTGACTTGATACTGATAGGTCACCAATTCTTCCAATTGCTCAATCAGTTTACACAGAGCTTTCATCTTTTGTTCAATTGCGAACTGGAACTTTGCATAATCCCATTTGTCAACACCATCTTTGAGGGTCTGGGAGAAGATGCGTAATTTTTTATGAGTTGTCAGAAGAGTGAGAATGTTCTCGAGCGAGTCCCTAAGGGTGTGAACACTCGAGGTCATTTGAGTTCTCCACCTTTTAGAATTGGAGGGTTTGAATATTGTGCTTGAAAGTGAGTGTAATTTCTCCTCTGGATAGGCATGTTTAGATTGCCTTTTTGACCATGTAGTATCAGGGAAACATCTCCCTATTTCTTTTTATGGACCCTCCGAGGGTTGTTTCCATAATTTTTGGATTGGATGTGCTCAGCAACAACTTTAAGGGCAGCTAGGTCTTGAATCTTTCCGGACTTCAATCCCATTTCAGCCATCTCCCCATGTTTAATCATTTCAGAAAATGGTTTACCAATGCTAGCTAACACTCTTTTATAGAAAGGAGCTTCTTGTATGTCTATGATGGTCATGACCATTTCTGATTCCGTCATGGAAGGAAAAACTTGAGCAGCAAGGCGCCTCCACCCTTGAGCATATTTTCTAAAAGACTCATTGGACTGTTTCTTGACCTTGGTGATCTGGTACCGGTCAGGAGTTATCTGAGACTGGAAGCTGTATTGAGTGAGGAAGGCGTGAGCTAGCTCCTCCCAACTATGGATCTTTGAGTTA
Organism: Panax quinquefolius; assembly: GCA_020205615.1. NCBI lineage: Eukaryota > Viridiplantae > Streptophyta > Magnoliopsida > Apiales > Araliaceae > Panax > Panax quinquefolius. The sequence continues at coordinate 67,489,739 of CM035172.1, forward strand.
TCTAATCCGGTATACTATGAACGGGCTTCTCTAGTCAGACTCTTTTGGAACAACTACATCCTGAGCTTCTTGTCCGCTGCATAAGATCCAAGTTATCAAATGAACACCTTCAAATGTGTGTAAGGATCTCCTAACCCATCATACTTTTTGAAATCAGGAGTTTTAAACTTTTCTGGATAATGAACACTAGGGAATATACAAAGGTCAGCATATGAGACACTCTCGTGTGCTCCAATTCCTTTGATTGCACGAAGGGTTTCTTCCATTTGAAGGACTTTCTTCCTGATGTCACCGGTGTCTGGATCTCCTTTGAGATGGGTGATATCATTACTTTTATTGGTCGTATCCAACTGAAGTTCAGATTCTGTAATGACTTTATCAGGACCTTGGGTTCCTCCTTGTGTAGAGAATTCAGCATGTATAGGTATCCTAGTACCCTGAGTAGACTGGTGTAGTTCTTTAAGCAGAACAACCAAATCTATGATTTGTTTACTTAATCCATCAAATTCTTTGCGTGAAACTAGATTAAGGTCAGTCTGGTCTGATGATAACATAATTGATTGTAGGCTCGTGGCCTTTTTGGATTTTTATCGGGTAATAGGTCTAATTGCTTCCCTGCAAAAGACTTGTGTAGTTTAGTCTTTAGGGAGTGTGTAAATGTCTACATACTATGTATCCGTTCTAGGAATATTATCCTGCAAGGAGAATGTTAGCTGTTTGTAATTCAAGATAGCATGTTTTAAAATATGTATATACACATGTTTCTTCATATTTCTCATTACATGGAGATGAATATGGCATGAAATTACAAGTAATTTTTTTTACGAGTAATGAAAAAGTATGAAGAGACTTTCCTCCGTGTTTGGTTTATCAGAGGTTGACCTATCTTAGGTTACTCTCGCAGCTTTTTGGCATGAAGGTTCCCAAATCATCGCAATTTACTCGAGGGGAAGTTAATCCGGTCTTTCAACTGGAGCGAATTTGGGTGGTGCCTTTCCTAAACCTCGTTGGAATTAGTCTTACTACGCGTCCAGTAATCAAACACCGACAGGATAGCCTCCTGGTGGAGGAACCATACAACATACATTCACATACAACGTGTCTCACCGTTTATGAAAATGATGACATGTGTGAAGAACTAATATCACAAGCAGATATAGTGTAAAGCATTTAAGCGCAGAAAATATATGCATTCGTACACATTCATCATAAATGTAAATGCAACATTCACACATAAGCATATAACAATTTTGAAAAGATTGTAATAGCGGCTTAAGTCCTCTTACTCAAATCCCCAGCAGAGTCGCCACCTGTCGACGTCGGGATTTTTATTTATCCCTTTTCGTTACTTGTTCTTTGGTGTTCTCATGTTAGGTGAGATTTGTTTGAAAAATCAAGTGAAAAAGGTCTGACATGTGTAATGTCAACGATGGACTGTTAAGAGTCGCTACTTGGTTTTTTATATGGTTGTACCAACACAACCGAGAAAAGGTTTGCACATTGACCCAGTTGTGTGACACTGCTAAACGGGCCGGTAAAACCGAGATTCATTAGGGTCTGGGGACTTGATTATCCGGAGGGAAGGTGTTAGGCACCCCCCGACATCCGTGTTACCATGGTGACCGCCTCTTTTCAAGAAACTGTTATATGAATGTGTGTGTGTGGATTAATGTGCAATTATTTTGAAGTAGTGCGAGGCCTCGTTCGCACCTATATACACAAGGTTTGAATTTTGTGTAAAAATTCAGTTTTAACAAGATATGGCAGTGATGTTTTATAAAAAAGGTTTTTCAAACCATTGTGCTCAATAGTAATTGAGACCTTTTACACTCCTATTTATATTAAGTGTTCGTCTTGATTGTTTTTAATTTTCGAGATGCGAAGCATCTTCAAGAAAATAATATACAAAATAGTACCAAACTCCTCGTGGGTATGATAACTATCTGAGGAAATCCGAACACCGTGAATAAATTTAAAAGCTGCTTACAGCTGAAAATGTCCATCACGGGAACCGTAGATCCAGTAAACTGAATACGTGATCACATGATTCCTAGGCTCACATGATGCCGCAATTGATAATAAAGCAGTAAGCAGGTATATATATAAAAGCAGTAAATATATATATACAGACATGATCAGCCACCACGAAGCACCTCCATGGGGGATCAGAAATATAAATAAAGCTGTAAAAAGCAATCAACCGCCACGGAGTAAACTCAAAGCCATGGATATATATATATATATATATATATATATATATATATATATATATATAAGCGATAAACGCATATAGAATGTAAAATATGTGCTCATCGAGCGAGTTCGACACACGATTCATATATATATATATATATATATATATATATATATTAAATCAATAAATATAGGATGTAAAATCCGGGCTCATCGTAAATGAATCGACATACGGTTCATATATATAAGTATATATATACGAAATCAAATAAACGCTCCAGACCGAAGTCTAGGCTCAATCGAGGCATAACTCGATAATGTTAGTTCGTATATATAATAAATATATATATATATATATACAACCGAATAAAATCACGTAATAGAAGTTTACCAAACGCACGCAACACGACTCTCAATGTGAAGAAAAATGTGTGCAAAGATGAAAAGAAAGACTTTAAAGTGTGAGAGAAGGCTTACAGTGGACTGCCAAAGAAGACTTCTATATCTTTAAAGGGATGAACACTCGGCTCCCTCCGGTACAAGAGTAGCTATATGTGAGCTCACAAGTGTTTAAAATGAGAAAGCACTCAGTGTAGGGAAAGTATAGAGCAAATTTGACAGGGCTTCCTCGTCATGTTCTCTTACAAAATGGCCACCCCCAAGCCCTCTATTTATAGAGGGGGTGCCGCAGGTGTACCTACGGCTAGGCCACAGATGTACCTGCGGCTGGCTGGGTTGCCCCGGGTATCGCGGATCCCATTGTCTCAAAGTACATGCGCGCATGCACTGTAATGTCCGTTTGAACTTTCAGAATTGCAATCCGGGCATCCAACTGAGGTATGTAAGACCTATTTTGGACCGCCATTATCGAGAGTTATGCAATGACATGAGATTAGAGGTTGTACGAAGTCATGAAGATGGGACCATGCCCTCCGTTCTTCAAGCTTCAAATTCTATCCGTTATCCTGCGTAATAGTCACTCGGGATGGGTTTTCCTTGTTTCTTGTGGGACATTGCTGTGTAGAAATGTATGTATTGAAATGTTGAGATGACGTGATATGGCGTCAAAGTGGCAAGATGATGACTTTGCCCCTCACCGGGGTTATCCCTAGTTTGGGCTTGTAAAGCAGACGTTGCTCAGGGTTATCTCTGAGATTGGACTAATGCAAGTGTTAAAGGTCCTCAGTGTCATCTCTGAGGTGTGCCTGTCTTCCCGGTGTTATCTCCGGGTCTCGTACTGAGTGCCTCGGTGTGAGTGCCTAGGTTAAAGCTGATTGCATTTAAAACAAGCATTTCCGGGGTCATCGCCAGAACTGCACTCCTTGGGGTTATCTCCAAGGTTGGTATCTGCTATTCCCAGTGTTTGGACTGAGACTGAATACCTCGGGGTTATCTTCGAGATGGATCGGTCTTCTCCGGTGGAATTTATGGTGTAGGAACTGCATGCCTCGAGGTTATCTCCGAGGTTGGACCTGATATTCCTGGTGTGTGTTCCGGGGTTGAGGCTGGACTTCCGGTAGTATCTGGACCGGATGTGAGCTGTCTTCTAGGGTTATCTCTGAAAGATGAATCTGCCCTCCTGCAATGTCAGTGACAGGTGTGCAGAATATTTCGAGTGTCTACAATGAGAAGTGTGTTAACTTAAATGAAGCAATATGTGAAATTGTGCTTTTAAATCTCCATAATCTTAATTTAACTAGTGGAATTTAATAGTAGTTTAATTATATAATTTGAAATTCATTTGTTTAAATAAGATTGAGTTGATTACGGGTTAGTACTTAGTGATTTTTATTAAACAATTCCTCGTGGGAACGATACTCTACTTACACTTTATTACTTGCTGACCACGTATATTTGCGTGTTGTGCGTAATTAGATTTTACTGAACAAGTTTTTGGCGCCGTTGCCTGGGAATTAATTTAATAATTATTTACCAATATTAATTTCAATCAAATTAGTCTTAATTTAAACATTTTCATTTTTATTTTTAATTCTCTTCCTATATTTCTCTCTTTTCAGGTACCATAGATGTAAGACCCCGAATTTTATGAAATAAAAGTATTCAATTTTTTTTAATTACTATTCATGAGTTACTATTCATGAGTTACTATTCACGAGTTACTATTCACGAGTTACTATTCACGAGTTACTATTCATGAGTTACTATTCACGAGTACTATTCATGAAGCGTGATAAATTTTTCAGAAGAAGGCATTACTCAATAATTGTTACAGTAATTATCGCTCAATATTTTATTTTATTGATTCAATAATTGCTACGTTGATATTTTATATTATTGTTGTTTCAATAATTGTCACGGCACAGTATTTTCCATTATCGGAGCAATAATTCATATTATCTGAATAATATTATTGGATAACATTAATGGCAATGCCTAGAAAGTTCTGTCTAAGGAGAGGTTGAAAGTAGTATGCACACAAGCCAATCATGTTTGATGATAAAGCATATACTTTGTAACAATCTTATTCATTTATTAATAAAAAGTATTAATTTATTAAAGGCTTTTAATTATCTACATGATGCTGTTTTATAATATGTGATAAACCCATAGTTTTAAGCAATGCTTTTAGAATAATGATGATGATCATTCTAATGAGATCTAAATTCTTAGAAAGCTTAAAACTAAAATAGTTCCCAATCATTGGATTACTAAATTGGGGATTAGTAAATCCGGATAGATTGGTACATACGTTAACTTGCTCATTGGATGAGGATGATTGATCTCATGATCATTTTGTGGAGACACTAAAGCAAGTATGTAGGTGCTTATTAGAGAATAAGTTCCTTTGAGCGTGGCTCGCTAAGGAATACCTAATGGAGTTTTATTTGCTGTCAATAGGAATTCTGTAGTGATAGTAGTACAAGTAATCCTTGGACTTGAGATCATCATAGTATCTTGTGTATGATGAGTTATACTTTGACTTATTCCTTAAGACCCTTAGGGTATATCAAAGGTATGCTTGGGTATAATAAGTGATGCATGGAGATAATGTATGATCGATAAAGAATCTACCACTTCTAATAAAAGAAGAGAAATGTCCTATGTGATTCGATAAATGACAACCCAAATAGTCCTTGGCGAGGAAGAATGAAATTAGAAAGGAGTTTCTAATTTGCATTATTTGGAGTTGTGCATTTAAGAGTCGAAATACATATAATTAAATAAAATAAGACTTGTGAAGAATTCCATGTCTTATATTTAATTGGGACATTGTATGGTGGAAGGATTGAATTAGACAGTAACTATTTACTCAAAGGTTCTTTAATGATTAATGTTGAAATCTATATTATCGGAAAGTCGTTGATCATTAGGGAGGCTCATCCTATTGTAGAATAAATATTATTTATTTAAATAAATTAATTGTTTAATTTATTTATTTAAATAAGATTAGAATTGTTCTAATTGATTTATTCACAATTAGGTTTAATATGGAGAACCTAAAGGGTCACACCATAAAAGGAAGAATAATTATTTAAGAAGTTAATGGCATAATCGTAATAATATGTTAAGTATATTTAATTTAATCTATGGTGATAGAATAAATTAAATAGCTTAATATTTATTATTTAATATTTTAGAAATATTAAATATAAATTAATAAGAGGAGTCTTATTAATATTATTACAATTATTATTATTTTAATTTCTAAAAGAGTTTAGAAATTAATTTAATATAAGTACTCTCATATATTCCTAATTGGATTAGGAAGGAAAATTAGTTAAAAGAGTTTAATTAATTATCCCTAATAAGATTAGAGAGCTTAATTAATTAAAAGAATTTAATTAATTAAATAAATCCCAATTCCTTAATTATTAAGGTGGGTTGCCCACATCTATAAATAAGAGGAGTCTTATTATGGGTGGTGGGGGTTGTTGACTTTTTCAACATACGACATAATTCCAATTTGTTGGAGAGTATTCTTTTCTATAGAGATAGAAAACTAGGGTTTGAGCCAAATACCCATCTTCTTGAATCTTTATTTTTCCTTGGTGGATCACCTCTAGAGGCCAAACATATGGGTGGCTAACGTTGATCAAAGGAAGGAACAAAACCCCGGTAGATTCAAGTTGAACGCGAAAGGATTTGGAGGTGAACTTGTACCTGAGGAAGCTCGATCTTCAAGGGTATGATTGTATTCTTTATCTTTTCGTTTAATTAATAATTATATATAAAGGGTGATCCGGGTATATAGTTTGTAAATTTTTTAAACTCTGATTTTTACACGCTTCCGCATTATTTTGCAATTTGATTGCTTCTTGAATATTACAAACCTAATAGTGGTATCAGAGCCAAACCTTTATGCAAATTATTAATTATTTTAATTTAATATGTATATTGATATGTGTTTAGAACAATTTAATTGGGCATAATTTTATTGTATAAAATTTATTTAAAATAAAAAAAATAAAAAAAAAGGTATGCTCCTGACCGATTTTTTTTTTACCGTGTCTGCTATATCACTGATAACATTAAAAATCAAGGAAGCTATATATGCATACTTAACATACGGAAAAAAAAAAAAAAAAAAAAAAGGGGTCATGCAAATTTGATAAAAGGCAAGGCACGGAAATCAAGGGCAAACTAATCATTAGCAAGCAACAATTGGAATTTCTTTCCTACATATCATGGACTTGACCGAAGTCAGCAACATGGCACGGAAATTAAAAAAAAAAACCGAAAATCAAGAATCAGGATATTATATATATATGTATGATATATATTATCCGGTTTTATTATATATATATATATATATATAATAACGGTTTCGGTTATTATTATTATTATATATATATAATTTCATTTATTTTATTATTAAAATAAAAGTTTATTTTAATTTTAAAATAAAAGTTTATTTTAATCTTAAAATAAAAGGTTATTTTAATTTTAAAATTAAATTTTATGCTAACTAATTAGAGTTGGAATTGGATTCCATGATAACTAATTAGAGTTGAAATTGGATTCCATATTTCCTTAAATAAATGAGTTTATTTAAATATGAAATAAGATTTCATATTATTCAAAATAAAGGAGTTTATTTGTGAATAGGAAAGAGAATCCTAATTTCCTTAAATAAAGGAGTTTATTTAGATATGAAATATGATTTCATATTATTCAAAATAAAGATGTTTATTTGTGAATAGGAAAAGAATTCGTGTTCCTTTAATAATTTTTTTTTTTTTTTACATGGAATTGGATTCCATAATTAATTAAAATAAATGAGTTTATTTTGATTAAAGATTTTGATTAAAATAAAATAGTTTATTTTATTCAAAATTAGATAAATTAAAATAAAATAGTTTTATTTTGATTTAAATTTGGATTAAAATAAAGGAGTTTATTTTGATTCAAAAATAGATTTTATACTAACTAAATTTGCCCATTAAATGATATCAATATATATATTAAATGTTTATTATTCATAAGATGAATGTTATTTATTGATGCATATGATGATGTGTATGATAATAAATGGGATTGATTATGGACTATTGACCAATATGATTGGATTTTATTTTAGTTGGATGCATGAATGTATGGGTTTTATTAAATGGGGTCTGCGTACCTCGTCTTCTCTAATTTTTCTTAATGTAAATTCTATTCCCCTCCTATGTACTTCCCTTGACTGCTGATCAAGGTTTCTATTTATTTTAAATAGTTTTGTAATAGGAATAGTTAGAATTAATTTTGAAGAATTGGAGATTAAGGAACAAGGAGCGCTTGAAGACCCGTTTGTAATGGAGCCTGTGTTTAAATGTAATAGTTATATTTAAATATTATTTCTTGCACCTTGGGAGGTTTGACCTTTTGGTTCACTTGGTGGCTCTAGTGAACCAAACTAGAATAAAAGTCCATAATCAATCCTGGATAGAATATAGTATTCTATATGTGCATGCTTATACTATATATATTATATATTATGCAAACATGCTTCGCATGTTCATTAATACGACGCGTATTTTATATATATATATATATATAATGCGTTGCGCTAAACAAGATGAGACAAATTAATAACAAACCCTCAATTTTTTATATTAAGTCCTAAGCGTTCAAAGATATTTGGAATATCGAACGTCGCCTTCTAGCATGATAAAATTAATAGAGTATTAAATATTTAATATGACTTTGTTGTGTCACCACAAGGCAAGTATTAAGTATTTAAGATGTTAATTTATCACATTTGATGCTTATAAAGAAAATTGAACAATATTGTTTTGTTGTGTCACCACAAGGATGATATTTTTCTTTTTTGAATATATGGAGTGCTAGGTCGGACTTAACTTGGATAATTTTGATTCGGATGTGCCACAACTTGATCAAAATAATCTAAGAGGCAAAAGAAAAGGAGTTGCATAGTTGATGTAATTGACAAAAGTTGTCTACTTATTTATTTATATATAGTTTGTTGTGTCACCACAAGGCTATATACATTTGAAATGGGATCCTTATTCTCACTAGCAAATCTTTAATTAGATTTTGTCGAACTATATAAGTGAGGGTAATATAGTTTGAAGAAAATAGTGGGAGATACCAATTTAAAACAAGACCTAATTTATTTTGGTAATTAATAAAAGAATGTATGTTAAAATGTTGTTAATTACAAATTCATTTACAGAATTTTACAACGTCTAAAATTTCTATCACTGCGAAGCATATTAGATGCTAAATTAATCGGACCGAATTAAACGGATTGGTTAAGGAAATTGAGAATAGTTCTCACGGCTAAAAAGCTATCTTATATCCTTAATATGCCTATCCCTGCAATGGTTGCAGACAATGCCTCTGAGGAAGAGATTGCTAATTTTAGAAAGTGGCAAGATGATGCACAGTTGGCTCAATGCATCATGCTCGCATCCATGAGTAACGAGCTTGCCACAAGATGAAACTATGGATGCTCCTACTATATTCCCGCACATCAAGTAGTTGATGGTGAGGAAAGTAGGACCGATAGATATCGAGATATCTAAGGAGCTCTTCCGATCTAGAATGACCAATGACACTATGAAGATGAGATAAAAGTCCTTAACATAATCAATTTGATTGATCAATTAGGACAACCGGTTTTGTCATGGATGGAGAGTTGAGCCAAGATTTGATCTTGCACTCACTCCGGACTCCTTTCACAATTGTTGTGAATTTTCATATGAACAAGCTAGATATCGACCTCATTTGATTTGCTTAACATATTGAAAATGTTGAGAGTCACTTTCAAACCAAGAAAGATCAAGTCTTCTTGGTAGGGGCCAAAGGATCTTCAAAAGAAGAACGATTCAAAGAAGGTAAATAGAAAGGCAAAATAAAGGATAATAAGAACAAAAGCGATATGGATAGCAAAGGAGTTTGCTTCCACTACAATAAGCCCGGACACTGGAAAGAAAGCATGAGAAGCATCTTGCGAGAGGCTAACCAAAGAAGCTTAGTGAAGTTTTGATTTACAATACGCTTTTGTTCATGATTGAAATAAATTTTCTTTAAGTCAAGGTTCTACTTGGGTATTGGATACCGACTTTGGTTATCATAAATATAGATTTATGAAAAGGACCAAACAAAAGTAGAAAGCTAAACAAATATAAGTAATCCTATGTGTAGGAAATGAAGCAAAGGTTGCAACATTAGCCATAGAAACTTATAGTTTTAGCGCCGCCAAGCAAATCTATTAAGTCAATAAGTTGTTATTGTATTCCAGTTCTTGTTAAAAATATTATTTCCATTTTATTGTTGGACAATGAAATCTTTGGTATTATAATTAAGAACAATTGTTGTTCTATTTATAATAATAATGTTTTGTATAGAACTGGAATATTACTTAATGGATTTTGTATACTTGACTTACGTGAAGATAATTTTACAAATTGAACAAACTAGTATAAGAAAAGGAGATGATCATTCAAAGAGTTGAATGTGTGTATTTGTTGAAATACAAGTATGAATTATTTGAAAGGTTCAAAGAATTCAAAAGTGAAACAAATTGGCTAAGTATTAGGATTCTTTGATCAGATCAAGGAAGGAATACTTGTGCAATAAGTTTCTAGATCATCTCAAATGGTTTTCTCATAATGGACACATCCTGATACGCAATAATTGATTGATGTATCTGAATGAAAAATCGTACCTTGTTAGACATGGTACGGTCCATAATGATTTTACCGACATTCCAGTATCCTTCTAGGATCATGTCCTAGAAATGGCTGCATATCTACGAAAAGGTAACCTCAAAATCCAGCCCCAAGACTCCATAAAAGTTATGGACAGGGAGGATTCCTAATCTTAAGTATGTTAAGATAAGGGTTTGTCCAACTTATGTGAAAAGGTTTCAAAAGGATAAGCTTGGGACAAGATTTGACAAGTACAATTTGTGGGACATCCTAAAGTAAGTTTAGGGTATATGTTCTATAATCCTACTTAGCAAAAGGTGTTTGTTGCGAAACACGCTGCCTTCTAAGATAAAGGTGTTTATTATTGAAGGGGCTAGTGGGAGAATAATAGATCTTGAAGAGCTCAAGAACCACAAAATATTATAAGTCAAATAAGAAGAACCTGTAGATAGACCTATTATACCACAAATCGAATCGTAATCGAAATAAATCGAAGATACCTAGGAGGTATGGATTCATCATAGATGATGATGATGAGGTACACATCATAGAAGATGATGATCCAGTTACATACGATGAGGTAAGTGTTGTAGACACTCAGAGAAATGGATTGAAACAAGTTTTTCAAATATGGAACATTCGTTTTGATGAGGCAATCAAAAGAGTTTGATTTATCAAAAAATAAGAATGAACCTAGTGTGTACAAAAGGGTCAGTGGGAGCATCGTGACATTCCTAGTACTATATGTTGATATACTACGGATAAAGAAATGACATACCAATGCTACAATCAGTAAAGATAAAGTTGTCTAAACATTCCTCCATGAATGATTTGGAAGAGTATCTTAATTGGGGATATAAATCAATATAGATAGATTTAAAAGGATGCTCGACTTAACCCAAGGAACATATATTCATTTGATGCTAAAGTCGTTTAGCATGTCAAACTCCAAGAGATGTCTCATGTTGATGAGCCATGGAGTGTATCTCTCTTAATAGTCCCCACAGACTCCTGAAAAGAGAGGTCGCATGAGTGACAATCATGCATGCAATGAAATGTACGAGACCTGATGTTGATCAGTCATATTATGGAGAAGTTCACTATATAGTCGTTGAAAAACATCTTAAAGTGCTTAACCTGCAGACTAAGGATGTGAGCATACATGGTGGGTCTTAATTAAAACTAGAGGGCTTAACAGACTCAAAGTTTTTCGCATGCACTCAAGAGGCAATGAAAATCCACTTTAAGGTAAAAGCGTTATCTTGAAATAAGGTGGTGCGTTGAATTGGAAATGTTCCAAACAAAGAAAGAGTTGTTGGTTTAGTGATAAAGACAAAGTATATAGCTATAAATGAAACTGCAAGTTGATTGTTTGGATTAAAAGTTCATTACAGAACTAGGAATAGTTCCTAAGTCTCATCTTGGATCTAAACATGCGTTGTGGCACTTTCATTTGATTATTAGAATCATTGAAAGATGGGAAATCACTATAGAGATAGTGGACTCTCATGAACAACATTACATATCCATTAACTAAAGCTTATCCACGGCAGGATAATCGCCACTTAGAGAAGAAGAGTATAAGATACCATGACGATTGGCTTTAGTGCAAGTGGGAGATTGAAAGTAGTATGCACACAAGCCAATCATGTTTGATGATAAAGCAATACTTTGTAACAATCTTATTCATTTATTAATAAAAAGTATTAATTTATTAAAGGCTTTTAATTATCTACATGATGCTATTTTATAATATGTGATAAACCCATAGTTTTAAGCAATGCTTTTAGAATAATGATGATGATCATTCTAATGAGATCTAAATTCTTAGAAAGCTTAAAACTAAAATAGTTCCCAATCATTGGATTACTAAATTGGGGATTAGTAAATCCGGATAGATTGGTACATACGTTGCTTGCTCATTGGATGAGGATGATTGATCTCATGATCATTTGTGTGGAGACACTAAAGCAAGTATGTAGGTGCTTATTAGAGAATAAGTTCACTGAACGTGGCTCGCTAAGGAATACCTAATGGAGTTTTATTTGCCTGTCAATAGGAATTCCTGTAGTGATAGTAGTACAAGTAATCCTTGGACTTGAGATCATCATAGTATCTTGTGTATGATGAGTTATACTTTGACTTATTCCTTAAGACCCTTAGGGTATATCAAAGGGTATGCTTGGGTATAATAAGTAAATGCATGGAGATAATGTATGATCAATAAAGAATCTACCACTTCTAATAAAAGAAGAGAAATGTCCTATGTGATTCGATAAATGACAACCCAAGTAGTCCTTGGTTAAGGTAGAATGAAATTAGAAAGGAGTTTCTAATTTGCATTATTTGAGTTGTGCATTTAAGAGTCGAAATACATATAATTAAATAAAATAAGACTTGACAAGAATTCCATGTCTTATATTTAATTGGGACATTGTATGGTGGAAGGATTGAATTGTCACGGTAACTATTTACTCAAAGGTTCTTTAATGATTAATGTTGAAATCTATATTATCCGGAAAGTCGTTGATCGCTAGGGAGGCTTATCCCTATTGTAGAATAAATATTATTTATTTAAATAAATTAATTGTTTAATTTATTTATTTAAATAAGATTAGAATTGATTCTAATTGATTTATTCACAACTAGGTTTAATATGGAGAACCTAAAGGGTCACACCATAAAAGGAAGAATAATTATTTAAGAAGTTAATGGCATAATCGTAATAATATGTTAAGTATATTTAATTTAATCTATGGTGATAGAATAAATTAAATAGCTTAATATTTATTATTTAATATTTTAGAAATATTAAATATAAATTAATAAGAGGAGTCTTATTAATATTATTACAATTATTATTATTTTAATTTCTAAAAGAGTTTAGAAATTAATTTAATATAAGTACTCTCATTTATTCCTAATTGGATTAGGAAGGAAAATTAGTTAAAAGAGTTTAATTAATTATCCCTAATAAGATTAGGGAGCTTAATTAATTAAAAGAATTTAATTAATTAAATAAATCCCAATTCCTTAATTGTTAAGGTGGGTTGCCACATCTATAAATAAGAGGAGTCTTATTATGGGTGGTGGGGGTTGTTGACTTTTTCAACGTACGACATAATTCCCATTTGTTGGAGAGTATTCTTTTCTATAGAGATAGAAAACTAGGGTTTGAGCCAAATACCCATCTTCTTGAATCTTTATTTTTCCTTGGTGGATCACCTCTAGAGGCCAAACATATGGGTGGCTAACGTTGATCAAAGGAAGGAACAAAACCCCGGTAGATTCAAGTTGAACGCAAAAGGATTTGGAGGTGAACTTGTACCTGAGGAAGCTCGATCTTCAAGGGTATGATTGTATTCTTTATCTTTTCGTTTAATTAATAATTATGCATAAAGGATGATCCAGGTATATAGTTTGTAAATTTTTTAAACTCTGATTTTTACACGCTTCCGCATTATTTTGCAATTTGATTGCTTCTTGAATATTACAAACCTAACAGAGGTTTGGTCACCTAATTGCTCGTCAGTAAGGAGAAATTCTTATTGGAAAGCCCCCTCTTTCCTGGGAACTGCCTGGTTGTTAATATTGTGATTATGTAATATTATTTGTGAATAATTAATTATTAATTTTTATGATGAGAAAAATATTTATTTTATGTGGATATAGATGGAGAAAATTTTTAAAGTGACAATTGTTGAAAATTAATATTTTATCTTTTTCTGATAAAATAATTCATTTAAATATATTATTTTAATAATATATTAATGGTGATATTTTTACAATGAATGTGGAATATATAAGTATATGAGGAGGAAGAGTATTTTGTGGCATTAAATGTTTTTAACATGTTTTTGTGTGTTGGTGGACACAATTATCGAATCAAATTTGATTATAGCATTGTAAAATCGCCTTCGTTTGTGGATTTCGGTTAATTTCTGTTTGGACTTTGGAAAAACTTTCTTACGCAAAGTTTATGCGTAATTGAATTTCCTATTAAAAGTTGCGAGATTCAATTTTTACGATAAAAGAGCTATTTATTGTGAATTATTAAAGTTTCGGATATATGGGGTGTGAATTGATTTTTGGAGTTTAAATTATTTTTGTTAGAAAAACGTTTTTGTATTTTTTGGACATCATTAACATGTGTGGCTGGTGTTTTTGACCAAAAGGTGGGCTAAGGAAAATTTGTATAATTATATTAATATTATATTCAATTTTCTCGCTTTGGTGTTCTAAGCAATTTCTATAAATAGGGTGCTTAGGTTAGAATTGAAAATCACACCGTAAACTAAAGTTTTCTCTATATTATCGAAGTATTCTTGTGAGTATTTTGAGTATACTTTGAGTGTTGTTATACGGTGCAAGTTCGATTCAACGTTATTCTAATTAAAAGTACCTCTTTTGAGGTAAGAGATAGTAAAGGGATTTTAAGGGTTATTATGTTTTTTAGTTTTGAAATTTTTCTGAACCTTCAAAAATTTCGGAAAATTTTGAAATGATATTTTGATGAGTTTTGTAGAGTGTGTGTCAAAAAATGGCGATTTTTGGATGTATAGATCGGAGTTATGGATTTTATGAGAAAAGACTATTTTAAAAGTAACTATTTATAACTCCTTGTGATTAACTCCAAAATTGATGAAATTTTTATTAGAGAGTACATCTATATAATATCAAGATACCGTGTAAATTTCAGAATTTTTGGATAAAAGTATAATTTATGACAAATGTTTAAATATTCTTGGTTTTGGCCATATGAAAAATAGTAAATGAATTTTTAAAATTTAGAGAAAAAATATATGTTCAATATGGGACTATGTTATGCTAAATTCCTTAAAAGAAATATTTTTAGAACTGATTTGGTATTTTCATGAAAATATTCTAGTTATGAGTAAATGAATTAAATATGTTATGTGAAGTAAGAAAATTGGAAAATATGATTTTATGGCTTGAGAATCATATATGAGGTATATGCAGATTTTTGATGAGGGTTTTGGTTAATGGTGATGAAATCTTATGAGTTTGGCATTTTATGATGATTAAATGCATTAATTAGTAAAGTGTAAACAATTTAATTAAATTGTTTATAAGTTTTAGAAATTATTAAATATTGTTGTAATATTAAGAATATTAAGATTTTGATATTATTAAGTGATTTTATAACATTTGGATTAAGGTGTTATAAATATTGATATGAATTTTATTATGAAACTTTATCTTTTCATGTCGAGGTTATACGCACGATACTACCTATGTACAAATCACGGGTACTATTCACTTACAAATTGGTTTCTCTCTCGACCAAATTATCGTTGATTTATGAATCTTACTCTTGAAATTAAAACCATGTTTTGATTATATTATTTTTTATATAACATTCAGATAACCCTAATGATGATATTTCTCTTTGACTTGAGTGTAAAGATGAGTAGATTATTGGTATGATCGTGACTATAGGTTCTCTTTTGGCCAATAGTGCAAAAGTTGAATTGTTATTTAGTATGATCATGACCATTGAATTTACAATTGAATATTTTTAGCTTAAGTGCAAAGGTGAATTGATCAACATGGTTATAATTATTGTTATATAACTTCTGAAATGATTATGTATTTCTTTGATATATGAATATCTTTGGCTTGTAGTGCAAAGATGACTTGTTGTTGAATATCTTTAGCCTGTAGTGTAAAGATGAACTGTTGATGAATATCTTTGACCCGTGGTGCAAAGATGAATTTATTAGTATGATTATGAACATGAACTGTGATTTGGTATAACCATGATATTTGATGTTTCAGGTAAAGACAGGTGATGAAAATTATCTTCGTCCTGGATGAGAAGAGGAATTTAGAATCACAATTATGATTATGAAGTTATTCATATGATTGTGGAAAGGAACTGTTGATTGATGTTACAGGATAAAATATTGTTGGTGGACTTTTTAACATGGAGAAGATAATAGATTTTATGGTCTATTTGACTCTTCTAATGGATCGCTCATTCACGCAACTATGGTTGAAAAGTTTTATCATCTACCATATGTTCTAAATCGACGATTTATTCTTGATGAAGACTATTGATAATTTATTTATCTTTAGTCATAATATTCTTTATCGAGCTAGTTGTGCTCACCCTTTTGTTTCACAATTCCTTTCGTGTAATAAAAGTGTAGTCGGGTTTGAGCTGGGGGATAGCGAGGAATAGAATGGTGGTCTATAGATGTTGAGGTGAGGTGAACCCAACTTTGGAAGGGTGTTTTGTCACTATCATACAAGATGTCTAATGACATACAAACTCGTGTTATCATAAGACATGGTTGTGCTCATCCACTTGCTGAGTATATTTACAAGCACTACCTATATAATCTTGGTGTTTGTTTGGAGTATAATACCCAATTAGAGACAGTGGAGATAATGATATGTCAAGAGAAGACTCACCATTGGAAAGAATATGATAGTAATCTTCTCGTTTTTTCTTTGGGGTCTATTGGGTCAACCAAGGATAATTCTGTGGCCATATGATATCTACCATAACCTAAAAGCATGGCCTCCCATGTACGAAGGTTTCCTTGAGCACTTCCCAAAGATTCTAATTTCTAAAACAGTTTTTGACTATACCTTTATGTAAGGTGTCATTGTGACGTGCTATAGTTGGTATATATTTGTATCCAAACTCACATCATATGTGTTGTTGTATTTTGCACGACAATTGTTGTAATAAAGTTGTAGTTGTTTTTCGTACCATATATTTGGCGACTCAGAATGGGTTGGATGGAATGGACCTATTTTGGGGTCGTTACAATAGATGACTTTGCGTATCAATTGCCATACACGAACATGACTCAACCAAGGGAAACATGGATTGATGGACTTAATACATTTTCTTTAGAGTCGGTACAAATTGAGGCAAATTCGAAGATGTTGGAGGTTATCGCAGCCCAACGGAGTCGAAGGTTAGCAAACATGACTCAACCAATAGAAATAGTGATTGATGGACTTAATGTATTTTCTGCAATATCAGCACAGATTGAAGAAATTTCGAGGACGTTGGACGTTATTGCAGCCCAAAGGAGTTGAAGGATGGCAGTTACGTGTGACTATTGTGTTGTCAACCATCAAAGTCATCAATGCACCATCAGTTTTGAACCGGTACAATATAATGGTGATTACCTCAACAACTATGTTGATCCTAACTATCACCAAGATTGGGGGTATCACCCGGATTTTTTATGGAGCTACAATTATGATGACCAATATTACGCTCTAAATCCATTATACACACCAGAATCTTCATGTCCACCTCCAGTGCCACAAGAAGAAGATAATTCAAGGATGGAGGAAGCGTTGTCTGAGATCAGAGCGACAAATGAGGAGTGGCAGGTTAATCAAGAGAGGTCAAATCAAAATTTAAGGATGAAAATTCAAAATCTTGAGAATTAGATGGAGCAAATGACCAGAGCCTTAAACAACTACCCTCCAAACACTAGGCTTTATAACATGAATGACGAAATTGACGGAGAACATGAACCAAATCTGCGACTGGATGAGCTACAAGATATCGAAAGCGTGGAGAGAATTGGGATAATGAAATAGAGGTTGACGAAGATCTAAATGGGTCTCCACCAAAGATCAAAGAGTCGGTCAGATTTGCAAAATCATGCCCACTTGGTAGTCATGTCGTCGGCGAAGTTCTTGATGACATAAGAGCGAGTACAATTTTGAATCCATGGTGGGACGAGAAAGAGAAGATAGATGAAGAACCCATGGTGTGTGACAAGCTTCCATGCCCCAAATTGATCACATACACAATGGAGAAAACACCTAGCTATGGGATGTTCTTGATTGAGATCATACCAAATTAGAGCATGCTAGATGACTGTGATGCATTGGCCATCGCCTATGGTAACCTCCAAAAGGATAATTTATTTCCAATGGATGGAGGGTTCCTCAATTATCGAAGAGGAATTGGATAGCGTTGACCAGACAAAGTCTGGCTGAAAGACTACAAATCAAGCGCTTATTGGGAGGCAACCAAAGTTTAATTTTTAGTTTTTTTTGTTTCATAGTATTTAATAAATTTTTATGTCTTAGGATCTAACAAGCTTGCTTCTATCATATTCACAGGTTAGTCAAGTCCAACTCAAGTGTGGTGCCCGATTTATTCCAATGTGTCTGGCCTATTCTTCAGACGTAGCAGACATGGAGGAAAATGTTGTATTTTCAGGGAAGTCCTCTCTTTTAATTTTTCCCATCTTAGGCATTGAGAACAATGTATGTTTTAAGTTTGGGGATATTTATCATGTTTAGTATTTACTTGGGCAATGTTTTGATGGAATTTGATTTTTTGCAAAGGATAAGTGGGTGGTTAATGACATTTTAACTCTTGGAGAATTGATGAGCATGCTTAGTCTATATTTTAACTCATTAGTTGGTTTCACAATACTTGCGAAAGTTTTCAATTTTTTTTACACATCCATTTGTTTAACCAGTTGGGATTGAATTTGTTTGGCTAACAACTTGCGGAATCTTATTTGAGCATCATTTAAAGTAAAAATTAAACACTCACATAAGATTGGGGGAGATCTTAGGGTATTTATGAAAAATAAAAATAAAAATAAAAATTATTGGAACCTTCCCGAGTTGAATAATTTAATCTTGTGGTGAGTCGAGATAGAGCATAAAACACACTCCCCGTAAACACATGCACGAGATGGAGCGTAAAACGCACTCGTTTAATGAAAAGTGGAAAGCAAGATGGAGCGTAAAATGCACTCGTTCAATGAAAAGCGGAAAGTGAGATGGAGCATAAAACACACTCACTAAATAGAGAAAAGAAAATATGTATGTTTGAAATACTTGGGAATGGTTCATATGTGCTTAAATGTTTAAATATGTGGTTGATCCTCAAGAAAAATTTGTTCTATGTCTATATTAGCGGTGATTGATGTGATAAGAAGTTTTGAAAGTCATTTTTGAAAATCTTTTATGAGTATTGGTTTATCTAATCAAAATCATGACTGGTTTGAACATATGGATGCACACACGCACTTAAAGTATCATGAGTAGATGTGAAGTTAATGAAAGTTGTTGAAATTGTAGACATGACATTGTTTTGAAGTTTTCATTGAGTTATTATTTGAGGTAACCTTTGAGGCCAGTGTTCAAATTCATATTCATTCATTGTATAAGTGGATCATTGGGTTAGTTCTCGGAGGCACGATAGTTATCTAGAATGGGGTTGAATAGATATATAAAAATCTTTTTGTTTTAACTTGTTAGTTGATGATGATTAAAACTTAGCGAAATTAATATTTATTTTAATCTCCCTTAAGATAGTGAGTTAATGAGAGTGAGGCAGTTATAGCAGTTATGGCAGTTATAGCAAGAATGTAATAGACACAGTCGTTTTAAGTGGTTCTGAGCACTTAAAGCTCCTAGTCCACTCTTCTACTCCTCGAGTAGGAAATCCACTAAGGATGTCTTTTACACTTTCTGAATCACACAGATTCCTTCTAGACCAGCAGTCTAGGAAATTCTTAGTTCACTCTTGAACTCTTCAAGTCCAGCACACTTGGCTCTTCACAGTTCACTTAGAACTCTTCAAGTCCTTTTGACTTGGAACTCTTACTTCAGTTGATTGGTAGTTGTTGAGTTCTTAATTGTTGCTACTCAGTTGCTGTTAAGCACTTGTTTGAAAGAACTGAGTAGTTGAGCAAGCTTTCTCTTTTTCTTAGATCGTAGAGTTGAGCGTTGAGAGTTCTTGTGCATTTTGTTTAATGCTTGCTTTTTTCTCTCATCTGCACATGTTATGTATATATGTGTTTTTTGAAATCTATCCGTTGAAGCCTTTTGTTGAAGCATTAAATGCGTTTGACATTTCTGAGCTTTGATGGAGACTTTTCTGCACACCTTCTGATTTGCATTCTGGCCCACTGACATAGCAGTCTATTTTCTCACCTAACACTTGAAAAGGTGTTTTCCTCTGTCCTTTGGTTCTTCCCTTAGCTTCTTCAATACGTTTCTTTCGTTGCATACTAAGGATATCTTTTGTACCGTTGGGACTGATAAGGACTTCAACATTTAAAACCCATTCCACATTTGTTGGAATTTGTCTCCAAACAAAAGGTAGGGCTCGATGCTTCTGACATATGGTAGATGATACTCTACGATCCAAATCGTGATTTCTTGTCACCTTGGTGCTTGGTCTGATGCTATCGAACAAGAGCACTACAATTTCTCTTAAGAGACTTGCACACTACGATCTTTATTTGCTTGTGTTTTCAAGCTCTACGTTTCTAAGAGTACACTACGATTTGTGAGTTGGCTCGGCAAACGTTGGGACCACTCTATAATTTCTGAAGAGGTCCTTCAAGGCAGGCACACTACGATCCTCGATGCTCTACGTTTCTGCCTTGGCTTCTGTAATCTTGATCAGCTTGATACAATATGATCTATCTATTTCACTTCAAGATGTAGATCAACCTAACAAATTTGATATATCACTAAGTCCTTGTACACATATTTCTCTAAGGACTTTACATATAATCATGAGCATTTACATTTAAACATCAAATCAAAATATGCACTCTCCCAACAATCTCCCCCTATTTGATGTTGACATAACCAAGGAGATTTTTTGTCATGATTATTAGTTTCTAGATGCATTTACAGGAAAGTAAACATGACTTAATATTTCAGTGAGCAACTAAAATTTCTAAAGAATAAGCGTGAATTTATTGATATTTGAAGAATAGATATTACAGTTAAGCTTTACATCAATAAGAATATAAGTTTCAAATTATCTCTATTTCATTGATCTTTTGCGAGGAGGTTTGTTGGTTTTGCCTTTACGCATAAACCTTCTGAGTCTTTTTACCAACATTGCAAGATCTTCATCATCGTCTTCATCATAGTCCGAGTCAATTTCAGTGTTGACCTTGGAGGTACTTTAAGTTGCTTTGAGAGCAACACCCTTATCCTTTTTTCTGCCTTCTGACAGAGTTTCTGACAGGTTACCGTATAGCTGTTGAACAGTCATCTCGTGGAGATTCTTTGACTCTCTAATAGTAGTGGTTTTGGCATCCCACCTGCTTGGTAAGGCCCTCAAGAACTTTATAATTAGATCTTTGTTTGGATAGATCTTTCCATAAGCTCGTAGAGAGTTGGGCAGAACATTGAATCTCTCATAGGTGGCAGTGACATTTTCTCCTTGAACATGAGCGAACATTTCATACTGTTGTGTCAGGAGAGATTGTTTGTTTTCTCTTACTTCTTCCGTTCCTTCATGCATGATGAGTAGTGCTTCCCAAACCTCCTTTGCTACTTTTTCTGTTGACCACATTTTTGAACAGATCATCTTATAAGGATTGAAACAAAATGTTATTGGCCTTCTTGTCGAGTTGAACAGCTTTTTTCTCATTGTCTGTCCACTCCTCTTTGACTTTGATTTGTATTCTGTTTGGATCGTCTGTAGTTGGTGCAAGCTTTGTTGGAACATAGGGCCCATTCTGAACAGTCTCAAATAGATCTTCATCTATTGATTCCATATATGCTTGCATCTTAACTTTCCAGTTTGCGAATTTATCTTTGTTGCACATTGGTAGCTTGCTGCCTCCTCCAGTCCTTGATTCGCTTGGTAAGTGTGCCATTGCATCTACTTAAGCTTTGTAGGTTATATAATAGAACCTGCTTTGATACCAATTATTAGTTCCCAGAGGCACAATAGTTATTTAGAAGGGGGGGGGGTTGAATAGATATTTAAAAATCTTTTCGTTTTAACTTGTTAGTTGATGATGATTAAAACTTAGCGGAATTAATATTTGTTTTAATCTCCCTTAAGATAGTGAGTTAATGAGAGTGAGGCCGTTATAGCAATTATGGCAGATATGGCAGTTATAGCAAGAATGTAATAGACACAGTCGTTTTAAGTGGTTCTGAGCACTTAAAGCTCCTAGTCCACTCTTCTACTCCTCGAGTAGGAAATCCACTAAGGATGTCTTTTACACTTTCTGAATCACACAAATTCCTTCTAGACCAGCAGTCTAGGAACTTCTTAGTTCACTCTTGAACTCTTCAAGTCCAGCAGACTTGGCTCTTCACAGTTCACTTAGAACTCTTCAAGTTCTTCTGACTTGGAACTCTTACTTTAGTTGATTAGTAGTTGTTGAGTTCTTGATTATTGCTACTCAGTTGCTGTTAAGCACTTGTTCGAAAGAACTGAGTAGCTTAGCAAGCTTTCTCTTTTTCTCAGATCGTAGAGTTGAGCGTTGAGAGTTCTTGTGCGTTTTGTTCAATGCTTGTTTTTTTCTCTCATCTGAACATGTTCTGCATATATGTGTTCCTTGAAATCTATCCGTTGAAGCCTTTTGTTAAAGCAGTAAATGCGTTTGACATTTCTGAGCTTTGATGGAGACTTTTCTGCACACCTTCTGATTTGCATTCTGGTCCACTGACATAGCAGTCTGCTTTCTCACCTAACACCTGAAAAGGTGTTTTCCTCTGTCCTATGGTTCTTCCCATAGCTTCTTCAATACGTTTCTTTCGTTATATACTAAGGATATCTTTTGTACCGTTGGGACTGAGGACTTCAACATTTAAAACCTATTCCACATTTGTTGGAATTTGTCTCCAAACAAAAGGTAGGGCTCGATGCTTCTGACAATATGGCTGATGATACTCTACGATCCAGATCGTGATGTCTTGTCACCTTGGTGCTTGGTCTGATGCTATCGAATAAGAGCACTACGATTTCTCTTAAGAGACTTGCACACTACGATCTTTACTTGCTTGTGTTTGCAAGCTCTACATTTTCGAGAGTACACTACGATCTCTGAGTTGGCTCGGCAAACGTTGGGACCACTCTACGATTTCTGAAGAGGTCCTTCAAGGCAGGCACACTACGATCCTCGATGCTCTACGTTTCTGCCTTGGCTTCTGTAATCTTGATCAGCTTGATACACTACGATCTATCTATTTCACTTCAAGATGTAGATCAACCTAACAAATTTGATCTATCACTAAGTCCTTGTACACATATTTCTTTAAGGACTTTACATATAATCATGAGCATTTACATTTAAACATCAAATCAAAATATGCACTCTCCCAACACATTGCTAAAGAAAGAATGTGACGCCCCCAAAATTAGGTATACATCACCCATCTTGGGTCGTCAGATACATGGTACAAAATTCAAATACAACTTACTAATACAACTGTCGTGTACAATACGACAAAACATAACTGTGAGTTTTAATACAATTATTGTCTACTAGAGATTATACAAACTCAAAAGGAGTCCTCATTATAATTATTAACACACTATTTCATAGAATAGTGAGGACTACTAATGCTATCCTCTGGACCGTCACTCCGTTCCCCGACTAGTCCCTGTTATGTTCTCATTTCACAAGAGAACAAATGAAAGAAAGGGTGAGCTCAACTAGCCCAAAGAAGAAATATTATGACTAAGATAATGCAGAATAAATTATCGTTAGCCTTCAACAGTGTTAAACTGATAAAATATAACAACATCAAGTTTAACTGCAGCGGAACAAGCAATCCATTAAAAGAGTCAAGTAGAGAATAAAATCTACTATCTTTTGTGATTTAAATGGTTTTTCATGACTTTTATCGCTAGGACTCAACTTAATAAATAATCCACATCATCGAATCACCTATGCACTACGGCCAAGGATATTCTTTAGTATCATGACCACAAATTATCCATGCACTACAGCCAAGGACATTCGTGTATTCATTAATGGTCATGATCATGCCAACAACTGTCCATCAATGCACTACGGGCCAATGATAACTTTTACCACATCATTTGTAACATTACGATCATGATTACACCGAATAATCCCTGGTCATAATCATACCAAGTCCATCTATGCACTACAGGCCACAGATGACTTTCAACATAATATAAACATGAGGATGATGACAATGATATAAGAATTCAATAAAATAAGTTCAAGAATTAATTTATCCAGGAACTAATAATGTCCAAATTGTCAACACGATATCGCTTTGTAGAGTAAAATTCAAGAATGATCAAGAATATTTCCATGAAAAGATATCTTTGGATGAAGCGCAAATATCAAGGATATTCTACTAATTTCATGGAGTATAGAAGTCAAAACTTTAACCAACCGAGTATAATAAAGAATGGAATAACAAAAGAAATCACCATGCATGCGATTGCAGATGTAGACAGTTATTCCAATGTAATAATAATAACGGAACCGTGTCGTGCAAAAATTTGCAACCACGGATGTTCCACCAAAATAATAAAGACGGAACCAGTCCGATGTAAAAACACTCGCATGAGGATGTTCCAATGTATAATAATAAAGAGCGGAACCAAGTCCGGTGTAAAACACACACGAGGATGTTTCAATGTAATAATAATAAAGAGCGGAACCGTGTTGGGTGTAAAACACATGCATGTGATGTTCCAATGTAATAATAGAAGAATGTCACCAAGTATATAGGTAAACTGCACGTGATACAAAGTTATTCCAATGCCGAATAATAAGCAATAGAATAACAATAGTTCTCTTCATGAATAAGAAAGAATAATGCCCTTACATTAGTAGTAGATTGAATACTATAGTAGTGTAGTAATGTAATATTCTTCTTCTCTCTCTTATTCTCTCTATACTTTCTCTCTCTATAGCTTGAATGAATTCGTGAAAAATAATGAAGCACTAGGCCTCTATTTATAGAAGATTTCTAGCTTAGCACTTGAAATGTGAAAAGGCAAGTGGCTCGATTTAATGGTGATGTGAAAAGAAAAGTGGTTCGCGCTTTGTAATGTGAAACGACAATTGGTTCGACGCTTTATAATATGAAATGGCAAGTGGTTTGACGTCTGGTAAAGGTAGTTACTATTATTAGAAGGTAATTACTATTGATGAAGGTAATTACTATTGACGAAGGTAATTACTATCGACGAAGGTAATTACTTATCGACGAATGTAATTACTATCGACGAAGGTAATTACTATGAACGAAGAGACTCTTAGATGATGACATATATGGG
Source organism: Panax quinquefolius (assembly GCA_020205615.1). Taxonomy (NCBI): domain Eukaryota; kingdom Viridiplantae; phylum Streptophyta; class Magnoliopsida; order Apiales; family Araliaceae; genus Panax; species Panax quinquefolius. Next base: position 67,515,098 of record CM035172.1, read on the forward strand.
CCCCACATAAAATAACCAAACTTACCACAAACGCCTCATAATAATACTCTTTATATACATCAAGGATTGAATAAATATTACCACAAATCATTTTATTTTTAATCAACACATATTTAATCTTTCAAAAATTATTAATCATTTATAACTTGTCGTCTCAATTATTGATTTAATAATATAACATATTATACAGATGATACTATGACAATAATTGAATCAAAAATATAAGACATATGATGCAGCAATTATTGTAGCAATAATTTAGTATAGCTGAGTGACTTCTCACGTAAGCATCAATAATCAATATCGTGTGCTACTATGCAACCACGCGTATTACTGTACTTTTACTACCGGGTAGTTCAACAGTTTTAACGGTAACACCTCCGCCGTTATTTTCATAAAGTATTTTTGTCGTTTTCTCAATCCGACAATAATTCCGTTGTGGGGTCCACCAATGATTGTGCCGTCGTACGAATATTCCCCGACAAAAAGAATATTCCCCGACCAAACGAATATTTTATAACAACTTGCTTACTTTGCAAAATTTATAAATATTACCCACAACTATAACATTATATCAAATTTACTCCATAATATTCAAAAATAATATTTATAGAAAATTCATCTTTATTTATAAAAGTTGGGGTCTTACAACCTCCCCTTCTTATGAAATTTCACCCTCGAAATTAGGGGTACGCACGGTATGTCAAGAGGTAAGGATACCTTGATTTCATTTTAGATTCTATCTCCCAAGTCATTTCCTCAACATCGTGGTTTCTCCACAAAACTTTGACTTGAGGTATAACCTTGGAGCGTAGAATATGTTCCTTCTTATCCAAGATTTGAACAGAACCTCTTCATATCGCCAAATCTTCCACTATTTCGTCCGGTTCTAACTCAATAATGTGGTTCGGGTCTTTCACATATTTACGTAACATGGATATGTGAAAAACATTATGAACACGAGACATACTTCAAGCGGAAAGCGAGTCTATAGGCCACAGTTCCTACTCGATCGAGGATTAAAATGGGTAGATGAATCGAGGATTGAGTTTTCCTCTCTTTCCAAATCTCGTAACTCCTTTCCATGGAGCAACACGCAACAACACATGATCTCCTATATCGAATTCCACGTCCTTTTGATGAAGATCAGCATAACTCTTTTGTCGATCTTGTGAGGTTTTTATATGTTGTCGGATCGTTTGAATCTTTTCCATAGTCATACGTACCAACTCCGGTCTCAACAACGTTGCTTCACCCACCTCATCCTAGCATACTGGAGAACGACACTTTCTTCCATACAACGCTTCGAATGGAGCCATGCCAATACTTGCTTGATAACTGTTGTTATAGGAAAACTCCACCAATGGTAAGAACTTGTCCCAACTTCCCTTGAAATCAAGGACACAGAGTCTTAATAGATCTTCAAGAGTTTGAATAGTCCTCTCCGACTGTCCATCCGTCTGAGGATGATATGCCGAGCTAAATCGTAAGTCTGTGCCCATAGCTTTTCGCAACTAACCCAAAATCGTGAAGTGAATCTTGGGTCTCAATCAGAAACTATGGATACCGGCATACCATGTAGTCTTACAATATCGTTTATGTACATACGAGCAAGACGTTCAAGTGTATAAGTTTCTCGTATCGGTAAGAAATGAGCAGACTTGGTCAATCTATCAACAATGACCCAAATCGCATCTATGACTTGAGAAACCTTAGGAAGACCCCAGAATCTAAATCCATGGTAATGCGCTCCCACTTCCATTCTGGAATTTCAAGTGGTTGCAATGGACCTTTTGGTACTTGATGCTCCGCTTTAACTCGTTGACAAGTTAGACACCTTGAGATATAAAATGCTATCTCTCTCTACATATTGATCCACCATAATGTATGACGAATATCATGATACATTTTGGTACTCCCGGGATGGTTTGCAAACGGTGTGTTATGCGCCTCCATCATGATTTTATACTTTAAATCAGGGTCGTTAGGAACACAAAGTCTAGAGTTGACTCGAAGTATTCTTTCTTCATCGATTATTGCTTCCGGCATAGCACCTTCTTGCACTTTCTTCCTCATACGCGTCAGCTCCAGATCTGTAACTTGAGCAGCTTTAACTTTATCGATTAAAGTCGGTTCTACTCATATATTTGCCATCATCACATGGGTCCCTGGAGTCTTTAACTCTATCTCCATCGTTTGCAGGTCACACAAAATGGGCCTTTGCGTTGACAATATCGCACTTGTACTTGCATATGATCTTCTACTCAATGCGTCAGCTACCACGTTCGTTTTTCCAGGATGGTATTGGATGGTATGATCATAATCTTTCAACAGTTCAAGCCAACGTCGTTGTCGAATGTTGAGTTCCTTTTGAGTAAAGAAATATTTGAGGCTTTTATGATCCATAAAGATCTCCACCTTCTCCACATACAAGTAATGCCTCCAAATCTTTAGTGCGAAGACAACAGCTACCAACTCTAGATCATGAGTAGGATAATTCCTCTCATATTCTTTGAGTTGTCTTGAGGCATAGGCTATGACTTTTCCATGTTGCATGAGAACACATCCCAACCCTTTGCCCGAAGCATCATCAGTAGATGACAAATCCCTCAAGAGCGGATGGTATTGTCGACAGCAGTCGAAATGAGTCTCCTCTTGAGTTCTTGAAAACTCTTCTCACATTCTTCGCTCCAACCAAACTTTGTATCTTTCCGAAGTCATTTGGTTGATGGAGTAGCGATTCGAGAAAATCCTTCCACGAATCTCCGATAATAACCAATTAAACCGAGAAAGCTACGACTTCGATCATCGATTTAGGTTGCTCCCAGCTTTGAATTGCTTCAATCTTTGCTGGGTCAACAGATATTCCATGACTTGATACTACGTGCCCAAGGAATGCTACTTCCTCAAGCCAGAATTCGCATTTCTTCAACTTGGCATAAAGCTTGTATTCACGAAGCTTTTGGAGTGTCAGCCTCAAGTGTTGCTCATGATCTTCACGGCTTTTGGAATAAATAAGGATGTCATCAATAAAGACGACCACAAAGTGATCCAAATATTCCTTGAATACTCGGTTCATCATATCCATGAAGGCAAAGAGGAGCATTAGTCAATCCAAAAGACATGACTAGGAATTCATAATGCCCGCATTCGAGTTTAAAGCCGTCTTTGGAATGTCATCGGTTCTAATCTTCAATTAGTGATATCCGGAACGAAGATCAATCTTTGAAAAGAATTTGGCTCCTTGTAATCGGGTCAAACAGGTCATCAATACGTGGCAATGGATACCTATTTTTTATGGTGACATGATCCAACTCCTGATAATCAATACAAAGTCGCATACTCCCATCTTTCTTCTTCACGAATAGAACAGGAGCACCCCAAGGAGAAGTACTAGGACGACTAAAGCCAATGTCTAACAATTCTTGTAGTTGGGTCTTTAACTCTTGAAGTTCAATAGGAGCCATTCGATATGGGGCTTTGGAAATGGGTTTTGTACCGGGTTCAAGGTCGATACAAAATTCAATTTCACGCTCTGGGGGTAGGCCAGGAAGTTCTTCGGGAATACGTCAGGAAATTTATTAACAATAGAAATATCGTTCAAAACTAACGTATTTTTGTTTAAATCTGTGACATGAGCTAAGAAAGCTTGACATCCGTTTTTCAATAAACGAATAGTTTTATGGCTTGAGATGACCGTGATTGATTTTAATGGTTTGGTCGCTTGAATTCGCATAATAGTTTGATTAGGAATATGAAAGCTAACAACCTTACGGAAACAATCAATTTTTGCATGATGAGTAGTTAACCAATCAATCCCTAGAATCACGTCAAATACAAGTATTTTCAATGAAATAAGATCTATTGTGTAATGTGAGGGTACCGATTTGAACCAAACAAGACTTATAAACAAAGTGGATGTAATGAAGGTTTCTCCCAATGAGTTTCCACAGATAAGTCAAAGTCTAATTTCTTCTGAGTCAAATTTAATCGATGAGCGCAAGTAGGAGAAATAAAAGAATGGGTAAACCCGGATCAAATAAAGTATAGATTTCGTTAGAGTTTATGATAAGCTTACCCGTGATGACCTCATTCGGGTTCCTTGCTTTCGGGAGGTCACAACAAACGCTCTCCTCAGACTACTGGGTTTTGACTTTTTGGGACTACCTTTGGTGCCTCCATCCTAATTGAATTTGTCTTCGGTGAACAACAAAATTGGGCTAAGTGACCTTCTCTTCCACAATTATAACATGCTTTGGAAGGCATTGCGCAGTTTAGACTGATGTGCCCCTCTCCTCCGCATTTGAAACATATGATAGGTGGTCGTTCTCCTTCCTTAATGACAGGTGTTGGTGCTGACGTCTTTCCATCATTGTTGAATCTCCTCTTCTTGAAATGTCCATTTTTATTTTTTTGGCCCTAATTACCACCGAAGTGGTTACCATTTCGCCCGTTGATTCCCTCCACGCTTGTTGTCACCGCTTCGATGACCGCTCTCGCCGGTATTATCATTTTCAATTTACCGCTCTCTTTTAGTTACGTTGACTCGTTATCGCACTCCACTAATCGAGCCCTATTTACAACATCCGAATATAAACACGGTTTATGAGAAATAAGATGTTGGACGTATCTCCGCTTCAAACCTCTTAAAACATCCGTGTCATTCTCTCTTCATTATCCACCAAGTGGAATAAACCGGATAACTTCACAAATTTAGCCTCAGATTGCAACATGGTCATATTGTTTTGTTCCAACTTGATAAACTCCACCTCCTTCATGTGACGAATACTTTCGGGAAAGTATTTGTCGTTGAACAGCTCTTGGAACTTCTCCCAAGACATCTTCAGTACGGCACGTTGAGTACGCTTTTATCGATTCCCACCAAGAATCGCCTCTCTCGCAAGAACATAAAGGCGTGAAAGGACCCTTTTCCTCCTCGGACCATCCCAAGACATCAAATATCTTGGTGATCTGCTTTATCCATGCTTCCGCCATAAGTGGTTTTAGCTCTCCCTTAAACTCCGGTGGTCCTAGCTCCTTGAACTATTTAGCGGTGACCGCCCGAGAGTTTCTAGTGTTTCCACCTGCATTTTTGGACAGGAGCCGCTCTCGCCTGCTGTTGCATGAATTGCATAAAGCCCCTGAACATTTGATCATTCATCATTTGGTCAGTGTTGTTGTTTGCATGAGGATTGTCGCCTTCCTGATGCATATTATCCTGATTATTGATATGTGGTGAATCAATGGTCGCATGTGCTCCATTGCTATTCTCAACATTCTCGGATATCATTTTTAGATACTGCCACAAAACAAAGGTTAATTGACATGTAACATATTATCCCTAAATTCTGACCGACCAATTAAATACCACATAAACTTAGGTAAGTCATACTAGCGAAGGAATTCCGTCTCTCCCCTCCTAGTACTATTCTCACATCTTAGCCAGGATCATATCCTAAGCTTTGATATTAAGTTGTGACGCCCCAAAATTAGGTATACATCACCCATCTTGGGTCGCGGATACATGGTACAAAATTCAAATACAACTTACTAATACAACATGCCGTGTACAATACGACAAAACATAACTGTGAGTTTTAATACAATTATTGTCTACTAGAGATTATACAAACTCAAAAGGAGTCCTCATTACAATTATTAACACACTATTTAACAGAATAGTGAGGACTACTAATGCTATCCTCTAGACCGTCACTCCGTTCCTCGACTAGTCCCTGTTATGTTCTCATTTCCTGAAGAGAACAGTGAAAGAAAGGGTGAGCTCAACTAGCCCAGTAAGAAATATTATGACTAAGATGATGCAGAATAAATTATCGTTAGCCTTCAACAGTGTTAAACTGATAAAATATAACAACATCAAGTTTAACTGCAGCGGAACAAGCAATCCATTAAAAGAGTCAAGTAGAGAATAAAATCTACTATCTTTTATGATTTAAAAGGTTTTTCATGACTTTTTTCGTTGGGACTCAACTTAATAAATAATCCACATCATCGAATCACCCATGCACTACGGCCAAGGATATTCTTTAGTATCACGACCACAAATTATCCATGCACTACAGCCAAGGACATTCGTGTATTCATTAATGGTCATGATCATGCCAACAATTGTCCATCAATGCACTACGGGCCAATGATAACTTTTACCACATCATTTGTAACATTGCGGTCATGATTACACCGAATAATCCCTGGTCATAAACATACCAAGTCCATCTATGCACTACAGGCCACAGATGACTTTCAACATAATATAAACATGAGGATGATGACAATGATATAAGAATTCAATAAAACAAGTTCAAGAATTAATTTATCCAGGAACTAATAATGTCCAAATTGTCAACATGATACTGCTTTGTAGAGTAAAATTCAAGAATGATCAGAAGAATATTTCTATGAAAAGATACTGGATGAAGCGCAAATATCAAGGATATTCTACTAATTTCATGGAGTATAGAAGTCAAAACTTTAACCAACTGAGTATAATAAAGAATGGAATAACAAAAGAAATCACCATGCATGCGGTATTGCATGGACAGGTTATTCCAACAGAATAATAATAATGGAACCGAGTCGAGGCAAAATTTGCAACGCAAGCCAGGATGTTCCAAGAGTATAATAAAGAGCGGAACCAGTCCGATGTAAAAACACATGCAGGATATTCCAATGCAATAATAATAAAGAGCGGAACCAGTCAGGTGTAAAACACATGCAGACAGGATGTTCCAATGTAATAATAGAAGAATGTCACTATGTATAGGTAAATCAGCGTATCTGAGTTATTCCATGAGAATAATAACCAATGGAATAACAATAGTTCTCTTCATGAATAAGAAAGAATAACACCCCTTACATTAGTAGTATATTGAATACTTGATGAGTGTAGTATGAGAATACTCTTCTTCTTCTCTCTTATTCTCTATACTTTCTCTCTATAGCTTGAATGAATTCAGTAAAAAAATAATGAAGCACTAGGCCTCTATTTATAGAAGATTTCTAGCTTAGCACTTGAAATATGAAAAGGCAAGTGGCTTGGACGTTGGTGATGTGAAAAGAAAAGTGGTTTGGCTTTGTAATGTGAAACGACAATTGGTTCGGCCTTTTTGTAATATGAAACGGCAAGTGGTTTGGACGTCTGGTAAAGTAGTAGTTACTATTGACGAAGGTAATTACTATTGATGAAGGTAATTACTATTGACGAAGGTAATTACTATTGTGAAGAGACTCTTAGATGATGACATATGGGCCCCCATAAAATAACCAAACTTGCCACAAACGTCTCATAATAGACTCTTTATATACATCAAGGATTGAATAAATATTACCATAAATCATTTTATTTTTAATCAACACATATTTAATCTTTCAACAATTATTAATCATTTATAACTTGTCATCTCAATTATTGATTTAATAATATAACATATTATCTGAGATGATACTCGATAATAATTGAATCAATAATATAAGAGATATGATGCAAAGAATTATCGTAGCTATAATTGAGTATAAATTTGAGTGACTTCTCACGTAAGCATCAATAATCAATACTGTAGTGCTACTATGCTGACAACGCCAGCGTATCTTGTACTTTTTACTAAGGGTAGTTCAACGCTTTTAACGGTAACACCTCCGCCTTTATTTTCATAAAGTATTTTTGTCGTTTCTCAATCCGACAATAATTCCGTTGTGGGGTCCACCAATGATTGTCTTAGTCGTGCATTTAATATTCCCCAATAAAAAGAATATTCCCCGACCAAACGAATATTTTATAACAACTTTCTTACTTTGAAAAATTTATAAATATTACCCACAACTATAACATTATATCAAATTTACTCCATAATATTCAAAAATAATATTTATAGAAAATTCATCTTTATTTATAAAAGTTGGGGTCTTACAAACAATCTGTCTAATTTGCGTTTTTGCTTGAGGACAAGCAACGGTTTAAGTTTGGGGGTATTTGATAAGTAGGTTTTATACCTACTTATCCGGTATTTATTACTTGAAATTACTTAAAGAAGTTGAGTAATAATCTAATGGGTGTATATTTTAATAGAATATGCCTCCAAGACGTCAACCACTACGACAGAGAACCACTGAAGGAACCAATAAAGACAATGTTGATGTAAACCCCGTTCAACAACTAGTGACGTTACTGACAGGAGCATTGCAGAATCAACCACAGAACTAAGGTACAACGTTTAAGGATTTCATGGCGGTTGGACCACCGATTCTGTGGGTCCATGAATCGATCAAGGCAATGCACTGTATTATGGAGATAGAAAAGGTTTTTGATGTCGCTAGGGTAGGGGATGATCAGAAGACTGCTTTTGCAACATTCATATTGAAAGCAGAGGCTAGTTATTGGTGGCAGGCCAATAAAACTCGCGAAGGGTCGGCGGTGATGACATGGGATAGGTTTAAGGAGATATTCTTCGAGACCTATTTCCTAGAGAGTTTGAAGAGTCAGCTAGAAGTACAGTTTTTAGAACTAAAGCAGGGAACGATGACGGTGTCTGAGTATGCCGCGAAATTCAACGAGTTGGCGATGTTTGCGTCATATCAAGTCAGTACAGACGAACACAAGGCAAAGAGGTTTGAACAGGGACTGAAGCCCTAGTTGTACAGTAGGGTCTCCCTGTTCCAGCTGAAGACATTCGCAACAGTGATGGAGAAGGAAATACTAGTTGAAGGTGGAGGCGAGGTAGTGACAAAGTTCAATCAAGAACAGAAAAAGAAGAAGAATGAGGTGGTGGTTAAGAATGGTAGTGGAGGTAGTGGAAATGGCAACAACAATTTGAATAGGAAATGGAACGGAAATGTGGGTACTGGTAACCAGCAAAATAAGAAGTTTGAAGCATGTGTTACATGCGAAAAGTTTCACAAGGGTGTGTGTTTGATGGGGAAACGTGTATGCTTCAATTGTTGCCAGGAGGGTCACATCGCCTCAAATTGCACTCAACCTAAGAAAAACATTTACTTCACGTGCGGGTTCAAGGATCATTTTGCTCGTGAATGCCCTAAGAAGAAGGCTGAAGAGACAACCAGAAGCAATGGAGGTAGCAGTGGAGGTACATGGGCCATTGTTGGACCAACGACATCAAACAAACCCACAGCCAGAACCTTCAAAATGACTGTGCAATATGTCGTGCAATCAAAAGATGTGGTGTCAGGTATTATCCCGATCAATGGTATTGATGTTTATGTATTATTTGATTCGGGTGCTACTTGTTCATTTATATCTAATGAATTTGCTAAGAGGTTAGGATTGCCTAGTGAAGAACTGAATTTCCCTTTGAACATAGAAATTGTGAATAAGGAAGTAATCCCTGTTAGATACGTATACAAGAATTGTAGGGTGAACATTAAGGGCAATTGTGACGCCCCCAAAATTAGGTATACATCACCCATCTTGAGTCGCCAGATACATGGTACAGAATTCAAATATAACTTAATAATACAACTCACGGTGTAATAATATGACAAAACATAAACTATGAGTTTGAATACAAATATTGTCTACTAGAGTATACAAATTCAAAAGAAGTCCTCATTACAATTATTATCGTCTTATTTCACGAATAGTGAGGACTACTAATGCAAACATCTAGGATCATCACTGTTCATTTACTCCCCACTACGTTCTCATTTCTCAAGAGAACAAAGTGAAAGAAAGGTGAGCTCACAAGCCAAAGAAGAAATATTATGACTAGGATAATGCAAAATAATTTATCGTTAGCCTTCAAACGATTGTTAAACCGATAAAATATAATAACTATCAAGTTTAAGCTGCAGTGGAACAAGCAATCCATTAAAGGAGTCAGTAGAGAATAAAATCTACTATCTTTTATGATTTAAAAGGTTTTCATCACTTTTATCATTTGGGACTCAAATTTTAATAAATAATCCACATCATCGAATCACCCCTGACTACTCTGCCAAGGATATTCTTTAGTAAGACGACCACGAATTATCCATGCACTACGGTTAAAGATAATCATGTTTTCATCAACGGTCCTGATCATGCCATAAAATAATTCATCTTGGCACCCTTGTCAAGAGAATCCATAGCCATAATCATACCAAAAACTGTCCATCAATGCACTACGGGCCAATGAAGACTTTTTTCACATCATTTGTAATATTACGGTCATGATTATACCGAATAATCTCTGGTCATAATCATACCAAGTCCATCTATGCACTACAGGCCACAGATGACTTTCAATATAATATAAACATGAGGATGATGACAATGATATAAGAATTCAATAAAACAAGTTCAAGAATTAATTTATCTTGGAACTGATAACGTCCAAATTGTCAACATGATACTGCTTTGTAGAGTAAAATTCAAGAATGCTCAAAAGAATATTTCCATGAAAAGATACTGGATGAAGCGTAAATATGAAGGATATTCCACTAATTTCATGGAGTATAGAAGTCAAAAATTTAGCCAACTAAGTATAATAAAGAATGGAATGATAAAAGAAATCATTATGCACGTGGTACTTCGCATAGATAGGTTATTCCAACAGAATAATAATAACAAAACCGGTCAAAGCGAAATTAAGACCGCAAGCGAGGATATTCCAATGAGAATAATAAATAACGGAACCCGGTCCCGCAGAAAACGCATGACGCGGGATATTCAATAGAATAATAAATAACGGAAACTGTGTTAGGCGTAAAACGCATGCAGACGAGGATATTCCAATGTAATAATAAATAACGGAACTGTGTTCTACAGTAAAAGCGCATGAGACGAGGATATTCCAATGAGAATAATAAAGAATGGAATATTAAAAGAATTTCACCATGTATGCAAAGATTTTGCATAGACAAAGTTATTCCAACATAATAATAAAGAATGGAATAAAGAAGTTCTCTTCATGAATACAAAAGAAATAATACCCCTTACGAGTACAACAAATAATATTCCCTACCTTAGAAAGAAGAGTCTTTGGATATAAAAGTAGTGAAGTAGCAGAACACTTTTTTCTTCTTCTCTCTATAGTTTTCTCTCTAGAGTTTCAAGTTGAATTCGTAAGAAATAATGAAGGAATGAGCTTTATTTATAAAAAAATGGATATGAATAGTAACTCATGAACGGTCCAGATTGATTTACTTTAATCTGACGGTCCATATTTAAAGCAAAATCTTTTAAATAAAAATATAATATATTCTATTTATAATCTAATAAAACGAATAACTTTATAAAAGATTTTACTATGCAGCACTATGCAAATACTACGCATAATAAAATATAATATATTCTAATTATTGTCTAATAAAACAAATAACTTTATAAAAGTATTTAGTTTTATATAAAAGATTTTACTATGCAAAATACTATGCAAACACTATGCAACACTATGCATAATAAAATATATATATTCTATTTATAGAATAATTTTATAAAAGTATTACATTTTATATAAAAAGAATTTACTATGAAAAAACACTTTGCAGACACTATGCATAATAGAATATAATATATTCTATTTATAGAATAACTTTATAAAAGTATTCTATTTTATATAAAAGATTTTACGTATTATTACATTAATAATACCAACAAAACCGAGTGACTTATCACGTAAGCATCAATAATTGTCTAATACCGTGTGCTCTTATGCAACCACGCCAGACATTCGCATTTCTTTACTACCGAAAGTAGTTCAACATTATTAACAGTAAAACTTCCTACCGTTATTTTCATAAAGTATTTTTTGTCGTTTTCTCAATCCCGATAATAATTTCCGTTAATGGGGTCCACCAATGATTATCTTGGTTATCATATTGAATATTCCTCGTTAAAAGCGAATATTCCCCGACCAATCGAATATTATACAACAACTTGCATACTTTGCAAAATTTATAAATACTACCCACAGCTATAAAATTATTTCAAATCCACACCATAATATTAAAAAATATTTCGAGAAAATTAAATCTTTATTCATAAAATCTGGGGTCTCACAGCAATATCATGATGGTAGATTTATTCTCAATTAGACTTGGAGAATTTGATGTTATTTTGGGAATGGATTGACTGTTCAAGTATGGAGCGGTAATTGATTGCCAAAAGAAATGTGTAAACCTTATGACTCCGTCAAAGATAGTTTTCTATGGTAGCAAATTGCCTAGACAAATGAAATGTCTGACGATTATGCATGCCAAGAAATTGTTGAGTCAAGGCTGTGTGGACTATTTAGCTTACATAGTCGATACTCAGAAGAAGGGTGTGAAACTGGAAGAGATACCAGTGGTTAGGGAGTTTGAAGATGTGTTTCCAGATGATTTTCCAGGACTTTCGCCTGACAGAGAGATTGAGTTCGTGATCGACTTAGTGCCGTGGACTCGCCTGATATCGAAGGCCGTCGCATGAATGGCTCCGAGAGAGATGAAGGAACTGATGGTGAAATTGCAAGAGCTGCTAGACAAGAAGTATATTCAACAAAGCGTATCACCGTGGGGTGCACCGATGTTATTCGTGAAGAAGAGGGATGGGTTAATGCGTCTTTTCATTGATTATAGAGAATTAAACAAAGTCACTATTAAGAACAAATATCTGTTGCCAAGAATATATGACTTGTTTGATCAGTTGAAGGGTACTAAATACTTCTCGAAAATAGATTTGAGAAGTGGGTATTACCAATTGAAGGTAAGGAAGGAGGATATACCTAGAACGGCATTTAGAACTCGGTATGGACATTACGAGTTCCTGGTGATGTCTTTTGGTTTGATCAATGCCCCTGTGGCATTCATGGATTTGATGAACAGGGTGTTTAAAACCATTCTTAGACAAGTTTGGTGTGGTATTTATCGAAGACATTCTGGTGTATTCTAAAACTCAAGAAGAAGACGTAGAACATTTACGTTTGACATTGGAGACACTAAGAAAGGAAAAGTTGTACGCGAAATTCTCTAAGTGTGAATTTTGGCTAGATCATGTACAATTCCTTGGGCATGTGATTGACAAAGATTGGATTTCAGTGGATCCATCAAAAGTGGAAGCTATAATCAATTGGGAATAACCAAGAACACCTTCGGAAGTGAGGAGTTTCTTGGGACTGGCCGGTTATTACAGACAATTTATTCAAGATTTTTCCAAGATATCCACTCCATTAACAAATTTGACAAGGAAGACTGTAAAATTTGTTTGGACGGAGAAGTGTGGAGAAAGTTTTCAATATTTGAAGAAGAAATTAAGTATGGCACTTGTGTTGTCATTTCCAGATAATACAGGAAACTTTGTGGTGTATAGTGATGCCTCACATAAAGGGTTGGGTTGTGTTCTTATGCAGAACGGCAAAGTTATTGCCTATGCATCAAGACACCTAAAGGATTATGAGAAAGGTTATCTGACTCATGATTTAAAATTGGTTGCAGTAGTATTTGCTCTGAAGATATGGAGACACTATCTCTATGAAGAGAAATGTGAAATCTACATAGACCATAAGAGTCTAAAGTATATTTTCACTCAGAAGGATCTGAACATGCATCAAAGAAGATGGATGGAGTTGATAAAAGATTATGATTGTGAGATCTTTTATCATCCGGGCAAAATGAATGTGTTGCAGATGCTTTGAGTAGGAAAGGTCGAGAAAAGCTGATGTTGATAACCACTCAGGAAGAGCTTATATCAGCAATGGCAAAGCTAGAATTGGAAATTAAATTTCTAGAAGAATCCGATGAACGATTATTCCAGATAGAAGCTGATCCAACTTTAGTGGACAAGGTGAAGAATACTCAACTACAGGATGAAGAATACAGAAAAATAAAGGAAGGTGTGAACGAAGGAAAAGAGGTGAAATACAAGATCGATACCGAAGGACTACTACGGTTCGAGGGAAGAATCTGGGTTCCAGCAGTACCAAATATTAGAGAAGAATCTTGACCGAAGCACACAACACAAGATATTCGATTCATCCAAGAAGTACGAAGATGTATCAGGATTTACGTTAACATTTTTGGTGACCGAACATGAAAAGAGATGTTGCAGAATATGTCGCGAAATGCTTGACATGTCAAAGAGTCAAGGCCGAACATCAAAGACCAAGCGGATTACTTCAACCGTTAGAAATACCGGAATGGAAGTGGGAACACATCACAATGGATTTTGTGGTGGGTCATCCAACTACTCAGAGAGGATGCGATGTGATTTGGGTAATAGTGGACAGACTGACAAAATCAGCACACTTTTTGCCAATTAAGATTAGGTTCAATCTTGATCAGTTGGCAAGGTTGTACGTTAAAGAGATCGCTTCGAGACATGGAGTGCTAGTGTCAATTATATCAGATAGAGATCCATGATTTACGTCAAACTTCTAGAAGAGACTACAAGAATGTATGGGAACACAGTTGCGAATGAGTATGGCTTATCATCCACAAAAAGATGGCCAAAGTGAACGAACAATCCAGACATTGGAAGATATGCTGAGAGCATGCATCATGGATTTCAAAGGGGGCTGGGATGAACATTAACCATTGGTGGAATTTTCCTACAACAACAGTTACCACGCGAGCATCGGCATGCCGCCTTACAAAGCATTATATGACAGAAAGTGCAGAACTCCACTGTGCTGGGATGAAGTCGGTGAACGCTAACTGTTAGGACCAGAACTGGTACAACAAACTGCTGAGTTTGTTAAACTCATCAGAATAAGATTGGTAGCAACCCAAGACAGACAAAAAAAGTATGTTGATCAACACAGATAAGATCGTGCATTCGATGTAGGAAATTACGTATTCCTAAAAGTTTCTCGTTGGAAGGGGAAAATTTATTTCGATAAAAAGGGAAAGTTAAGCCCGAGGTTTATTGGACCCTTCGAAGTGCTGAAAAGAGTTGGAGAAGTGGCTTACGAGGTAGCTCTACCTCCAGACTTGGAAAATGTTCACAATGTTTTTCACATTTCGGTGTTACGACCGTATAAACCCGATTACAATCATGTGATCGAGTACAAACCATTACAGTTTGATAAAGACTTGTCCTATTAAGAGGTTCCTATCCAGATAGTCGACAGGAAAGAACAAGTGCTCAGGAATAAAGTTATACCTTCTGTGAAGGTGATGTGGAGGAACCACAATGCTGATGAAGCGATGTGGGAACTCGAAGATAAAATGATGAAGGATTACCCTGAGTTATTTGTTTAATCTGTGTCTTCGATTCTGGGGACAGAATCTTTGTAAGTAGGGAAGAATGTAACGACTGATTTGTTTGAGTTGTGATTCTGGGGACAGAATCCTTATAAGGAGATAATGATGTAACAATCCAGAATTTTAAATATTTATTGAATTATATAAATATTTAATGGATGTGGTTATTGTTGAATAAATATTTAAGTTGATTTGATTTGATTGATTAATTATTTGTTAAGTAAATAATTAAGGAGTTAAAAAAATTAATTGTTATGAGATAATATTCTAATTTAATTTAATAATTAAATTAGAGAGTTTATAATGATTAAATTAATTATTATATTTTAATCTTATTTGTAATTAAAGTGATGTGTTAGTTGATTAAATAAAGTTATAATTATAAGGAAATTATAATTATATGGTAGTGATGTATGTGTTAAAGTAACTTAATAAATTGTTATTAAAATTAATTAAATTGATTATTTAAAATTTAATTAAATAGAAGTGTGACAAATAACCTTACTATAAATGAGTTATTAAAATAAATTAAAGGAGTTTAATTTAGTTTTGTCAAACAAGGCTTAATGCATATTAAGTCTTTATTTTAAATGTGTTTTACCAAACAAGGTATATGTGACGCCCCCAAAATAGGTCCATTCCATCCAACCCATTCTGAGTCGCCAAATACATGGTACAGAAACAACTACAACTTTATTATTACAAAGATAGAAACTACGAAGTTTAAATACGAGATATTGTCATCTAGACAATATCCACACGCAAATAAATCCCCATCATAATTATTGATACATTATTTTATAAAATGGTGAGGACTACTAAACAACTCTCTCTAGAACCTTCATTCCATACCCCCACTAGTACTCGCTACATTCTCGCCTCCACGAGAAGAAAATGGAACAAAAAAGGAAAAGGGTGAGCTCAACTAGCCCAAGAAGAATGTTATGACTAAGATAATATAGAACAAATTATCGTTAGTCTTCAACAGGAAAAATCGATAGAATACAATAGACAACAAGTTTCAAATCAATATTCGCATTGAAATAATAATTCATAGAAGAGTTACATAGAGAATGAAATCTACTATAATCTATGAATTTAACAGTCCATCATCAATATTTTATCCTGTAACATCAATCAATATTCATCTCAAATCAAATATTCATCTTTGCACTTCTGAGCCAAAGATATTCATCGATCGGTCATGTTCATCTCAACACTGCTCATCTTTGCACTAAAGGCCAAAGATATTCATCGATCGATCATGTTCATTTAAACACTGCTCATCTTTGCACTACTGTGCCAAAGATATTCATCATCGGTCGTATGTTCATTTAAACACTGTTCATCTTTTGCACTTTCTGAGCCAAAGATTTTCTTCAGAAATCATTCATCTTCAGACTCTGAGCCAAAGATATTCAATAATATCATCATTTAAGACCGAGGATGATGAAAATATTTTAAAAAAGCGAATCCGGTGAAACAAAATGACAAGGATTAAAGATTCATACTTGGTTTTATCCACGCCCAAAAATACCTCAAAAATAATCATAGTGGTGTAAAATTCAAGAATGATCAAAACATGGATACAATCAAAGCTAGTATCCGTAATAGATGTTTTGGACAAAAAGAAGAAATTTTATTTTTCTATGAATAGTCTGCATAAGTATCGTGAATAGTGTCAGTATCGTGAATATAGTGTCGATATCGTGAATAGTAACTCGACACCAAAAGATAGAAATTCCACAAAAAAACATCTTCACGCTTCATGAATAGTACTCGTGAATAGTAACTCGTGAATAGTAACTCATGAATAGTAATCGTGAATAGTAACTCATGAATAGTAACCCGACATGAAAAAGTTCTAAATTTGATAAAAAGTTCCAACTAATATTTCAAAGATAATGATATTGAAGAAATAATATCATTTGAGAAGAAAATAACATCCCTTACCTCGAAAAGACAAGACTTCTAGTTGAAACACCAGGATATAGTCTTTGAAGGAACTTGCACCGTCTAACAATACTCAAAGTATACTCAAAATACTCACAAGAATACGCTCAATAATATAGAGAGAGAAAGAGAGAAAACTTGTTTCTGGTGTGATTTTCAATTCTAACTTAGCCCTCTATTTATAGGAAAATTTTAGCAGACTTGACCTGCAACCTGATGGCTTTACCTGCTACTATTCCCACCCACCACATTTGAAATAAAATTCAGCACATTTCTTCACCAACCACAAGTGGGGTCCACTCAATTCTAGAATTTTCCACCAAAATCAATTATAAACCTAATTTCCGAATCAGCCACCTCTTAAAATTCATAACAAATCATTCGTTCATTTTTAACGGTTCAAAATTTGTGGACATATACTCAACTTATGTATATATAACATATCCAAAAATTACAACGATCCAACGGTCGGATTAAAAATTATAACTCACACAATATATCGTAAAAATACTGATTTGATTTTTAATACCTCCATTCCGACAAAATTACTGATAAAACACCTCAACATTAAATCATTCAATTATAACCACATAAAACAAATAAATCCATCATTTATAAATATTTTCTTATCATATCAATAATTAATTATTCACAAATAATATTATGAATCACAATTATGACAACCGGCCGCTCCCGAGAAAGAGGGGCTTTTCGATAAGGATTTCTCCTTCATCGGCGCAAGCAATTAGGTGACCAAACCTCTCCTTGTGAACTTTCTAGACATTGCTAATAATGCTATCTAATAATATTATTCAAATAATATGAATTATTGATCCGATAATGGAGATAATGCGGCGATGACAATTATTGAACAACAATAATATAAAATATCAACGCAAAGAATTATTGAATCAATAAAATAAAATATTGAAGCAAGAACTCATCGTGAAAATTATTGAGTAGTGCCTTCTACGTAAGGATCAATAATTCAACAATCTCGCGTAATAATCCGAAGTGTGCTCTTTGTGCAACCACGCCATTCATCGTATTTTAACCAACCAGGGTATTCCAGCGGTCTTAATTCAGAATAACTACGCCGTTATTTTTAACCAACTTATATTTGTCGTTTCTTCATCCAATCGCTTTTCAGTTATGGGGCCCACACGGTCGCTACCGTCAGCATTTAATATTCCCCGACGAAGCATTTAATATTCCACGACCAAACGAATATTCTAAACAACAATGAATATTTTATAACCACTTGCTTATTTTGAAATATTTGCGTATTTAACCCTAACTATCCACATTAATCAAATCAACCCTTACTATTTCAAAATAATAAATAGAGAAAATTAAATTTCATTAATAATAAGTTGGGGTCTTACAGTATAAGGATTAATTGATTAATTTTAATTAGGCAAAACTATGTTTTTCACCACTATACTTGGCACGTTTTACTTAATACACCACTGAACTTTTAATTTTTTGGATTACCCCTTTAAACTAATTAAAAAAAATTTAATTGGGTCATTCGATCCAAATAAGTTGACAGACGTTAAAGTGGCGCTGACGTGGTGCTGACATGGCGCTGATGTGGCAAAAAAATAAAAAAAAAGTGCTTATGTGGCAAAAAAAAATCAAAAACAGATTTTAAAAAAAAATTAGCATTTTAAAGTTTTAAAATAACAAAAACATAATAAAATACAACAAAAATATATTTTTTAAAAAATGATTTTTTAAAAAATAAAATTCTATAAAAAATGATTTTTTTTTAAAATGCATTTTTTAAAAAATAGAGATTTTTTAAAAAACAAATTTTTAAAAAATGAGATTTTTCTAAATAAAGAGATTTTTTAAAAAAGCATTTTTTTTAAAATGTAATTTTTGAATAAATGATTTTTTAAAAAATAGAATTCTAAAAAATATACTTTTAAAAAAATATATTTTTTAAAAAATAGAATTTTTTTAAAATAATTTTTTAAAAAAAAAGATTTTAAAAAAATAGAATTTGTAAAAGCAGGACTTTTTAAAAAATAAATTTTTTAAAGAACTGCTTTTTTAAAAAAATAGAATTTTTTAAAATGATTTTTTTAAAATAGAATTCTATATTTTTTAAAAAAATATAATTCTATAAAAATGACATTTTTTAAAACATATTTTTAAAAAAATACTTTTTTAAAAAACAGATTTTAAAAAAAAAATTTTAAAATAGATTTTTTTAAAATTATATTTTTTTAAAAAATAAATTTTTTTAAAACAGCTTTTTTTTAAAAAACATATTTTTAAAAAATAGAATTTGTAAAAAGCAGGACTTTTTAAAAAATAGATTTTAAAAAAAAAAATAAATTTTTTTACAAAAGAGTTTTTTTTAAAAAGATTTTTTTAAAAATAGAATTTTTCTAAAATGTATTTTTTAAAAAATAGAATTTTTTTTAAAAGCAGTTTTTTAAAAAATAGAATTGTTTAAAAATATACTTTTTAAAAAATAGTTTTTCAAACAATTATGTTTTTAAAAAAACATTTTTTTTAAAAAAGCTTTTTTTTCAAAAAAAATATAAAAAAAAGCAATTTTTTAAAAAGTTCTACTTTTTGAAAAATCCATTTTTTTATAAAGTTCCATTTTTAAAAAATCTATTTTTTAAAATTCTCTTTTTAAAAATCTTTTTTTATAAAAAAGTTGTTTAAAAAAAATCTATTTTTAAAAAAAATATGTTTTCAAAAATTCTATTTTTAAAAAAAGCATTTTTAAAAAATATGTTTTTTTAAAAAGCTATTTTTTTAAAATCTATTTTTTTAAAAAGTCATTTTAAAAAAAATCATTTTTATAAATTTTATATTTTTTTTTAAATCTTTTTTTAAAAATATATATTTTTATAGAATTCCATTTTTTTCAAAACAAAATTTTAAAAAATCTATTTTAAAAATATGTAATTTTAAAAAAATCTATTTTTTTTATTTTTTATTATTTTTTTATATTTATTTTGTTTTTTTATTTTTAAAACTTTAAAATGTTGTTTTTTTGAAAAAAATCTGCTTTTGATTTTTTTTTTGCCACAAGCAATTATTTTTTATTTTTTTGCCACATCAGCGCCATGTCAGCGCCACTTTAACGTCTGTCAACTATTTTGGATGGAATGACCTAATTAAAAATTTTTAATTAGTTTAATGGGGTAATCCAAAAAATTAAAAGTTCAGTGGTGTATTAAGTAAAACGTACCAAGTATAGTGGTGAAAAACATAGTTTTGCCATTTTAATTATGTTAGCCAAACAAGCGTTATGGCTTTTGATTTTTAAAAGTTAGATAACTGATATCAGTTATACATATATTAATATTATATAATTAATACATATATTATTACCATACGTTATATGTTAGTACGTAAGTTAGAGTTAGGAGAAGAAAGACTCAGAAGAAGAAAAAGAAGAGAAGAAGAAAGGCTAGAGAATTTTAGAGAGAAATTGGAGAAGAGAAGCTTGAGAATCAAAGATAGTCATCATCTTCTTAAAAATTAAGGTATCATCTTGGTTCTATTTTTATAAAAGTTGTGGTTGTCTTCTCTTCCAAAATTCTGTGTAAAAACTTTGTGAAGCTTGAATTATGTGTTGTATATAGCTTTATATGATAGATTGTTGGTTATAAG
Organism: Panax quinquefolius; assembly: GCA_020205615.1. Taxonomy (NCBI): domain Eukaryota; kingdom Viridiplantae; phylum Streptophyta; class Magnoliopsida; order Apiales; family Araliaceae; genus Panax; species Panax quinquefolius. The sequence continues at coordinate 67,535,885 of CM035172.1, forward strand.
ATTGTTTTCATAAGTTTATATATGAGTATAGATAAACTAATTCATGTATGTATGTAATTTGTGAAGAAAACCATATTACAGTGAGTTTATATGAATACGGCTTAGTTAAAAGTAAAATTAAGATTTTATTAGTTGTTTAATTTATAAATTGACTATTGAATTTGAAAGAGAATGAATAAACATAAACAAGGTACTTGGAATTAACTGTTTTGATTGAAAAACAAAGTTATAGTGATGATTTTCATTAAAAATGTCAAAAAGTGAAGTTTTATCAAAAATAGTGAAATTAGTTATTTTAAATTCAATGTTTATGTTGTTATATGGGTAAAAACATGTTAAGAGTCTTTAAATTATGTTTACATGAAGTCTCTGTATGTATTACATGTTAATTAGGTTGTTAGAAAGTAGCTTATAGGCCAAATTGGCTTTTTGTTCATCTTTGTTGCAGAGGTCGGGTCAGTCAAGTCTGGAGTTCGAGAACGCAGTAGCAACCCAAGAAGATGTATTTCCCTCAACATGCAGCCTTGCCGCTACTTGTTGGCATGTGTCTCATGCCATGGCCAAAGACAAAGATGTGCCCAAGTCTTGAACCAACAGTGTAAATTGTGGTGACTATGAACATGAGTTAAAGGTAGAATGATCAAACAGTGTGATTTATTTACACAAAAGTCTGAAAAAGTTGTTGTGTTAATAGTAGGACTGTTAAATTATGATTTCGGTATTTCTATACCAAGAATGAACATGTTATTAACGATTAACTAGTTTTATGACTAATGTAATTTGATTATGTGATTAAAAATCAAATATTACATGATGAATGTACTTAGTTATATATATAATGTGGTAGTGACTAATTATGTCATGATGACATATATATTTATATAGGGTATTGTGATTCAAGTTAATTCGGTATAGCTTATACGCAAGGCAAGTTCTTCTAACCCTAAAAAAAAACTTCGTTGCGCAACTTTATTTTCATTGTGCAAGTTTACTTACCTTATCTTGATTATGTTGATTAAGTTATTCTTGTTGTTAACTTGTTTCGTTGAACAAGTTATTCTTTCTAGTTTGATTACAATTATGCAAGTTTTCCTAACTCAACACTTTCGTTGAGTTAGTTCTATTATTATGTTGTGCATGTTTTTCTAAACCTAAACTTGTTATTTTCAGCATGTAAGTATCTTTATTCTGATGAACAAGTTTATCGTTCAAGTCATTACTTATTATGCATGCTTAATATTCAATTCTAAGATTTAACCTTAGCTTAATGTTGTTCAAAGCAAGGTATGATATATTATTCAATCTTTATGCTATTAGATTATTCCTAAAGCATGAAATTAGTATATAATGTTGATTCAATTATGATTTATTTAGTAACATAGAGTTATTACCTTTTTATTCAACTAATCCTTAGTTGATGTTCGTTGAATTCCAAATTACCTTGAAATATATCCAAACCAAACTTACTTTGGTGCGGACTTGTATTCTAAATACTGAGATGAACAACCTTATTATTAGGGGTTTACGCTTAGCGTTGAAATGTTTATGCACAATACATTGTACGAACGACTGATCCCCCTAAGTACGTAGAGTCCCTATAGTCTTATGACTGTTAAAGTTTAAGTTGAAAGATTACTTATAACTATGGACATGGTTCGTGGTCATTAGACCCTCAGTAATATATTTCAGAATGTTAATAGAATATATCATTCAGTTCTATTGAGCCTATTTGTAAGACCCCATCTTTTTAATAAATAAAATCAAATTCCCTCTATTTATTATTGTGAATAATAAAGTGTTAATTTGATATAATACTTTGGTTATGGGTGAAATGTGCAAATTTTGCAAAATAAGAAAGTGGTTATAAAATATTCATTGTGTCGGGGAATATTCGTTTGGTCGTGGAATATTCTTTTCGTCGGGAATATTCGTATGATTGGTATGACCATTTGTGGGCCCCAGAATCTAAAAAACGGTGGGATGAAGAAAATGAAAAGTTTGAGTTTTTATAAATAACTGGCGTAGTTGTTACTGAATTAACACCTTTGTTGGAATACCGGTTGTTAAAATACTGATGTCGCATTGGTGGTGGCGATATTACTTCAGAGTTGCACATTATTTTGAATTATTGATTCTTACGTGAAGAAGGCACTACTCAAAAATTGTTACGATAATTCTTATTCAATATTTTATTTTATTGATTCAATAATTGTTGCGTTGATATTTTATATTATTGTTGTTTAATAATCATCATTTGACAAAGATCTCCATTATCGGATCAATAATTCATATTATTTGAATAATATTATTAGATAGCATTATTGGCAATGTCTAAGGAAGTTCTATCTAGGAAAGGAGTTTGGTCACCTAATTGTGCGTCAATAAGGAGAAATCATTATCGGAAAGCCCCCTCTGCTCACAGGAACGAATTTGGTTGTCATAATTGTGATTCTGTAATATTATTTGTGAATAATTAGTTATTGATTTATATGATAAGAAAATATTTATTTTATGTTGATATAAATAATGGATATATTTATTTTATGTGGAAATAAATGAAGGAATAAATGATGAGGTATTTTATCAGTATTTTGTCAGAATAGAGGTGTTGAAAATCGTCCGTATGTGGATTTCGGGTATTTTTTAATTGGAATTTGGAAAAACTTTCTTCTACAAAGTTGTAGAGAATTAAATTTTCTATGGAAAGCACATGAGATTCAAATTTTTCTGATAAAAGGGCTATTTATTATGAATTGTTGAAGTTTCGAAGATTTAATGTTTTTATTAAAATTAAGGGTGGGACCCACTTTTGATATTTAAAACATGTGGGCTGCTAAAAAATTTTCAGAATTGGCATGCTAGCCTGATCAACAAAGGATGCGTAGAATTGATTTTAGAAATAATATTATTTTATTATTTTAGTCTCCTTTGGCGTTCTAGCATTTTCCTATAAATAGGCGCTTAAGTTAGAATTGAAAATCACACCAGAAATATAAGTTTTCTCTCTATATTGTCGAGCGTATTTTTGTGAATATTTAGATCCTTTGAGATTTGCTATTCAGTGCAAGTTGCCTTCGGCTTTACATCCGATATTTCGATCAGAAATAATGTTATTTTGAGGTAAGGGGTGTTATTTTCTTCTTAATGATGTTATTCTTTCAATATCATTATACCGAAATATTGGTATGGATTTTATTGTGGAATTTCTACCTTTTGTGTGGAGTTACTTATTCACGATACCAAGACTATTCACGATCTCAAGACTATTCACAAAAAAAAATGAATTTTTCTTTTCTTTGTCCAAGTTGTCTATTATGGTTACTATCTTTGATTGTATCCATATTTTGATCTTTCTTTTTGAATTCTGCTTCACAATTGGTTATTATGGAGAACTTGGATAAACTGTAATACGAATCCCTAATATTTGTTCTTTTATCTCACTTGATTCGTTTCCTTTAAGATATTTTTCATCATCCTCAGTCCTAAATGATGATACAAATGAATATCTTTGGCATGTAGTGCAAAGATGAATAATTAACTGATGAATATCTTTGGCCATAGTGCAAAGATGAACAGGTGTTGAGATGAACATGATCAACTGGTGATACAAATGAATATCTTTGGCCTGTAGTGCAAAGATGAATATTTGATTCAAGATGTATATTGATTGATGTTACAGGGATAAAATATTGATGATGGACTTTTAAATCTTAGAAGATAGTAGAATTCTTTCTCTACTTGACTCTTCTAATGGATTGTTTATTTAGTTGTAGTTGTTGATCTAAAACTTGTTGTCTATTATATTTTATCGATTTTTCCTCGTGAAGACTAATGATAATTTGTTATATATTATCTTAGTCATAATATTCTTTACTGGGCTAGTTGAGCTCACCCTTTTCCTTTTTATTCCATTGTTCTTCTCAGGAGGAAAGAATTTAGCAGGAACTAGCCGGGGTATGGAGTGATGATTCAAGATAGTTGTTTTAGTAGTCCTCACTATTTTGTAAAATAGTGTATCAATAATTTTAATGAGGACTCCTTTTGAGTTTGTATATTGTCTATTAGACAATATTTGTATTCAAACTCACAGTATATATGTTGTCGTATTTTGCACGACAATTGTATTACTGAAGTTGTATTTGTTTCTATACCATGTATTTGGCGACTCAGAATGGGTGATGTATACCTTTTTTGGGGGCGTCACATTTGGTTTCAAAGCTTAGGAATATGATCCCTGGCTGAGATATGAGACAAGAACTAGGATGGGAGAGACTCCTTCGCTAGTATGACCTGACTAAGTTTATTTGGTATTTATTTGGTCGATCAGAGTATAGGGATAATATTTGACGTGTTAATTAACCCTTGTTTTGTGGCAGTATTTGAGAATGGCAGCTGCAAATATTAACAATGAAGTGAATCAGACCGTGGAGACACCTTTAATCACCACCCAAGGGAACGTGCAACAGGAAGGCAATATTCCTCCTGTAAACAACACTACCGAACAAATGATGAATGATGGGATGTTTAGAAGTTTTTTGCAGTTCATGCAAAACCAGCCGAGGGAAACTCGTGTACAAAATACGGTGAAAATGATGTGAATGCGCGGCTTATCACAAATGCAAGCGATTCAAATAGTTGGGACCACGAATTTGCGGAAAGCCGGATCCGATTAAGGCGGAAACGTGGGTCAAACAAATTACAAAGATATTCGATGTCTTGGGATGCGCAGAGGAACAGAAGGTTCCATTCGCCACCTTTATGTTCTGCGGTGAGGCGAGACATTGGTGGGAATCGTGAAGCGTACTCCACCGCCACACTCAACATATCTTGGGAAACGTTTGAATCTGTTTAATGACAAGTACTTTCCTAAAAGTATTAAATATATGAAGGAGGTAGAGTTTATCGACCGAACAAAAAACAACGATGGCGGTGTCCCAGAGAAGGCGAAGTTCGCAGAGTTATCTAGGTTTGCACCTCATTTGGTAGAGAATGAGGAACGAATGACGAGGATGTTCTGAGAGGTCTAAAACCCGAGATTCGGCAATATCTTATCTCTCATAAATTTTCTTTATATTCAGATGTTGTAAATAGGGCTCAATTGTTAGAGCGAGATAATGAGTATGTTCAACCAAGGGACCACAACCAGGGTCATACTGGTGGTGGCAGTCATTGGAGCAATGAAAACCAGCAGGGAGGAAAACATTCGGACAAAAGCGGTAATCACTCTGGTGGTAATCATGGCCGTAAAAATAGAAGAAGTGAGTCAGGAGGAGATTTCAAGAAGAGAAGGTACAACAATGACAACGTAAAGACGTCAACACAAACATCAACTGTTTCTAGGGGAGGAGAACGAGCACCGGTCGTTTGTTATAAATGCGGGAAAGAGTGACACATCAGTCCAAACTGCCCACAACAATCCAAGGTGTGTTATAACTGTGGAAAGGAAGTTCATATAGCTAGAGATTGTCTAATTACAAAACCAAGTTCAACGGGGATGGTGACTCCAAAGGCTATCCCAGACAAGTCAAAATCGATGGTTCCTGGAAGGGCGTTTGTCGTGACTGCCCAAAATGCGAGGAACCCAAACGAGGTGATCACGGGTAAGCTAATTATAAACTCTTGCGAAGTTTATACCTTATTAGATACCGGTTCTTCCCATTCTTTTATCTCTCATGTTTGTGCTCAATGTTTAAACTTGACTCCGGAGAAGTTAGACCTTGACTTATCTGTTGAGACTCCGTTAGGAGAAACTTTCATTACATCTACTGTTTATAAATCTTGCTTGATTCAAGTTGGTACCATCACATTACCTGCCGATCTTATTTCGTTAAAAATTCTTGCATTTGATGTGATTTTAGGGATTGATTGGTTAACCACTCATCATGCTAAAATTGATTGTTTTCGTAAGGTTGTTAGTTTTCATATTCCTAACCAACCTGTTATGAGAATTCAAACAACCAAACCACTAAAATCAATCAGTGTCATATCAAGCCATAAAGCTATTCGTTTATTGAAAAACAGATGTCAAGCTTTCTTAGCCCATATCACGGACTTGAAAAAAACACGTCAGATTTGAATAATATTTATGTTGTTAGTGAATTTCCTGACGTATTTCACGAAGAACTTCGGTCTACCCCGTAACGTGAAGTTGAATTCTTTATTGACCTTGAACCTGGTACAAAGCCCATTTCTAAAACCCCATATCGAATGGCTCCTATTGAACTTCAGGAGTTAAAGGTCCAACTACAGGAGTTATTGGACATCGGTTTCATTCATCCTAGTACATCTCCTTGGGGTGCTCCCCGTGTTATTTGTAAAGAAGAAAGACGAGAGTATGCGACTTTGTATTCACTACCGAGAATTGAACCATGTCACTATTAAGAATAGGTATCCGCTACCTCGCATTGATGACTTGTTCGACCGGTTTGCAAGAGCACAATTCTTTTCAAAGATCGATCTTCGATTCGGATATCATCGGTGAAGATTAAAAGCGAGGATATTCCAAAGACCGCCGAGAACTTCAGACGGGCATTATAAATTCTTAGTCATGTCTTTTGGATTGACTAATGCTCCTACTGCTTTCATGGATATGATGAATCGAGTATTCAAAGAATATTTGGATCAGTTCGTTGTTGTCTTTATTGATGACATCCTCATCTATTCCAAAAGCCGTGAAGATCATGAGCGCCATTTGAAGCTGGTACTGCAAAGGCTTCGTGATAACAAGCTATATGCCAAGCTAAAGAAATTCGAGTTCTGGCTTGAGGAAGTAGCATTCCTTGGGCACGTTGTGTCAAAACATGGAGTATCTGTCGACCCGGCGAAGATTGAAGTCATACAAAGTTGGGAGCAACCGAAGTCGGTGACCGAAGTACATAGCTTTCTGGGCTTAGCTGGTTATTATCGAAAATTCGTGGAAGGATTTTCTCGAATCTCTACTCCGTTAACTCAGCTGACTCGTAAAGATACAAAATTCGATTGGAGCAAGGATTGTGAGAAGAGTTTTCAAGAACTCAGGAGAAGACTCATTTCGGCACCTGTTCTGACAATATCATCTGGTTCGGATGGATTTTTTATCTACAGCGATGCTTCAGGCAAAGGGTTAGGATGTGTTCTCATGCAACATTGGAAAGTCATAGCCTATGCCTCGCGACAACTCAAAGAATATGAGAGGAATTATCCTACTCATGATTTGGAGTTGGCAGCAGTCATTTTTGCATTAAAGATCTGGAGACACTACCTGTATGGGGAGAAAGTGGAGATCTATACAGATCATAAAAGCCTCAAATATTTCTTCACCCAAAAGGAACTCAACATACGGCAACGATGTTGGCTCGAGTTGTTGAAAGATTATGATCACACCATCCAATATCATCCTAGAAAAGCAAACGTGGTAGCTAAGGCATTGAGTAGAAGATCATATGCGGGTACGAGTGCAATGTTGTTAACACAAAGGTCCATTTTGTATGACTTGCAAAGGATGGAGATAGAGGTAAAGGCTCCAAGTACCCACGTGATGATATCAAATATACGAGTAGAACCTACTTTGATCGATAAAGTTAAAGTTGCTCAAGCTACAGATATGGAGCTGATGCGTATGAAGAAGAAAGTGCAAGAAGGTGTTATTCCAGAAGCAAGAATTAATGAAGAAGGAATACTTCGAGTGAACTCCAGACTTTGTGTTCCTAACGATTCTGACTTGAAGCATAGAATCATGATGGAGGCACACAACACACCATTTGCAATCTATCCTGGGAGTACCAAAATGTATCATGATCTTCGACATACACTTTGGTGGAACAATATTAAGAGAGAGATCGCGGAGTTTATCTCGAGGTGTTCAACTTGTCAACGTGTAAAGGCAGAGCATCAAGTGCCAAAGGGTCCATTGCAACCACTTGAGATTCCGAAATAGAAGTGGGAACACATTACTATGGATTTCTTTACGGGTCTTCCCAAGGTTTCTCAAGGCATAGATGCAATTTGGGTTATTGTTGATAGATTAACCAAGTCTGCCCATTTCTTGCCTATACGGGAGACTTATTGTTAGGTTTGTAATATTCATGAACGCAATCAAATTACATAAATAAGCGGAAACGTGTAAAAATCAGAGTTTAAAAATTTTACAAACCATATACCCGGATCACCCTTTATGCACAATTATTAATTAAACGAAAAGATAAAGAATAAAATCATACCCTTGAAGATCGAGCTTCCTCAGGTACAAGTTCACCTCCAAATCCTTTCGCGTTCAACTTGAATTCACCGGGTTTGGTTCCTTCCTTTGATCAACGTTAGCCAGCCAAGTGTTTGGCCTCTAGAGGTGATCCACCAAAGAAGAAGAAGGATTCAAGAAGATGGGTGGTTAGCTAAACCCTAGTTTTTCAATCTCTATAGAAAAGGAGTGTACTCTCCAACCGTTGAAATTATTACGTAGTCTTGATATCTGTTATAAGACTCCTCTTATAAAGATATCAAGTAACCCTATTAAAATAAGGTATTATTTAATTAAACCCTTTTAATTAAAGGGCTCCCCTAATCTTATTAGGGATAATTAATTAAACTCCTTTAACTAATTTTTCTTCCTAATCCAATTAGGAATAATTGAGAATACTTATATTAAATTAATTCCTAAACTCTTTTAGAAATTAAAATAATAATAATAATTGTAATAATATTAATAAGACTCCTCTTATTAATTTATATTTAATATTTCTAAAATATTAAATAATAAATATTAAGCTATTTAATTTATTCTATCACCATAGATTAAATTAAATATACATAATATATTATTACGATTATGCCATTAACTTCTTAAATAATTATTCTTCCTTTTATGGTGTGACCCTTTAGGTTCTCCATATTAAACCTAGGTTGTGAATAAATCAATTAGAACAATTCTAATCTTATTTAAATAAATAAATTAAACAAATAATTTATTTAAATAAATAATATTTATTCTGATGGGGATAAGCCTCCCTAGCGATCAACGACTTTCCGGATAATATAGATTTCAACATTAATCATAAAAGAACCTTTGAGTAAATAGTTACCGCACAATTCAATCCTTCCACCATACTGATGTCCCAATTAAATATAAGACATGGAAATTCGTCAAGTCTTATTTTATTTAATTATATATATTTTCGATCCTTAAATGCACAACTCAAATAATGCAAATTAGAAACTCCTTTCTAATTTCATTCATCTTCGCCAAGGACTCTTTGGGTTGTCATTTATCGAATCACATAGGACATTTCTCTTCTTTTATTAGAAGTGGTAGATTCTTTATTGATCATATATTATCTCCATGTACAACTTGTTATACCCAAGCATACCCTTTGATATACCCTAAGGATCTTAAGGAATAAGTCAAAGTATAACTCATCATACACAAGATACTATGATGATCTCAAGTCCAAGGATTACTTGTACTACTATCACTACAGGAATTCCTATTGACAGGCAAGTAAAACTTCATTAGGTATTCCTTAGCGAGCCACGTTCAGTGAACAAAATTGTATTTGTAACCAAAACTTCATTAAGCTTCTTTGGTTAGCCACTGCAAGGTGCTTCTCGCAGTTCCTTTCCAGTGTCCATGCTTATTGCAGTGGAAGCAAACTCCTTTGCTATCCGTATCAGTTTTGTTCTTATTATCCTTTGTTTTTGCCTTTCTATATACCTTCTTTGAATCGTTCTTCTTTCGGAAGATCCTTTGGCCCCTACCAAGAAGACATGGTCTTTCTTGGTTGGAAAGTGACTCTCATCATTTTTCAACATGTTAAGCAAATCAACGAAGGCGATATCTAGCTTGTTTATATGAAAAATTCACAACAATTGTGAAAGGAGTCCGGAGTGAGTGCAAGATCAAATCTTGGCTCAACTCTCCATCCATGACAAAACCGGTTGTCCTAATTGATCAATCAAATTGATTATGTTAAGAACTTTTTTTATGCGTCTTTATAGTGCCATTGGCCATTCTAGATCGGAAGAGCTCCTTAGATATCGATATCTATCGGTCCTACTTTCCTCACCATCAATTACTTGATGTGCAAGAATATAGTAGGAGCATCAATAGTTTCATGTCGTGACTGAAGCTCGTTACTCATGGATGCGAGCATGATGCATCGAGCTAATTTGTGCATCATCTTGCCACTTTCTAAAAGTAGCAATCTCTTCCTCGAGGCATTATGCGCAACCATTGCGAGGATAGCGTATTAAGGACATAAGATAGCTTTTCAAACTATGAGAACTATTCTCAAATTCCTTAACCAATCCGTTTAATTGATCCAGTTAATGTTGAAAGTAGTATACACACAAGCCAATCATGTTTGATGATAAAGCATATACTTTGTAACAATCTTATTCATTTATTAATAAAAGGTATTAATTTATTAAAGGCTTTTAATTATCTACATGATCTTTGTTTTATAATATGTGATAAACCCATAGTTTTAAGCAATGCTTTTAGAATAATGATGATGATCATTCTAATGAGATTTAAATTCTTAGAAAGCTTAAAACTAAAATAGTTTCCCAATCATTGGATTACTAAATTGGGGATTAGTGAATCCAGGATAGATTGGTACATACGTTGCTTGCTTTCATTGGATGAGGATGATTGATCTCATGATCATTTGTGTGGAGACACTAAAGCAAGTATGTAGGTGCTTATTAGAGAATAAGTTCACTGAACGTGGCTCGCTAAGGAATACCTAATGGAGTTTTATTTTCCTGTCAATAGGAATTCCTGTAGTGATAGTAGTACAAGTGATCCTTGGACTTGAGATCATCATAGTATCTTGTGTATGATGAGTTATACTTTGACTTATTCCTTAAGACCCTTAGGGTATATCAAAGGGTATGCTTGGGTATAATAAGTTGTAAGATAATGTATGATCAATAAAGAATCTACCACTTCTAATAAAAGAAGAGAAATGTCCTATGTGATTCGATAAATGACAACCTAGTAGTCCTTGGCCAAGGCAGAATGAAATTAGAAAGGAGTTTCTAATTTGCATTATTTGGAGTTGTGCATTTAAGAATCGAAATACATATAATTAAATAAAATAAGACTTGACAGTAATTCCATGTCTTATATTTAATTGGGACATTGTATGGTAGAATGATTGAATTATGCAGTAACTATTTACTCAAAGGTTCTTTTATGATTAATGTTGAAATCTATATTATACGGAAAGTCGTTGATCGCAGGGAGGCTTATCCCTATTGTAGAATAAATATTATTTATTTAAATAAATTAATTATTTAATTTATTTATTTAAATAAGATTAGAATTGTTCTAATTGATTTATTCACAATAGGTTTAATATGGAGAACCTAAAGGGTCACACCATAAAAGGAAGAATAATTATTTAAGAAGTTAATGGCATAATCGTAATAATATGTTATGTATATTTAATTTAATCTATGGTGATAGAATAAATTAAATAACTTAATATTTATTATTTAATATTTTAGAAATATTAAATATAAATTAATAAGAGGAGTCTTATTAATTTTATTACAATTATTATTATTTTAATTTCTAAAAGAGTTTAGGAATTAATTTAATATAAGTACTCTCATTTATTCCTAATTGGATTAGGAAGGAAAAATTAGTTAAAGGAGTTTAATTAATTATCCCTAATAAGATTAGGAGCTTAATTAATTAAAAGAATTTAATTAATTAAATAAAACCCAATTCCTTAATTGTTAAGATGGGTTGCCCACATCTATAAATAAGAGGAGTCTTATTATGGGTGATGGGTTGTTGATTTTTCAACATACGTAATAATTCCAATTGTTGGGAGAGTACACCCTTTCTATAGAGATAGAAAAACTAGGGTTTAGCCAACCACCCTTCTTCTTGAATTTTATTCTTCCTTGGTGGATCACCTCTAGAGGCTAAACACTTGGGTGGCTAACGTTGATCAAAGGAAGGAACCAAACCCGGTGGATTCAAGTTGAACGCGAAAAGGATTGGAGGTGAACTTGTACCTGAGGAAGCTCGATCTTCAAGGGTATGATTCTCATTCGTTATCCTTTTCGTTTAATTAATAATTGTGCATAAAGGGTGATCCGGGTATATGGTTTGTAAATTACTTTAAACTCTGATTTTTACACGCTTCCGCATTATTTTGCAATTTGATTGCTTCATGAATATTACAAACCTAACAAATGTAGCATCTAATATGCTTCGCAGTGATAGTAATTTTAGACATTGTAAAATTTTGTAAATGAATTTGTAATTAACAACATTTTAACATACATTCTTTTATTAATTACCAAAATAAATTAGGTCTTGTTTTAAATTGGTATCTCCCACTATTTTCTTCAAACTATATTATCCTCACTTATATAGTTCGGTAAAATCTAATTAAAGATTTGCTAGTGAGAATAAGGATCCCATTTCAAATGTATATAGCCTTGTGGTGACACAACAAACTATATATAAATAAATAGGTAGACAACTTTTGTCAATTACATCAACTATGCAACTCCTTTTCTTTTGCCTCTTAGATTATTTTGATCAAGTGGTGGCACATCGTTAAGTCCGACCTAGCACTCCATATATTCAAAAAAGAAAAATATCATCCTTGTGGTGACACAACAAAACAATATTGTTCAATTTTCTTTATAAGCATCAAATGTGATAAATTAACATCTTAAATACTTAATACTTGCCTTGTGGTGACACAACAAACTCATATTAAATATTTAATACTCTATTAATTTTATCATGCTTTAAAGCGACGTTCGATATTCCAAATATTTTGAACGCTTAGGACTTAATATAAAATATTGAGGGGTTTGTTATTAATTTATCTCATCTTGTTTAGCTGCAGCGCATTTATATATATATATAAAATCGCGTATATTAATGAACATCGCAAGCATGTTTGCATAATATATAATATATATAATATAAGCATGCACATATAGAATACTATATTCTACTACGGATTGATTATGGACTTTATTACGGTTTGGTTCACTAGAGCCACCAAGTGAACCAAAAGGTCAAACTAAGGGTGCAAGAATTAATATTTAAATATAACTATTACATTTAATTACGGGCTCCATTACAAACAGGTCTTAAAGTGCTCTTGCTTGCCCTTGATCTCTAATTCTTCAAAATTAATTCTAAATATTCCTATTACAAAACTATTTTAAAATAAATAGAAACCTTGATCGTGATCGAGGGAAGTACATAGGAGGAGATAGAATTTACATTAAGAAAAATTAGAGAAGGCGAAAGTCATGCAGACCCCATTTAATAAAACTCATACATTCATGCATCCAACTAAAATAAAATCCAATCACATTGGTCAATAGTCCATAATCAATCTCATTTATTATCATACACATCACCATATGCATCAATAAATAAAATTCATCTCGTGAATAATAAACATTCAATATATATATATATATATATATATATATATATATATATATTGATATCATTTAATGGGCAAATTTAGTTAGTATAAAATCTAATTTTGAATCAAAATAAACTCCTTTATTTTAATCCAAATTTAAATCAAAATAAAACTATTTTATTTTAATTTATCCAATTTTGAATAAAATAAACTATTTTATTTTAATCAAAATCTTTAATTAAAATAAACTCCTTTATTTTAATTAATTATGGAATCAAATTCCAAGTAAAAAAAACTTTTATTAAAGGAAACACGGATTATCTTTCCTATTCACAAATAAACTCTTTTATTTTGAATAATATGAAATCTTATTCCATATTTAAATAAACTCCTTTATTTAAGGAAAGATGGATTCACTTTTCTATTCACAAATAAACTCCTTTATTTTGAATAATATGAAATCTTATTTCATATCTAAATAAACTCCTTTATTTAAGAAAATTAGGATTCAAATTTCAACTCCAATTAGTTATCATGGAATCCAATTCCAACTCTAATTAGTTAGCATGAAATCTATTTTTAATATTAAAATAAACTATTTATTTTAAGATTAAAATAAACTATTTATTTTAATTATAAAATTATTATTATTATATATAGTATATATGAAACCCACAAGCAACCGTGAATGATTTTAACATATATCATATATATATATATATAAAGCAACATTTGAATACAAAAAAAAATCATTCATACATGAACATAGATGCACGTGGTTTTATATATATATATATATATATATATATATATATATATATATATATTAATATAATAACTATATTAACACAAAGAATAACTGCAAGCGAGTTTGTGAACCTTTGAAGATTCATTATGAAAAGTCATCCGCGTAAAAAAAAAAACAAGAACACAGCGTAGCCGAAAAAAAAAATAGTTCGCGATTTTTTATTTTTTTATATATATTTTTTTTCTTCATAAAATAATAATTTTATACAATAAATTATGCCCAATAAAATTGTTCTAAACACATATCAATATACATATCAAATTAAAACAATTAATAATTAGCATAAAGGTTTGGCTCGATGCCACCTTAGTTAGGTTTGTAATATTCATGAACGCAATCAAATTGCATAAATAAAGGAAGCGATGTAAAAATCAGAGTTTAAAAATTTTACAAACCATATACCCGGATCACCCTTTATGCACAATTATTAATTAAACGAAAAAAGATAAAGAATAAAATCATACCCTTGAAGATCGAGCTTCCTCGTACAAGTTCACCTCCAAATCCTTTCGCGTTCAACTTGAATTCACCGGGTTTGGTTCCTTCCTTCGATCAACGTTAGCCACCCAAGTGTTTGGCCTCAGAGGTGATCCACCAAAGAAGAAGAAGGATTCAAGAAGATGGGTGGTTGGCTAAACCCTAGTTTTTCTATCTCTATAGAAAAGGCGCGCTCTCAAACCATTGAAATTATTACGTAGTCTTGATATCTCATTATAAGACTCCTCTTATAAAGATATCAAGTAACCCTATTAAAATAAGGTATTATTTAATTAAACCCTTTTAATTAAAGGGCTCCCTAATCTTATTAGGGATAATTAATTAAACTCCTTTAACTAATTTTTCTTCCTAATCCAATTAGGAATAAATGAGAGTACTTATATTAAATTAATTCCTAAACTCTTTTAGAAATTAAAATAATAATAATAATTGTAATAATATTAATAAGACTCCTCTTATTAATTTATATTTAATATTTCTAAAATATTAAATAATAAATATTAAGCTATTTAATTTATTCTATCACCATAGATTAAATTAAATATACATAACTTATATTATTACGATTATGTCATTAACTTCTTAAATAATTATTCTTCCTTTTATGGTGTGACCCTTTAGGTTCTCCATATTAAATAGGTTGTGAATAAATCAATTAGAACAATTCTAATCTTATTTAAATAAATAAATTAAACAAATAATTTATTTAAATAAATAATATTTATTCTACAATGGGGATAAGCCTCCTTAGCGATCAACGACTTTCCAGATAATATAGATTTCAACATTAATCATAAAAGAACCTTTGAGTAAATAGTTACCGTACAATTCAATCCTTCCACCATACAATGTCCCAATTAAATATAATACATGGAATTACTGTCAAGTCTTATTTTATTTAATTATATATATTTCGATCCTTAAATGCACAACTCCAAATAATGCAAATTAGAAACTCCTTTCTAATTTCATTCATCTTCGCCAAGGACTCTTTGGGTTGTCATTTATCGAATCACATAGGACATTCTCTTCTTTTATTAGAAGTGGTAGATTCTTTATTGATCATACATTATCTCCTTACAACTTATTATACCCAAGCATACCCTTTGATATACCCTAAGGGTCTTAAGGAATAAGTCAAAGTATAACTCATCATACACAAGATACTATGATGATCTCAAGTCCAAGGATCACTTGTACTACTATCACTACTGGAATTCCTATTGACATGCAAATAAAACTCCATTAGGTATTCCTTAGCGAGCCACGTTCAAATGAACTTATTCTCCAATAAGCACCTACATACTTGCTTTAGTGTCTCCACACAAATGATCATGAGATCAATCATCCTCATCCAATGAGCAAGCAACGTATGTACCAATCTATCCGGATTCACTAATCCCCAATTTAGTAATCCAACGATTGAGAACTATTTTAGTTTTAAGCTTTCTAAGAATTTAGATCTCATTAGAATGATCATCATCATTATTCTAAAAGCATTGCTTAAAACTATGGGTTTATCACATATTATAAAACAAAGATCATGTAGATAATTAAAAGCCTTTAATAAATTAATACTCTTTATTTAATAAATGAATAAGATTGTTACAAAGTATATGCTTTATCATCAAACATGATTGGCTTGTGTGCATACTACTTTCAATCTCCCAATTGCACTAAAGTCAATCGTCATTGTATCTCATACTCTTCTTCTCTAAGTGACGATTATCCTGCTGTTGGATAAGCTTTAGTTAATGGATATGTAATGTTGTTTTTGAGAGTTCACTATCTCTATAGTGATTTCCCATCTTTCAATGAATCATATAATCAAATGAAAGTGCCACAACACATGTTTAGATCCAAGATGAGACTTAGGAACTATTCCTAGTTCTGTAATGAACTTTTAATCCAAACAATCAACTTGCAGCTTCATTTATAGCTATATACTTTGTCTTTATCACTAAACCAAAGAACTCTTTGCTATTTGGAACCTTTCCAATTTCGCACTAACCTTATTCAAGATAACGCTTTACCTTAAAGTGGATTTTTTACGTCGTCTTGGTCTAATTCGAAAAACTTGAGTGCGTTAAGCCCTCTAGTTTTAATTTAGACCCACCATGAATATGATCACATCCTTAGTGCCTGGGTTAAGCACTTTAAGATGTTTTCAACGACTCATAGTGAACTTCTCCATAATATGACCGATCAACACCGGTCTCGTACATTTCATTGCATACATGATTGTCACTCATGCGACCTCTCTTTTCGAGAGTCCGTGGGGACTATTAAAGAGATACACTCCATAGCTCATCGACATGAGACATCTCTTGAGTTTGCCATGCTAAACGACTTTAGCATCAAATGAATATCGTTCCTTGGGTTAAGTTGAGCATCCTCTTAAATCTATCTATATAGATTTATATCCCCAATTAAGATACTCTTCCAAATCATTCATGGAGGAATGTTTAGACAACTTTATCTTTCTTGATTGTAGCATTGGTATGTCATTCCTTATCCGTAGTATATCAACATATAGTACTAAGAATGTCACGATGCTCCCAATCGACCCTTTTGTACACACTAGGTTCATTCGTATTTTGATAAAATCAAACTCTTTTGATTGCCTCATCAAAACGAATGTTCCATATTTGAGAAACTTGCTTCAATCCATTTCTCGAGTGTCTACAACACTTTACCGCATCGTATGTAAGTGGATCATCATCTTCTATGATGTGTACCTCATCATCATCATCTATGATGAATCCATACCTCCGTGTATCTTGGTAGACTATTCCGATTTACTTATTGGGTTGTGGTATAATAGGTCTATCTACGAGTTCCTCTTATTTGACTTATAGTATTTTGTGGTTCTTGAACTCTTCAAGATCTATTATCCTTCCACTAGCCCCTTTTAATGATAAACACCTTTATCTTAGAAAGGCGCGTGTTTCGTAACAAACACCTTTTGCTAAGTAGAATTATAGAACATATACCCTAAACTTACTTTAGGATGTCCCACAAATCAGACATGTCAAATCTTGTCCCAAGCTTATCCTTCAAACCTTTTCACATAAGTTGGACAACCCCTTATCTTAACATACTTAAGATTAGGAATCCTCCCCATCCATAACTTTTATGGAGTCTTGAAATTTGGATTTTGAGGTTACCTTTTCGTAGAGATATGCAGACATTTCTAGGATATGATCTAGAAGGATACTGGAATGTCGGTAAAATTATTATGGACCGCACCATGTCCAGCAAGGTACGATTTTTCCATTCAAATACATCAATCAATTATTGCGTATCAGGAGGCGTCCATTATGAGAAAACCATTTAAGATGATCTAGAAACTTATTTCACAAGTATTTATTCCTTGATCTAATCAAAGAATCTTAATACATTGTCAATTTGTTTCACTTCAATTCTTTGAACCTTTCAAATAATTCATACTTGTATTTCAAAGAAATACACACATTCAACTCTTTGAATGATCATCTCCTTTTCTTATACTAGTTTGTTCAATTTGTAAAATTATTTTCACGTAAGTCAAGTATACTAAATCCATTAAGTGATATTCAGGTCTATACAAAACATTATTATTATAAATAGAACAACAATTGTTCTTAAATATAATACCAAAGATGTCATTGTCCAACAATAAAATGGAAATAATGTTTTCAACGAGAACCGGAATACAATAACAACTTATTGACTTAATAAACTTGCCCGTAGCATTGCTAAACTATAAGTTTCTATGGCTAATGTAGCAACCTTTGCTTCATTTCCCACACATAAGATTATTTATCTTTGTTTAGCTTTCTACTTCTTCTTGGTCCATTCATAAATCTATATTTATGATAACCAAAGTCGATATCCAATATCCAAGTAGAACCTTGACTTAAAGAAAAATTTATTTTAAATCATGAACAAAATTGTATTTGTAACCGAAACTTCATTAAGCTTCTTTGGTTAGCCACTGCAAGGTGCTTCTCACAGTTCCTTTCCAGTGTCCATGCTTATTGCAGTGGAAGCAAACTCCTTTACTATCCGTATCAGTTTTGTTCTTATTATCCTTTGTTTTTGCCTTTCTATATACCTTCTTTGAATCGTTCTTCTTTTCAGAAGATCCTTTGGCCCCTACCAGTAAGACATGGTCTTTCTTGGTTGGAAAATGACTCTCATCATTTTTCAACATGTTAAGCAAATCAACGAAGCTGATATCTAGCTTGTTTATATGAAAAATTCACAACAATTGTGAAAGGAGTAAAGGGAGTGAGTGCAAGATCAAATCTTGGCTCAACTCTCCATCCATGACAAAACCGGTTGTCCTAATTGATCAATCAAATTGATTATGTTAAGAACTTTTTTCTGTACTATAGTGCCATTGGCCATTCTAGATCGGAAGAGCTCCTTAGATATCTGGATATCTATCGGTCCTACTTTCCTCACCATCAATTACTTGATGTGCAAGAATATAGTAGGAGCATCCATAGTTTCATGCTGACGCTGAAGCTCGTTACTCATGGATGCGAGCATGATGCATTGACCCAACTGTGCATCATCTTGCCACTTTCTAAAAGTAGCAATCTCTTCCTCAGAGGCATTGTCTACAACCATTGCAGGGATAGGCGTATTAAGGACATAAGATAGCTTTTCGACTATGAGAACTATTCTCAAATTCCTTAACCAATCCGCTTTAATTGATTACGGTTAATGTAGCATCTAATATGCTTCATGATGATAGTAATTTTAGACATTGTAAAATTTCGTAAATGAATTTGTAATTAACAACATTTTAACATACATTCTTTTATTAATTACCAAAATAAATTAGGTCTTGTTTTAAATTGGTATCTCCCACTATTTTCTTCAAACTATATTACCCTCACTTATATAGTTCTAAGCAAAATCTAATTAAAGATTTGCTAGTGAGAATAAGGATCCCATTTCAAATGTATATAGCCTTGTGGTGACACAACAAACTATATATAAATAAATAGGTAGACAACTTTTGTCAATTACATCAACTATGCAACTCCTTTTCTTTTGCCTCTTAGATTATTTTGATCAAGTGGTGGCACATCAGAATCAAAATTATCCAAGTTAAGTCCGACCTAGCACTTCATATATTCAAAAAGAAAAATATCATCCTTGTGGTGACACAACAAAACAATATTGTTCAATTTTCTTTATAAGCATCAAATGTGATAAATTAACATCTTAAATACTTAATACTTACCTTGTGGTGACACAACAAACTCATATTAAATATTTAATACTCTATTAATTTTATCATGCTAGAAAGGCTGACGTTCGATATTCCAAATATCTTTGAACGCTTAGGACTTAATATAAAATATTGAGGGGTTTGTTATTAATTTATCTCATCTTGTTTTAGCGTATGGCGTATATATATATATAAAATACGCATTATATTAATGAACATACAAGCATGTTTGCATAATATATAATATATATAGTATAAGCATGCACATATAGAATACTATATTCTACCCGGATTGATTATGGACTTTATTCGGTTTGGTTCACTAGAGCCACCAAGTGAACCAAAAGGTCAAACCTAGGGGTGCAAGAATTAATATTTAAATATAACTATTACATTTAATTACGGGCTCCATTACAAAACGGGTCTTTAAAGCGCATTACTTGCCCTTGATCTCTAATTCTTCAAAATTAATTCTAAATATTCCTATTACAAAACTATTTTAAAATAAATAGAAACCTTGATCGTGATCAAGGGAAGTACATAGGAGGAGATAGAATTTACATTAAGAAAAATTAGAGAAGGCAGTCATGTGCAGACCCCATTTAATAAAACTCATACATTCATGCATCCAACTAAAATAAAATCCAATCACATTGGTCAATAGTCCATAATCAATCTCATTTATTATCATACACATCACCATATGCATCAATAAATAAAATTCATCTCATGAATAATAAACATTCAATATATATATATATATATATATATATATATATATATATATATATATATATATATATTGATATCATTTAATGGGCAAATTTAGTTAGTATAAAATCTAATTTTGAATCAAAATAAACTCCTTTATTTTAATCCAAATTTAAATCAAAATAAAACTATTTTATTTTAATTTATCCAATTTTGAATAAAATAAACTATTTTATTTTAATCAAAATCTTTAATTAAAATAAACTCCTTTATTTTAATTAATTATGGAATCAAATTCCAAGTAAAAAAAACTTTTATTAAAGGAAACACGGATTATCTTTCCTATTCACAAATAAACTCTTTTATTTTGAATAATATGAAATCTTATTCCATATTTAAATAAACTCCTTTATTTAAGGAAAGATGGATTCACTTTTTTCTATTCACAAATAAACTCCTTTATTTTGAATAATATGAAATCTTATTTCATATCTAAATAAACTCCTTTATTTAAGAAAATTAGGATTCCAATTTCAACTCCAATTAGTTATCATGGAATCCAATTCCAACTCTAATTAGTTAGCATGAAATCTATTTTAATATTAAAATAAACTTTTTATTTTAAGATTAAAATAAACTATTTATTTTAATTATAAAATTATTATTATTATATATAGTATATATGAAACCCACAAGCAATAGTGAATGATTTTAACATATATCATATATATATATATAAAGCAACATTTGAATACAAAAAAAAAAATCATTCATGAACATAGATTTACGTGGTTTTTATATATATATATATATATATATATATATATATATATATATATAATAACTATATTAACCTACAAAGAACATCTAGAATGAGTTTGTGAACCTTTGAAGATTCATTATGAAAAGTCATCGTAAAAAAAAAAAAACAAGAACACAAAGTAAATAAAAAAAAACAGTTCGCGATTTTTTTTTTTTTTTTTTTTTCTTCATAAAATAATAATTTTATACAATAAATTATGCCCAATAAAATTGTTCTAAACACATATCAATATACATATCAAATTAAAACAATTAATAATTCGCATAAAGGTTTGGCTCTGATGCCACTGTTAGGTTTGTAATATTCATGAACGCAATCAAATTGCATAAATAAAGTTTTAAATGTAAAAATCGAGTTTAAAAATTTTACAAACCATATATCCGGATCACCCTTTATGAACAATTATTAATTAAACGAAAAGATAAAGAATAAAATCATACCCTTGAAGATCGAGCTTCCTCAGGTACAAGTTCACCTCCAAATCCTTTCGCGTTCAACTTGAATTCACCGGGTTTGGTTCCTTCCTTTGATCAACGTTAGCCACCCAAGTGTTTGGCCTCTAGAGGTGATCCACCAAAGAAGAAGAAGGATTCAAGAAGATGGGTGGTTGGCTAAACCCTAGTTTTTCTATCTCTATAGAAAAGGAGCGTACTCTCCAACCGTTGAAATTATTACGTAGTCTTGATATCTGTTATAAGACTCCTCTTATAAAGATATCAAGTAACCCTATTAAAATAAGGTATTATTTAATTAAACCCTTTTAATTAAAGGGGCTCCCTAATCTTATTAGGGATAATTAATTAAACTCCTTTAACTAATTTTTCTTCCTAATCCAATTAGGAATAAATGAGAGTACTTATATTAAATTAATTCCTAAACTCTTTTAGAAATTAAAATAATAATAATAATTGTAATAATATTAATAAGACTCCTCTTATTAATTTATATTTAATATTTCTAAAATATTAAATAATAATATTAAGCTATTTAATTTATTCTATCACCATAGATTAAATTAAATATACATAATATATTATTACGATTATGTCATTAACTTCTTAAATAATTATTCTTCCTTTTATGGTGTGACCCTTTAGGTTCTCCATATATAAACCTAGGTTGTGAATAAATCAATTAGAACAATTCTAATCTTATTTAAATAAATAAATTAAACAAATAATTTATTTAAATAAATAATATTTATTCTACAATAGGGATAAGCCTCCCCCCTAGCGATCAACGACTTTCCAGATAATATAGATTTCAACATTAATCATAAAAGAACCTTTGAGTAAATAGTTACCGCATAATTCAATCCTTCCACCATACAATGTCCCAATTAAATATAAGGCATGGAATTCTTTGTCAAGTCTTATTTTATTTAATTATATATATTTCGATCCTTAAATGCATAACTCAAATAATGCAAATTAGAAACTCCTTTCTAATTTCATTCATCTTCGCCAAGGACTCTTTGGGTTGTCATTTATCGAATCACATAGGACATTCTCTTCTTTTATTAGAAGTGGTAGATTCTTTATTGATCATATATTATCTCCATGTATACAACTTGTTATACCCAAGCATACCCTTTGATATACCCTAAGGGTCTTAAGGAATAAGTCAAATTATAACTCATCATACACAAGATACTATGATGATCTCAAGTCCAAGGATTACTTTGTACTACTATCACTACTGAGAATTCCTATTGACAGCAAGTAAAACTCCATTAGGTATTCCTTAGCGAGCCACGTTCAAATGAACTTATTCTCCAATAAGCACCTACATACTTGCTTTAGTGTCTCCACACAAATGATCATGAGATCAATCATCCTCATCCAATGAGCAAGCAACGTATGTACCAATCTATCCGGATTCACTAATCCCCAATTTAGTAATCCAACGATTGAGAACTATTTTAGTTTTAAGCTTTCTAAGAATTTAGATCTCATTAGAATGATCATCATCATTATTCTAAAAGCATTGCTTAAAACTATGGGTTTATCACATATTATAAAACAGCATCATGTAGATAATTAAAAGTCTTTAATAAATTAATACTCTTTATTTAATAAATGAATAAGATTGTTACAAAGTATATGCTTTATCATCAAACATGATTGGCTTGTGTGCATACTACTTTCACTTATTCCCTTGAACGTCTTGCTAGTATATACGTAAATGAGATTATGAGAGTGCATGGCATGGCAGTATCCATAGTTTCAGATCGTGACCCAAGATTCACTTCACGATTTTGGGATAGCTTGCAGAAAGCTATGGGCACGGATTTACGATTTAGTTCGACATATCATCCTCAAAGCGGACGGCAATCGAGAGAGGACTATTCAAACTCTTGAAGATCTATTAAGACTCGTGTCCTAGATTTCAAAGGGAGTTGGGATAAGTACCTACCATTGATGGAATTCTCCTACAATAACAGTTATCAGACAAGTATAGGTGTGGCTCCATTTGAAGCATTGTATGGATGAAAGTGTCACTCTCCAGTATGCTGGGATGAGGTGGGAGAAACAACATTGTTGGGACCAGAATTGGTATGCATGACTACAGAAAAGATCCAAACGATTCGACAACGTATACAAACGGCTCAGGATCGACAAAAGAGTTATGCAGATCTTCATCGAAAAGACGTAAAATTTAATATTGGGGATCATGTATTGTTACGTGTTGCACCATGGAAGGGAGTTACAAGATTTGGGAAAAGAGGAAAGATCAATCCATGATTTATTGGTCCATTTGAGATTCTTGACCGAATAGGAAATGTGGCATATAGACTCGCATTACCTCCAAGCATGTCTCGTGTTCATAATGTTTTTCACATATCTATGCTTTGTAAATATGTGAAAGACCCGAACCACATTATTGAGTTAGAACCGGACGAGATAGTCGAAGATTTAACGTACGAGGAGGTACCTGTTAAGATCTTGGATAGGAAAGAGCATGTACTACGCACGAAGGTTATACCACAAGTTAAGGTTTTATGGAGAAACCATACTATTGAAGAAATAACCTGGGAGTTGGAATCAGAAATGAAATCGAGGTATCCTCACCTTTTCGAAACACCAGGTATGTACGTCAATTTTGAGGATGAAATTTCATAAGTAGGGGAGGTTGTAAGACCCCATCTTTTTAATAAATAAAATCAAATTCCCTATATTTATTATTGTGAATAATAAAGTGTTAATTTGATATAATACTTTGGTTATGGGTGAAATGTTCAAATTTTGCAAAATAAGCAAGTGGTTATAAAATATTCATTGTGTCGGGGTATATTCGTTTGGTCGTGGAATATTCTTTACGTCGAGAATATTAAATGACATTGAGCAGTGACCATTTGTGGGCCCCATAATGTAAAAAGCGATCGAATAAAAAATTAAAAGTTTGAGTTTTTATAAATAACAGGCGTAGTTATTCTGAATTAACCTTTGTTGGAATACCCGGTGGTTAAAATACGATAATATGCGTGGTGGCACGATGAGTTGTAACATTCCGTAATTTTAAAGTGTAATATTAAATATTTATTGATTTATATAAGTATTTAATGGATATGTTTATTGTTGAATAAATAATTGTTCAATTTGAGTTGATGTGGTTTAGTTAATTATTTGTTGAATAAATAATTAAATATTAAATATTTATTTGTAATATTAAATATTTATTGAATTATATAAGTATTTAATGGCAATTTGAGTTGATGTGGTTTAGTTAATTATTTGTGGAATAAATAATTAAGGAGCTAAGAAAATTAATTGTTATGAGGTTATATACTAATTTAATTTAATAATTAAGTTAGAGAACTAATAATGATTAAATGAATTATAATATTCTAATTGGAATTTGTGATTTAAAATAAAGTGTTAGTTGGTTAAATAAAATTATAATTATAAAGAAATTATAGTTTTGTGATAATGATTTATGTGTTAAAGTAATTTAATAGATTAATATTTTAATTGATTAATTAATTAAATAGAAGTGTGACTAATAACCTTACTATAAAGGAGTTATTAAAATAAATTAAAGGACTTTAATTTAGTTTTGGCCAAACAAGTCTTAATGCATATTAAGTCTTTAATCTAATAGTGTTTTATCAAACAAGGTATAAGGATTAATCCAATTGTTTTAGTTAGATTTGCCAAACAAGGTGTAAGGGTTAATGAGTTATTTTTATTAGGTTAACCAAACAAGCCTTATGGCTTTTGATTTTTAAAACTTATATAACTGATATCATTGTATCTAGAGTTATACTATATAATTATTACTATATACGTTATATTTTTATTACGTAAGTTAGAGTTGAGTTGGGAGAAAAGCTCAGTTGAAGAAACAGAGAGAACAAGAGAGAATTGAGAAAAACTCTAGAGAGTGAGTGATTTCTAACAGATTTGAGAAAGGAATTGGAGAAAAGAATTGGAGAAAAAAATTGATAATCAAAAGTAGCCATCATCTTCTTAATCAAAGGTTTGAGCTTAACCTTTTTTTTTAAAAAGTTTAGTTTTCCTCTTCCCACAAAGTTCTCTGTGAAATTTTTGTAAAAGATAAATTGTTGTTATGTATATAGTTTTTTTATGATTATTTATTATAAGGCTATTTCATGAGTTTATACATGATTATAGAGAAATTAATTCATGTATGTATGTGTTTTATGAAGAAAATATATTACAGAGTGTTCATATGAAAAATATATGAGTATGGCTTAGTTTAAAATGAAATTAAGGTTTGATTAATTGTTAAAATATATAAATTAATTATTGGAATTGATAGGGCATGTATAATCATAACTATGGTGTTTTGAATTTACTGTTTTGGTTGAAAAACAAAATCATTGTGTTGATTTTCATTGAAAACATCAAAAATAGAGTTTTTGCCAAAAACATTGAAATTGGGTGTTGTAAATTTGATGTTTAAGTTATTTTATGGGTAGAATCATGTTAGAAGTCTTCACAATATGTTTATATGAAGTCTACATGTGTATTACATGTTAATCAGTCTATTAGATTCGAGCTTTTAGGCCAATTTGGCTTTTGTTCATCTTTATTGCGAAAGCTTGGTCGCCAGATTGAGTCTGGCAGCAGCTTGTACCAAAGAAAGATATAAATATCATGTCATTGGCAATTGGCAAAACAATAATGTCATAGCACGCATATACGTCATAGTCCGGCATACGCCATACCATGCGTAGCCACGCAATACAAACCAATGGCTTTGTGACCGAGCATGGCCTTGACTTCAAGATCATAGCCATGAACCACGATGTAAATCGTAGCCAGCAGCCATGAAAGTTAGCAGTAATGGTCTCAGCAGTTTTAGTTTATTACACGAACTTTGAAAATAAATGTTATGTGTTAATAATAGGAATGTTAAATGATGATTTTTGATGAGTATTAAGCTATAAATGAACATGCTATCAAGTGTTACCTATTTGTAACATAGTTGATAATGTGAAAGGGTAATTTAACCTATATGATGTATATATTTGTTTATATAAATATACAATGTTGGTAATGACTAACTATGTTAATATGGCATATGTATAGGGTATTGATTCAAGTTGTAAGGTTTAGCTTGTGCTAAAGGCAAGTTTTCTAACTCTATTTTTATAATTGTGCAAGTTCTCTAACTAAAAACTTCATTGTGTGATTTTAATGTCATTTAGTACATTATTGTTTTCAAATTCAATTACAATTGTTGTAAGTTGCTACCTCTACACTTTCGTAGAGATAGGTTGCCTATTATTGAGTAAGTCATTGTATCTAGTTGCTCATGACGATACAAGTATTCCAAATCTTATAGTTTAATCTTGAGCAAGTTTTCTAATCTATTATCTTGTTACTTCAATTACTGTTTTCAATTCGATTACAATATAATGATGTAAGTTATTTGGAGCAAGTTATTCTTGTATTTAACTTGTTGTTTAGCATGCACCACTATATATGCTATGCGTGCTTATTATTCAATTCTAATTAACCTTGGCTTAGTGTTGTTCAAGCAAGGTATGCTATAGTTATTCAAATTGTATGCTATTAAATTATTCCTAATGCATGACTTTAGTTTACTATGATTGATTCAATCACGATTATTCTATAGTATAGTGTTATTGGTCTTATTCAACTACTCCTTAGTTGATGTTCGTTAAATTCCAAATTTCCTTGAAAGCTTATCCAAACCAAACTTCCTTTGGTGCGAACTTGTACTCTAAATACTGAGATGAACAACTCTTTTAATAGAGGTTTACGCTTAGCGTTGAAATGATTGTGCACAATACATTGTACGAAGGGTTGATCCCCCTAAGTACGTGGAGTCCTTATAGTCTTATGATTTGTTAAAGTTAAAGTTGAAAGATTACTTATAACTGTGGACATGATTCGTGGTCATTAGACCCTCAGTGAATGTTATAATTTTTAGAAAGTTAATAGAATATTTTGTTCAGTTCTATTGAGCCTAATATTGGCAATTGATGTAAAAGTTTTAATATTTATTTATTGTTATTTCAAGTGGGCCTTGTTTGCTCACTCTTGCTATAAAATTTCTTCTGACTAAAGTTGAAAGCGGGTGACGTACCTAGCACAAGAAAGGAAAAGGAAAGATGAATAAATCTTCAAGACATGTAATTGTTTTGATAGTTTACTGCGGACTTTGGTTTAAAGATTGTAATGAAGTTTATTTAAATTTTCGCATTTGAATGATTGTTGTTAAAGGTTAGATAACCTGGAAGATTTTTATTTAAGTTTAATCCTGTATGGGCAGGTTTTTGTTATTCAATTTTATTATAATTAGGTAGTTAAAATGAATGTTTTGATTAAGTGAACACCAAATCTTGAGGAAATGAAGTACCAGGAATTGGGGGTGTCACAAGATAACATACAGTATTACAAAGATTTTGAATTATTGATTCTTACGTAAGAAGGCACTACTCAATAATTATTACGGTAATTACTGTTCAATATTTTATTTTATTCATTCAATAATTGCTGCGTTGATATATTATATTATATTTGTTCAATAATTGTCACTGAACAGTATCTCCATTATCATATCAATAATTCATATTATTTGAATAATATTATTAGATAGCATTATTGGCAATGTCTAAGGAAGTTCGCATTCAGGAAAGGGGTTTGGTCACCTAATCATGCGGCGCTAATAAGGAGAAATCCTTATCGGAAAGCCCCCTCTTTCCTGGGAACGACCTGGTTGTCATAATTGTGATTTTGTAATATTATTTGTGAATAATTAGTTATTGATTTATATGATAAGGAAATATTTATTTTATGTGGATATAAATAATGGATATATTTATTTTATGTGGAAATAAATGAAGGAATAAATGCTGAGGTATTTTATCAGTATTTTGTCAGAATAGAGGTGTTGAAAATCGTCCGTATGTGGATTTTGGGTATTTTTTGATTAAAATTTGGAAAAACTTTCTTCAACAAAGTTGTAGAGAATTAAATTTTCTATGGAAAGCACATGAGATTCGAATTTTTCTGATAAAAGGGCTATTTATTATGAATTGTTGAAGTTTCAAAGATTTAATGTTTTTATTAAAATTAAGGGTGGGACCCACTTTTGATTTTTAAAACATGTGGGCTGCTGAAATTTTTTCAGAATTGGCATGCTAGCCTAATCAACAAAGGATGCGTAGGATTGATTTTAGAAATAATATTATTTTATTATTTTAGTCTCCTTTGGCGTTCTAGTATTTTTCCTATAAATAGGCACTTAAGTTAGAATTGAAAATCACACCAGAAACATAAGTTTTCTCTCTCTATATTGTCGAGCGTATTTTTGTGAATATTTAGATCCTTTGAGAGTTACTATTCAGTGCAAGTTACCTTCGGCTTTACATCCGATATTCCGATCAGAAATACTGTTATTTTGAGATAAGGGGTGTTATTTTCTTCTTAATGATGTTATTCTTTCAATATCATTATACCGAAATATTGGTATGGATTTTATTGTGGAATTTCTACCTTTTTGTGTCAGAGTTACTATTCATGTATACGGCACTATTCACGTATACGGCACTATTCACAAAAAAAATAAAATTTTCTTTTCTTTGTCCAAGTTGTCTATTATGGTTACTATCTTTGATTGTATCCATGTTTTGATCTTTCTTTTTGAATTATGCTTCACAATTGGTTATTATGGAGTATTATTGAACTTGGATAAACTATAATACGAATCCCTAATATTTGTTCTTTTATCTCACTTGATTCGTTTTCTTTAAGATATTTTTTATCATCCTCAGTCCTAAATGATGATACAAATGAATATCTTTGGCCTGTAGTGCAAAGATGAATGATTAACTGATGAATATCTTTGGCCGTAGTGCAAAGATGAACAGGTGTTGAGATGAACATGACCAACTGGTGATACAAATGAATATCTTTGGCTTGTAGTGCAAAGATGAATATTTGATTCAAGATGTATATTGATTGATGTTACAGAGATAAAATATTGATGATGGATTTTTAAATCTTAGAAGATAGTAGAATTCTTTCTCTACTTGACTCTTCTAATGGATTAATGTTTCCGCTGCAGTTGTTGATCTAAAACTTATTGTCTATTATATTTTATCAGATTTTTCCCTGTTGAAGACTAATGATAATTTGTTATATATTATCTTAGTCATAATATTCTTTACTGGGTTAGTTAAGCTCACCCTTTTTCTTTTTGTTCCATTGTTCTTCTCAGGAGAAGAGAATTTAGCAGGAACTAGCCGAGGTATGGAGTGATGATTTAAGATAGTTGTTTTAGTAGTCCTCACTTTTTTGTAAAATAGTGTATCAATAATTGTAATGAGGAATCCTTTTGAGTTTGTATACTGTCTATTAGACAATATTTGTATTCAAACTCACAGTATATGTGTTGTCATATTTTGCACGACAATTGTATTACTGAAGTTGTATTTGTTTCTATACCATGTATTTGGCGACTCAGAATTGGTGGTGTATACCTATTTTGGGGGTGTCACACTATTATTTGGCAAATGTTATAAAGTTTTTTCCATTATTATTTCAAGTGAGCTTTGTTTGCTCACTCTTGCTTATATAACTATTACAGCTAAGGATGAGAAGGTTGATGTACCTAGCACCAGTAAGGGAAAAGGAAAGATGAATAAGTATTGAAGACTTGTAATATGTTGATATTTTAACAAACTTATTTTAATGATTGTAATGAAGTATTTAATTTCCGCATTTGAATGATTGTATTTAAAGGTTAGATAACCTGGGAGATTTTTATTAATATAATCCCTTAAGGGAAGGTTTATTATCCAATTTTTATTTTGATGTGGTATTTAGATATGAATATTTTAATTAAGTGAACACCAACTCTTGAGGTAATGAAGTACCGGAATTTGGGAGTGTCACATAACCGGATCTAGAAAAAACAGATTGTTTCAATATTCGAGATATACTTTTATTAATCTATTTAATTTAAAAGTTAGATATATAAATTTTAGTTCGACTATATAAAGAAAATATTTCCAACATACTATTACATATATTTTGAATTGCTTGAGTACTATCATATTATCACTATTACACTTTTAAGTTTTAGCTATGCAAAAAACATATGTTTGAAAAAAGAAGTTAATCTTAAAAGTCAGTGGTTTAAGAATATGATGCAGGGACAAAGTTGGAAGTGGAGTAATTCACAATTGAAAATGAGTTTTCGTCGACTAAATTTGAATGTGCGTATTTTTTGATTTAGAAAAAGTTACGGTACTCATAATGTAAAATCCCAAATTTTATGAATAAAGATTTAATTTTCTCGAAATATTTTTTTCAAAATTATGGTGTGGATTTGAGATAATGTTATAATTATGGGTAATATTTATAAATTTTGAAAAGTATGCAAATTGTTGTATAATATTTGATTGGTTGGGGAATATTCTTTTTGTCGGAGAATATCCGTACGACGGTACAATCATTGGTGGACCCCACAACGGAATTATTGTCAGATTGAGAAAATGACAAAAATATTTTTATGAAAATAACGGCGGAAGTTTTCTTTGTTAAAACTGTTGAACTACTCAGTAGTAAAAAAATACGATGTCGTGTGGTTGCATAGTAGCAATACCAGTATTGATTATTGATGCTTTATGAGAAGTCACTCGGTTTTGTTCAATTATTGCTCTGATAATTATTGCATAGTATCTCACGTTATTTGATTCAATTATTGTCGATATTTTATATATTATTAAATCAATAATTGAGATGACAGAGTTATTAATATTATTATTTGCAATATTGACAATGTCTAGAAGTTTTGTCAAGGAGAGGTTTGGTCACCTAATTGCGCGCCAATAGGGAGAAATCCTTATTGGAAAGCCCCCTCTTTCTTGGCTCGAGCTGTTGAAAGATTATGATAATACCATTCAATTCCATCGTGGAAAAGCGAACGTGGTAGCTGATGCGTTGAGTAGAAGATCGTATGCATTTACGAGTGCGAATATACGAACCTACGTGAAGATAACGAATATATGATTAGAACCAACTTTAGTCGATAATGTTAAAGCTGTTAAAGCTACAGACCCAGAGCTGATGAATACGAAGAAGAATGCTCAAGATGGCGTTATTTTAAAAGCAAGAGTTTCTGAAGAGAGGAAATCTCAACCCTCGATTTAATTGGCCCAATTGAAATCCTCGATTGAGTAGGAACTGTGGCTTATAGACTCGTTTTACCGCCAAGTATGTCGTGTGTTCATAACGTTTTTAACGTATCAATGTTACGTAAATATGTGGACGTCCCGAACCACATTATTAATTTAAGAACTGGACGAGATAGCGGATAATTTAACATATGAAGATGTACCTGCTAAAATCTTGAAATATATTTTACGCTCAAACGTTATACCTCAAGAGTTAGAATCTGGCAAAGTGTCCTCATTTGTTCGAAATACCAGGTACGTACGTAAATTTTGAAGGTGAAATTTCATAAGGAGGGGAGATTGTAAAATCCCAAATTTTATGAATAAAGATTTAATTTTCTCAAAATATTTTTTTCAAAATTATGGTGTGGATTTGAGATAATATTATACTTGTGGGTAATATTTATAAATTTTGAAAAGTATACAAGTTGTTGTATAATATTTGATTGGTCGGAGAATATTCTTTTCATCGAAGAATATTCGTACGACAGTACAATCATTGGTGGACCCCACAACAGAATTATTGTCGGATTGAAAAAATGACAAAAATATTTTTATGAAAATAACGGCGGAAGTTTTACCGTTAAAACTGTTGAACCACTCGGTAGTAAAAGTAAAGAATGATGTCTGGCGTGGTAGCACATGGTATTGATTATTGATGCTTATAAGAGAAGTCACTTTCGCTTTTGTACAATTATTACTCTGATAATTATTGCATAGTATCTCACGTTATTTGATTCAATTATTGTCGATATTTTATATATTATTAAATCAATAATTGAGATGACAGAGTTATTAATATTATTATTTACAATATTGACAATGTCTAGAAGTTTTGTCAAGTGAGAGGTTTGGTCACCTAATTGCGCGCAAATAGGAAGAAATCCTTATTGGAAAGCCCCCTCTTTCCTGGGAACGAGCTAGTTGTTAATATTATGAGTTATAATAATATTAATAAAAGTTGTTAAAAATATTGAGGTGATTTTTATGAGGTATTTGTTGTATTTTGGACCCCCCCCCCCCCATTTATCCATTTTCAAAATAATCGGTAGAAAATTTTTAGTATTTTAGTGGGGGCCACATGTGGGGCCCACGTGTGACTTTGAAAATCTGATCATTTGGGGGGGGTCATGGGAAAGTTTATATATATATATGTGACGCCCCCAAAATTAGGTATACGTCACCCATCTTGGGTCGCCACTTACATGGTACATAAATTCAAATACAAACTTAATTATACATCCGTAGGTAGTAACATACGACACATACATAAAGCGAGAGTTCTAATAGGAATATTGTCATTTAGACAATATCCATACTCAAGGAGTCCTCATTACATTTATTGTCACACTATTTAATGAGAATAGTGAGGACTACTAATGCTATCTTCAGGACCATCACTCGTTTCCCAGGCTCGTCCCAACTATATTCTCATTTCACAAGAGAAGCGGTGAAAGAAAGGGTGAGCTCAACTAGCCCAGTAAGAAATATTATAACTAAGATAATGCAGAATAAATTATCAATAGTCTTCAACAATGTTAAACTAATAAAATACAATAGACAACCAGTTTAACTGCAGCGGAATATGCAATCCATTAAAAGAGTCAAGTAGAAAATAAAGTCTACTATCTTTTAGGTTTTAAAAGGTTTTCATCAATTTTTATCACTAAGACTCAGTTTAATGAATAAACCACAATATATAATCATCCTTGTACCACGGTCAAGAATTTTCATCAAATTATCAATGGTCATGACTATACCGAATCACCCCTTGTCATAATCATATCAAAAACTATCCATCACTGCATTACAGGCCACTGAGGACTTTTATCACATCATTTGTAACATTACGGTCATGATTACACCGAATAATCCCTGGTCATAATCATACCAAGTCCATCTATGCACTACAGGCCACAGATGACTTTTGTAAGACCCCAGATTTTATCAATAAAGATTTAAATTTTGTCGAAATAATTTTTTAATGTTATGGTGTGAATTTGAGATAATATTATAGTTGTGGGTAGTATTTATAAATTTTGCAAAGTATGCAAGTGGTTATATTATATTCGATTGGTGGGGAATATTCGTTTTAGCGGGAATATTCGTATAACGGCTCAATCATTGGTGGACCCCATTAATGTAATTATTGTCGGATTGAGAAAACGACAAAAATATTTTATTGAAATAACGGCGGAAGTTTTACTGGTTGATCTTGTTGAACTACTCGGTAGTTAAAATACGATGTCGTGTGGTTTCATAGTAGCATTACGGTAGATTGATTATTGATGCTTATATGAGAAGTCACTCGGTTTGATTCCATTATTGTCGATTAATAATATGAATTATTATAGCGATAATGACGTTTTGTTTTATTCGTATTATTAACGTAATAAAACAGAAACATCTTTTTATATAAAACTGAATACTTTATTAAAGTTATTCTATAAATAGAATATATTATATTTTATTATGCATAGTGTTGCATAGTGTTTTGCATAGTGTTTTGCATAGTGTTGCATAGTGTTTGCATAGTAAAATGTTTTTATATAAATAGAATATATGATATTTTATTTAAAAGATTTTGCTTTAAATATGGACCGTCAGATTAAAGTAAATCAATCTGGACCGTTCATGGATTAATTACTATGCATTCTATTTTCCTATAAATAGAAGCTCATTCCTTCATTATTTTCTTACGAATTCACTGAAACTCTAGAGAGAAAAATTATAGAGAGAAGCTATAGAGAGAAAATCTATAGAGAGAAAGAAGAAGAGTATTCTGCTACTTCACTTTTCCAATATTAGATTCTCTTAAGGTAAGGGATATTATTTGTTTATCTGTAAGGGTGTTATTCTTTCTTATTCATGAAGAGAACTTATGTTATTCCATTCATTATTATTACATTGGAATAACTTTGTAAAAGTGGCATACCCTATACATAACTCAGATCACGCAGATACCTATACTTGGTGAAATCCTTATATTATTCCATTCTTATTTATTACATTGGAATAACTTTGTATCTGTGAATTCCTATACTTGGTGATCTTCTTTACATTATTCCATTCTTTATTATTACATTTGGAATATCCATGCGTGTGTTTTACAGGACCTAGTTAGTTCCATTGTTTATTATTCCGCATTTATTATTACATTTGGAATATCACATGCGTGTGTTTTTACAGGACACGGTTCCATTGTTTATTATTCAGCATTTATTATTACATTTGGATCATCCTGTCGGTGTGAATTTCACGACCTAGTTCCGTTATTATTATTACATTGGAATAACTTTGTACATCTAAGTACCGCATGCATGGTGATTTCTTTGTTATTCCATTTTTTATTATACCCGGTTGGTTAAAACTTTGACTTCTATACTCCATGAAATTAGTAGAATATCCTTGATATTTGCGTTTCATCCGATATCTCTTTCATGGAAATATTCTTACGATCATTCTTGAATTTTACTCTACAAAACAGTATCTTGTTGACAATTTGGACGTTACTAATTCCTGGATAAAATAATTCTTGAACTTGTTTTATTGAATTATTATGTCATTGTCATCATCCTCATGTTATATTATGTTATCTTTGGCTTACGTGCATAGATGAATTTAGTATGATTATGACCAGGGATCATTCGGTATAATCATGGCTTGTTATAAATGATGTGATAAAAGTCCTCAGTGGCATGTAATGCAGTGATGGATAGTTTTTGGTATGATTATGACCAGGGGTGATTCGGTATAGTCATGACCATTGATAATTTGATGAAAATCCTTGACCGTGGTACAAGGATGATTAGATATTGTGGTTTATTCATTAAACTGAGTCTTAGTGATTAAAAATTATGAAAACCTTTTAAAACCTAAAAGATAGTAGATTTTATTTTCTACTTGACTCTTTTAATGGATTGCTTATTCCGCTGCAGTTAAACTTGTTGTCTATTGTATTTTATCAGTTTAACACTGTTGAAGGCTAATGATAATTTATTCTGCATTATCTTAGTCATAATATTTCTTACTGGGCTAGTTGAGCTCACCTTTCTTTCACTGTTCTCTTCAGGAAATGAGAACATAGCTGGGACGAGTCGGGGAACGGAGTAATGGTCCAGAGGATAGCATTAGTAGTCCTCACTATTCTGTGAAATAGTGTGATAATAGTTGTAATGAGGACTCCTTTTGAGTTTGTATAATATCTAGTAGACAATATTTGTATTCAAACTCACAATTTATGTCGTATTGTACACGACAGTTATATTAGTAAGTTGTATTTGAATTTATGTACCATGTAAGTGGCGACCCAAGATGGGTGACGTATACCAAATTTTGGGGGCGGCCAAGTTGATATCGAGCTTAAGGATATGATCCTGGCTAAGATATGAGATAAGAACTAGGAGAGGAGAGGCGGGAATTCCTTCGCTAAGTATGACCTACCTAAATTTATTTGGTATTTAATTGGTCACGAGTATAGGGATAATATGTGATATGTTAATTAACCCTTGTTTTGCGACAGTGTTTGAGAATGGCATTTGAAAATGCTAAGATAAGCAATGAAGCACATGAGAGTGTTGATTCAGCTCAAACAAAAGGTAACGACCAACAACACGATAATAATCATACTGGTGGCAACGGCTATCAGAATAATGATAACCATCGTGGGGGAAATTATCATGCTAAGAATGGTAACCACTTCAGTGGTAATCATGGCAAAGATAATAGAAGTGGAAATTGCAAGAAGAGAAGGTCATTTAGCTCAATTTTGTTGTGCACCAAAGTCAAGTCTAGCTGGGACGGTGGCACCAAAGGTGGATATGGACAAAACAAAGTCGTTGGTTTTAGGAAGTGCATTTTTATGACTTCTCAAAAGCGAGTAAACCGAACGAAGTTAGCACGGGTTAGTTAATTATAAATTACGAAGTCTATACCTTATAAGATACCGGTTCTACCCATTATTTTATCTCTCTTGCTTGCGTTCAACGTTTAAATTTGACTCCGGAGAAGTTAGACTTTGACTTATTGGTTGAAACTTCGTTAGTAGAGCCTTCATACCTCTACTATTTTTAAATCTTGTTTGATTCAAATAAACACTTTCACGCGTTACGTCGATCTTATCTTTTGAAAATACTTGCCTTTGATGTGATTTTAGGAATCAATTGGTTAACTACTCATCATGCTTTTTGTAAGGTTGTTAGCTTTTATATTCATAACCAACTTGTTGTGCGAATTCAAGTAACCAAACTACTAAAGTCAATTATTGTCATATCAAGCCATAAGTAAAGAGCCCCGAACCTTTCGTTGTTGACTTCCTTGTGTGGAATGCAATGAAGCCGGACTTCTGTAGGCGACATCGTGAATGAAGATGGCAAGTTTATAGGTATCATTGTGAGGTCTTTATCTAGGTTAAGGGATAGAAGTCACAGTTGGTATCAATGTAACGTATTATCCAAGTCTTGGATAAGAGTAGCGATTTTGAATGATATTTCTATCATTAATAAATTTCTTGACGTATTCTTGAAGATTTCTAGCCTACCCTAGAGCGTGAAATCGAATTTTGTATTGACCCCAAGATGAAAAAACTCATTTCTTAAACCCTCAAATATTTCTTCAACTAAAATGAACAGTTTACGTGGTTTGTGATGAAAGTCATAATAAAAGCATTGGACTAATGAAAATCATGGGTATTCGTGGTATTAGTAAGTGTTATGATGAGTTATGTTGGTTAGTATGTGAAAACATGAAAGTTTCTTAGAAATCACAAAGAGTTGAAAATCAGATTTTGGTGAAAAACGTAACATGAAATTCAATTGACCAAATCTCTTATTATATTTTGAATTTTTGAGTGTGGTCAAGTCTTAGAGTTAGATCTATGAGTTACCTAACTAATCCAAGTGGAATTACTGGAAAAAGTGTTGTAGATTTTTGTGTGGACTGATTTTTGCAAAGGAGTGCAAAGTTGCAAAAACAAGAAAAAATTTCTTTGCCATGATTTTAGAGGGCTGTTTTGGCCACTTAAATTATGAGAAAAATTCTGGCCTTTTGGGACATGAAGGTATATGGTATAAAGTACTTCCTGTCAAAAATGAGCTCATTCGACTTAAAATGAGCAAGTTATGACTATTTCGATATTTAGGTTTTTTCGACGAAAAATGCTATAACCGGAGTTCTATAACTCCGATGACCATGAAATTTAAACTGGAGGCTCACATTAATATGTGTAAGGTCCTGCCAAGATTTGGAAATTTTGGAGTTAAACTTGAGGTAGAAAATTTTTAAGGAATTAATTAGAAATTGATTTTGAAAAATAGTAAATGAATTTTAAAATTTCGAGAAAAATATATTTTCATTATGGGACTATATTATGCTAAATCCCAGAAAAGAAATATTTTTGAGATTGATTTGGTATTTTCATGAAAATAGTTTAGTTACTGAACATATGAGTTAAATATGTTATGTGAAGTAACAAAGTTGAAAATAGGATTTTATGGCTAGAGAATCCTATATAGAGTATATGCATATTTTTTTTGATGAGGATTTGATAATTGGTGATGATATCTTATGAGTATGGCGGTTTTGAATGATTAAATGCATTATATGGTAAAGCGTAAACAATTGAGATAAATTGTTTATAAATTTAAGAAGTATTGTTATAATATTAATGATATTAGATTATGAGATTATTAAGTGATTGATAACATGGGGATATTCTTGAATCTGGATAAATTATATTATAAATGTTTAATATTTATCCTTTATCTCATTTGATTGATTCTTTATATCATTATCCTCATGCTTATATTATGTTGAAAGTCATACATGGCTTTTGTAGTGCATAGATGGACTTGGTATGATTATGACTGTGATTGTTTTCGGTATAATCATAACCGTAATTGAAAAACACGATTATCTTTGGTCAGTAGTGCATGGATAATTTGTGGTCGTGATACTAATGAATACACGATTATCTTTGGTAGTAGTAGTGCATGGATAATTTGGACGTGATACTTAATGAATATCCTTGGCCCATAGTGCGGGGATGATTCGATGATATGGATTAATTATTGAAATTTGAGTCTCGATAATGAAATATTAATTCATGGATGTGGTAAAAGTCATCTTTGGTAGTAGTGCATTGATAGACTTGGTATGATTATGACCAAGGATTATTCGGTATAATCATGGATAGTAATTAAAAAACACGAATATCCCTCGCCGTGAGTGCATGGATAATTCATGGTCGTGTGATACTATTGTCGAAGTTTTGACATTATTGGTTTTACAGTTGTATATCTTTGGCCTGTAGTGCAAAGATGAATTGTTAATGAATATCTTTGGCCGGATTGCAAAGATGAATTTAATGTTTTCAACGATAAAGGTATTCAAGGTATCCTCACCTCTTATCATACCAGGTACGTACCCTAATTTCGAGGGCAAAATTCCATAAGGAGGGGAGATTGTGAGACCCCAGATTTTATCAATAAAGATTTAAATTTTGTTGAAATAATTTTTTAATGTTATGGTGTGAATTTGAGATAATATTATAGTTGTGGGTAGTATTTATAAATTTTGCAAAGTATGCAAGTGGTTATATTATATTCGATTGGTCGGGGAATATTCGGTTTAGCAGGGAATATTCGTACAACGGCTCAATCATTGGTGGACCCCACAACAGAATTATTGTCGGATTGAGAAAACGACAAAAATATTTTATTGAAATAAAGGCGGAAGTTTTACTGGTTGATCTTGTTGAAATACTCGGTAGTAAAATGCAAAATAATGTCGTGTGGTTGCATAGTAGCACACGGTATTGATTATTGATGCTTATGTGAGAAGTCACTCAGTTTGATTCCATTATTGTCGATTAATAATATGAATTATTATAGCGATAATGACGTTTTGTTTTATTCGTATTATTAACGTAATAAAAGAGAAACATCTTTATATATAAAAGCGAGAATACTTTATTAAAGTTATTACTATAAATAGAATATATTATATTTTATTATGCATAGTATTGCATAGTGTTTTGCATAGTGTTGCATAGTGTTTGCATAGTAAAATGTTTTTATATAAATAGAATATATGATATTTTATTTAAAAGATTTTGCTTTAAATATGGACCGTCAGATTAAAGTAAATCAATCTGGACCGTTCATGGATTAATTACTATGCATTCTATTTTCCTATAAATAGAAGCTCATTCCTTCATTATTTTTTTACTTAATTCAATTTGAAACTCTAGAGAGAAAAATTATGAGAGAAGCTATAGAGAGAAAATCTATAGAGAGAAAGAAGAAGAGTATTATCGCTACTTCACTTTTCCAATATTCAGGTTCTTCTAAGGTAAGGGATATTATTTGTTGTACTACGTAAAGGGTGTTATTCTTTCTTATTCATGAAGAGAACTTATGTTATTCCATTCATTATTATTACATTGGAATAACTTTGTAAAAGTGGCATACCCTATACATAACTCGTATACGCTGATATACCTATACTTGGTGAAATCCTTATATTATTCCATTCTTATTTATTCATTGGAATAACTTTGTATCTGTGAATTCCCTATACTTGGTGATCTTCTTACGTTATTCCATTCTTTATTATTACATTGGAATATCCCATGCGTGTGTTTTACAGGACACTGGTTCCATTGTTTATTATTCCGCATTTATTATTACATTTGGAATATCCATGCGTCTGTGTTTTACAGGACACGGTTCCATTGTTTATTATTCAAAGACATTTATTATTACATTGGATCATCACTGCGGTGTGAATTTCACGACTGGTTCCGTTATTATTATTACATTGGAATAACTCATACATCGCAATCCGCATGCATGGTGATTTCTTTTGTTATTCCATTTTTATTATACCCAGTTGGTTAAAACTTTGACTTCTATACTCCATGAAATTAGTAGAATATCCTTGATATTTGCGTTTCATCCAAAGATATCTTTTCATGGAAATATTCTTACGATCATTCTTGAATTTTACTCTACAAAACAAAGATATCTTGTTGACAATTTGGACGTTATTAATTCTCGGATAAAATAATTCTTGAACTTGTTTTATTGAATTATTATGTCATTGTCATCATCCTCATGTTATATTATGTTATCTTTGGCTTACGTGCATAGATGAATTTAGTATGATTATGACCGAGGATCATTCGGTATAATAATGGCTTGTTATAAATGATGTGATAAAAGTCCTCGGTGGCGTATGTAATGCGTTGATGGATAGTTTTTGGTATGATTATGACCGGGGTGATTCGGTATAGTCATGACCATTGATAATTTGATGAAAATCCTTGGACCAAGTAATACGGGAATGATTAGATATTGTGGTTTATTCATTAAACTGAGTCTTAGTGATTAAAAATTATGAAAACCTTTTAAAACCTAAAAGATAGTAGATTTTATTTTCTACTTGACTCTTTTAATGGATTGCTTATTCACCGCAGATTAAACTTGTTGTCTATTGTATTTTATCGGTTTAACAACTGTTGAAGGCTAATGATAATTTATTACGCATTATCTTAGTCATAATATTTCTTCTTTGGGCTAGTTGAGCTCACCCTTTTCTTTCCTTTGTTCTCTTTGTGAAATGAGAACATAATTTGGGACGAGTCGGGAGCAGAGTAATGGTCCAGAGGATAGCATTAGTAGTCCTCACTATTACGTGAAATAGTGTGATAATAGTTGTAATGAGGACTCCTTTTGAGTTTGTATAATATCTAGTAGACAATATTTGTATTCAAACTCACAATTTATGTCGTATTGTACACGAACAGTTATATTAGTAAGTTGTATTTGAATTTATGTACCATGTAAGTGGCGACCCAAGATGGGTGACGTATACCAAATTTTGGGGGCGTCACAACTTTCAACATAATATAAACACGAGGATGATGACAATGACATAATAATTCAATAAAACAAGTTCACGAATTAATTTATTCAGGAACTAATAACGTCCAAATTGTCAACATGATACTGCTTTGTAGAGTAAAATTCAAGAATGATCGGAAGAATATTTCCATGAAAGATCTTTGGATGAAACGCAAATATCAAGCATATTCTACTAATTTCATGGAGTATAGAAGTCAAAGTTTTAACCAACTGGGTATAATAAAGAATGGAATAACAAAAGAAATCACCATGCATGCGATAGACCGCACAGGCGAGTTATTCCAACAGAATAATAAATAACGAAACCAGTCCGCAGCGAAACGCGCGCATGGGATGTTCAACAAGAATAATAATAAAAAGCGGAACCAGTCCGGTGTAAAACACATGCGATAGGATGTTCCAATGTAATAATAGAATAATGTCACCAAGTATAGGTAAACCACGTATACAAAGTTATTCCAAATGAATAATAAAGAATGGAATAATGAAGAAGATCACCAAGTATAGGGATTCGGCGTGATACTGAGTTATTCAACAGAATAAATAAGAATGGAATAACATAAGGATTTCACCAAGTATAGGGTATGGCGTGATACAAAAGTTATGTATAGGGTATGCCACTTTTACGGAGTTATTCCAATAGAATAATAAAGAATGGAATAACAAAAGTTCTCTTCATGAATAAGAAAGAATAACACCCCTTATTTAGTACAACAAGTAATATTCCTACCTTAGAAGAATGAATATTGGAAAAGTGAAGTAAAGAGTATCTTTTCTTCTTTTCTCTATAGTTTCTCTCTCAGAGTTTCAATGAATTCGTAAGAAATAATGAAGGAATGAGATTTCTATTTATAGAAAAAACCGAGGTGGCTCTTGTGTCTTAACGAAGGGTCAAAATGACTCTTGGTAATATTGAAGAGACAACTACTATTTCATGAAGGGTAATTAACCTTTGGAACACAGAAGAGGCAGCTTAACTCTTGGTAATATTGAAGGGATAACTACTATTTGCGAAGGGGTAATTACTATCGACGAAGGTATATACTATCGACGAAGGTAATTACTATTCACAAAGGTAATTACTATTCACAAAGGTAATTACTATCGACGAAGGTAAATACTATCGACGAAGGTAAATACTATTGACGAAGGTAATTACTATTCACAAAGGTAATTACTATTCACAAAGGTAATTACTATTGATTGAAGGACTCTTAGATGATGACATATGGGCCCCCATAAAATAATCAAAGTTACCACAAACGTCTCATAATGAGACTCTTTATATACATCAAGGATTGAATAAATATTACCACAAATCATTTATTTTTAATCAACACATATTTAATCTTTCAACAATTATTAATCATTTATAACTTGTCGTCTCAATTAATAATTTAATACATATTATATGAGATGATATTGTGACAATAATTGAATCAATAATATAAGGGATATGATGTAGCAATTATCGTAGCAATAATTGAGCATAATTTGAGTGACTTCTCACGTAAGCATCAATAATCAATACCTGCAGGTACTATTCTTAGCAACGACCACGTGTATTCTTGTACTTTTACCACCGGGTAGTTCAACGCTTTTTAACGGTAATACCTCCTCCGTTATTTTTATAGAAAGATAATTTTGTCGCTTTTCTAACTACGATAATACTTCCGTTTGTGGGGTCCACGATGTTTGGAGCCAAATGCATTTAATATTCCCCACAAAAAAAGAATATTCCCCACCAAACGAATATTTTATAACAACTTGCTTACTTTGCAAAATTTATAAATATTACCCACAACTATAACATTATATCAAATTTATTCCATAATATTCAAAAATAATATTTATAAAAAAATTCATCTTTATTTATAAAAGTTGGTCTTCTTAATAATATATATATATATATATATATATATATATATATATATTATTTTATTATTATTATAAATGTAATAAAATAGAAAACTTTTTTATATAAAGCAAGAATACTTTTTATAAAGTTTTGTTTTATTTGATTATAAATAGAATATATTATATTTTATTATGCATAGTACTGCATAGTATTTGCGTAGTAAAATCTTTTTATATAAAATGTAATACTTTTTATAAAGTTTTGTTTTATTTGATTATAAATAGAATATATTATATTTTATTATGCATAGTCTGATAGTATTTGCAGATAGTAAAATCTTTTTATATAAAACATACTTTTTATAAAGTTTTGTTTTATTTGATTTTAAATAGAATATATTATATTTTATTATGCATAGTGTTTGTATAAGTACCGTGATAGTGTTTCAGATAGTAAAATCTTTTTATATAAAATAGAATACTTTTATAAAGTTATTTATTT
Source organism: Panax quinquefolius (assembly GCA_020205615.1). Classification (NCBI taxonomy): domain Eukaryota; kingdom Viridiplantae; phylum Streptophyta; class Magnoliopsida; order Apiales; family Araliaceae; genus Panax; species Panax quinquefolius. The sequence goes on from CM035172.1 coordinate 67,580,297, forward strand.
TATTAGATTTTAAATATATATATATATATTATAAATTTTGTTTTATTATATAATTATAAATAGAATATATTATATTTTATTGCATAGTATCATTTTCATTCTCCTATAAATAGGATGTTTAGTTAGAATTGAAAAACACGCCAGAAGTTCAGAGAATTATTCTTCTATAATCTTGAGCGTATTTCTTTAGAGTTTAAGAAAGCTTTGAGCATAGAAAATAGTGCAAGTTTTCTTCAAGTATATCTCCTCCCTACCCGTCAGAATACTCTTCTTTTTAAGGTAAGGGGTATTATTCTTTCGTATTCATGAAGAGAGTTATTTTCTTTCAATACTCGTAAGGGTTGTTATTCCATTCTTTATTATTCTGTTGGAATAACCTGTCTGTGTGGTCTATCGCATGCCTGGTGAATTCTGTTGTTATTCCATTCTTTATTATTCTGTGGGAACATCATGTCTGTGCGGATTACGCATGACCTGGTTCCATTCTTTATTATTCTGTTGGAATATCCTGTCTGTGCGGATTACGCTTGACCTGGTTCTATTCTTTATTATTCTGTTAGAATATCATGTATGTGCGGATTACGCACGCCTGATGAATTCTTCTGTTATTCCATTCTTTATTATTCATTGGAATAAATGCATGACGTGGATTACCGCATGGCGGCAAAAATCCATTTGAGGTTTCATATATTCTATTATACTCAGTTGGTTAAACTTTTGGCTTCTATACTCCATGAAATTAGTGGAATATCCTTAATATTTGCTTTTCATCCAGTATCTTTTCATAGAAATATTCTTCTAAGCATTCTTGAATTTTACTCCACAAAGCAGTATCATATTGACAATTTGGACGTTATTGAGTTCGGGATAAATTAACTTATAAATCTTTAAAATTTATTCTTGAACTTGTTTTATCGAATTGTCATCATCCTCACGCTTATATTATGTTGAAAGTCGTATATGGCTCAATGTGCATAGATGAACTTGGTATGATTATGACCAAGGATTATTCTAGTATAATCATGGCCAGTAATGTTACAAATGATGTGGAAAAAGTCCTCATTGGCTCGTAGTGCATTGATGGGACGCTTTTTGGTATGATTATGGCTATGGATTCTCTTGACGGGTGCAAAGATGAATTATTTTATGGCATGATCATGACCATTGATGAATACACGAATATCATTGGCCCGTAGTGCATGGATAATTTGTGGCCGTGATACTAATGAATATCATTGGCCGTAGTACAGGGATGATGTGGATTATTTATTAAGTTGAGTCTTAGCGATAAAAGTGATGAAAAACCTTTTAAATCATAGAAAATAGTAGATTTTATTCTCTACTTGACTCTTCTAAGAGCATTAACAACAGTTTTCCTAATTAACTCTTTATCCCTAATTTTGAAGAATGCATCAATAAATCATTATCCAACAGCTTCTTTATCCTTATTTGACTCTCTATTTTAATCCCTATATAGGATTTTATTCCCCAAAGTGAGGGAGTCAAAAGATCATTCTCTATATATACAAAATGACATTTCACACCCTCATTTAAGTGGACAACTCATCAATCATACACATCTTAACATTTGTTTACTACTTTATTTTCAAATTATAAACTTAATATCGACTTATATTTTAAAATTAATTTCAAACATATTCAAATTTAAAACCGATATAAATTTATTTAATTTATGTCAATATAATTATAAATATTATAAACATAATAATAATTATAAAATTTATTATTTTCAAAATTTAAATGAATCATATTAAATTTAAATTTAAAAATATCACAAATTAACTTTTTAAAAGTTAATATTAATCTTATGTACATTTGCAATTACAAATTCATTCAATACTCACTTCATAAATTACTTAAAATTTAAAATAAAATAAACATTATTTTACGGTGAAATATAATTGATAAATTATACTCTCTTTTATAAATTATAAGATTATTACTAATTTGATATTTTGACTATTGGAAAATTTAACTTTTAACTTTTAAATTTTCTTATTTAAGGAATCAATATAAGGAACTTGTTGGAGTGCATATAGTGAAAAATTGAATCTCTATTTTGCAAATGACCCAATAACACCGCAGAAAGTAGGGATAAAGATAAAGAAGCTGTTATGAATGCTTCTAATGGATTGCTTTGTTCACCGCACAGATTAAACTTGATGTTTGTTATATTTTATCGGTTTAACAATGTTGAAGGCTAACGATAAATTATTCTCGCATTATCTTAGTCATAATATTTTTTACCGGCTATTGAAATTTCACCTTTTGCTTTCATCGTTTTCTTCTTGAAATGAAACGATCGTTATCCTAAACTAGTCGGGGAATAGAGTGACGGTCCAGATGATAGTATTAGTAGTCCTCACTATTCTATGAAATAGTGTGATAATAAATGTAATGAGGACTCCATTGAGTGTGGATATTGTCTAGATGACTATTCGTATTAAAACTCTCAGTTTATGTTTTGTCGTATTTTACACGATAGTTGTATTATTAAGTTGTATTTAAATTTTATACCATGTATTTAACGACTCAAAATGGGTGATGTATACATATTTTGAGGACGTCACACATAATATATAAATAGAAGGTGTCAACGATCCTGTCAACGATCCTGACACAGCTCAACAGGTTGAACAAGTATTTAAGCCAAAAAAGGTTTTAAAAGTAGCCTAATTAGCGGTCAAACTTCGGATTATTTTCAAGTTTTTATATTTTGTAACTTATCTTCTTCAATTAGGGTTAAAAAGTTTTTGAGACTATAAATATATTATCTTAAGCTTGTTGAAGTATTCTTTTGATAATTATTATTAATATTATCGTGTTTTCTCTTTGAAATATATTACTTTTTTCTTGTGCAAAAAATTTTATTTGCCTATATATTAGTAGGTTAAACTAATTATAGTAATATGTTGCGTCAAACTATATATTTAAATTTATAATAATAGTATCACTACACAAAACATGTCATCGTCAAAGGACATATTTGCCAATAATACTAATGTGGTGTTTAATAAAATTGAGTAATTAAGATATGAATGATTAGTATATCTTAGTAAATTAGATCATCTAAATGAAATAACATCTAAATAAAAAAGGTTGCTTAGTAACTAAAAAGTATAAAACATCTGAATGACTTTTAAATTTTAAAATATCTCAAAATGACTTGTCAAAAATCGATAATGATCTTAAAATTTGGAATGGAGTAGTACAATATTTATAAATGTTTCATATATATTTAAATTTTTCATTAAGAGACAACTCTTAATTATTTAGATTTATATCTTCCTCTTACCAATTAAGAGACGATAAGAGAAACAAAATTTTATCAAACAACTTTATCCTCTTACCGAATCAGACGTGGAACTGTTAAGAGATATTAAGAGGTAAACAAATACCACTTAAGACAATCGACAATACTAACTCATCCGGCTATACCTAATTTCTCACTCACAAAAATGTAGTACTACCTCCGTCCCACAATAAGTGTTTTTTTAGGTTTAATATTTTTTTCCAAAATAAGTGATGAGTTAAAACTCCAATACAATTTTTACAATATTTTCTCATATATGCCCTTATGCATTCAATGGTATTTATTGCATCTTTCAATCACTACAATTAAATGACACTCATTAACTCTTCAACTTCAAATAAAATATATTAAGGGTATTTTTGTCATTTTAACTTGTGTATTGGTATGTGTGATTTAAGCTAAAAAAACACTTATTATGGGACGGAGGTAGTAACAAATACGTCCACGTTAATTAATATGGTCAACGCAAAATTTATCGACAATGAGTCCGTTTCTTGTAGCGTATCAAATTTGAGTTGATAATGTAATTGTTCATCCCTTTGATGTATCTGAAATATTATCATATGATACAATATCTTTGCTAGGACAGGAGATGAAACACAGGACAGGTGATCCAGACTAATTGTTCATAAATAAAGAAGGTGAAAACGGTGTTCAATTTGGTGGTCCGTATATTTGTACAGTCTATAAAAATAAGTTCCATTTGATTATATAACACAGAATTGTAATTTTATATTACTTGTATAACAAAGATCATATGAATTATAACTTTTTTGTTAAATTAATACAACTTAATTCTATAAATTGTCCAAATGAAATACTCACTTAAACGACGTGTAATCAGGATCCATAACAACCATCTAAGTACTCTCTATCTTTTCCCAGCCAGCAAAAAGAAAAAAAAATATAGTCTACATTTGTTTGATGAGTAATTCACGAGAGTGAAAAAAAGCCACTTGACTTGGATGAATCCTAAAGGCACCAAAAAGACAAAAGAAGTTAATAAGATCAGTTGAGCCCTGCAGGAAGGCCCTTGTGATATTTTCTTGTCATTTTTTATATCTATCACCCCATAAGTGGTCGTCATCAAGATATACATAACAAAAACTCTTATCCAATGACTATGAGTTGGCAAAATCATGCAATGATGCAAAAACTCCCAACTTCCTAACAAAAATGACTAGTGTAAAAAACAAATGTTGCCCTTGGTGTATTTTAGATTGGCATTGGAGCTGAAACGGGCCCATATAATTAGAGTATCTAGTGCGAGATAATTGGGTAATGAAAAATCCATGCTTCTTAAATTTTGTGTTAATTAATACAAAGGAAAAAATAATTTTTTTGTTCATCTACGATTAGGGTTGCATAAATAGTCTTGAAACAATCTGGGTCAAATCCGAGTCCGGAACAAATTTTAAGTCAAATCTCAAGTCCGAATCGAATCAAATCCATCACAATAAGACCTCAAACTACTAACTCAATAAGATCTTTCGGCCATCATACTTGGCCCACCATGCGCTCTCAAAAGGTCGTGACTTGAAAGATCTTATTAGTAGAACTTATTTTCTTATATGCAAACAAAATTTTCCCTTATCTTTCGATGTGGGACTATATGCAGACAAATTTTTCCCTTATCTTTCGATGTGGGACTGGGGTGTTACAAACTCCCTCACTTAAATTAAATTTCTGACGTCCCCGTTAGAATCGATTACACACACGGCCCAAAGATCTTTGCCTCTCTAGCCATTGTGAGATAATACCGGCTAGCTTCGTGTCCCCATCTCCGGACCTCCATCTCTTCATTGTGGGATAATACCATCAGCCTTCGTGTCCCCACCTCCGGCAATTCGATCGGATGACCCGGCCCGAGCTTTCGAGAACCTGGCTCTGATACCATATGAAACAACCCGGGTCAAATCTCGAGTCCGGAACAAATCTTGGGTCAAATCTCAAGTCCGAATCGAATCAAATCCATCACAATAAGGCCTCAAACTAATAACCCAATAGTATCTTCTTGGGTCATCTTAGCCCACCACCAGTGTTCGAAAAAGCTCACACTGTGGGAGACTAAGTTAAAATTGAGCCTCAACGAGTCGACTAGGGCCTAGTCCTTTGATTTAGTGTTGACCGACTTAAAGACTCGGGCGGGATAGTCGGTGACTAGTCGGGAAAGTCGGCCAGTTGGAGTAAATAAAAAAATCGGACCAAGTCGGGAAAAATCGGAACAAGTCGGAAAAAATCGGAACAAGTCGGGGAAAATCGGAAAAAATGGGAGCGGATGAGGTCCTTCTACCTAGAAGAAGTGATATAAATGTGCGAGAACTAGATGAAGACGAGTTTATGTCAAAAGATGATGACAATGAAGAGGAAGATGATGATTATGAGTTTGAGTACGATGGAGAGCAAGTCTTGGAGTGATATGGAGAAGAGGAAGAGGAGGAGGAGGAGTGATTGACTATTAATTTTGTGCTACTTAGTTTCATTTGGTTAATTGATTTTGAACTTAGAGTGTCAAACTATTTAGTTTTACTTAGTTTCCATGTTTTTATTTGATGATTTGTGTTACTTATGTTATTCTACTTACTCATAACTTATCAAAGGAGAAAGGATAATATATATTTTAAAAAAATAATTGAAAATCCGACTTCACGATTAATCCTCGACTAATCCCCTAGTCTCTAGTCGGTAGCCAACCGACCTGGGACCGACTAGCGACTTTTAGAACACTGCCCACCACAGGCTCCCAAAAGGTCATGACTTGAAGGTACTATTGGTAGTAACTTATTTCCTTATATGCAGACAAATTTTTTCCTTATCTTTCGATGTGGGACTATATGTAGACAAATTTTTTCCTTATCTTTCGATGTGAGACTAGGGTGTTACAAGTCTGACCTGGCCTAGGCCTGTCAAGCTTTAATCATTGACCAAGCCAAGCCAGGCTCAATTGGAAAAAGGCCAAGTCAGGCCGGATACTTGAGTTGAAAACATGGTCTGAGCAGGAGACCATGTGGACAAAATTAACTAGGTATTATAATCCCTACCATTTGAACTAAAAATAAGTTGACAAAATTAACATTTAACTTTGTTAAAAAAGATCAATGTATCTTATCTATTTATACTCGAACTAATGAGAATATGATATCTTTGTTATTAATGGTAAGGGTATAATAGTCCAAACGGTAAATTTTTATCCAATCCTTTAAATAATTCTGGACAAAACAAATATAACATGAGATTATTTTAAATTATTCCATGAATAATCTCATAAAAAACAAACATGCTAGGACTATTTAATCTTAAGATAAAACAGTTTTGAAATTATAATTCATGGGAATATAGTTCCGGGATTATAATTCTTGCAAATAAATAAGGCCTTAGGAGTTTGCAATTTGCTCATCAGCCTAAGAACCATACCAACTCCTAAATCAGAGGACTCCCTAGGTAGTCACCCTGAGGATCCTTCTAACAAGTCATGTCTCTTGTATTGCAGGATCTATACTTGGACTATGACTCCCATCGGGTAGAAACTCGACTAGGATCATCCCAAGCTACCCCTAACTCAAATTTAGTGTTACAAAGAAGCGTTATTGAACAGGTGGGGAGGAAGGATCAACAACGCAGAGTATGTGTGATACTCCTAAATTTGGGTACTTTCAACCCACAGATATGATGCTACACGGTACTACTGCTATACACTCATTCCAATAAAGCAACATTAAAATGAATATATTTACTAAATTCTTATTACAATAATAATAATATCCTTCCCAAGTTCTGTTAACCATTACATTCTTCATTGTCATAATATAAATTCATACAAATATATATACTAGTCTATTACAGGATAACTTATTTATTCATTTTGACTTTGCCCTTATCTTTACCAGAACCTTCGGTCCGTTCATTCTTAGCTGCAAACATATAATTCATGCAAGAAGTGAGCTAACTAGCTTAGCAAGTTTAACAATATATAATCAACCACAACATCAGGAATCATATGATTGATCCACAATAACTGAACAAATAGTTATGAAGTACTATAAATAATCGAAATAGCACCTTTCATTCTTTCAAAACAATTCCAAAATACCTACAGTACTTGTGAATACTGAGTAGGTCAAAAGACCAGCCTCATTTTGTTTTCATTCATGAAAAAGACATCCCGACACTAAGACCGTATATCTGATATAACTTACGAGCACTTCTAGGTGATCAACCTATAGTACTCTATGTTGATCAACATTTATCCGTTAAACGTATTTACGTTTCCCAACCCTTAGGGTTTTAAGTCCGCGGGAAAAAACTTTGTTTGCTATAATTAAAATATTATTGGATATTCCATCTTGTCTAAAAAATCTATCATTATGCATTTCTCAAAAATTCAAAAATTCAAAAATAATTCCCGAACAGAAATGGATGAATAGTGATTTTTCGAAAATTTCTCGGAAAACTTTTATTTTCATCTTGAAATTTCAAATTATTTAATTTTAACACACGGCCAGAATCCTAACCACATTCGAACATTCTAGGTCATAGAATAACCTTTAAACAACTTACTCACTTAAATAAACATATAACTTTATTTAATTCAAATAAAAAAATAAAATTTAATTCACATAATAATTTGATTTTTCTCATATATATAGAAAACAGAAAGGAAATAAAAAAGGGAAATGATATTTAGGATAGATTCCTCAGTTCATTAAATAATTATCAGCTCAAACTGCAGTAGGCCTTACAACAGATGCACCGAACCAAACAAATAAAAGCTCTAAATATTAACACCCATATAAAAGGAAAGTGCTAGTTCGAAAATCTGTACTGAGAATCAGAGAATTATAGATCTTAGTAATTTCCCTAAACAAAAAACTTAAAAGGATATTAAAGAAATAAATACTAATCGCAGGTATTTTGGTATCGGATATTAATTTAGTTTTCTACAATAAATTAGTGTTTTTAAGTATTATTGTTAGTCATATATGAGCATAAAATAGTTTACAAATTTCTCTACATTCAAAATATTTTGAATGAACATGAACTAGCATGAGTTTATTTTGTTGTGAGTAAGCTAGTCGTGTACTCTCAGATTCACATCTTAAGTTGTCGGTCTTAACTTATTCTCAGATTCACGTGTTAATCCATTGGCCTTAACACAAGTACATAACCTTCATGATGAACTCACTATAGGTCCTGATGCTCTCTCCAGATTAATAGATACCTAGCGATTACGTATCAATACTATAAATTTAGCATACCAAAATTTTCTTCAATTGTTTTACCTATAATTGCACAAACATCAATAATTTAACTTAGCATTGGATGCTCAAACATCACACTTGTATTACATTATTTTTAAAACAACCAAATTCACCTAAAATCTTTTACAAAACTTAGGTATATTAGATTTAAAATCTAAGAAAATTCCTAACTATAAGTACTAATATAAAACCATACCGTGTTTTAGCTATGTGGAGTGCCAAATATATTGGTTCCACAAACCGAAACCAACTGTGTTTCAAGTAACACCGGCCCTGTCATATTCCTGTAACACATTATGTTTACTGAACAGCTTAACACAATACAATTGACACACCTAATGGTATGTCTTTTATATCCTGATAAATGTTAACTTTAGTCCTCCACTGCGACCACATATCTAGCTCAAACGGCAAACCTAGCACCTGCTCCCCCACCAGAGGCGATGAAGTGTTAAAGCGGGCTTCAGGATCCTATCCTTAGGGATATACTACAAGAACACTTAAAATGGGGGGATGGAAAAGAGAAATGTAATCAATAAAAAAGAGTGTAATCACAACTGTGGGTTCAGCCGATAATATATCTTAAAATAGTATTACAGTACTGGGGCTTAACTATGGCCTTCATATGCTTTTACAGGCAACATGTAAGCAACAAAACTTTGCCTATCCAAGCATACAGTAATTTTAATTCCAAGTACCTGTTTAAATATATCATTGAATTACCAAGTATGTGATCACCTTCAGGCTTCAGCAGTAAATCATGTAATTACTTCCAAATCTCTTAACTTTACAAAAATTATTCATGTAATATATAATATTGTCTAAATATATAATATCACAAAGGTAATTGCAAAAAGAACTAACATAATATATATGCACCTTCAGGCTTCAGCAGTAAACCATGTAACCACAAAGGTAAACATCTGTGCTGATAGAAAATTACATTATATAAAATAAATACAGCTGAATACTTTCTTAATCCTTAATTCACTTCCAGCAAAAGAACTAACATAAAAGATATAACATAGAAACCCAGCAGAGAGGTACAGAGAAAGCATAAAGCTTTTCCCTCAAAAGTCAAAGTAGTGAAATCACAATTTTTGCCTTTGTCAGCACGAGGGGATGCATGAGCTTCAAATAATAAAGCTTGAATTCAACAGGAACTAAATCTGACATAAGGATCAATGTAGTTTGTTCTATTATCAAGGACTTGCAACATCAAAGATTTCCCTAAAACATTCAGGAAAAAAAGAGAAGAGAAAATAAAATAAAGGAACAAGGAAATTATAGGTTTCACAACAATTATGGAACATTAAATATAGGAAAAGAAGCATAATATACTTTTAAATATCCTCCCACCATGACCGGCAGTCCTATAATCCTAGAACATAATGCACCTTAACAACTTATAATATCAGCTCTCTGTGATTAGACTAACTTTGATGCCTGATCATATCTTAAATTTTAAACCCATCATAACATAATTATACCACAGAAAACAACTACAACATTACTCGTCTAAAATCCTAGAAAGCATACTGTAACAAAGCATTTGGAAATATCTAATCCATGGGCATTCAACACATATAGAAGCACCTACGTTTGTGCCCTAAAACAAAATAAGCTACACAGCCAACTGTGTAAAAATAGATGAAAAAACAAATTGTAGAAACAAAATCTAAGGCACAGTAAAGAGGCTAATAATCTAAATTTATTTCTTTAATTTTAATCAATTACATCCACCCTGAACTATGTGAGCTCTAGACCCTTTTATCTTTTTAGTATACACCTTTTTTTTCAATTCATCAAGAACATAAGCACATAATATTCCCTGATTCATATTGACTTTAAACAGCTTTGACTAAATTCAAGTCTTTTGATAGGGATAGCAAGAAGTGATACCATTTAAAAAATGCTCTTAAGACCACTAAACTGTTTGGAGTGGGTGCTTTTGAGAGAGGATCAATCGGTCCTGAGGACAAACAAAGATCAATTATCCATAGTATCAGTTCATGTTTTGAGCTTGTTCTAGTTTTGGCTAAATGAGAAGTATCCAGTGTTATAAAAAACAAAAACACTAGGTGGTGGAGGGAGTTTCAAGCGCCTAAGCCTTAAAAGTGGGGCCTAGGCGTTTTCCTAGGCAGTGTAGTTTTATTAATTTTTCTTATGTGTAATATAACTAAGGCTATTCTTTTGTATATCTAATAAATTAACGTTATGATTGTCAAAAGTAGAAGTTTAGGGATTGATTTAAAGCATTCAAGTTATAGGGCCAATTTTGAACTGCGATAGAAATTCGAGGGTCTTGGTATTAATTTTAAATATTTTTTTTAAAAAATTATCATTATCCCATCCCAATTTATTTAAAGAAAACAAATTGCAGTCATGCATATTCTTGGGGGAAGAGGAGGAAACAAGTTGCAACAATGGTGGTTGATGATAACGCTGGTGGCGGATGGCGAGAATAATGGTGGTCGATGGGTAGTGCGTAGCACATAGCATTTCCTCACCAAGGTGGGCAGTGCCTAGCACCTAGGTGGGACACCTAGAACTTTTAGAACACTGGGTGTATCCCAGTCCGCTGCATCTTTTGTGGAGTTTTTGGGGGAGTTTGAGTTGGGAGCTTAGTTGTGATTAAGTTTTTGGGTGCTCTAATCGAGTTAGAACTTTTTATATGGTTGGGTGATTGTTTAGTGTAGATGACCCTTATATAGCACTATGGCTGATTGATATATATCTGTCGTCTGCATACGAGAGACATCCTCCTGACGTCTTGGTCATACACACTCGTATCAAAAGAAAAGTGGATATGTTTACAATGTCCATAGTTTTCTACACAGACAAGCTAAAGTTCATATGCCTACTGTTAATTAAGAAATTTCTTTAAAGACCAGTTTCTCTACAAGCTTAAATTGTTTGAGAATGGGCCTAAGAATGTATATCATGCTTTAACATCTGCAATTTGAACAGTTGGGCTGAAGCTGGAAAAATTACTTGAGAGGAAAAGAGATGGTCCGCACTTGTCAATGTTTTAAATGCAAAATGAACAACACAACTTACGAAAAATGAATTTGCACCAATTAAAATCAGCTTTCAAGTACCAGGTAACTTGCATCATAGAGAGGCTCAGGCTCTTTAATAATCAAGGCGAAGTCGTACAATAATTAATCCTATCTGATGCCTGCTGGAAGCCTGGATGCATGAGCCTATCAAACATGAATACATGACATTACAAAAACTTGCAATCAGAGTTGATGAAGCCAGCTCCAATATCTGTGAATAAAAGTGAAAACCCAGAGAATGTGAATGACATTTTTTTTTTCTATTGATAGGTAATTTGGCTCCAATTATGGGAGTTCTAGAATGTAATAAATGATAAGTGACTGAGAAGGAAACAAAATAGAATGTGATAAATGATAACACTGAGGACTTCTGTAATGATAACACTATGAAATTCTGTAAAATGACACAAAGAAGGCCCAAAATAGGGTGTCACATAAGAACGACACTTTCATACTGATGTTGTGTTTCGTTTAATAGGTCAGATGTCTACATTGTATATATCAGTTTGTGTCTGTAAAATACAGTAGTAACTTCAAAACAATTCTTATTATCTCCTTTGTAAAAAAAATCTCTTCAAAGTAAACTAAGAGTTCAATGCACTATGCATCCCCAAAGTTTATCTCATTTTTCACATTGCATCCTATACTTCAAAATGTAACACTTTGCATCTCGCACTTTTAACGAACTGACACATAACACCCTCCGGCCCAAAATCCGTTGCTAAAAGTGACGGAGTTAGTGTTTAAAACTGACAAATTTTGGGTCATAGAGTATTATGTGCCGGTCCACTAAAAGTGCAGGATGGAAAGTATAACGTTTTGAAGTATAGGAAGTAATGTGCAAAATGGGGTAAAATTCGGGAATGCAAAGTGCATTCAACTCTAAACTAAAATGATGAAAAGTGGTTCTGGCAAATCATCTACATATAAACATTAAGAAAAGCCAACCACATCTAATAAACTTTGCAATATTAGCTTTACAATAAAAACATACACCAGATTATTCCAACAAATAAGAAGATACCACAAATTAATCTGCCTTCTCTATAATTGGGCATCAACACCAGATTTAGATGATAGCCCAATGGTAAAGATCAGGTTCAAGTCTATCTCTCAGCAAGATTTCAACAGGGGGCGCTACAGAAGATCGAAGGTAAGTTTCCCCTAAGTTCCCCCTGGCTCCTTCCCTAGACCCTAGGATGAAATGTATCCCTAGAATTGAATTGTAATAGTATAGGTTCTCAAAAAAAAAACTTAGTATTGTTGTTGTGGGTGAAACTCTGTTTTTAGCCAAGTTGGAGTGTGACTGATGTTACTGAAACGGATAAGTTCAGCCCAACCCTCATTAAGAAAATCAGCAAGAATAATGTAGTACTATAAAGATTAACGCAAAACCTAAAGTTATTACAATCAACCAACATAAAATTAAAATCTAGATTATGAGACATGCTTTTAATTATTATGAAAATAAAATCTAGATCATTATGATATACCTTTGATCTATGACCTAATGAACTAATGTTAAAGAAGCGGAAGTTAGATTTCAGTAAAGTGATGTTGGTGACTATAAAAGATTACTATCTTTTAACTATTTCTATCAATATAAAATTCATAAATTATTCTACTCCAATCTACAAGCAGAATCCCAATAACTATAATTGGGTTCCTTCAGAAGTATAGTGTAAATCGTCTTCTAGCTGTATTAATTCATAAAAAGTTGAGAGTTGTTTGAAATAATTTCATTACACAACTCAAAATTACAAACGTCAAATTATAACTAGTGTGGTCAAATCAGGGTTACCAGGAAACTCTTATCGCCTGTGTGCCTCGTACGAAGTTCTATTGTTCCAAATCATGGTGCGAGAACTAGATGCCTTATGCGCTCTACCATAGGTAGCATTCCTTGTACCCCATTTCATTCGTGTACCTAGTCGATCAGCATTCCTCGCAACCATGGTCAAATATCTAGCATCTGAAGTGGACTCTTCAATTGGAACAAGCTAAGAGTCCCTTCGTACAGAAAGCTTCAGTTATAACATTAATATGTTACCCCTCTGTTCTTACACTGAGCTCATTAGACAATCACCTCCTGCTGCTTCTCCAAGCACCAAAATCAATAGATTGGAGAGATATATGACCAAGATATATATCTTTCAAGTGCTGTTTACACAAACCAATTCGCCTTCTGTTTAAGCTGGGATGGATGCAAGTTGTAAATCCCGTTTGCCATCCTGGAAACTTTTGCCTTTCCATTACATGGAGAGTGTAAACATATGGTGCTGCAGCCATGCAACCCATAACAAAACAGCAGCAAGTCCGTGAATGGCTCACTATTCTTGTTAAAGATAGTAAACACAAGCCACTATAAGATATCCCATACATTAATGCCTCGTCATAATTGGAATGATGATGTTCAGATGTTTCATTTAATATTTCATGTTCTATATCTTCAGTGGATGGGAGTCTGCTCAGTTCTGAATCAAACCGTTTCTCTATCAGGATTTCGTGTATTCTATACTTTGCTGCCAGTGTGCGGATGCAAGACTTCCTTACAAGATCAGAAGCTATGTGTTTTACTTCACTAAAGTTGTCAAACTCACTAAACCATCTAACCCACCGGGAAGCTAAACCCAAAAACCAGTCAATAATTTGATCAGTATCTTGTAAGATGAGCACATGACATGTACGAGCGTGCCCTTTAGTATTAGTCAACCCATATCTTAAAAGACGCTTCTTTATGACATTTATTGGAGCAATAATCTTTATATCAAAAACAGGTTCAGAAGAAGAGCTGGAATTGGGCAAGAGGGCAGCAGTTGCAACTGTTTCAGAAGATACATATTCTTCTGCTCGTTTCTGAAATGCATAAAACGAATCTCGTAGTTCTGGGGGAAGGGATGGTTCAGCTATATAATTTGATAAGATAGATTCCTCACTCAACGCAGATTTGGCATTCACATGTTGCATCCAAATCTTTAGCAAGACTTTGTACCAGTGATCAGTTTCCATCCCAGCTTTACGAAAGTGGGAAATTTTGCTCAACAAAGAACAAGTATCAGATAGATGTTTGATCTCTGATTCTTTGACCTTCTTCAGTCCATGAGCCAGCCATTTTTTCCCAATTCTGACTGTCCCTGCATCCCAAGCTTCTTGTTTCTGTGAAGCAAATAATCTGACTTTATCCTGTAACTTGTGAACTGTTCTAATTGCAGGACTCTCTCTCATACTTCTTTTAACCAAAGTACCAAGAAATCGAACACCTTTTTTACCATTACATGGAGAGACATCTGTACAATTATCAACATTTATGTGGAGTGAATTATGCAAGTAGTTTTGTATCTCAGACTTGAAAGCAAGGGCAACTTCTTTTGAACCAGAAATGACAATAAATATCTCATCCATGAAGCGACAAGAATGTACCCTCACATTAGAGTTCAACTCAGAAGTGCACTGCACACTACTGCTATTCATCTGTCTCCTAAACCAGATGCGTAATTTTGAGTTTGACCCATCCTGTTCAGCGTCAGCCCTAGTATCAAATGCTTCAAATTTCATTGACATTCTATAAACTTCAGAGTCAAAGAGGTCGAGGTATATATTCATTAAAATTGGGGACAATGACCCCTCTTGTGGTAGACCATGCCCCTTTGGGAAACCCCCAAAGTCTAAATTCAGTACTCGAGCGTCAAACATGCTTCTCATAATAGCATACAAACTAGAATCTTCTATCTTACTTTCCATGGTTGTGATGAGCTTAGTAAGAACACCAGCATCAAGCTGTTTGTTTACAAGAAAGGTGAACCACCAATCAGGATTAGGGATTTCTTTACGGATATACTTCAAAGCCGATGAGTGACCCCTTCCACTTCGACAACCGTGTGATGTCTTAGAAAAGTGTGGCTTGAAAACAACTTCCAAGGCTATTCTGATGGCTTCTTGAACAACCTTCAAATTAAGATTTGGAAGGACAAGGACTTCCTTATTTGGTCCCCTCGTCGAGACAGAGAATATATTAGCATTGACATTAAAATTCCCAGATGCAAGCTCTTCTGCCATTTCTTTAAATGGGATTTTTTCACACTCCAGTTCTAAGTCAACATTTGAGTTGACCCTAATACTATTGTAAGCATCAAGAAGAGTTTTTGGATTAGCAATCACTTTCACCATAAGGTCATGAAATTTACCATTGATATATTGTTCCTTCACCCTTTTCTTTATACGAAGCTCAAAAAGTCTCTTCGGTTCCATCCGAAGTCTTGGGTTTTCTTTCTTCAAGATTAGAAGATTCCTCAAGTAAGCAAAGCTAAGTTCTTTGCAAGAGCCATTTTTCCTTGCTCATTTGTATTATCATCATTAACGGCTGCCACAGTTGAATGAACTGAATGACATAATGGTTTTCTTGTCAACTTCCCTGTTACAACAAACAAAGAAGAATTATAGGTAGAGTAACCAGTAGTTTCAATTCAATTGGAAATTTTCTAGCTATAAGCAAGCAAATAGTGTTCTTCTTATGCCACAAAACACGAAGAATAAACTCATTTCATGCCAAACAAAGTATAAATTTTTAAACATCAACTACCAAGCATTATAGTACCATTCCTACATATTTTCCACACCCAATTCATAACATATTCTTACAATAATTGAGTAAGCTAGAAAGTGATTACCTATACCAACAACTGAAGAATTGACACCAACAAGACTCGTGCTTTCCACTATGGTACATCTCGGTAAGTATCTCCTGAAAACAATTGGTAAACCTGCAACCCACATTTTCTTTGCTAATCAAAAAGTTAAAATCTTCATTCCCTCTCATTTTCTTCAAGAAAATCACCCTTCACCCATAACTCATATAAACTCGAAATCTCCATAGCCTGCTATGTACAACCCAGAACAAGAATTCAAAAATACCCACATCAAAACCACCTGCAAATTGCATATAATCAATAATGAAAGCCCACTGAAGAACAAATCAAAGCAAATGACTTCTCACAGACATTACATCAAACAGGTAGTATGCAATACCACATTTTTCAACTTAAACTGTTTGCAAACATTACAAGGTGATATTAGGGGTGTTCATCGATATAATACGACCGGATCGACCGAAGTTAGCTTGGTTGCCGGTCATAAAGACCAGATCTGGGTTTCTATCTATATATATTGTACCGGTTGTTTTTTCAGCCATGATACCATGAAGCAAGTCACGATAATAGCAATTTTGTGAGAAGTCAAGATGCTGCCATCTAAGCTACAAGAGCAGCTGAAGAATTGATAACAAGTATAAAATAAATTCAAATGAACATTTCCCAATTCTGGAAACAAAAAAATTCTAGAAAATGGCATGCAATAGTAAAGGATGACAGCAAAGTATCTAGTGCCACCAAGAGATATGAATAACAATGGCCTCCAGGAGGCCCAATTTGCAGATGGAAATAACGAATGTTAAGTGGTGACAGATATCTCTGAGGCAGCCGAAACAATTATGCAATCAACATTCCTATCAATATTCAGTTACTAACCTAATATGCAAAGTGAAACCAATAATATTCAGTACCCCCATGGAACTTCCAATAAAGCCTCATTAATTAAATCAATAGATCTTTATTCCCTTTGGAGAACCCTAAATCATGCCAACTAGCCACCTGATAAATCTCAAGATGAGCTAACACGATTTTCAGAACAACAGTGCTTTAAAATAAGTTAATCAAATTGCAGTTGTAGCTTCATTGACCCGGCTAGGTGGAAACACACACGCCCTTAATATGGAATCCAGTATTTGAATTAAGTAATTAACTAAAATAAATAAATTTTAATTATAACCAATCTCTATGTACTTGAATAGAAGTGTGAAAGTGGTTGTCATCAACTTTAGACAATCAGATAGGCATCTATACATAAATACACACAGTTCCAACAATATAAGAAGTTATAACCGAATGCATATACAAGTATTAACGATCTTACATAGAGTGAACAGAGGGTGCAGACTTCTTGGGAGTAGCAATCAGAACAATGGAATATATATATATATATATATATATATATATATATATATATATAGGGGAATGATCCATAGCATCTATTTGCTATGAATCAAAAAATGACATATAGCATCTTAACCTTTCATTCCAAGAATAAAGGGCTGGAATTGAAAAGTATATTACAACGTCCGCTAGTACTTCTAGCGGACATGGTAATAAACAATTTTAGACGAATTTACCCCCACTCAGGCCATTAAAACAAGTAATTGAAATATCTTTTTTATATGTCCGCTAGTAATTCTAGCAGAATTGTTATTCCAATTCGCCAAATCTGCCCAAAAGTATGGAAACCTTTAAACCCAGAAGTACAAATATAAAACCAAGTCACCTGTAAATCCAAGTCACACAAAGGAAATACAAATCCACAAATCCAAAATCTTACAAATCCAAGCTGCTTTTCTGTGCAAAACTGGGAATGATTTATTCAAGCTTTTAATTTGTTCTAGCTACCAAATATTGTACTTTCAATCTCCTCTTCTTGAAAAACCCTGGCATCTCCTTGTCCATATAGTCCAAGTCCTTAAAAACAGCCGCTTCCCCTAAAGAAATCAAGAACATCACCTTGTCGTCGCACTAGTTCCAGCAAATTCTCCTAATAATCAGTACCAAATTGCTTATAACATGGAGCAATTCTCCATTTTAGACTTGACAGCCCCTAAGAAGCATTTTATCGAACATATTCTGTGTGCCATTTTTAAAAACAGAATTCACAAACACTTATAGATAGTTAAGTCCAGAAATTCCTTCCTTATAACTCCATATAACCTGTACCAAATCCTCCTTAGCGATATACAGCTCAATCCCAACCGATTCTCAACCAAACAACACAACAATTATATAAATTTTAAAATAGATTAACTAATTTGTTATGAACATAACAAAAACTCACGGCTTACCTCATAATTACTTGAATTTGATGATGTTTTTGCTTTAGAATTTCAGTCTGTTCAGCCTTCTCTTACTATTGGTGCTCCAGACTTCTTCTCAAATCAATTTTCTACTTCAATTCTTTGTCCCAACAGTTGGCCATTGCCGAAATAGGAGAGTTTGGTAACTTTTGAGATTTTATGGAATTTACTACCTAGAGAGATGAGGAAAACTGGAACGGGTAGGCTAAAGAATAAGAGTCGGCAGGGAAACCAGTTCTTTGTTTTCTTCCTTTTAAGTTTCCAGCTAGCTTAGTGTTAAGGCTCATACCAGCTTTATCTTTGTGTCCATCTAATACTTCAAAGTGATGCCACCTCCTGCTTTAGTCCATTATGACTCAGCACTAACCTCTTACCTTTTATCCCAATTCAGTCAAGTTAATATGCGTCCGCTAGTAATACTAGCGGAGCATTCAATATATTTTTTTGGGGCCAAATTCGTCTAAAACTTTCATTACTCACGTCCGCTAAAAGTACTAACCGACGACGTGATATCCTTTTTAATTTAAATCATTCATTTTTCTAATGGAAGGTATAAATGTTATATACCATTTTTTAATTCATAACAAAAAGATGATATAGATCATTCCCCATATATATATATATATATATATATATATATATATATTCAATCCATGATAATCGATTGTCATAGTCATTATTCTAACAACCCACTTTACAACCGTTAATCAATTAATTGGAAGGCTTAAATTGAAAATTAAATAATTCCAGCCGCTACAACATCATGTTCTCGAAAAACATATTGTAGCAACTTTTATTTTAATATAAAGGCCCCACATGGTCAAACTATACTGATCTTGTCAAATTTTATAAATAAAAAGAATTTTTATTTTTAATACACCAACCGCTCCATGTTATAACGACTTTGCCTTTTTCTTTTTCTTTTTAGCATTTCCCCCATTATATACATGACTCGGCTCATTTGGTAATATTGCACGACACTTAAAAAAAAACATTTGACTCGACCGCTACAAGCTGCTCTTGGCCTTTAAAGCACGCTGACATGGAAATTTTTCCCCCATTATATACATGACTCAGCTCATTTAGAAATATTACATGACACTTAAAAAAAAATTACATGACTCAGCTCATTTGGTAATATTGCATGACACTTAAAAAAAAAATTGACTTGACCGCTACAAGCTGCCCTTGGCCTTTAAAGCACGCTGACGTGGAAATTTACCTCTTAACCTGATTCGAATTCGCAACCTCTCGTTTGAAACCCTCGTCATATGATCACCCAAGCATCAGGTTAGCTGTTAAAATATCACAAGGATTAATCTTTATATCAAAACATTATATTTCTCCCAAAATCATACATGATGATGGAAGATTATAATAATTTATTTTCTCTTGTATTAATATTTATTTTTATATTAATATTAATAATAAAGTGGGTTTGTTAGAATAGTAAAATGTTAATCGATATAAAGTGGGTTGTACTGATTTTATATTGATATAAAGTGGGTTGTTAGAATAGTGACTATGACAACCGGTTGCCATGGATTGAACAACCGATTTCATTTCCCCCAAATTGTATTCAGTTTTCATGTCCAGCTCGTTAAAAATATTTGAATCCCCAATCCTCATAGGGCCACAATATATAACTTTTATTTTTTTCAATCCTCTGTATACTAAGTGTTGAGATAACTCAACATCTATTAAACATCATATATTATCCAGAACCTTAAACATGGTTCTAATAATAACAACTCAGCCAAAATATATAAATCTTTATGCATTACATCTGATTCATGTCTTTCAAGTAGCACATATCGTTACCTTGAATCCTTAACCTGCAAAATTGGTTATTTGTAAGGTTGAGTTCGACAGCCCAGTAAAATCTAACAGTTTTCATGCATCACGTAACATATAATAACATGATCATCATACATATCATAAACATTGGACTAACATAACATACATGTTGCAGTTCATATAACAAGTATAAAGATTTAGTTCCTTACTCAATCAACATTCATTACTCAATCAACGTAGTCATAAATTGACTTTAACGTTTTATACTTTTAACATATATATAACACATCATGCTCTTTACAATAAAGATTTAAAATAGTTCATCATCAAGTTCACATAGCAAATAAGAACTGAAAGACTTGTCCTTGATCGTTATTTACCAAAAACAGATTAACAGCTTACAGTTATCTGCACTTCACGTGCCCTACACAATTATATAATCATGCACATCAACTATTAGTCACATAACAACGTATAGTAGTTGTAATATAAATTTTACTCTATATCTCATAACCCTTCCTATTAATCAATATACAATGTTTAATTTGATTGTGAAAACTTTCGGCTTATATCTCACTATATTACTTCTTAGGTCATACTTGAAGTTCATTCAAGTGTTTAAGTCTTGCTAGAACCCCTTATTAGTTTTATATTAACCTCATTCCATATCTTATAATGTTCACTTCAATTGAATTGAAATACTTTTTACGTTCATTAACACTTGTCACGGCGTTTCGACGTTCATTCGTCACACGTCCGATTCGCATCTCTTGTGTATGCTTAGTATGCTTATACAACTTATCTAATACATCATTTATTAATGTTAAGTATCATTATAATTCATAATATTCATGTTTTATAACTTATAACAACATCTTTTATCATCAGAAGCACTACATTTGCATACGTGCATGCCCGACGCCCATCGATTGCTTTCGAATACATATCAGTCCCAAAGATGGCCATTTTGACTCCTGTTCCCGACCTCAAATCGAAACACTTAAAGAATAAAAGTTATAGATCTACTCTTTATCTTTCTGAATCATCCTCAATTGCCTCAATCAGAGTTTGTATGAAAAGGTTATGGTTATTTTACTATAGGAGATCAAAACAGTCACACTTGACACGCCTAGAGCGCAGCTGCGCCCAATTAAGCCTTGGAAACAGCGCAGCTGCACCCAAGAGGGAAACTACGCCTAGGGGTGCTCATCGGTAAAAAACCGAACTGCAAAAAAAACCGAAACCCGCATCAAGGCCGAAAAATCCGAAAAATCAAGAGCGGGCAGAATGCAGAATCAAACCAGGTTATTCTAATTAGGTTCGATACAAAATCTGCATCATAGTTTTTTCGGTTCGATTTTCGATTATACCGCTTAATAATTAAATAATTTTTTTTATATTAACAAATTTAATATAAAAACAAATTCTTCTTTGATTTACAATAATATATTAACAAATAATTGGTACAAAATTCATTGTATTGTATAATGTTATGGGCCAATTATTGCATAATGTTATGGGCCAATAATTGGTACAAATAAGTGAGTACAAAATTCTATTGTATAATGTTATGGGCAATTATTGCATAATGTTATGGGCAATTATTTGTTAATATATTATTTGTATGGTTTTCGGTTCTTTTTTCGCTTTTTCAGTATTATCGAATTCAAAATTTTCATTACCGCTCTAAGAATGCAAGAAAAGTATAAAAAACCAAAAAGCAGGTCAAAAAAAATCGAAGAAAAAAAAACAGAAGATCACTTAGGTTGGGTTTCAACCGGTTCGGTAAAAAACCGAAAAAATCGAATTTTTTGAGCACCCCTAACTACGCCCCAATAGACTTAGGGCGTAGCACAGCTGCGCCCGTTAGCAGAACTAGATTTAGTAGTTTACTGTTCTTGCGATTTTTGACCTTTTTCTCCTTCTAATCTTCATACCTAAAGCTATACACATCCAAATTAGTCCATTTTCAATTCTATGGATTCGTAATTCATAGAACTACAACATACCAAAGAATCAATAATTTACAGAACCATTAACCATCCTAAATCTTGACCCAAAACTCATGTTTATACTAAATTTTTATGTTTTAACATGTTTAGCGAATTCATTCACTACGAATTCGTTTCTTAACCAAATTGATTCATTCAACTTGCGTTATTTTCGTTTCTTATCGTATTAACACAATCCATCACAAATTTTACAATTATAACATAAACTCCTAACCAATTGTAGTCTCAAAACAAACCCAAAATATATATATTAAACAAAACTCATACTCTTCATCCTCGACATGATTTTCATGAATTTGTCAATTCTAAAATTGCTTGTAGATTACCTATAACAGATTATATGTATATCAATAACAAATATAACCCATTTTTTTAACAATTCCCTCATCAAAATCATTTATAGAGAAAAGTTTGAAAAACACAAACTAAAGTTTAAAACTAG
The DNA here is from genome assembly GCA_020205615.1 of Panax quinquefolius. NCBI lineage: Eukaryota > Viridiplantae > Streptophyta > Magnoliopsida > Apiales > Araliaceae > Panax > Panax quinquefolius. Next base: position 67,603,154 of record CM035172.1, read on the forward strand.
AATATTACCTTTGATTCTTCTTTAAACCTATAATAGATTATATGAATCTTCTTCTTCTTCTTTGATTCTCAAAACCTTGTCAATTAACAGATAATTTCTTCTCTTTTTCTCTCAATTTCTCTCTTTCTCTCTTCTTCTCTATTTTCTAACTCCTAGCCATAGGAATATAGCGTAAACATAAACTGAACCTCAACTTAAGCGTGACTTGGCCAGCTACACGACAGTTGCAAAAATAAAGGGTCTCTAGGCCATGTTTGGCTAGAACCCTAACAACATCTTACTAATTTATTCTAATAATCCCCTTATCATATGGTTCACAAATGTCACATTTTATTTGATTAAACATATTCCTCATTTGGCCAACACAACATTCACTTAGCCAATACATTTATAATTGGCTTAAATATAAATTAGTGTCCTAAACTATTTGCCATATTCCACTTCAGTGATTCACCTTTTAATTTTGTTAATTATATGATTGAACTATTAATTTTTTTCCACTTCCATTCAATTGGATTTGCCACATCAGAAATTACTGACGTGGCCTCCTAAATGGGGCCAATATCAGCTGATGTGTATTTAAAAAATAATATTTCCATTATTTATTAATTTAAATAATTTAAATAAGGGTAAATTTGACAAATTATTTATTAATTCAACTAGGTTCTCTCTTCTTCTTCTTATTCACGCCTACCTCTTCTCCTTTCTTCCATATGAAATTATGAACCCATCATCGTTGCCAGAAATTTTTGTCAAAATCCATAATTATTGACGACATCCAACCATGCTTTCCTAAAATTAATAATCGCCAACAGCCAAACAAGGAGCAAAAAATTTTAGAAAAACCTTAAATATCAAATCATAAATAAATAAAAAGAAAAAAAATGAGGAAAACCCTAAAATCTCAAATTAAAACTTCTTCTCAAATCTCCATCTTTGTATTTACTTTCCTAAAATTCATAATCACCAACAGCCAAAAAAGGAGCAAATTTTTTTTAGAAAAACCTTACATATCAAATCTCAAATCAAAAAAGAAGAAAAAAACCCTAAAATCTCAAATCTCAAATTAAAACCTCTTCTCAAATCTGCATCTCTCTGTTTATACTTTCCTAATATTCATAATCACCCACAGCCAAAAAAGGAGCATAAAAATTTAGAAAAACCTTAAATATCAAATCTCAAATCAAAAAAGAAGAAAAAAAAAGAGGAAAACTCTAAAATCTCAAATCTCAAATTAAAACCTCTTCTTAAATCTCCATTTCTCTGTTTGTCCCATAAATCTTTGAAGGGAGAGGTCGTGGTCATTAATTTATGTGCCGTGATCTTCACAGTCGAAGGATCGGAAGATGGTGTCACCATATAAAGGGGTTCACGGAAGATTTCAGTGAACGACAACGATGAGGAGAAATATTGGTGGTGAGGAGATTGATTTTGGCCATTGAATTCCATTTGTTCAGTGGTTGTGAAAGATGTGATTCTTCTTCTTCAAAGCCATGACTTATCATTTTGATTTTGGGTATTCGGTAAAAATCAAAATCTTAAGTGAGAGAGAGAGAGAGAGAGGAGATGGGTTTAGTTATATTTGGTTTATTATTTTGTTTTATTATTAATTTACTTAATTATAAAAATTAGTCTGTTATACTACTATTTTGCCCTTATAACTCGTATATAATGATAAAAGAAAATTTGAAAAATTACTCAATTTTAACACATAAGCACTAACATACCATGTATTCAAGTCACGTCAGCAATTTCTGATGTGGCAGACCCAATTAAATGGAAGTGGAAAAAAAATTAATAGTTCAATCATCTAATTGACAAAATTGAAAGGTGAATAACCGAAGTGGAATATGGTCTATAGTTTAAGATAGTAATTTATATTTAAGCCTTTATAATTTTATTCAACAAATCAATTCTTTAATTTAATTATTAAATTAAATTAGAATATTTCCATCAAATATTTATTTTACTCAATAAATATTCCAATTAAAATATTTATTTTATTTAATAAATATTTTAACTATTTACGAAATTCACAATCATATTACATTAACGCGTTGATTTATATGTAATATATTACTCTCTCATTTTATTAAAATAAATATATTCACATTAATTCATTATTTTAAGTAAGTGAATTATTTACATTATTAATGAAATTTAATTCATAACAATTCTAGTGCCAATAAGGCATAATAATCAAATTATATTATTTCATAATATAATTTTAACTTAATTAAATTAACTAATCTTATTCAGTTAATTTTCTTTTCATAACAATTTCATTTAATTTCTTCAATAGTAAAATTAACTATTAAACCTCATCATCTCAATATATGAATATACATATTTACTTAAATGCAAAATATGTCATAATAAGAATTTTATTCATTAAATTCTTATTTTAACAATTTCTGAAAATTCGGGTTATCACATCATTCCCTCCTTATATGGATTCCGTCCTCGAAAACACCGAAACCTTCCCTACTCGGTTTCCATCTAATCTTCTTCAAAAATTTATCGTTGAATAACTCAACATATTCCCTTAATATAGATTTTATATTTTCTAATCCATTTGTTTCCTCCACAAACACTTGTAGATTTTACCTCATGACCTTTATTTGAACTCGATACTATTTCGAGTATTACATAATCCGTAATCTAACCATTCCTTTTTTCTAAGAATCATTATCATATACTCAATTCATAGACACAGAGAATATTACATTCACTCATTCTTCTAAGAATTTCGTCCTCAAAATGTTAATTTACAAATTTTCATCAATTCAATTTATCAAAATAGATTTTACGTTAATCTTTTATTCATTCATTGGGTTCTATGACCAAATTCATCCTCTAAGAATCTTTCTAAAATTATCACATTATTTGTGACACCCCCAAATCTAGGTACTTCATTCTCACAAGATTTGGTGTTCACTGTCTAGCTAAACATTCATTTCTAACTACCCAAATATAATAAAAGTTAACAATAAACCTTTCCATTAAAGGATTACATCAATAAGTTCAATAAAATCTCCCAGGTTATCTAACCTTTAAATACAAACATCAAGTGCGGAAAATTAAATAATTACATCTCAACAACTAAAATGAAGTTTGATAATATAGAAATCAACAGATTTACAAGTATTCAACACTTGTTCATCTTTCTTTTTCCTTTACTGGTACGTTCATCAACCTTCTCAACTTTAGCTGTAATAGTTATATAAGCAAGAGTGAACAAACAAATGCTCACTTGAAGTGACAATGAATAAAAATATCATAACAACTGCCAAATGAATAGGCTCAATAGAACTGAATAATATTTTCTATCAATGATAATCAAGAACATAATTTGAAATATATGTATCCAAGGGTCACAAGACCACGAACTATGTCCAAAGTTATAAGTATTCTTTCAACTTAAACCTAAAAAGTCATAAGACTATAGGGACTTCTCGTACTTAGGGGGATCATCCCTTCGTACAATGTATTATGCACAAACATCTAAACGCTTATGCGTAAATAATCCCCTATAATAGGGTTGTTCATCTCAGTTTTAATATACGAGTCCGCACCAAATGAAGTTTGGTTTGGATAAGTTTCAAGGTAATTTAGAGTTCAACGAACATCAACTAAGGATTAATTGAATCAATATAGTTTGATATCACTTCAAGTGCTCGATAACAATATGATATGAAATAATCATGAATTATAAGTGAATCAACATTATACATCGAAATCATGATTTAGAAATGGACTAGAAAGCATATGCATTGAATATTATACCAAACCTTGCTTAAACAATAATAAGCTAAGGATATTAATCTTACTCAATAAATGAAGTGAGTTAATGAACGTGCATGATTAATAACACGTTGAGGAATAAAACTTGCTCAACATAAGAACAACAAAATTTAGGAACTTGCGTAATAAGAAACAAAATTAAAGATAGGAACCCTTCTCAAAGTAAGAGTTAAGTTGAAGAGTTTGCATGAACATAATCAAGTTAAAATAGAGATATAAGTAGGTTTAGGAACTTGCTCAATGCATCAATAAGGTTTAAGCACTTGAAAAATCATAAAAGTAGAGTTAGAGAACTTGCCTTGTGTGTAGGTTAAACAATCACTACTCACGTTCACCACAAGTCCTACACATACCATATGTATTGACAATACACATTAGTTACACTAATATTAGCTTCATGAGTTTCTTTCCCACTTTTAGTATAGCTCACTAACTAAGTTTAAGTTTAAACAACATCACGTCTTTTCATGAGCATCACATTTTAGCTCTATTACAACAACTTAAATTATCATGTCATTGCACCATATACACATTAAAAACTTGATACAACATCCTATTAAATGTTCAAAATGCTTTAACCAATTTTATAAATTATTAAAATAAGAATTTATAATTAAAATTCTTATTATCGCGATGTTTTGAGTTTGAGTCGAGATGGTGCTATATATTAAAATATAACATCCATATATATCATTCCAGGTTTGAAATACTAACAAAATTAAATGTAATTAGTAATTAATTTTTATTACAATAAATAAAAGTATAATCCTTCGAGGTTGATGAATTGTGGAGTTACATTGATTAATGAGTAATGATAATTTTATTTGAAAGATTTAATTTTGTAAATAAATATTGCTTAATATATAATTAACTTACTAAACTATTACCTGATAAAGCCTAAGCATCCATCTTAGCTTTGCCCTTATCGGGTATCTTCTTGGCATTCCGCGTCTTAACGTTCAATCATTTTAAGCTGCGAAAGTAATTATATAATTACAATCAAAGTATAAGTGAGCATAAGCCGGTTACATCGTTCATTGTTCATAAAGTTTAATAAAAGGATAACGACATAATGCCACATCCATCAGCTTTCCTTGAATTCACAAAGATATAACAATTAATTCAAGCAATAAGCGAACAATAGTTATGATAGTATGAATACGAATCGATAATACTTTCGAACAATAGTTATGAAGTATTAACAATAATCTTTAATTCCCATCAAGTATAGAATAGATTAGGAATTACGAGGCCGGTCGATAGACCATGAGCGATAAATTTCGGTTTTCATACTTGAAAAGGAGTCCACTGACACTAAGGTAGTTCATCAAGTATAACTTACGAGCACTTCTAGGTGATCAGCCTATAGTACTCTATGTTGATCAACACTACATTCATTAAACGTATTTACGTTTAATATTTTTGGCAAACTCGCGTGCCCATCGAATAATCGATGAAAAATACTTTTGTTTGTTCATAGACAAACCTTACCTTCACGTCCGTACCAATTACTTGGCATAGGATAGCGTTAACATTTCTATATAGAATGATATGTATGATAATCAATCTATATATTACGAATAGTCTAGCCGAGTTAAAATCTGGCATCGACCCTTTCTTTAAAACAAGTCTTGCAATTAAGTTCAACGAATCACATAAAACTTGGCTAACATGGAAGTTAGACAAGCGTTAAAAAACTTGCCTTTCGGCGTCTTCAAATAACTTACTCATTGACCCACGGCCTTTCTGAGAATCTACATGATATGTTCACATAGCTGCTTTGTAATTAGCTATCAAACAACTATTCACATTGTTCCTACAAGCTTCTTTCTCTTCTATGTCTTTGTTAACTTAATATCTTTATTAAAGTCAACATGACTTATTACCCTTCGTCGGTTTATCACTTTCGATTGGCGTTTATTAACAGGACTCGAACATCGTTGATAAGGTACCAACTTTGTTCATTGTACATATCTTGTTAACATGCATTACATTCCTAAGTTTCATACCATATACCTTGGTATAGGTAATATAGGATTAGTTTTAGTATATTTATTGAGTATATAAACTCAACTCGGTAGGTCTCTAAACAACTGAAGTTTAAAACCTAACTTAGTCGACTTTTTTTCTCTTGCCCGGTGACTGTGGCGGACATCCTTTGTATTTTAGTGGCTGCTGCGGTATTTGAGTTAGTGAGGGTACTCGGTTCAGGAGAGTCGGTGTTAATTTGGCCACCACTTTATCTTGGTTTTGGTATTGCTTATTTTAGAGTCATGCACCAGTTGGCCAAACTAGTTTTGCTTTTCTAACGAAACTCCCGGCTTCCTAATTTGTTCATTTTACATCCGAATTGACCCATTCGAATTTCAAAAAGTCAGGAATTACATCCTTTACGTGTTCATATAAGAATTTAATACTTTTAAATCCGTTAACTCATAATTCACTATTAAGTTCATTTTATATCGTTAAATAGCGTTAATGAAGCGTTGATGCTCGTTTTCTTCGTTTTAAGTCGAATCAGATGATTCTCGAACCCCTGACTCTTAATCACCCTATCTCACGTGTTGACATTGAAAAACCAACATTTTCAAGTCTCACGGCAACTTTCGACTACCAATCCGAAATTTACGTTTTCGACGTTTAACGTCTCTATTTCGTAAAATTCGCCGTAACCGTTACTAATGTTCTCTAAGCGAATCACATGGAATACTCCATGGATTTCATATCTACCTCTAACAAAAAAGAAGCATATACTAGCGTATTGATGGAGCTCAATTGTTTATCAACAATCGATCTCAACTATCAATATTTCCATGGTTCAAAACTATATTAAACCTTATTATTTTTATAATCTTATGACTTATAGAGATTGAATCTATGGTAAGTCATCTTTAAATCCTCACTCATAACATATATACCCCTTCATGATTCTCTAAAATGAAAGAAAATCTAAAAGAGATGGAGATGAGAAGCAAGAAGTATTACCTCAAGAACTCTTAAGAAATCTTTTGGAAAAATAGAAGTTAAAGCTTCCAAAGTGTATGTTTTGAAAGGATAGCTCTCTTTCTCTCTCAAATAATCTAGGTTGGCAATTTGAAAAACTCATAAAATGAATCAACCTAGCTTCTTATTTATATAAAAATTAGAATGGAGGGCATAATGGTCAAAGAACCATCACCTCCTTACTATTCATGTGTGGTCACCAAGTAAAACACTTGGTGACCGAGCCTTATCTTGGCTTCCACACCAAGGTGGTAAGGCCCACCTCCTTTTGTGACATCCATGGGTTGCCCCATGGGTTTTACCCATTCGGTGACCCATCGGTTCGACCCGCAGTTTGGTTTTTAATGAATTGGGCTTAACTAAATTAACATTGGGCCTTGGTCATTCAAATAATTGGATTAATTAATAATCGACTCAAATGAATTAGTCATTAAGTCTTAACTTAATTCTATAATACTGAATCGTATCACATACATCGTACAATTCACGTATTATTTCAGTATACTACTACTAAATATAATAGTATTATTGTGCCGTATTTACTCAACGTATTATCATAGATAATAAATAGTATCACCAAATGCATACACACTTTAACTTAACCTAACGCCATTCCTTCTACGCATATTATTTCCTTCTCGAAAATCAATATACTCGACCCTTAGGTTTTAAGTCCATGAAAAAGCTGCGTTTGTCATAAATGAAATATTATCAGATATTCCATCTTATCACGATATTCTATCATTACGCGTTTCTCAGAATTTAAAAATAATTCCTCGAACAGAAACGGATGAATAGTGTTTTTACGGAAATTTCTCGGAAAATAATTATTTTCGTCTTGGAAATTCCAAACAATTATTTCTAACACGTAGCCAGAATACTAACCACGTTAGCACATTCTAGGTCATAAAACGACCTTCACATAGCTTACTCATAAAGAAATCAATTAAATTCACTTAATTCACATAATCAAATAAAAATTTAATTGTCATAAAAATCCGATTTTCTCGGGCGTTACATTTCTCTCCCCTTATAAGGATTACGTCCCCGAATCTTAGCTTATAATTACAAAAACAAATGAGGAAAATCTTCCTTCATTTTACTTTTCGAGCTCCACGTTGCTTCTTGACATTGTGGTTTCTCCATAACACCTTCTTTGAAGGTATTACCTTATTTCTTAAAACTTGTTCCTTTCTATCAATAATTTGAATTGGAAGTTCCTCATAGGACAAGTCCTTCTCTATCTGAATAGATTCATATTCTATCACGTGTTTATAGTCGGTTTATAAGGGCCTTGACGGTGACACATGAAACACATTATGAATGTCGTTCCATCTACGGAGGTAAAGGCTACTACATAAGCTACCTCCCCTATCCTTTTTAAAATCTCAAAAGGTCTACTAAACCTTGGACTTAACTTCCCTTTCTTTCCAAAAGCGTATCTTCCCTTTCCAAGGCGATACTTTCGGAAAAACAAAAGATCTACATGAATTCTCTATTCTCTCTGTGAGGATCTGCATACTTCCTTTCTGGGGTCTTGAGGCATGACTAATCAGATCGTATTAACTTCTACCATGTCGTGCCGTCTTTGAACCATCTCGGGTCCCAACATCAAGCGTTCACCCACCTCATCCCAACCTGATGGAGTTGGCACTTCCTCCCCATCTAACGCCCGTAAGGCGGCATGCCTATACTAGCGTGAAAACTATTGTTATCTGAAAATTCCACCTGACGGTAGATATTCGTCCCAACTCCTTTGAAATCCATAACGCAAGATCTTAACATATCTTTAAGCGTTTGAATTGTCCACTCACTCGACCATCCAAATGCGAGGATGATACGCGATACTCGATCTTAAGCTGCGTTCCCATTTGCTCTTGCAAACTTCTCCAAAAGTTCGATGTGAATCGTGGATCACGATCGACCACAATAAAGCAGGCACTCCATGTCTTGAAATAATTTCCTTGACATACTGACTTAGCTAAGCGATCTAGGTTATACCTAACTCCTATTGGTAGAAAATGAGCGATTTTCGTCAATCGATCCACTATCACCCAAATAGCATTGTATCCTTTTCTTGTTGCTGGAAGTCCCACCACAAAGTCCATCGTGATGTGCTCCCACTTCCACTCTGGAATTTCTAGCGGTTGTAACAACCCGCTCGATCGTTGATGTTCAGCCTTAACTTTTTGACAAGTTAAGCACCTACTAACATATTCTGCTATCTCCCTCTTCATATTCGGCCACCAAAAGTTCTGACGAAGGTCTTGATACATCTTAGTACTACCGGGATGTATCGAGTACCTCGAACTATGGGCCTCCATCATAATTTCTTCTTTTAATTCGGGATCATTAGGAACCCAAATTCTTCCCTCAAAATGAAGTAATCCCTCCTTATCGAGGTTATACTCAGTCTTTTCTTCATCTTCTATCCTCTTCTGCATCTGCTTGCACTCCTCATTGCTCAGTTGTACTCCCCTAACCCGCTCCACTATGGTAGGTTGGGTTTCCATGGAAAATAACATATTTGCCATCACTGTTAACAACTCATTCTGAGTTGTTATCATTGATAATTTCTCCCTACCCTTCCTACTTAACACATCGGCTACTACATTTGCTTTCCCCGGATGATATAAAATATCACAGTCATAATCTTTTATTAACTCTAACCACCTTCTCTGTCTCGTATTCAACTCTTACGTGTGAAGATATATTTGAGGACTTTTGTGGTCGAGTATATCTCACATTTCTCTCCATAAAGATAATGCCTCCATATCTTTAGGGGCAAACTTCTCATTTGCCGATTCGAGGTCATGAGTAGGATAGACCTTCTCATAATCCTTGATTGGCGTGGCCAGCGTCTGTGATGACCTTGCCATCTTTGCATGAGCACATGACCTAGTCCTTTATCTGAAGCATCGCTATACACTACAAAATTCACTGTATCGTCTGGTAAGGACAATCTGGGTGCCTCACTTAACCTCTTCTTTAACTCTTGAAAATTGTTCTCACATGTTTTGGTCCACACATACTTCACCAGACTTTCTTGTCGATTTGTTAGCGGAGTAGCTAATTTAGAAAAGTCGGAATGAACCTTCTATAGTATCCTCTAACCTGAAAACTCCGAACCTCGGTTGGCGTTTTGGTTGCTCCCATTCGTTAGCGCTTCTACTTTTGCGGATCTATGGAAATGCCATCCTTATCGATAACATGCCTAGAAAGCGCACCCTCTCAAGCCAAAATTCACATTTTGTGAATTTTGCATCAACTTCTCCTTAGTAGTGTCTCTCGACACTATTCTTAAATATTTAGAATGATCTTACGGCGTCTTTGAATAGACTAGAATATCATCAATGATGAACACTTCGACAAACTTGTCCAAATATTGTTTGAACACTCTGTTGTTCATCATATCCATAAATGAAATTTGGCGCATTAGTCGACCAAACGACATTACGAAGCTTCGTAATGACCATACTTGAGTTACGAATGCCATCTTAGGTACATCATCATCCTTCCTCACCTTTAGCGATGATACCCCGATGCGCAAGTCTATTTTAGAAAAATACTTTGCCCTTTCAACTGATCAAATAGATCATCGATCACGGGCAAAGGTATATATTCTTAATCGTTAACTTGTTCGACTCTCGATAGTCGATACAAAGTCTTAACGACCCATCCTTCTTCTTTACAAAACAACCTTTGGTGCTCCCCGAGGAGACACACTTGGTTGAATGTACTTCATCTAATAGTTCTTGTAATTGAACCATTAACTCCTTCATTTTATTTGGTGCCATTCGATATGGTGCCCTTGAAAGCTAGTGTCGTTCGATATGGATCGATTACAAACTCCACCTCCTGTCGGTGGAATACCCGGTAACTCCTCAGGAAATACATCCATGAACTCTTGCTGGCAGGTATCGATCGAGGATGTTCCCACTCTTTGGGTATCCACCACATGGCATAGATAACCTACACACCTTTTCTCGACATCTTCACAGCTTATGTCGTAGAGGCGAACAACAAAAGCGTCTCGGTGAATTACTCTAGAAAAACACTTTACCTTGGTTTTCTTAGAAAGTAGAAGGTTTACACTTTTTCTATGGCAATCTATAATCGCCTCATGGTTCACCAACCAATCCATACCAAATTACGTTGAATTCTTTTAGCCTTATCGGTACCAAATCTCACAGATAACTTATTCCCTCTAATTTCACCTTGATAATTCTTATGAATATGTTCAATGGGGATTATCTCTTCATTTGCTACCTTAACGTCTAAAGGTATAAGTAACTTCTCGGGGATTAAACCTAATCGCTTAGCAAATTCACATCTTTATAAAAGAACAAGTAGCTTTTAGAGTCAAATAGCACATAAGCATTTATCTCATTGGTAGGAATGATACTGCTACCACATCTGTTGATCTGTAGCATCTTGAGCAGTCGTATTAAGCGTACAGTGAGGTCTACCTTGCTTGATGGTGTTGGTCGATAATGGCTAATTTACCACTACCAGAACTCTTATTCCCCTCTAAACCCTTCTTCGGGCAATTTCTTGCCATGTGGTCCATTGACCCACAGACAAAACACCCCTGGTTTTTCTTAGGGTTAGGAAAGTTGGGTGACAAATGCCCCTCCTACCCACAGTTGTAGCATACTGCTTTCCCCTTTAAACAAACTCCCATGTGAGATTTTTCGCATGTCTTACATGCTTCTGTTCTCCGTTTGGGATCTCCCTGCTTTACCCCGGTATTCCCAGGGTTAAAACTCTTCCTCTTTGGTGAGTCTTGCTTGGCTTGAGCAACTTGACCTTAATACCTCCTTCTAACTTACTCTTAATCTTAGCTCTTTGTGAGTCTTGAGACAAAGCCTCACCACCACCTTCAGCTATTATCGCCTTCTCCAGAATGGTCCCGTAGGAAGCACTCTGGAAAACCGATATCCTACTTTATAGAGCGAGGGTTTTAAGCCACCTTTCAAATCTGCGATGCCTTCCTTTCCTCTGTATCCACACGATGTGGAGCAAATCTAGTGATTCGTTAAACTTGGCGGCATCTTTGAGGCTGTCATATCCCCCTGCTTAAGTTCTAAGAACTTAATTTCCATCTACCTGCATCTTTAGTAGGAAATAGTTCTCGAAGAAAACCTTCTTAAAGCTGTTCCCGCGTGACTTGACCTCATCTAGCCCCCACCTGGTGAGCTTTCCACCGATGGTTGGCTTCCCCTTCATCATGTAAGTCGTAAAAGAAGTCTTTTGCGCCTCACCTACGTTTGTTATCACAAACGCCTTTTCAATCTCTCTAATCCATGTCTGGGCTTCTAGTGGATCCGTCGTTCCTCGGAACTCGGGAGGACCCACACTTTTAAAGTCCTTAAAGGTAGTTGTTCTTGCTACCCCAGGAGCTACAGGAATCCCACCCCCCACTTGGTTAAATGCAGCCGTTAATAAATTAACGAACTCTTGCATAGGGTTGTTAGGACCCCCTGATTTTCATTATGAGACTCGGCCTCTTGGTTAGTTGTCTCCTTCTCGGCGACATAATTCTGATTAAATAAATAAAGCTTCGTTATTATCTATTTAACTACTCGGTTATCATTTTAAATTAACAACAACCATTCATACCACAACAAGCATGTTAAATAAAAACTTCATTATATAAATATGCTTTCATAGTCAAAACTATTTACATCATGTTCCCTTAGCCAAAAGCTATTACATCTTATCCATGATTGCCTTCTACAAAAGTTGGGATTTACAAAAGACTACCCTTAGTAGTTATACAAAAGAGGGTTTTAAGTCACTACTTATATACAAAAAGATCTAATGATCTCTACTAACAACTTTGTCGAACGACATTCTCATATTTACGATTTGCGAATCGACATATATCTCGACTTATGGTATGTCGAGTGCGGACTCAATAGAATAACAAGCGATTTTCGACTTGAAATCCTCGTGAGCGCATTCATGGATGTATGACATCCTAGTTATTTTACGGTCTTTCTCAACGGTTTCTTTTGTAGCTCGAGGACCTCATCCTTATAGTTCTGAGCCTTATCGATCATAAGCACTTTTTCATCGTGCTCGACTCGAAAATCCGCCTCTGCTGATTCTTTCGCCTCATATAAAAGTTATTTCCTCAATCGTGCCTCTACACGAAATGCATAAATGCACATTCCTATCCAACCTTTGCCGGATATAATGCTCTAGTTGCATCCGGAGATCTTTGGCTCTGAGTAAGTAACTGCAAGTGTTAATCGATGTCACCTCCATTTCCTCCTCCACATCTAGCATCTCGTTAAGGTATGATGCTAATCCCATAGTCTCCTCAGAGTATTCCTCCTCAGAGATGTACTCCTCAATGTCTGAGTTTTCTAGTACAACTATCGGTACCTCTGCCACTGGCATTGGTATAATCTCAACTTGGTTAACTGAGTCCTCACTTATCATTTCCACGTTTCTAAACATCAAGCTATCGGTTGACATCTACAAACACATAACACGTTGATTAGTATATAATACACAATAGTATAAGCATAAATCACATTTAATATCTTTAAGATTAATTTTCATCTTTTAATCCTTTTGATCTTTGAGTTATCTCGATATCTTATTAATTGATGGACTTGAATTTCATTCCTCGGACTTTACCTTCCTTACGAGGTTATTAGCCTAAGGTTTCCCCCCTTAAGTTTTATAACCTAAGGCTTTGATACCAACTATGGCGCCCCCAAATTGGGTATCTTCAACTGACGGATGGTGCTCCTTTGTCTTAACATCCATACAATCATTCCATTGAAATACAACAAAATGAAGGTAATTACTATCTTCTTATTATAATCAAAGTATAATCCTTCCGAGGTTCATAAACCGGTTACATCGTTCATTGTTTATAATGTATAATACATACAAACTTACTAAACTATTACCTGATGCCTAAGCATCCATCTTAGCTTTGCCCTTATCATTCTTGGCATTCACGATGCGTTCATCTTTAGCTGCTGCGGTTATATAATTCAAGCAAGAAGTGAGCATGGCATTTCGGCAAGTTTAATCGAGGATAATAGAATACCACATTCATGAATTATATAACAATTCAACATAAGCGAACAATAGTTATGAAGTATTATGAATCAATAATACTTTAACGATTCATAACATCAATTCCCAAAGTATAGAATAGATTAGGAATTACGAGGCCGGTCGATAGACCATGAGCGATAAATTTCGGTTTTCATACTTGAAAAGGAGTCCTGACACTAAGGTAGTTCATCCAGTATAACTTACGAGCACTTCTAGGTGATCGACTATAGTACTCTATGTTGATCAACACTACATTCATTAAGCGTATTTACGTTTAATATTTTTGGCAAACTCGCGTGCCCATCGTATAATCGATGAAAAATACTTTTGTTTGTTTATAGACAAACCTTACCTTCACATCCTTACCAATTACTTGGCATAGGATAACGTTAACATTTCTATATAGAATGATATGTATGATAATAAATCTATATATTACGAATAGTCTAGCTGAGTTAAAATCTGGCATCGACCCTTTCTTTAAAACTAGTCTTGCAATTCAATTCAACGAATCACATAAAACTTGGCTAACATGGAAGTTAGACAAGCGTTAAGAAAACTTGCCTTTCAGCGTCTTCAAATAACTTACTCGATTGACCACAGCCTTTACAGAATCTACATGATATGTTCATATAGCACACTGTAATTAGCTATCGAATAACTATTCACATTGTTCCTACAAGCTTCTTTCTCTTCTATGTCTTTGTTAACTTAATATTTTTATTAAAGTCAACATGACTTATTACCCTTAAATCCGGTTTATCACTCGATTGGCGTTTATTAGCTTAGGACTTAAACATCGTTGATAAGGTACCAACTTTGTTCATTGTACATATCTTGTTAACATGCATTACATTCCTAAGTTTCATACCATATACCTTGGTATAGGTAATATAGGATTAGTCTTAGTACATTTATTGAGTATATAAACTCAACTCGGTAGGTCTCTAAACAATGAAGTTTAAAACCTAACTTAGTCGACTTTTTTCTTCTTGCGGGGTATTGCATGGCTGACATCCTTTGTATTTTAGTGGCTTGTGGCTTGTGAGCGAGTTAGTTAAAGTACTCGGTAGAGAGTCGGTACTGCTTATCACCACCACTTTGTCTTGGTTTTTTGGCTGCTTGATGTATTTAAGTCTCGTGCACCGATTAGCCCAAACCAGTTTTGTTTTTTAACGAAACTCCGGCTTCCTAATTTGTTCGTTTTACATCCGAATTGACCCATTCGAATTCCTACAAGTCAGGAATTACATCCTTTACGTGTTCATATAAGAATTTAACACTTTTGAATCCGTTAACTCATAATTCACTATTGAGTTCATTTTATATACGTTAAATAGCGTTAATGGCGTTCGATGCTCGTTTTCTTCGTTTAAGAAAGTCGAATCAAGCGATTCTCGAACCCACAACTCTTAATCACCCTATCTCACGTGTTGACATTGAAAACCAACGTTTTCAAGTCTCACGGCAACTTTCGACTACCATTCCGGAATTTCTACGTTTTTGACGTTTAACGTCTATTTTCCGTAAAATTCGCCATAACTTCGTTACTAATGTTCTCTAAGCCAAATCACATGGAATACTCCATGGATTTCATATCTCCTCCTAACCAAACAAGAAGCATATACTAGCGTATTGATGGAGCTCGATTGTTTATCAACAATCGATCCTCAACTATCAATATTTCCATGGTTCAAAAACTATATTAAACCTTATTATTTTTATAATCTTATGACTTATAGAGATTGAATCTATGGTAAGTCATCTTTAAATCATCACTCATAACATATACCCCCCCTTCATGATTCTCTAAAATGAAAGAAAATCTAAAAGAGATGGAGATGAGAAATAAGAAGTATTACCTCAAGAACTCTTAAGAAATCTTATGGAAAAATAGAAGTTAAAGCTTCCAAAGTGTATGCTTGCAAGGATAGCTCTCTTTCTCTCTCAAATAATCTAGGTTGGCAATTTGAAAAACTCACCGAATGAATCAACCTAGCTTCTTATTTATAGAAAATTAGAATGGAGGGCATAATGGTCAAGAAGAACCATCACCTCCTTACTATTCGTGTGTGGTCACCAAGTAAAACACTTGGTGGTGAAGCCTATATCTTGGCTTCCACACCAAGGTGGCGGCCCACCTCCTTTTTGTGACATCCATGGGTTTGCCCCGGTTTTACCCATTCGGTGACCCACCGGTTCGACCCACGGTTCGGTTTTAATGAATTGGGCTTAACTAAATTAACATTGGGCCTTGGTCATCCAAATGATTGGATTAATTAATAATCCAACTCAAATGAATTAGTCATTAAGTCTTACCTTAATTCTATAATACGAATCGTATCACATACGTATAATTTACGTATTATCTCCGTATACTACTCGTACAATAATCGTATTGTACTTCGTATTTACTCAACGTATTATACATAGATAATAAATAGTATCACCAAAGGCATAACACTGCGTTAACCCTAACGCCATTCCTTCTATGTATATTATTTCCTCCTCGGAAATCAATATACTCAACCCTTAGGTTTTAAGTCCGCAGGCGAAAACTGCGTTTTCCATAAATGAAATATTATCAGATATTCCAACTCATCACGATATTCTATCATTACGCGTTTCCCAGAATTTCAAAATAATTTCCCGAACAAAAATAAATGAATAGTGTTTTTACGAAAATTTCTCAGAAAACAATTATTATCGTCTTGGAAATTCCAAACAACTATTTCTAACACGTAGCTAGAATACTAGCCACTTTAGCACATTCTAGGTCATAGAACGACCTTCACATAACTTACTCACAAAGACATCAATTAAATTCATTTAATTCACATAATCAAATAAAAATTTAATTGTTATAAAAATCCGATTTTCTCAGGCGTTACAATATATGATTATTTATTAATCATAAGAAGAATTATAATAAAAAAATATAATTATTATAATTATTATTGTAAGTTATGAGAATTGATTGCAGGTGTGACAAATAAAACTATATAATATAATATTATTAAAATAATCTAGTATGGGGGAAATTGTGTGTAACCAAACGCAGCCTTATGGCTTTTGGTTTATTATAACTGACACCTATTGTAACTAATGTACGTGAGAGAGAGGGGAGTCAGTTTATTTTACGTGTTCTTTTTCTAAGGTTAAGAACACAGAAGAGAGGGTTAGAGAACGGGAGAGAATTCCTTGTAATTATGAAGATAAATTCTGAGAATCAAAGAAGAGGAAGAAGATTAATCAAGCTTCTCTAATCATCTAGCTAATTAAAGGTAAGTAATCTATTTTAACGTTTCGAGTTCTTAGTTTTATTTTCTAATTTCTTTGTAATTGAAGTTCTAGGGTTAATTGTTGAGAAATTAATTTTTATGTATATTGGGATTACATAATCTGTTATATGTTGTCTATAGATGATTTTTGAAGTATCGAATTCATGAAAACATGTTTGAAGGTGAAGAACTTGAGTTTTGGTTTTATATATATTACATGGTATGTTTTGGGGTCAAAATTGGTTTTGAATTCATACTCTAAACTGTAAATTGATAATGGAAGTTGTTAGTATGTTGAAAAACGAAAAGAACGAAAGTTAAACGGGCCAATTTGGTTGAGAAACGAGTTCGTAGCGAACGAATTCGCTAAATGTGTTTAAAACATGAAAATATAGAATGAACACTGAATTGGAACCCTTAAAATGATTTGTTAATATGTTTGAAGTGTTATAATTATTCTCTAGATGAGTAGCTAAGAGTTTAACGAGTCCAACGAATCAAAAATCGACTAATTCGGACTTAAAATGAAAAAGATTTGTCCAAAAGCTCAAGTCTTGAAGGTTGGTTGTAAGCGCTGCCACCCGTCTTGTGTGGTCTTGTTGGAGCTAGGAATTGGCTTGGCGTCTTTGTATTGGTGAGCAAAATGGGTGTGGCCGAGCCCCATGTGTTCTGATTGTGACTACTTTGACCTGTTTTGGTAAACGGTCATAACTGTTTCATACGAACTTTGACTGAGGTGATTCAAGATGATCCGGAACGAGGAAGAATAGACCTACAACTTTTATTTTTTATGTTTTGCAATTTGAGGTCTGTAACAGGGGTCAAAACGATCATCTATAGGACTGTTGTGTTTTCAGAGGCAATCAGAGGGCGTCAGACATGAACGTATGCAAGTGTAGTGCTCTTGACGATAAAAGATGTTATTCTAAGTTATAGAACATGAATATTATGAATTATAATGATGCTTAACATTAATAAATGATATATTAGATAAGTTGTATACGCATACTAAGCACACACAGAGAGAGAAATCGAGGCGTGATTTAATGAGCGCCAAAACGCAGCAGTAACAAATGTTAATGAACGTAAAAAGTGTTTTAAATCAAATGAAATAAATATAATAAGATATTGAATAGTGTTAATATAAAACCAATAAGTAGTCCTAGCAAGACTTAAACACTTGAATGAACTTCGAATATGAAATACAGTTAGATATAAGTTGAAAGTTAACACAATAAAATTGAACATTGTGTATATATAATAGGAAGGGTTATGAGATGTAAAGTAAAGTTTACATTACAACTACTATGCGTTGCTATGTGACTAATAGTTGGTGCGCATGATTATATAATTGTGTAGGGCACGTGAAGTGCATATAACTGTAATCTGTTAAACTGTTATTGGTAAACAACGATCAAGGCTTGTCTTTCAGTTCCTATTTGCTATGTGAATTTGATTATTTTAAATCTTCATTGCAAAGAGCATGATGTGTTATATATATGTTGAATGATTAAAATGTTAAAGTCAACTTATAAATACATTGATTGAGTAAAGCATGCTGATTGAGTAAGGAACTCAATCTTTATACTTGTTATATGAACTATAACATGTATGTTATGTAAGTCCAATGTTTATGAGATATATGTTGAGCATGTTATTATGTGCTACGTGATGCATGAAAACTGTTAAATTTTGCTGGGCTGTCGAGCTCAACCTTGTAAATAACCACTTTTGCAGGTTTAAGATTCAAGGTAAAGTAGGTGTTACTTGAAAGACGTGAATCAGATGTGATACTTGAAGATTTATACACTTTGGTTGTGTTATTACTATTTGAACCATGTTTAAGGTTTCGAATAATGTATTAATGTTGAATTGTAACATCGTTTTGCAATGTAAACTATTGTAGTATTAAAATAATTCTGAGAAATTTAGATTTAAAGGTAAAAAGGTTTTGGGAACGAGGATAGTTTGTAATAGAAAATTTTAATTATTCCACAAATTTCAATGGTTGTATTATCGTTTAATGATGTAAAATTAGAGGTTGAATGTATTATTAACGACCGAAGTCGAGAATTAAATTGTATGAATTTTGGGGTCATTACAATACTAACACATAAAGGACTGCACTTGTATTCGTGCATCCCGACGGCCTTCGATTGCCTCATAGTGCACAACAGTCCTAAAGATAGCCATTTGACCCCTAATAATGACATCAAATTGAAAAACTTAAAGAATAAAAGTTATAGGTCTACTCGTCCGTTCCGGATCATCTTGAATCGCATCAATCAGATTTTGTATGAAAAAGTTATGCTCATTTTATTAAACATGTGTGGTCATTTTTTCTCAACATTTGTGAGATAGAATACCCCCTATCGGGGCGGGGTTTTTTGCACTATGATAGCCCACCGGGGCGGGGGTACCTTCTGCAATTTTGTGAATGAACACCACGACTACTGAAAGCCAAATTAGGCCTAAAAACTAATTTCTAACAACCATACCAACCTACCCAAGGTGTAATATGTTTACAGAAACATAAAATAATGTTTCTAACACGTTTTTAACCACATAAAAAACATAAACATCAAAATTACAACCTTTAATTTCACTATTTCTTCTTCTTTTGACATTCAAAGCGAAATTCCTCACTGTGAATTCATTTTACAACCAAAGCAGTTAGTTTCAATTACTTTGTTTTCGTTTCTTCATATATTTTCACAATCAATAAATAATTTACACTTATACTATGAATTGAGTACCAATTTTAATTCTAAATTTAAGCCATATTCAACATATGTCAATGTAACTTACTGTAATATGATTTCCTCCATAATAAAATATATTACATGAATCAATTTACTCCAAATTATCTATACACCACACGAAAAAATTTATATCAACAATTATCATATAAAATCACATAATAAACAATTAATCCTTCACGCCAATTTTACAGAGAACTTTTCATGTTTATAAAAACTAGAACTTTTAGAAAGTATGATTATACCTTTGATTGCCCGTTCAAACTTTGATAGATGATAAGAATGATATTTTAATTCTCTTCTTCCTTCTCCTCACTCTCTCAAAACACAGAGAATTTTTTCTCTTCTTTTCTCCCTCAAACTCTCTAGTGCTCTTTATTTTCTTTCTTTTTCTAACTTAACGTAGAAATAAAAGACTAACTAATATACGTAAACGTATATAACTGACAAAAATATAATTCCCCTCCTTTATTATATTTCAGTTATGTTTTATTTTTAATTATTATCATTATTATATATATATATATATATATATTTAAAATTCAAATTCCATAAGACCTTGTTTGGCAAAACTAATTAAAATAATGACTTAATCATTCTTTAAGCCTTGTTTGGCAAAACAAGATTAAAACAAGAAATTTTAAAAGCTCTAAGGCTTTGTTTGGTAAAATCAAATTTAAAATTCTTTTAATTTATGTTAATAACTCATTTATCATATAGTTTATTGTCACAATTTATTTAAACAAATTCTAATATTCAATTTAATTAATTCTAATAATAATTTATTAAATCAATTTTCCACATAAACCAATACAACAAAATTATAATTTTCCTTATAATTATAATTTTATTTAACAAATTAACACATCACTTTAATTACAAAATCAAATTAAAATAACATTATAATAATTCATTTAATCATTATAAACTCTCTAATTTAATTATTAATTTAATTAGAATATTATGCCATAATAATTAATTTCCTTAACTCATAAATTATTTATTTAACAAATAAATAATCAAATCACATTAAACAAATATTTATTCAACAATAAACACATCAATTAAAATATTTATATAATTCAATAAATATTTGGAATTATATTTTAAAATTCTAGATTGTTATTTCCTTCCCTCCTTACAAGGATTCTGTCCTCAGAATCATTACTCAAACAAATCATTCGTCACATTCTTCTCTCCTCACAAGGATTCTGTCCCCAGAATTGAAGACACAATTAAACAAATAATTCAGGATAATCTTTCATCATTTTATCTTCGAGTTCCCACGTAGTTTCTTCAGCATTGTGGTTCCTCCATATCACCTTCACGGAATGTATTACTTTATTCCTGAGCCTCTATTCTTTCCTGTCAACTATCTGGATAGGAATTTCCTCGTAAGACAAGTTCTTATCGAACTGTAATGGTTCGTATTCGATCACATGCTTGTAATTTAGTTTATACGATCGTAACACTGAAACATGAAAAACATTATGCGTGTTCCAACTCTGGAGGTAGCTACCTCGTAAGCCACTTCTCTTACTCTTCGCAGCACCTTGAAGGGTCCAATAAACCTCGGGCTTAACTTTCCCTTTTTACCAAAATGAATTTTCCCCTTCCAAGGAGAAACTTTTAAGAACACAAAATTTTCTACATCGAACTCACGATCTTATCTGTGTTGAACAACATACTTCTTTTGTCTGTCTTGAGCAGCTACCAATCTTGTCCTGATGAGTTTGACAACCTCGTGATTTCTTTTGCATCCGATTTCGGTCCTAATAGTTGGCGTTCACCAACTTCATCCCAAAGACAAGTGGAGTTCTCGCACTTTACGTCGTCTAATGTTTCGTAAAGCGCACCGATGCCGATGGTTGTGGTAATGCTTGTTGTTGTAGGCGAATTCTACCAATTGGTAAATGTGCATACCGCTCCCTTTGAAAACCATGATGCATGCTCTGAGCATATCTTCCAATGTCTAGATTGTTCGTTCGCTTTGGCCGCCTGTTTGCGGATGGTATGTCGTACTCATTCTTAATTGTGTTCCCATGTATTCTTGTAGTCTCTTCCAGAAGTTTGACATGAATCGCGGATCTCTATTTGACAGTGGAACTCCATGTCTCAAAATGATCTCTTTAACGTATAACTTTGCCAACTGATCAAGATTGAATCTAATCTTTATTGGCAAAAAGTGTGCTGATTTCGTCAGCCTGTCCACTATCACCAAAATCGCATCGTATCCTCTCTGAGTAGTTGGAAGACCAACCATAAAATCCATTGTGATGTGTTCCCACTTCCATTCTGGTATTTATAACGGTTGAAGTAATCCACTTGGTCTCTGATGCTTGACATGCACTCTCTGACATGTCAAGCATTTCGCGACACATTCTGCAACATCTCTTACATATTTGGCCACCAAAAATGTCGTCGTAAATCTTGATACATCTTCGTACTTCCCGGATGAATTGAATATCTTGAGTTATGAGCTTCTGGCAAGATTTCGTTTTTAATATCTGGTACTGCTGGTGTTAGGTTTGTAATATTCATGAACGCAATCAAATTGCATAAAATTAGCGGAAACGTGAAAAATCAGAGTTTTAAAATTTTACAAACCATATACCCGGATCACCCTTTATGCACAATTATTAATTAAACGAAAAAGAAAGAACAAGAATCATAATCTTGAAGATCCGAGTTTTCTCAGGTACAAGTTCACCTCCAATCCTTTTCGCGTTCAACTTGAATCCACCGGGTTTGGTTCCTTCCTTTGATCAACGTTAGCCACCCAAGTGTTTGGCCTCTAGAGGTGATCCACCAAGGAAGAAGAAGGATACAAGAAGATGGGTATTTGGCAAAACCCTAGTTTTTCGATCTCTATAGAAAAGACGTATTCTCCCAACTATTGGAATTACGTATGTTTTAAAAGTCAACAACCTCTCACCCATAATAAGACTCCTCTTATTTATAGATGTGGGCAACCCTCCTTAACAATTAAGGAATTGAGTTTTATTTAATTAATTAAATTCTTTTAATTAATTAAGCTCTCTAATCTTATTAGAGATAATTAATTAAACTCTTTTAATTAATTTGCCTCATAATCCTATTAGGATATTTGAGAGTACTTTTATTAATTAATTCCCAAACTTCTTTAGGAATTAAATAATAGTAATAGTAATAATAATAATAAGACTCCTCTTATTAATTTATATTTAATATTTCTAAAATATTAAATAATAAATATTAAGCTATTTAATTTATTCTATAACCATAGATTAAATTAAATATACTTAACTTATTATTACGATTATGCCATTAACTTCTTAAATAATTATTCTTCCTTTTATGGTGTGACCCTTTAGGTTCTCTATATTAAATAGGTTGTGAATAAATCAATTAGAACAATTCTAATCTTATTTAAATAAATAAATTAAACTATTTATTTATTTAAATAAATAATATTTATTCTCTGATAGCGATAAGCCTCCTAGCGATCAACGACTTTCCGGATAATATAGATTTCAACATTAATCATAAAAGAACCTTTGAGTAAATAATTCGTACAATTCAATCCTTCCACCATACTGATGTCCCAATTAAATATAAGACATGGAATTCTTGTCAAGTCTTATTTTATTTAATTATATGTATTTCGATCCTTAAATGCACAACTCAAATAATGCAAATTAAAATTCCTTTCTAATTTCATTACGCTTTGCCGAGGACTCTTGAGTTGTCATTTATCGAATCACATAGGACATTTCTCTTCTTTTACTAGAAGTGGTAGATTCTTTATTGATTATACATTATCTCCATGTACAACTTATTATACCCAAGCATACCCTTTGATATACCCTAAAGGTCTTAAGGAATAAGTCAAAGTATAACTCATCATATACAAGATACTATTATGATCTCAAGTCCAAGGATCACTTGTACTACTATCACTACAGGAATTCCTATTGACATGCAAGTAAAACTCCATTAGGTATTCCTTAGCGAGCCACGTTCAGTGAACTTATTCTCTAATAAGCACCTAAATACTTGCTTTAGTGTCTCCACACAAATGATCATGAGATCAATCATCCTCATCCAATGAGCAAGCAACATATGTACCAATCTATCCGGATTTACTAATCCCCAATTTAGTAATCCAACGATTGGGAACTATTTTAGTTTTAAGCTTTCTAAGAATTTAGATCTCATTAGAATGATCATCATCATTATTCTAAAAGCAGTGCTTAAAACTATGGGTTTATCACATATTATAAAACAACATCATATAGATAATATAAAAGCCTTTAATAAATAAATACTTTTTATTAATAAATGAATAAGATTTTTACAAAGTATATGCTTTATCATCAAATATGATTGGCTTGTATGCATACTTCTTTCAATCTCCCACTTGCACTAAAGCCAATCGTCATGGTATCTCATACTCTTCATCTCTAAGTGACGATTATCCTGCTATTGGATAAGCTTCAGTAAATGGATATGTAATGTTGTTCTTGAGAGACCACTATCTCTATAGTGATTTCCCATCTTTCAATGATTCTTATAATCAAATGAAAGTGCCACAACACATGTTTAGATCCAAGATGAGACTTAGGAACTATTCCTAGTTCTGTTATGAACTTATCATCCAAACAATCAACTTGCAGCTTCATTTATAGCTATATACTTTGTCTTTATCACTAAACCAAAAACTCTTTGTTGTTTGAAACCTTTCCAATTCACTGCACCACCGTTCAAGGTAACGCTTTACCTTAAAGTGGATTTTACGTCATCTTAGTGCATTCGAAAAACTTGAGTGCATTAAGCCCTCTAGTTTTAATTCAGACCCACCATGAATATAATCACATCCTTAGTTCCAGTTAAGTACTTTAAGATGTTTTTCACTGTCTCACTGTGAACTTCTCCAGAATATAACTGATCAACATCAGGTCTCGTACATTTCATTGCATACATGATAGTTACTCATGCGATCTCTCTTTTAGGAGTCTATGGAGACTATTAAGAGAGATACACTCCAAGGCTCATCAACATGAGACATCCCATGGAGTTTGTCATGCTAAATGACTTTAGCATCAAATGAATATACGTTCCTTGGGTTAAGTCGAGCATCCTATTAAATCTATCTGTATAGATTAATATCCCCAATTAAGATACTCTTCCCAAATCATTCGTGGAGGAATGTTTAGACAACTTTATCTTTATTGATATTAGCATTGGCATGTCATTCCTTATCCATAGTATATCAATATATAATACTAGGAATATCATGACGCTCCCACTGTCCCTTTTTTACACACTAGGTTCATTCTTATTTGTGATAAAATCAAACTCTTTTGATTATCATATCAAAATGAATGTTCCATTTTTGAGAAGATTGCTACAATCCATTTCTCTGAGTGTCTACAACTCTTACCTCATCATATGTAACTGGATCATCATCTTTATGATTCGTACCTCATCATCATCATCCATGATGAATCCATACCTCCTAGGTATCTTCAGTACTATTCCATATTTACGATTCGGTTGTGGTACAATAGGTCTATCTACAGGTTCCTCTTATTTAACTTATAGTGTTTTGTGGTTCTTGAACTCTTCAAGATCTATTGTCCTCCCACTAGCCCTTCAATGATAAACATCTTTATCTTAGAAGGAAACGTGTTTCACAATAAACACCTTTTGCTAAGTAGGATTATAGAACATATACCCTAAACTTACTTTAGGATGTCCCACAAATATGTACTTGTCAAATTTTGTCCCAAGCTTATCCTTTGAAACCTTTTCACATAAGTTGGACAACCCCTTATCTTAACATACTTAAGATTAAGAATCCTCCTTGTCCATAACTTTTATGGAGTCTTGGGGCCGGATTTTGAGGTTACCTTTTCGTAGATAAGCGACCATTTCTAGGAGATGATCCTAGAAGGATACTAGAATGTCTGTAAAATCATTATGGATCGTACCATGTCTAACAATGTGCGATTTTTCCTTTCAAATACATCAATCAATTATTGCGTATCAGGAGGCGTCCATTGTGAGAAAACCATTTGAGATGATCTAAAAACTTATTGCACAAGTATTTATTCCTTGATCTAATTAAAGAATCTTAATACTTTGCCAATTTGTTTCACTTCTGAATTCTTTGAACCTTTCAAATAATTCACACATGTATTTTAGCAAATACACACATTCAACTCTTTGAATGATCATCTCCTTTTCTTATACTAGTTTGGTCAATTTGTAAAATAATTTTTCACGTAAGTCAAGTACACAAAATCCATTAAGTAATATTCCGGTTCTATACAAAACATTATTATTATAAATAGAACAACAATTGTTCTTAATTATAATACCAAAGATTTCATTGTCCAACAATAAAATGGAAATAATGTTTCCAACAAGTACTGGAATACAATAACAACTTATTGACTTAATAGATTTTCCCGTAGGATTGTTAAACTATAAGTTCCTATAGCTAATGCAGCAACCTTTGCTTCATTTCCCATACATAGGATTACTTATCTTTGTTTAGCTTTCTACTTCTGTTTGGTCCCTTCATAAATCTATATTTATGATAACCAAAGCCGGTATCCAATACCCAAGTAGAACCTTAACTTAAAAAAAATTATTTTAAATCATGAACAAATTTGTATTTGTAACCAAAACTTCACTAAGCTTCTTCTGGTTAGCCTCTACAAGATGCTTCTTGCAGTTTCTTTCCAATGTCCAGGCTTATTGCAGTGGAAGCAAACTCCTTTGCTATCCATATCAATTTTGTTCTTATTATCCTTTGTTTATGCCTTTCTATATTTACCTTCTTAGAATCATTCTTCTTTTCAGAAGATCCTTTGGCCCCTACCAGTAAGACACGATCTTTCTTGATTGGAAAATGACTCTCAACATTTTTCAACATGTTAAGCAAATCAGCGAGGTTGATATCTAGCTTGAAAAATTCACAACAATTGTGAAAGGAGTCCGGGAGTGAGTGCAAGATCAAATCTTGGCTCAACTCTCCATCCATGACAAAACCTGTTGTCCTAATTGATCAATCAAATTGATAATGTTAAGGACTTTTTTTTATGCATCTTTGTAGTGTCATTTGGTCATTTTAGATCGGAAGAGCTCCTTAGATATCTTATATCTACCAGTCCTACTTTCTTCACCATCAACTACTTGATGTGCAGGAATATAGTAGGAGTATCCATGGTTTCAGGCTGACGCTGAAGCTTGTTACTCATGGATACGAGCGTGATGCATTGAGCTAACTGTGCATCATCTTGCCACTTTCTAAAAGTAGCAATCTCTTCCTTAGAGGCATTGTCTGCAACCATTGCAGGGATAGGCGTATTAAGGACATAAGATAGCTTTTCAGCCATGAGAACTATTCTCAAATTCCTTAACCAATCCGTTTAATACGGTCCGGTTAATTAACATCTATTATATTTCGCAATGATAGTAATTTAGACATTGTAAAATTCTATAAATAAATTTGTAATCAACAACATTTTAACATACATTCTTTTATTAATTACCAAAATAAATTAGGTCTTGTTTTAAATTGGTATCTCCCACTATTTTCTTCAAACTATATTACCCTCAATATATATAGTTAACAATATCTTATTAAAGATATGCTAGTGAGAATAAGGATCCCATTTCAAATGTATATAGCCTTGTGGTGACACAACAAACTATATATAAATAAATAGGTAGACAACTCTTGTCAATTACATCAACTATGCAACTCCTTGTATTTTGCCTCTTAGATTATTTTGATCAAGTGGTGGCACATCCAGAATCAAAATTATCCAAGTTAAGTCAACCTAGCACTCCATATATTCAAAAAAAGAAAAATATCATCCTTGTGGTGACACAACAAAACAATATTGTTCAATTTTCTTTATAAGCATCAAATGTGATAAATTAACATCTTAAATACTTAATACTTGCCTTGTGGTGACACAACAAACTCATATTAAATATTTAATACTCTATTAATTTTATCATGCTAGAAAATGACGTTCGATATTCCAAATATCTTTGAACACTTAGGACTTAATATAAAATATTTGAGGGTTTGTTATTAATTTGTCTCATCTTGTTTAAGCGCGCGTACGTATATATATATATATATAAAATACGCGTCATATTAATAAACATGCGAATATGTTTGCATAATATATAATATATATATATATAAGCATGCACAAATAGAATACTATATTCTACCCGGATTGATTATGAACTTTTATTCTAGTTTGGTTCTTAGAGCCACCAAGTGAACCAAAAGGTCAAACCACAGGGTGTAAGAATTAATATTTAAATATAACTATTACATTTAAACCCGGGCTCCATTACAAGCGGGTCTTCAAGCGCTCCTTGATCCTTGATCTCCAATTCTTCAAAATTAATTCTAACTATTCCTATTACAAAACTATTTAAAATAAATAGAAACCTTGATCGTGATCGAGGGAAGTACATAGGAGGAGATAGAATTTATATTAAGAAAAATTAGAGAAGGCGAAGGTGTGCAGACCCCATTTAATAAAACCCATACATTCATGCATCCAACTAAAATAAAATCCAATCACATTGGTGATATTCCATAATCAATCCCATTTATTATCATACACATCACCATATGCATCAATAAATAACATCCATCTCATGAATAATAAACATTTAATATATATATTGATATCATTTAATGGGCAAATTTAGTTAGTATAAAATCTAATTTTGAATTAAAATAAACTCCTTTATTTTAATCCAAATTTAAATAAAAATAAAACTATTTTATTTTAATTTAACCAATTTTGAATAAAATAAACTATTTTATTTTAATCAAAATCTTTAATCAAAATAAACTCCTTTATTTTAATTAATTATGGAATCAAATTCCATGTCAAAATAAACTCCTTTATTTTGGGTAATATGAAATCTTATTTCATATCTTAAATAAACTCTTTTATTTAGGAAAACACGGATTTTCTTTCCTATTCACAAATAAACTCCTTTATTTTGAATAATATGAAATCTTATTTCATATCTAAATAAACTCCTTTATTTAAGGAAACATGGATTCACTTTCCTATTCACAAATAAACTCCTTTATTTTGAATAATATGAAATCTTATTTCATATCTAAATAAACTCCTTTATTTAAGGAAAGATGAAATTCAATTTCAACTCTAATTAGTTATCATGGAATCCAATTCCAACTCTAATTAGTTAGCATGAAATTTAATTTTAATATTAAAATAAACTTTTATTTTAAAATTAAAACAAACTTTTATTTTAAGATTAAAATAAAATTTTATTTTAATTATAAAATTATTAAGAATTAATATATATATATATATATATTAAATGCCACGTTATTATATATATAATTATAATATATAATTACGTAATATATAATTACGTAATCCTTTGAAAATAGAAATCCAGTAACTTTTGATTCATGAAGCTCCTGATCCCTTGAAATCCGTGCAAGTCCTTACCGAAGTAATCATATAAGAGTTATAATTGACTATCCACGGGAAAAAAAAGAGGACACATCGAAACAGTAATAAAAAAAACAGTTGGCCATTTTTTTTTATTTTTTTAATAAAATTTTATACAACAAAATTATGCCCAATTAAATTGTTCTAAACACATATTAATATACATATCAAATTTGAATAATTAATAATTCGCATAAAGGTTTGGCTCTGATACCACTGTTAGGTTTGTAATATTCATGAACGCAATCAAATTGCATAAAATTAGCGGAAACGTGAAAAATCAGAGTTTTAAAATTTTACAAACCATATACCCGGATCACCCTTTATGCACAATTATTAATTAAAGCGAAAAAGAAAGAACAAGAATCATACCTTGAAGATCGAGCTTCCTCGGTACAAGTTCACCTCCAATCCTTTTCGCGTTCAACTTGAATCCACCGGGTTTGGTTCCTTCCTTTGATCAACGTTAGCCACCCAAGTGTTTGCCTCTCAGAGGTGATCCACCAAGGAAGAAGAAGGATACAAGAAGATGAGTATTTGGCAAAACCCTAGTTTTTCTATCTCTATAGAAAAAAGGCGTACTCTCCCAACTATTGGAATTACATATTATGTTGTGAAAAAGTCAACAACCTCTCACCCATAATAAGACTCCTCTTATTTATAGATGTAGGCAACCCTCCTTAACAATTAAGGAATTGAGTTTTATTTAATTAATTAAATTCTTTTAATTAATTAAGCTCTCTAATCTTATTAGAGATAATTAATTAAACTCTTTTAATTAATTTGCCTCCTAATCTATTAGGATATTTGAGAGTACTTTTATTAATTAATTCCTAAACTTCTTTAGAAATTAAATAATAATAATAGTAATAATAATAATAAGACTCCTCTTATTAATTTATATTTAATATTTCTAAAATATTAAATAATAAATATTAAGCTATTTAATTTATTCTATCACCATAGATTAAATTAAATATACTTAACTTATTATTACAACTATGCCATTAACTTCTTAAATAATTATTCTTCCTTTTATGGTGTGACCCTTTAGGTTCTCCATATTAAACCGGTTGTAAATAAATCAATTAGAACAATTCTAATCTTATTTAAATAAATAAATTAAACTATTAATTTATTTAAATAAATAATATTTATTCTCTGATAAGGATAAGCCTCCCTAGCGATCAGCGACTTTCTAGATAATATAGATTTCAACATTAATCATAAAAAGAACCTTTGAGTAAATAGTTCTGAAATGCAATTCAATCCTTCCACTATATCTGATGTCCCAATTAAATATAAGGCATGGAATTCTTTGTCAAGTCTTATTTTATTTAATTATATATATTTCGATCCTTAAATGCACAACTCAAATAATGCAAATTAGAAACTCCTCTCTAATTTCATTCTGCCTTAGCCAAAGACTACTGAGTTGTCATTTATCGAATCACATGGGACATTTCTCTTCTTTTACTAGAAGTGGTAGATTCTTTATTGATCATACATTATCTCCATGTACAACTTATTATACCCAAGCATACCCTTTGATATACCCTAAGGGTCTTAAGGAATAAGTGAAAGTATAACTCATCATACACAAGATACTATGATGATCTCAAGTACAAGGATCACTTGTACTACTATCACTACAGGAATTCCTATTGACATGCAAGTAAAACTCCATTAGGTATTCCTTAGCGAGCCACGTTCAGTGAACTTATTCTCTAATAAGCACCTAAATACTTGCTTTAGTGTCTCCACACAAATGATCATGAGATCAATCATCCTCATCCAATGAGCAAGCAACATATGTACCAATCTATCTGGATTTACTAATTCCCAATTTAGTAATCCAACGATTGGGAACTATTTTAGTTTTAAGCTTTCTAAGAATTTAGATCTCATTAGAATGATCATCATCATTATTCTAAAAGCATTGCTTAAAACTATGAGTTTATCACATATTATAAAACAGCATCATATAAATAATTTAAAAGCCTTTAATAAATAAATACTTTTTATTAATAAATGAATAAGATTGTTACAAAGTATATGCTTTATCATCAAACATGATTGGCTTATATGCATACTTCTTTCAGCTGGAACCCAAATTGTTCCCTCGAACCTTAGTAGTCCTTCGGTATCGATCCTGTATTTCACTTCACTACCCTCAACCACTCTTTCTTTAATTTTTTCACATTATTCATATCTTGTAGTTGAGCATTCTTCACTTTGTCCACTAAAGTTGGACTAGCTTCCATATGGAACAATATTTCCTCTGATTCTTTTGGAAATTTTATTTCCAACTCTAGCCCCGCCATCGCTGAGATAAGTTCCTCCTGCGCCGTTAACAACATCAATCTCTCACGACCTTTTCCTACTCAAGGTGTCATCAACTACATTTTCTTTACTCGGATGATAAAAGATCTCACAATCGTAATCTTTTATTAATTCCAACCATCTCATTTGACGCATGTTGAGATCATTCTGTGTGAAAATATATTTCAGACTCTTATGGTCTGTGTAGATCTCATATTTCTTTCCATAGAGATAATGTCTCCATATCTTCAGAGCAAATACCACCGCCGCCAACTCTAAATAATGAGTCGGATACCCTTTCTCGTAGTCTTTCAATTGCCTTGATGCATATGCAATGACTTTGCCGTTCTACATAAGGACACAACCTAATCCTTTATGTGAGGCATCACTATACACCACAAAGTTTTCTGTATTATCTGGTAATGACAACACAGGTGCCACACTTAAGTTCTTTTTTAAGTCTTGAAAGCTCTCTTCACACTTCTCCGTCCAATTTTTTTTTACAGCTTTCCTTGTCAAATTTGTTAACGGGGTTGGCAATCTTGGAAAAGTTTTGAATGAATCGTCTATTGTAACCTGCTAGTCCCAAGAAACTCCCCACCTCCGATGGTGTCCTTGGTTGTTCCCAATTGATTATGGCTTCGACTTTTGATGGATCAACCAAAATTCCGTCTTTGTCAATCACATGTCCAAGAAATTGTACACGTTCTAGCCAGAATTCACACTTAAAGAATTTCACGTACAACTTTTCCTTTCTTAGCGTCTCCAACGTCAAACGTAAATGTTCCATGTGTTCTTCTTGAGATTTGGAGTACACCAGAATATCATCAATGAATACCACCACAAACTTATCTAAGAATGGTTTAAACACACTGTTCATCAAATCCATGAATACTGCAGGGGCATTTGTCAAACCAAAAGACATCACTAGAAACTCGTAATGTCCATACCGAGTTCTGAATGACGTTTTAGGTACATCCTGAAAGTAGTATACACACAAGCCAATCATGTTTGATGATAAAGTATATACTTTGTAACAATCTTATTCATTTATTAATAAAAGGTATTAATTTATTAAAGGCTTTTAATTATCTACATGATGCTGTTTTATAATATGTGATAAACCCATAGTTTTAAGCAATGCTTTTAGAATAATGATGATGATCATTCTAATGAGATCTAAATTCTTTGAAAGCTTAAAAATAAAATAGTTCCCAATCATTGGATTACTAAATTGGGGATTAGTGAATCCGGATAGATTGGTACATACGTTGCTTGCTCATTGGATGAGGATGATTGATCTCATGATCATTTGTGTGGAGACACTAAAGCAAGTATGTAGGTGCTTATTAGAGAATAAGTTCATCGAGCGTGGCTCGCTAAGGAATACCTAATGGAGTTTTTATTTGCTGTCAATAGGAATTCTGTAGTGATAGTAGTACAAGTAATCCTTGGACTTGAGATCATCATAGTATCTTATGTATGATGAGTTATACTTTGACTTATTCCTTAAGACCCTTAGGGTATATCAAAGGGTATGCTTGGGTATAATAAGTTGTACATGGAGATAATGTATGATTAATAAAGAATCTACCACTTAATAAAAGAAGAGAAATGTCTATGTGATTCGATAAATGACAAACCAAAGTAGTCCTTGGCGGCGTAATGAAATTAGAAAGGAGTTTCTAATTTGCATTATTTGGAGTTGTGCATTTAAGAGTCGAAATACATATAATTAAATAAAATAAGACTTCGACGGTAATTCCATGTCTTATATTTAATTGGGACATTGTATGGTGGAAGGATTGAATTGTATGGTAACTATTTACTCAAAGGTTCTTTAATGATTAATGTTGAAATCTATATTATCCGGAAAGTCGTTGATCGCTTGTGGAGGCTTATCCCTATTGTAGAATAAATATTATTTAAATAAATTAATTGTTTAATTTATTTATTTAAATAAGATTAGAATTGTTCTAATTGATTTATTCACATGGTTTAATATGGAGAACCTAAAGGGTCACACCATAAAAGGAAGAATAATTATTTAAGAAGTTAATGGCATAATCGTAATAATATGTTAAGTATATTTAATTTAATCTATGGTGATAGAATAAATTAAATAGCTTAATATTTATTATTTAATATTTTAGAAATATTAAATATAAATTAATAAGAGGAGTCTTATTAATATTATTACAATTATTATTATTTTAATTTCTAAAAGAGTTTAGGAATTAATTTAATATAAGTACTCTCATTTATTCCTAATTGGATTAGGAAGGAAAATTAATTAAAGGAGTTTAATTAATTATCCCTAATAAGGTTAGGGAGCTTAATTAATTAAAAGAATTTAATTAATTAAATAAAACCCAATTCCTTAATTGTTAAGGTGGGTTGCCCACATCTATTAATAAGAGGAGTCTTATTATGGGTGTGACGACCCCAAAATAGGTCCATTCCATCCAACCCATTCTGAGTCGCCAAATACATGGTATGCGAAACAACTACAACTTTATTATCACAACAATAAAAGCTGTGAGTTTAAATACAAATATTATCTTCTGACAATATTTATACTCAAATAAATCCTCATCACATTTATTGATACATTATTTTACAATAATGGTGAGGACTACTAAACAACTCTCTCTAGAACCTTCATTCCATACCCGACTAGTACTCGCTACATTCTCGCCTCACGAGAAGAAAAATGGAACAACAAGGAAAGGGTGAGCTCAACTAGCCCGGTAAAGAATGTTATGACTAAGATAATATACAACAAATTATCGTTAGTCTCCAACGAGGAAAAATCGATAGAATACAATAGACAACAAGTTTCGGATCAATATTCGCAGAATGAAATAATAATTCATAGAAGAGTTACGTAGAGAATGAAATCTACTATAATCTATGAATTCAACGGTCCATCATCAATATTTTATCCTGTAACATCAATCAATATTCTTCTCAAATCAAATATTCATCTTTGCACTCTGAGCCAAAGATATTCATCAATCGGTCATGTTCATCTCAACTTTTTGTTCATCTTTGCACTAAAGGCCAAAGATATTCATCGATCGGTCATATTCATTTAAACACTGTTCATCTTTGCACTACAAGGCCAAAGATATTCTTTGAGAAATCATTCATCTTTGCACTCTGGGCCAAAGATATTCAATAATATCATCATTTAAGGCGAGGATGATGAAAAATATTTTAAAAAAGCGAATCGATTGAAACAAAATAGCGAGGATTAAGGATCAAGGATTCGTACTTGGTTTTATCCACGCCCAACAATACCTCAAAAATAATCATAGTGGTGTAAAATTCAAGAATGATCAAAACATGGATACAATCAAAGCTAGTATCCAAAATAGATATTTTGGACGAAAAGAAAAATTTTCATTTTTAGATTGAATAGTCTTCAGATTCGTGAATAGTCTCAGATATCGTGAATAGTCAAGAGTATCGTGAATAGTAACTCAAACACCAAAAGATAAAAATTCCACAAAAAAACATCTTCACGCTTCATGAATAGTACTCGTGAATAGTAACTTTCGTGAATAGTAACTCATGAATAGTAACTTTCGTGAATAGTAACTCATGAATAGTAACCAGAGCATGAAAAAAGTTCCAAATTTGATAAAAAGTACCAACCAATATTTCAGCATAATGATATTGAAGAATTAATATCATTTGAGAAGAAAATAACATCCCTTACCTCAAAAGAATCAGTACTTCGGAAGGAAAGGTCGGAAGTGATGCTGAATGAAACTTGTACTGAACAGCAACTCTCAAAGTATCTAAATACTCACAAAATACACTCAATAATATAGAGAGAGAAAGAGAGAAAACTTTGTTTACGGTGTGATTTTCAATTCTAACAGCCCTCATTTATAGGAAAATGTTAGCCGTAGAAGCCAGACTTGACACCGCTACCGATGGCTTTTACTGCTACTATTGCCACCCCCACATTTGAAATAAAATTCAGCACATTTCTTCACCAACCACAAGTGGGGCCCACTCAATTCTAGAATTTTCCACCAAAATCAATTATAACCACGATTTAGAATCGAGACACCTCTTAAAATTCATAACAAATCATTCGTGAATTTTTAACGGTTCAAAATTTGTGGACATATACTCAACTTATGTATGTATAACATACCCAAAAATTACCACATTCAACGGTGGGATTAAAAATTATAACCCCATAATATATCTCAAAACCCCGATTTAATTTTTAATACCTCAATCAGATAAAATCTTGATAAAACACCTCAACATTAATTCCTTCATTTATAACCACATAAATAAATCCATCATTTATATCCACATAAAATAAATATTTCTTTATCATATGAATCAATAATTAATTATTCACAAATAATATTCTGTAATCACAATTATAATGACGGTAGTTCCCGAGGAAGAGGGGCTTTCAATAAGGATCTCTCTCGGGCTGCCGCAATTAGGTGACCAAACCTCTCTTTGCAGAACTTTCTAGACATTGCCAATAATGTTATCTAATAATATTATTCAAATAATATGAATTATTGATCGATAATGGGAAATCTTTTGTGCGGTGACAATTATTGAACAACAATAATATAAAATATCAACGAGCAATTATTGAATCAATAAAATAAAATATTGAATAATAATTCTTGTGAAAATTATTGAGTAGTGCCATCTTACGTGCGAATCAATAATTCAACAATCGCGCAATGATCTGGTAAAGCTCTTTATGCAACCCACGCGTACATCGTATTTTAACCACCGGGTATTCCAACGGTCTTAACGGTAATAACCACGCCAGTTATTTATAACCACCCAAACTTTGTCGTTTTCCTCATCCAATCGCTTTCCGTTATGGGGCCCACACATGGTCTGCTTGCGCTCGTCAGCGAATATTCCCCGAAAGCGATTTAATATTCCACGACCAAACGAATATTCCTCGACAAAATGAATATTTTATTCTCACTTGCTTATTTTGAAATATTTTATGTATTTAACCCTTAACTATCCACATTAATCAAATCAACCCTTACTATTTCAAAATAATAAATAAAGGAAATTCCTTTTTATAAAAAAAATTTGGGGTCTTACAACCTCCCTCCTTATGAAATTTCGTCCTCGAAATTGGACGACGCATACTGGTGTTTGAAAAGGTAAAGATACCTCGCTTTCATTTTCGTTTCCAACTCCCCAGTCATTTCCTCAATAACATGGTTTCTCCACAAAACTTTAACTTATGGTATAACCTCGATACATAGGTCATGTTCTTTCCTCTACAAAATCTTGACAGGTACCTCCTCAAATGCGTTAAGTCTTTGGCTATCTCGTCCGGTTCTAACTTCAATAGCGTGTTTGGGGTCGTCCACATATTTACGTAACATCGACACGTGAAAAGCGTTATGAAACACGCGTCATACTTGGCGGTAAAAGCGAGTCTATGGCCACGGTTCCTATTCGATCGAGAATTTCAAATGGATTAATAAATCGAAGGTTTGAGCTTTCCTCACCTCACCGATTCTCGCTTTTAAAATAACAACTTTTTGCACCTCCTTCTTCAAATTCATCACTCGGCGTGTAGCTTGAGCGACTTTAACTTTATCGATTAAAGTCGATTATACTCGTATATCATCACGTACTCGTATATCATCACGCACTCGTATATCATCACGTGGGTACCTAGAGTTTTCATCTCTATCTCTATTATTTGTATATTATACGAAATGAGTCTTTGACAATATTGTACTCAGATTTCTTGTATACGATCTTCTACTCAACACGTCGACTACCACGTTCGCTTTTCCGAGGATGGTATGGTCGAACATATCTTTGAAATGAGTCTCCTCTTGAGTTCTTCGAAGCTCTTCCCACATTCCTTGCTCCATTTGAATTTTGTATCTCTATGAGTCAGCTACGTTAATGGAATAGCGATTCGAGAATATCCTTCAACGTATCTCCGATAATAACCAACTAAGCCTAAAAACTACGCGATTTCGATTACTGAGCTTAGGTTGTTCTCAATTGTGACTCATATCCCAACCTTGGATAAAGACGTCACAATGACACCTATCGATTTACTATCGCACGAATATGGCGTCCCTACTGAGAGAAGTGCAGCTTAGGTGAATTCCACAAAGGAAGTCACAAGATAAAGGCTCTGTGTACCAAATTCTATAGTTGAATTTTAACTCACGAAGTTCAATAGAGCCATTCGATATGAGATTTTAGAAATGAGTTTTGTCTTAGGGTTCAAAGTCGATACAAAATTTAATATCGATCTTTGGGAATAAGCCAATAAATTCTTCTTGAAATACGTCGGGAAAATCAATAACAACAAGAATATTATTCAAATCGGCGTGTCTTTATTCAAATCCATAACATGGACTAAGAAAACTTGACATCCGTAATAAGCGAATGACTTCATGGCTTGATATGAAAATGTTTGACTACAATGGTTTTGTTGCTTGAGTTCGAATAACGAGGTTGCTTAGGAATATGAAAACTAATGACCTTACAAAAGCAATCAATTTGGCATGATGAGTAGTTAACCAATCAATCCCCAAAAGCAAGTATCTTTAAAGAGATAAGGTCAATGGTAAGGTAATGGTGCCAACTTGAATCAAACAAGATTTTTAAACAACGGATGTAATGAAAGTTTCTCCAAGCAGAGTCTCCATAAATAGGTCAAAGTCTAATTTCTCCGTAGTCAAGTTCAAAGCGTTGAGCGCAAGCAAGAGAGATAAAAGAATGGGTAGAACCGGTATCTAGTAAGGTATAAATATCGCAAGAATTTATAATTAACTAACCCGTGCTAACCGTTCGGGTTCCTCGTATTTTGGTAGTCACGACAAACGCTCTTCAGGAATCGTTGACTTTGACTTTTCGGGACATCCTTTTGAGTCACCATTCCCATTTGGATTTGGGTTTCGATATCGTACAATCTCGGCGATATGTCCTTCCTTTCCACAATTATAGCATACCTTAAAGCTGTTGTGGGCGGTTTGGTGATATATCCCTCTTTCCGCATTTGTAACATACGACCGGTGGTCTTTCTCCTCCTTAGAACCGATTGCTCTTTGGCGTGGCGTCTTCACATGGTCGTTGTTGAATCTCCTCTTTTTAAAATCTTCTCCTGACTCGCTTCTTCTATTTTCATGGCCACGATTACCACCGAGTGGTTACCGCCTTTGTCCAGTATTCTTCTTTCTCCACTTTGGTTATCGTTATTACGATGTTATCGCTATCTTTGGTATGATCACGGTTATGGTCCCTCGGTTAAGCGTACTCGTTATCTCGCTCTAACAATCGAGCCTCGCATTTACAACATCCGAATAGAGAGAAAATTTATGAGAAATGAGATCTTGGCGTATGCCGGGTTTCAAACCTCTCGAAACATCCCGCGTCATCGTTCCTCATTCTCCACCAAATGAGGTGCAAACACGGATAACTCGCGAACCGCCTCGTCTTTGGGACACCGTCATGTTATTCTGCTCTAGTCTAATAAACTCCACTTCCTTCATACGATGAATACTTTCGGGGAAGTACTTGTCATTATTTATTTCAAACGTCTCCCATGACATCTTTGAGTGCAAATTTGAATGGGTACGCTTCATGATTCTCACCGATGTCGCCTCGCCACGGAACATAAAAGTAGCGAATGGAACTTTCGTTCCTTCGTGCATCCCAAGACATCGAATATCTTGGTAATTTGCTTGACCCATGTTTCCGCCATGATCGGATCGGCTTTCCCTGCACTGGTGGTCCCAACTCTTTGAAGCTTGCTTTTTGTGACCACCCGTGAATTGCTATCATCTCCTCGTATTTTGAACACGAGTCTCCCTAAATGCGATTTTGTATGAGCGCAAAAAGCTTCTAAACATCCCCTCGTTCATCATACGCTCGGTGGTGTTATTCACGGCGGAGGTACATTGCCACACTGTTGCACGTTCTCCTCGTTGTTGAAATACAGGCATCTCCACGGTCTCATTTACACCACTATTAATATTCTCGGTCGACATTCTCAAATCTTTGCCATAAAACAAGGGTTAATTAAAGAAATCAATCACATAATATCCCTATATCTTGACCAACTAACAAATAAGCTTAGGTAGACACACTTAGCAAAGGATTTACTCGTCTCTCCCCTCTAGTTTTATTCCCGATCTCATGGAGATCATATCCTAAGCTCGATACCAAGCATGGCGACCCCAAAATAGGTCCATTCCATCCAACCCATTACGAGTCGCCAAATACATGGTGCGAAACAACTACAACTTTATTATCACAACAATAAAGCGTGAGTTTAAATACAAATATTATCTTCTAGACAATATTTATACTCAAATAAATCCTCATCACATTTATTGATACATTATTTTACAATAATGGTGAGGACCTAAACAACTCTCTAGAACCTTCATTTCCATTGAGCTAGTACATTACATTCTCGCCTCCGAGAAGAAAAATGGAACAACAAGGAAAGGGTGAGCTCAACTAGCCCAAAGAAAGAATGTTATGACTAAGATAATATACAACAAATTATCGTTACAATAATGGTGAGGACTACTAAACAACTCTCTCTAGAACCTTCATTCCATACCCGAGCTAGTACTCGCTACATTCTCGCCTCCGAGAAGAAAAATGGAACAACAAGGAAAAGGGTGAGCTCAAACTAGCCCGATAAAGAATGTTATGACTAAGATAATATACAACAAATTATCGTTAGTCTCCAACAGGAAAAATCGATAGAATACAATAGACAACAAGTTTCGAGATCAATATTCGCGGTGAAATAATAATTCATAGAAGAGTTACGTGAGAGAATGAAATCTACTATAATCTATGAATTGACGATCCATCATCAATATTTTATCCTGTAACATCAATCAATATTCTTCTCAAATCAAATATTCATCTTTGCACTCATCTTTTTGCTGCCAAAGATATTCATCAATCGGTCATATTCATCTCAACACATTCATCTTTGCACTAAAGGCCAAAGATATTCATCGATCGGTCATATTCATTTAAACACATTTCATCTTTGCACTACAGCCAAAGATATTCTTGAGAAATCATTCATCTTTGCACTCTCAGGCCAAAGATATTCAATAATATCATCATTTAAGGCGAGGATGATGAAAATATTTTTAAAGAAAGCGAATCCGGTGAAACAAAATGACAAGGATTAAGGATCAAGGATTCAGTACTTGGTTTTATCCACGTCCAACAATACCTCAAAAATAATCATAGTGGTGTAAAATTCAAGAATGATCAAAACATGGATACAATCAAAGCTAGTATCCAAAATAGATATTTTGGACGAAAAGAAAAATTTTCATTTTTGATTGAATAGTCAAGTATTCGTGAATAGTCAGAGTATATCGTGAATAGTGCCAGTATCACGTGAATAGTAACTCGACACCAAAAGATAAAAATTCCACAAAAAACATCTTCACGCTTTCATGAATAGTACTCGTGAATAGTAACTCGTGAATAGTAACTCATGAATAGTAACTCGTGAATAGTAACTCATGAATAGTAACCCCGAGCATGAAAAAGTTCCAAATTTGATAAAAGTACCAACCAATATTTCAAAGATAATGATATTGAAGAATTAATATCATTTGAGAAGAAAATAACATCCCTTACCTCAAAGAATCGAAGCCGGAAGGAAAGGTCGGAAGTGATCTTTGAATGAAACTTGTCTTGAGCAAACAACTCTCAAAGTATCTAAATACTCACAAAATACACTCAATAATATAGAGAGAGAAAGAGAGAAAACTTTGTTTACGGTGTGATTTTCAATTCTAACTTAGCCCTCTATTTATAGGAAAATGTTAGCCGGCCAAGGCAGACTTGACTGCTACACGATGGCTTTACCGCTACTATTGCCACCCACCACATTTGAAATAAAATTCAGCACATTTCTTCACCAACCACAAGTGGGGCCCACTCAATTCTAGAATTTTCCACCAAAATCAATTATAACCCGATTTAGAATCGAGACACCTCTTAAAATTCATAACAAATCATTAAGTGAATTTTAACGGTTCAAAATTTGTGGACATATACTCAACTTATGTATGTATAACATACCAAAAATTACCACATTCCAACGGTCGGATTAAAAATTATAACCCCCATGATATATCTCAAAACCCACGATTTAATTTTAATACCTCCAATCCAGATAAAATCTTGATAAAACACCTCAACATTAATTCCTTCATTTATAACCACATAAATAAATCCATCATTTATATCCACATAAAATAAATATTTCTTTATCATATGAATCAATAATTAATTATTCACAAATAATATTACGAGAATCACAATTATAATGACGGTAGTTCCCGGGAAAGAGGGGCTTTCAATAAGGATCTCTCCTTCTTGGCGCATGATTAGGTGACCAAACCTCTCCTTGAAGCAGAACTTTCTAGACATTGCCAATAATGTTATCTAATAATATTATTCAAATAATATGAATTATTGATCGATAATGGGAAATCATTTGTGCGTTGACAATTATTGAACAATGATAATATAAAATATCAGCGCTTGACAATTATTGAATCAATAAAATAAAATATTGAGCGGTAACTCTTGTGAAAATTATTGAGTAGTGCCATCTTACGTACGAATCAATAATTCAACAATCTTGCAATCTGGTGCTTTCTTGTGCAACCACGCGCGACATCGTATTTTAACCACTTAGGGTATTCCAATGGTCTTAACGGTAAATAACTACGCCGTTATTTATAACCACCCAAACTTTGTCGTTTTTCCTCATCCAATCGCTTTCAGTTATGGGGCCCACACATGGTCGCTTGTAGTAAATGCGAATATTCCCTAGGCGATCTGAATATTCCACGACCAAACGAATATTCCTCGACAAAAATGAATATTTTATTTCTCACTTGCTTATTTTGAAATATTTGCGTATTTAACCCTTAACTATCCACATTAATCAAATCAACCCTTACTATTTCAAAATAATAAATAAAGGAAATTCCTTTTATTTAAAAAATTTTGGTCTTCAATGGGTGTGGGGTTGTTGACTTTTTAACAACATACTGACATAATTCTAATTTGTTGGAAGTACCCTTTTCTACTGAGATAGAAAAACTAGGGTTTGAGCCAATACCCTTCTTCTTGAAAAATTCTTTTCCTTGGTGGATCACCTCACAGAGGCCATACACTTGGGTGGCTTTACGTTGATCAAAGGAAGGAACCAAACCCGGTGGATTCAAGTTGAACGCGAAAGGATTTGGAGGTGAACTTGTACCTGAGGAAGCTCGATCTTCAAGGGTATGATTTTATTCTTTATCTTTTCGTTTAATTAATAATTATGCATAAAGGGTGATCCGGGTATATGGTTTGTAAATTTTTTAAACTCTGATTTTTACACGCTTCCGCTAATTTATGCAATTTGATTGCTTTCATGAATATTACAAATCTAACAGTGGCATCAGAGCCAAACCTTTATGCGAATTATTAATTGTTTTAATTTATATATTGATATGTGTTTAGAACAATTTAATTGGGCATAATTTAATTGTATAAAATTTTTTAAAAAAAAAAAACCGTGCTGCCGTTTTTTTTTAAAGGGATGCATGGGTAATTTTTTTAAAAGGAACAAGGAAGGTACGGTTTTATGAATTATATGTAACGTGGATGATTGTTGCTGTACTATGATTATATCATATATATATATATATATATATATATATATATTTATAAGAATCATCTTTTGGAAAAGTAATTATATTTCAAAAGTTGACAAGCACCACGTGAATTTTTTTAAGGAAGGTTAGGATATATATATATATATATATATATATATATATATATTATTTTAATTATTTTATAATTAAAATAAAAAGTTTATTTTAATTTTAAAATTAAAACTTTATTTTAATATTAAAAAAGAGTTTATTTTAATTTTAAAATTAAATTTCATGCTAACTAATTAGAGTTGGAATTTGATTCCATGATAACTAATTGGAGTTGAAATTGGATTCTATTTTTCCTTAAATAAAGGAGTTTATTTTGATATGAAATTAGATTTCATATTATTCAAAAATAAAAGATTTATTTGT
Organism: Panax quinquefolius; assembly: GCA_020205615.1. Classification (NCBI taxonomy): domain Eukaryota; kingdom Viridiplantae; phylum Streptophyta; class Magnoliopsida; order Apiales; family Araliaceae; genus Panax; species Panax quinquefolius. The sequence continues at coordinate 67,647,043 of CM035172.1, forward strand.
GAATTGGAAAAAGAATCGGTCTTTCCTTAAATAAAGGAGTTTATTTAAATATGAAATAAGATTTCATATTATTCAAAATAAAAGGAGTTTATTTGTGAAAAGGAAAGAAAATCCGTGTTTCCTTAAATAAAGGAGTTTATTTAAATATGAAATAAGATTTCATATTATTCAAAATAAAGGAGTTTATTTGTGAATAGGAAAGATAATCCGTGTTTCCTTTAATAATTTTTTTTATTTACATGGAATTGGATTCCATAATTAATTAAAATAAAGGAGTTTATTTTGATTAATGATTTTGATTAAAATAAAATAATTTATTTTATTCAAAATTGAATAAATTAAAATAAAATAGTTTTATTTTGATTTAAATTTGGATTAAAATAAAAGAGTTTATTTTGATTCAAAATTAGATTTCATACTAATTAAATTTGCCCATTAAATGATATCAATATATATATTAAATGTTTATTATTCATAAGATGAATGTTATTTATTGATGCATATGATGATGTGTATGATAATAAATGGGATTGATTATGGACTATTGACCAATGCGATTGGATTTTATTTTAGTTGGATGCATGAATGTATGGGTTTTATTAAATGGGTCTGCGTAGACCTCGTCTTCTCTAATTTTTCTTAATATAAATTCTATCTCCTCCTATGTACTTCCCTCGATTGGCGATCAAGGTTTCTATTTATTTTAAAATAGTTTTGTAATAAGAATAGTTAGAATTAATTTTGAAGAATTAGAGATCAAGGATCAATGAGGCGCTTGAAGACCCGTTTATAATGGAGCCGAGGTTTAAATGTAATAGTTATATTTAAATATTATTTCTTGCACCCTAGGGTTTGACCTTTTGGTTCACTTGGTGGCTCTAGTGAACCAAACTAGAATAAAAGTCCATAATCAATCCGGGTAGAATATAGTATTCTATATGTGCATGCTTATACTATATATATTATATATTATGCAAACATGCTTGGCATGTTCATTAATATGATTATTATTTTATATATATATGTGCATGAGAGCTAAACAAGATGAGACAAATTAATAACAAACCCCTCAATTTTTATATTAAGTCCTAAGCGTTCAAAGATATTTGGAATATCGAACGCCGCTTTCTAGCATGATAAAATTAATAGAGTATTAAATATTTAATATGAGTTTGTTGTGTCACACACAAGGCAAGTATTAAGTATTTAAGATGTTAATTTATCACATTTGATGCTTATAAAGAAAATTGAACAATATTGTTTTGTTGTGTCACCACAAGGATGATATTTTCTTTTTGAATATATGGAGTGCTAGGTTGGACTTAACTTGGATAATTTTGATTAGGATGTGCCACTACTTGATCAAAATAATCTAAGAGGCAAAAGAAAAGGAGTTGCATAGTTGATGTAATTGACAAAAGTTGTCTACCTATTTATTTATATATAGCTTGTTGTGTCACCACAAGGCTATATACATTTAAATGGGATCCTTATTCTCACTAGCAAATCTTTAATTAGATTTTGCCGAACTATATAAGTGAGGTAATATAGTTTGAAGAAAATAGTGGGAGATACCAATTTAAAACAAGACCTAATTTATTTTGGTAATTAATAAAAGAATGTATGTTAAAATGTTGTTAATTACAAATTCATTTATGAAATTTTACAATGTCTAAATTACTATCACTTTGTGTAGCATATTAGATGCTAAATTAATGGGGATCGAATTAAATGGATTGGTTAAGGAATTTGAGAATAGTTCTCATATTTGAAAAGCTATCTTATGTCCTTAATCGCCTATCCCTCGCAATGGTTGCGAATAATGCCTCGAGGAAGAGATTGTTACTTTTAGAAAGTGGCAAGATGATGCATGCAGTTGGCTCAATGCATCATGCTCGCATCCATGAGTAACAAGCAAATCGACAAGATGAAACTATAGATGCTCTACTATATTCCCGCACATCAAGTAGTTGATGGTGAGGAAAGTAGGACTGATAGATATCAAGATATCTAAGGAGCTCTTCCGATCTAGAATGGCCAATGGCACTATAGTACATACAAAAAGTTCTTAACATAATCAATTTGATTGATCAATTAGGACAACTGGTTTTGTCATGAATGGAGAGTTGAGCCAAGATTTGATCTTGCACTCACTCCCTGACTCCTTTCACAATTGTTGTGAATTTTTCATATGAACAAGCTAGATATCAGCCTCGCTGATTTGCTTAACATATTGAAAAATGATGAGAGTCACTTTCTAACCAAGAAAGACTATGTCTTACTGGTAGGGGCCAAATGATCTTCTGAAAAGAAGAACGATTCAAAGAAGGTAAATAGAAAGGCAAAATAAAGGATAATAAGAACAAAAGCGATACGGATAAGAAAGGAGTTTGCTTCCAATTGCAATAAGCACGGACCTTTGGAAAGAAAGCTGCGAGAAGCATCTTGCGAGAGGCTAACCAAAAGAAGCTTAGTGAAGTTTTGGTTACAAATACAAATTTGTTCATGATTTAAAATAAATTTTTCTTTAAGTCGAGGTTCTACTTGGGTATTGGATACTGAGCTTTGGTTATCATAAATATAGATTTATGAAGGACCAAGCGAAGTAGAAAGTTAAACAAATATAAGTAATCCTATATGCGGGAAATGTAGCAAAGGTTGCTTATATTAGCCATAGAAACTTATAGTTTAGCAATGCCTACGGACAAATCTATTAAGTCGATAAGTTGTTATTGTATTCCGATTCTTGTTAAAAAAAATATTATTTCCATTTTATTGTTGGACAATGAAATCTTTGGTATTATAATTAAGAACAATTGTTGTTCTATTTATAATAATAATGTTTTGTATAGAGCTGAAATATTACTTAATAGATTTTGTATACTGACTTACGTGAAAAATATATTTTGCAAATTGAACAAACTAGTATAAGAAAAGGAGATGATCATTCAAAGAGTTGAATGTGTGTATTTGTTTGAAATACAAGTGTGAATTATTTGAAAGGTTCAAAGAATTCAAAAGTGAAACAAATTGGCAAAGTATTAAGATTCTTTGATTAGATCAAGGAATAAATACTTGTGCAATAAGTTTCTAGATCATCTCAAATGGTTTTTCTCATAATGGACACCTCATGATACGTAATAATTGATTGATGTATCTGAAAGGAAAAATTGTACCTTGTTGGACATAGTGCGGTCCATAATGATTTTCTGAGCATTCCGGTATCCCTTTAGTTTCATGTCCTAGAAATGGTGCATATCTACAAAAAGGTAACCTCAAAATCCCCCAAGACTCCATAAAAGTTATGGACGGGGAGGATTCTAATCTTAAGTATGTTAAGATAAGGGGTTGTCAACTTATGTGAAAAGGTTTCAAAGGATAAGCTTGGGACAAGATTTGACAAGTGTCGATTTGTGGGACATCCTAAAGTAAGTTTAGGGTATATGTTTCTATAATCACGCTTAGAAAAGGTGTTTATTGTGAAACACGGCGCTTCTAAGATAAATGTGTTTATCATTGAAGGGGCTAGTGGGAGGATAATAGATCTTGAAGAGTTCAAGAACCACAAAACACTATAAGTCAAATAAGAGGAACCTGTAGATGGACCTATTGTACCACAACTGAATCGTAAATCTGGAATATTACCGAAGATACCTGGGAGGTATGGATTCATCATGGATGATGATGATGAGGTACGTATCATAGAAGATGATGATCCAGTTACATACGATGAGGTAAGAGTTATAGACACTCTCAAAATGGAACATTCATTTTGATGAAATAATCAAAAGAGTTTGATTTTATCAAAAACAAGAATGAACCTAATGTGTACAAAAGGGTAAGTGGGAGCGTCGTGAAATTTCTAGTATTATATGTTGATATACTACAGATAAGGAATGACATACCAATGCTACAATCAGTAAAGATAAAGTTGTCTAAACATTCCTCAATGAATGATTTGGAAGAGTATCTTAATTGGGGATATAAATCTATATAGATAGATTTAAGAGGATGCTCGACTTAACCCAAGGCGATATATTCATTTGATGCTAAAGTCGTTTAGCATGGCAAGCTCAAGAGATGTTTCATGTTGATGAGCCATGGAGTGTATCTCTCTTAATAGTCCCCACAGACTCTAAAAGAGAGGTCGCATGAGTGACAATCATGCATGCAATGAAATGTACGAGACCGATGTTGATCGGTCATATTTCGAGAAGATCATCGTAAAGGCGTTGAAAAGCATCTTAAAGTTCTTACCCAAGCACTAAGGATGTGAGCATACATGGTGGGTTTGAATTAAAACTAGAGGGCTTTACAGACTCAAGTTTTTCAGACAGACCAAGACGACCGAAAATCCACTTTAAGGTAAAGCGTTATCTTGAACAGTGGTGTAGTGAATTTGAAAGGTTCTAAATAGCAAAAGGTTCTTTGGTTTAGTGATAAAGACAAAGTATATAGCTATAAATGAAGGCGCAAGTTGATTGTTTGGATTAAAAGTTCATTCTGTAATTAGGAATAGTTCTAAGTCTCATCTTGGATCTAAACATGTGTTGTGGCACTTTCATTTGATTATAAGAATCATTGAAAGATGGGAAATCACTATAGAGATGGTGGACTCTCAAGAACAACATTACATATCCATTAACTAAAGCTTATCCAACAGCAGGATAATCGTCACTTAGAGAAGAAGAGTATAAGATACAATGACGATTGGCTTTAGTGCAAGTGGGAGATTGAAAGTAGTATGCACACAAGCCAATCATGTTTGATGATAAAGTATATACTTTATAACAATCTTATTCATTTATTAATAAAAAGTATTAATTTATTAAAGGCTTTTAATTATCTACATGATGCTATTTTATAATATGTGATAAACCCATAGTTTTAAGTAATGCTTTTAGAATAATGATGATGATCATTCTAATGAGATCTAAATTCTTTGAAAGCTTAAAACTAAAATAGTTCCCAATCATTGGATTACTAAATTGGGGATTAGTGAATCCGGATAGATTGGTACATCGTTGCTTGCTCATTGGATGAGGATGATTGATCTCATGATCATTTGTGTGGAGACACTAAAGCAAGTATGTAGGGCTTATTAGAGAATAAGTTCTTTGAGCGTGGCTCGCTAAGGAATACCTAATGGAGTTTTATTTGCTGTCGATAGGAATTCTGTAGTGATAGTAGTACAAGTAATCCTTGGACTTGAGATCATCATAGTATCTTATGTATGATGAGTTATACTTTGACTTATTCCTTAAGACCCTTAGGGTATATCAAAGGGTATGCTTGGGTATAATAAGTTATACATGGAGATAATGTATGATCGATAAAGAATCTACCACTTCTAATAAAGAAGAGAAATGTCTATGTGATTCGATAAATGACAACCCAAAGAGTCCTTGGCGGCGAGAATGAAATTAGAAAGGAGTTTCTAATTTGCATTATTTGAGTTGTGCATTTAAGAGTCGAAAATACATATAATTAAATAAAATAAGACTTGACAAAGAATTCCATGTCTTATATTTAATTGGGACATTGTATGGTGGAAGGATTGAATTGTCTGATAACTATTTACTCAAAGGTTCTTTAATGATTAATGTTGAAATCTATATTATACGGAAAGTCGTTGATCGCTAGGGAGAGGCTTATCCCTATTGTAGAATAAATATTATTTAAATAAATTAATTGTTTAATTTATTTATTTAAATAAGATTAGAATTGTTCTAATTGATTTATTCACAATAGGTTTAATATGGAGAACCTAAAGGGTCACACCATAAAAGGAAGAATAATTATTTAAGAAGTTAATGGCATAATCGTAATAATATGTTAAGTATATTTAATTTAATCTATGGTGATAGAATAAATTAAATAGCTTAATATTTATTATTTAATATTTTAGAAATATTAAATATAAATTAATAAGAGGAGTCTTATTAATATTATTACAATTATTATTATTTTAATTTTTAAAAGAGTTTAGGAATTAATTTAATATAAGTACTCTCATTTATTCCTAATTGGATTAGGAAGGAAAATTAATTAAAGGAGTTTAATTAATTATCCCTAATAAGGTTAGGGAGCTTAATTAATTAAAAGAATTTAATTAATTAAATAAAACCCAATTCCTTAATTGTTAAGGTGGGTTGCCCACATCTATTAATAAGAGGAGTCTTATTATGGGTGTGGGGGTTGTTGACTTTTAACAACATACGACATAATTCCAATTTGTTGGAGAGTACCCTTTTTCTATACAGATAGAAAAACTAGGGTTTGAGCCAATACCCCTTCTTCTTGAAAAATTCTTTTTCCTTGGTGGATCACCTCTAGAGGCCATACACTTGGGTGGCTTACGTTGATCAAAGGAAGGAACCAAACCCGGTGGATTCAAGTTGAACGCGAAAGGATTTGGAGGTTAACTTGTACCTGAGGAAGCTCGATCTTCAAGGGTATGATTTTATTCTTTATCTTTTCGTTTAATTAATAATTATGCATAAAGGGTGATCCGGGTATATGGTTTGTAAATTTTTTAAACTCTGATTTTTACACGCTTCCGCTAATTTATGCAATTTGATTGCTTTCATGAATATTACAAATCTAACACATCCTCATTCCTTAGCTTTAATTGATGATACCCACTTCTCAAATCTATCTTCGAGAAGTACTTAGCTCCCTTCGAAATTAGATTTAATCAAATAAGTCATCTATTTCAAGAAAGCAATAATAGATATTTATTCTTAATAATGACTTTGTTTAATTCGTATATGGGGAGGCCACGCTTTTAGGTTATATATCAATGCTTGGTTAACCTAATAAACCCCAAAGAAAAAAACGAGAAGATTACTATCATATTCTTCCCAATGGTGAGTCTTCTCATTGTCTCCACCTTCTTCTTCTTCAAGATTATATAATAAAATATACGGCAAGTGGATGAGCACAACCATGTCTTATGATAACACGAGGTTGTATGTCATTAGACATCTTGTATGATAGTGACAAAACACCATTGTTAAATTACACCTCACCCTCAACATCTATAGACCACCACTCTATTCCCTCGCTATCCCAAGCTCGAATGTATTTCTTGTGAAACAAAAGGGTGATACAACTAGCTCTTATGACTAAAGATAAATAAATTATCAATAGTCTTCATCGGTAATATTAGATTTAAAACTTAGATGATAAAACTTTTTAGTTGCGTGGAATGAGCAATCCATTAGAAGAGTCAAATAGACTATAAAGTCATTTCTTCTCCATGTTAAAAATCCATAACAACAATGTTTATCCTGCCTCGTAACATCAATCAACAATTCACGTCCACAATCACGTGAGTTCTAAATTCCTTTCCTCATCGAAGACAAAGATAATTTTCATCACTTGTCTTTACCTCAAACATCAAAGATCATGGTTATACCAAATCACGATTCACATAATAATCATACTAATAAATTCATCTTTTTTACCACGGGCCAAAGATATTCATCAGCAGTTCATCTTTACATCAAAGATATTCAACAATCCAGGTCATCTTTGCATTACAAGCCAAAGATATTCATCAATAATTCATCTTTGCACTACAATGCTAAAGATATTCAACAGCAGGTCATCTTTGCATTACAAGCCAAAGATATTCATTAATAATTCATCTTTTGCACTTTCTAAAGCTAAAGATATTCAACAACGAGCCATCTTTGCATTTCAGTATAAAAAGATATTCATCAATAATTCATCTTTGCACTCAATGGCTAAAGATATTCAACAACGTCATCTTTGCATTACGAGCAAAAGATATTCATCGATAATTCATCTTTGCACCATCGGCCAAAGATATTCAACAACAGTCATCTTTGCATTACGAGCAAAAAGATATTCATCAATAATTCATCTTTACACTTTGCTATAGATATTCATCGAGTTGGTCATGTTCATTTAAACACTGCTCATCTTTGCATTGATTTTATCCACGTCAAAAATACCTCAAAAATAATCATAGTGGTGTAAAATTCAAGAATGATCAAAACATGGATACAATCAAAGCTAGTATCCAAAATAGATATTTTAGGCGAAAAGAAAAATTTTCATTTTACGTGAATAAGGTCTTGTATCTACGTGAATAAAGGCCGTGATCACGTGAATAAGTAACTCACAACACCAAAGATAGAAATTCCAATAAAAACATCTTCACGCTTCATGAATAGTACTCGTGAATAGTAACTCGTGAATAGTAACTCATGAATAGTAACTTCGTGAATAGACATGAAAAAGTTCCAAATTTGATAAAAGTTCCAACCAATATTTAATTCAAAGATAATGATATTGAAGAAATAATATCATCTGAGAAGAAAATAACATCCCTTACCTCGAAAGACAAGATTTAGTTGAAACACCGGATATAGTCTTTGAAAGGGAGGTGACTTTAACTCCAACCTGATGGCTTTACTCGCTACTATTCCACCCACCAAAAAATCAGCCATCTTCCCCAACAACCAAGAGTGGGGCCACTCAATTCTAGAATTTTCCACCAAAACCTAATTTCCGAATCGATTTACCTCTTAAAATTCATAACAAATCATACGTTCATTTTAACGGTTCAAAATTTGTGGACATATACTCAACTTATATATGTATAACATATCCAAAATTACAACGATCCAGCGGTCGGATCAAAATTTATAACTCTTAATATAATCGAAGAACAACGATTTTTTTGGACTATTAGTCCTTGGACCGATTCATTCAAAATTTCACCACGAAATATCTACAAAGAATTTTTGGGTGATTCAAATTTCTGATTTAGCTTACTTCTAGGGCTTTCTTTTGATATATGGCTCATCTCTTAACTCATTATACACAAAGAGTTATGGATTTTACAAAATCAAGTAATAAACTAATTTTTCCGAAAATCCCATACTTTTGTTCTCCATTTCGACAAATACCGATAAAACACCTCATCATTAATTCCTTCACTTATAACCACATAAATAAATCCATCATTTATATCCACATCAAATAAATATTTTCTTATCATATGAATCAATAATTAATTATTCACAAATAATATTACGTAATCACATTTATGACATAACCAGCCGTTCCCGAGAAAGAGGGGGCTTTCAATAAAATTTCTCCTTCTTGGCGGCCGCAATTAGGTGACCAAACCTCTCCTTGACAGAACTTTCTAGACATTGCCACTAATGCTATCTAATAATATTATTCAAATAATATGAATTATTGATCCGATAATGGGAAATCATGCGTTGATAATTATTGAACAACAATAATATAAAATATCAACACGACAATTATTGAATCAATAAAATAAAATATTGAGCAGTAATTACTTGTAACAATTATTGAGTAGTGCCTTTCTCACGTAAGAATCAATAATAATGAAAAAAATCTTGTCGCAATACTGGTAAAAGCACATGCAACAACGCGTATTACTTTACTTTACCAACCGGGTATTCCAGCGATTGTTAATCTAGAATGATTACGCCACAATTATTTATAAAACTCAAATTTGTCGTTTTCTCCATCCGACAGTTATTACGTTATGGGGCCCTGATAAATGATGCGGCGTCGTATCGAATATTCTCAAAGCCGGAAAAGAATATTCCACGACCAAACGAATATTCCCGACAACAATAAGTATTTTATAGCCACTTGCTTATTTTGAAAAATAACCTTTTATCAATTTAACCATTTCTTGAATAGAAAAATTGAATACTTTTATTTCATAAAATTCGGGGTCTTACAACTTAGCTCCCTTCAGCTGATCAAATAAGTCATCTATTCTGGCAATAGATATTTATTCTTAATAATGACTTTGTTTAATTCCCTATAATCAATGCAAAGATGCATTGTCCCACCTTCTTCTTCACGAATAACACCGGTGCCCCCCACGGTGATACACTCGGCTGAATGTATTTCTTGTCTAACAGCTCTTGCAATTGTGCTATTAGTTCCTTCATTTCTACCGGAGCCATCCTCTATGGGGCCTTCGATATCGTAGCAGTTCCTGGCACCAAATCGATAATGAATTCGATCTCTCTGTTAGGCAGAAGTCTTGGAAAATCCTTCGAAAATACATCCACAAACTCCCTAACCACTGGTATCTCCTCTAGTTTCACACCCTTCTTCTTTTGAGTATCGACTATGTAAGCTAAGTATCCTACACAACCTTGACTCAATAACTTCTTGGCCTGCATAATCGTCAAACATCTTGCTTGTCTAGGCGATTTGCTACCATAGAAAACTACCTTTGACGGAGTCATAAGGTTTACACATTTCTTTTGGCAATTAATTATCTCTCCATAATTGAACAGCCAATCCATTCCCAATATAACATCAAACTCTCCAAGTTTAATCGGGATTAAATCTACTATTATGACATTCCCCTTAATATTCACCCTACAATTCTTGTATACAAATCTAACAGGATTCACCACCCTATTCGTAATTTCTATGTTTATAGGGAAATTCAATTCTTCACGAGACAATCCTAACCTCTTAGCAAATTCATCAGATATAAACGAGCAAGTAACACCCGAATCAAATAATACATAAGCATCTATATCATTGATTGGGATAATACCTAATACAACATCTTTTGATTGTACAACATCCTGCACAGTCATGTTGAAGGTTCTGGTCGTGGGTCTGTTTTATGACGTTGGTCTAGAAATGGTCAATGTACCTCCACTTCTACCTCCCTTGTTTCCCGTTGTCTCTCCAGTTTTCTTCTTAGTGTACTCGCGAGCAAAATGATCCTTTGACCCGCACGTGTAGCAAACATTCTTCTTTGGTTGATGGCAATTTGGGGCAATGTGACCCTCCTGACCATAGTTGAAGCATACTCGCTTACCCTTTAAGCACATGCCAGTGTCATTCTTTCCGCATGTAGCACATGCTTCAAACTTCTTTTTCTGCTGGCTACCTTGTTGGCTTCTAGCACCCACACTCGCATTCCACTTCCTCTTAAAGTTACTACCATTTCCACCACTACTACCACCATTCTTACCTTCACCCTCATTCTTCTTCTTTCTTTGTTCTTTATTATACTTTGTCACAGCCTTGCCTCCACCCTCAGCGAGAATTGCCTTCTCAAGCACCGCTGCAAATGTGTTTAACTAGAACAGGGAGACTCTATTGTACAACCAGGGCTTCAGTCTCTATTCAAACCTCCTCGCCTTGCGCTCATCCGTGTTCGGTTGATATGGCGCAAACCTCGCCAACTCATTGAACCTTGATGCATACTCCGACACTGTCATTGTGCCCTGCTTTAGCTCTAAAAACTGCACTTCCATCTGATTCTTTGAACTCTCTGGGAAATAAGTCTCGAAGAATATTTCCTTGAACCTTTCCCAAGTCATCACTCCCTGACCTCCTCTAGTTTTATTGGCTTGCCACCAATAACTGACCTCTGCTTTCAACATGAATGTTGCAAAAGTAGTCTTCTGGTTCTCACCAACCCTAGCAACATCAAATACCTTCTCTATTTCCATGATCTAGGTCTATGCATCAACCGGATTCATGGTTCCACAGAATTTTGGTGGTCCAACCACCTTGAAATCCTTAAAAGTTGCATCTTGATTCTGCAGTGCTCCTGTCAGAAGTGTCACAAACTGCTGAACTGGGTTAGCTTCAGCGTTATTATTATTGGTAGATCCCTCAGGGGTTTGTTGTCGTGGTTGACGTCTTCTTGGAGGCATTTTCTGATTAAAATACACTTATTAGATTATTACTCAATTTCTTTTAAGTATTTTCTACTTAACTTACACATCATAAAAGATCATCACATAACACATAACATCTTGAATAAAAATTAACATTTTATTCATTTATCATCTTTAGAAAACATAAGAACAATAACATCACTGCTATTTACATTACTTTCTTGAACTACTAAAGTTTCAGGATAACATCATCATAATATCCCATTGGTTACATAACACTTGGGATTTAAATCTTATTTATCATATCATTAATCACATATCAAGTACATTCCCTATGATTACCTACTAAAATGCTGCATAGCCTTACGACGCGCCTCTTCCATTATACAAAACATTGTTCTGCGATCTAACATGTACGGTGGCAGCGTCAAGAACTGAATAGGATAATACATAACTCGATCTTGAGCTCGATTAATCACGGTGCTGAATACGCCATTCATCTCCTCCATCTTGATCATCTTTGCTTGTGCTCCCCCCTCTGCTATACCTGCACGCTGAGAAGCTTTCTCATACGCGTCTTCGACTCTTGCTCTCTTGTTGGATTCCTCTTTTAATTTGTTCTTCAGCTCTGCGATCTCCTCTGTCATTTTCTTGTTCTCTCCTTCAGTGTGAATCAACTTCTATTTGACATTACTCAGACGTTCCTCTAGATCCCGTATCTCATCGTCCTTCTATGCCATCGAGCTCTGCTGTTCAGCTACTATCTCTTCCAACTCCTCGACCCTATCCTTAAGTTCCACATTGTGATTGTATACTTCGTCGTACATACGGACTACAATCGAGTTTGGTGGAAGCTCTTCTTCCTCGTCATCCTCATCCTTATCCGACTATGGAAGCTTAACGGGGTCCTCCTTATCCGTCTCTACCTCATCATCCTCATCAGGTAAACCCTCCTGCTCAACCACTGTAACCAACGGAGATGATTCCCGTGGCAGTAGTTGTTCCCAAACCACCTGAATATCTCGAGGCTCCTCCTCTTTAGGCATCTAGGGTCATTCCTCCCTAACCTGATTAGATTCTTCTACATTAGCCATCCTGAGAACAAAATTTTAAGTTTTAATAACTAATGAACACTACTCGACACTCACGAGTACATAGGTTTCAACCATATAAGTACATAAGTGTTTTATTATTTATTTCTTAAAACTCTATAAGAGTTTATCACCACTATCTTTTCAAACTTCTATAAGGCTACTTCCTAAGGCTTTTCCCACACCTAAGGTTCATAACCTAAAGCTTTGATACCAACTTGTGACACCCCCAAATCTGGGTACTTCATTCCCATAAGATTTGGTGTTCACTGTCTAAACATTCATTTCTAACTACCCAAATATAATAAAATTTAACAATAAACCTTCCTATTAAAGGATTACATCAATAAGTTCAATAAAATCTCCCAGGTTATCTAACCTTTAAATACAAACATCAAGTGCGGAAAATTAAATAATTACATCTCAACAATTAAAACAAAATCTGACAATATAGAAATCAATAGATTTACAAGTCTTCAACACTTGTTCATCTTTCCTTTTCCTTTACTGGTGGTAGGTTCATCGACCTTCTCAACTTTAGCTGTAATGGTTATATAAGCAAGAGTGAGCAAACAAATGCTCACTTGAAGTGATAATGAATAAAAATATCATAACAACTGCCAAATGAATAGGCTCAATAGAATTGAATAATATTTTCTATCAATGATAATCAGGAACATAATTTGAAATATATATATTTGAGGGTCACAAGACCACGAACTATGTCCAAAGTTATAAGTATTCTTTCAATTTAAACATAAATAGTCATAAGACTGTAGGGACTTCTCATACTTAGGGGGATCAGCCCTTCGTACAATGTATTGTACACAAACATCTAAACGCATACACGTAAATAATCCCCTATAATAGGGTTGTTCATCTTAGTTTTAATAAACGAGTCCGCACCAAAGGAAGTTTGGTTTGGATAAGCTTCAAGGTAATTTAGAGTTCAACGAACATCAACTAAGGATTAGTTGAATCAATATAGTTTGATATCACTTCAAGTGCTCGATAACAATATGATATAAAATAGTCATGAATTATAAGTGAATCAACATTATACATCAAAATCATGATTTAGAAATGGACTAGAAAGCATATGCATTGAATATTATACCAAACCTTGCTTGAACAATAATTAGCTAAGGCTATTAATCTTACTCAATAAAAGAAGTGAGTTAATGAACGTGCATGATTAATAACAAGCTGAGGAATAAAACTTGTTCAACATAAGAACAACAAAATTTAGGAACTTGCGTAATAAGAAATAAAATTAAAGATAGGAACCCTTCTCAAAGTAAGAGTTAGTTTGAAGAGTTTGCATGAACATAATCAAGTTAAAATAGAGATATAAGTAGGTTTAGGAACTTTCTCAATGCATCAATAAGGTTTAAGCACTTGCACAATTGTAAAAGTAGAGTTAGACAATCACTACTCACATTCACCACAAGTCCTACACATACCATATGTATTGACATTACACATTAGTTACACTAATATTAGCTTCATGAGTTTCTTTGCCACTTTTAGTATAGCTCACTAACTAAGTTTAAATTTAAATAACACCACATCTTTTCATGAGCATCACATTTTAGCTCTATTACAACTACTTAAATTATCATGTCATTGCACCATATTGTTGGGTAAAATCTAGTTACGCACAACACGCAAGTATACGTGGTCAACAAGTAATAAAGTGAAAGTAGAGTATCGTTCCCATGAGAAATTGTTTAATAAAAATCAACAAGTACTAACCCGTAACCAACTCAATCTTATTTAAATGAATGAATTTCAAATTATATAATTAAACTACTATTAAATTCCACTAGTTAAATTAAGATTATAGAGATTTAAAATCACAACTTCAGTTATTGCTTCATTTAAGTTAACACACTTCTCATCAATTATTCTCTATCCTGAATTGTTAATCAAGAACACTAAAGCAGATAAAACCACCTCTCGATGCATAATACCCATACTAACTTAAATCCACAGATGATAGAATTAAGCAAGACACCCTAATTAACTAATCCACTATATCTCTATGTGAATTATAATGAAAAAGGATTTAAATCACAAGTTCTTTATAAGATTATATATGGCGTAAAGGCATATCTCTATCCTAAACACGAATAATGAATTCCATCTATGCAGAAATCACAAACACACGCTATCATGACCAGATCTAAATCTATACTTCATCTCTCGAGTTCATATAGATTATCACGATAATTGATGGCCAATCAATTAAAAAATTCAGTCCAAATCACAATAGACAATCCCCACAATAGAACATAATAATTGATAGCGAAGCATATTAAAATAAACTACACAATAAGATCCATTGTAATCTCAAACAAAGAATTAGTTCATTGCGTTAAAACTAAGAATCCACACTTGAATACACATTAAAAGATAAGAATAAGATTAGAGTAAAGAATAAATATGTTGTCAGCAAATCCCCATCTTCCTCAAGCTCCTGCTCTTGATCTTCAATGGTCTCCAAGTTGCTTCAATCTCCAAAACTAATAAGAACTAGGGTTTTGATCTAATCTACTCTAATTTAATCTAATAGAATCCTCTCCCTCTAATCTAATCTATATATCATCTCTTTTATGCCTCTCATCATGTATTTATAGGTTACAAGTCTAATTTTTAGATTAGGAGCAAACCTAATCCAATTTGGAGTAAAAAAGGTATCAAAATTCGACCCAAAATGCGTCAAAAACTTGTTCTGGCCCGTACCTGTGACAACCCCAGATTTGGATATTTATAAAATCCTAAAATATTGAATTAAGGTTAAATAATAAACCTAGACAGAAAATAAGTGAATGGATTCGACATTTTCAGGAAGGAATTTTATGGATTTATAAATTTTTGTGGTGAATTATTCATGATTAAAGGTATACGAGAATATGTTATGTGTATATGATATTTTATGTGTACAGTATGTGGTTACGGGTCAAGGGTTGGCCAGATAACTTATATTAGTGACAAACCTTAATATTATATTAAGAACGTCAACGTTCAGTTAGAAAACCCTAACGATTGATTAGAAACCCTAAAATAGGTTCTGGAAACCCTAATTTTAGTCCCGGGAATTTGAAACCCTAATTCGGAATACGAAAACCCTAATTTAGGGGCTTAAAGGCTTAAGTGTATTAATTACAAATCTAATTAGGGATAACCATAATTGATTAGTTAAAAAACCTAATTTTTGGATTAGAAACCCTAATCAATAATTAGGGAAAACCTAATTATTAATTTAATAATTTTAATATTAATTAGAAAACATTGATCCGAGTTAACAAGCCCTAATGTGATTGGAGAATCTTTAATATAATTAGAAAACCCTAATTATAATTTAGAAATCTTAATTTTCTATTTTTTTAAAAAAATTATTTTTTAAAACCTTAGGGTTAAACCCTAAGGGTCAACCCTAAGGGTCAAACCCTAAGGGTTAAACCCTAAGGGTTTGCACAAGTTACTAAAATACCCTTAAATGTATGGAAAAGTCTAAAATGCCCTTTGTGCATTATTGAAGGTAGCTTGCAATTATTGTCCTATCTGTAATTGGTGACTAGCTAAGATACACCCATGTGCTTAATAATCTCAGCAATCTCATGTTAGGTTTGTAATATTCATGTGCGCAATCAAATTGCAAAATAATGCGGAAGCGTGTAAAATCAGAGTTTAAAATTTTACAAACCATATACCCGGATCACCCTTTATGCACAATTATTAATTAAATGAAAAAGATAACGAATAAGAATCATACCCTTGAAGATCGAGCTTCCTCAGGTACAAGTTCACCTCCAATCCTTTTCGCGTTCAACTTGAATCCACCGGGTTTGGTTCCTTCCTTTGATCAACGTTAGCCACCCATATGTTTGGCCTCTAGAGGTGATCCACCAAGGAAAAATAAAGAATTCAAGAAGATGGTGTATTTGGCTCAAACCCTAGTTTTCTATTTCTATAGAAAAGGGTACTCTCCAACAAATTGGAATTATTACGTATGTTGAAAAAAGTCAACAACCCCCATCACCCATAATAAGACTCCTCTTATTTATAGATGTGGGCAACCACCTTAACAATTAAGGAATTGGATTTTATTTAATTAATTAAATTCTTTTAATTAATTAAGCTCCCTAATCTTATTAGGGACAATTAATTAAACTCTTTTAACTAATTTTCCTTCCTAATCCTATTAGGAATAAATGAGAGTACTTATATTAAATTAATTCCTAAACTCTTTTTAGAAATTAAAATAATAATAATTGTAATAATATTAATAAGACTCCTCTTATTAATTTATATTTAATATTTCTAAAATATTAAATAATAAATATTAAGCTATTTAATTTATTCTATCACCATAGATTAAATTAAATATACTTAATATAATTATTATGATTATGCCATTAACTTCTTAAATAATTATTCTTCCTTTTATGGTGTGACCCTTTAGGTTCTCCATATTAAACCTAGGTTGTGAATAAATCAATTAGAACAATTCTAATCTTATTTAAATAAATAAATTAAACAATTAATTTATTTAAATAAATAATATTTATTCTACAATAGGATAAGCCTCCCCCTAGCGATCAACGACTTTTCCGGATAATATAGATTTCAACATTAATCATTAAAGAACCTTTGAGTAAATAGTTACCGTGACAATCCAATCTTCCACCATACAATGTCCCAATTAAATATAAGACATGGAATTCTTTCACAAGTCTTATTTTATTTAATTATATGTATTTCGACTCTTAAATGCACAACTCAAATAATGGAAATTAGAAACTCCTTTCTAATTTCATTTTGCGCTTGCCAAGGACTCTTTGGGTTGTCATTCATCGAATCACATAGGACATTTCTCTTCTTTTATTAGAAGTGGTAGATTCTTTATTGATCATACATTATCTCCATGTACAACTTATTATACCCAAGCATACCCTTTGATATACCCTAAGGGTCTTAAGGAATAAGTCAAAGTATACTCATCATACACAAGATACTATGATGATCTCAAGTCCAAGGATTACTTGTACTACTACTATTACTACAGAATTCCTATTGACAGCAAATAAAACTCCATTAGGTATTCCTTAGCGAGCCACGTCAAAGTGAACTTATTCTCTAATAAGCACCTACATACTTGCTTTAGTGTCTCAACACAAATGATCATGAGATCAATCATCCTCATCCAATGAGCAAGCAAACGATGTACCAATCTATCCGGATTCACTAATCCCCAATTTAGTAATCCAACGATTGGGAACTATTTTAGTTTTAAGCTTTCTAAGAATTTAGATCTCATTAGAATGATCATCATCATTATTCTAAAAGCATTGCTTAAAACTATGGGTTTATCACATATTATAAACAACATCATGTAGATAATTAAAAGCCTTTAATAAATTAATACTTTTTATTAATAAATGAATAAGATTGTTATAAAGTATATACTTTATCATCAAACATGATTGGCTTGTGTGCATACTACTTTCATCTCAGCCCTTACATCATATAGATACATTGTATCAAAATATAAATAATTTAAGAAAGAGAAAATTCATTATCTAGCTTCATTTTGTGACAAACTCTCAACCCACACTTTCTTTCTCTAGACCCACAAAAATATGAAGTATATCAGTTCCTAGAATGGTCACAGGCAAGCTAAGAACAGATCATGATGATCAGATTCAAGATCATAGCATCAAAGTGGTAAAAACCCTAAATCTTAAAAATTTTATGACCTGATGTTTGATGTTGTTATTTGTTGGTTAGAAATGTGTTAGAGGGTGTAACATTCCAGAATTTTAAATGTAATTTTAAATAATTATTGAGTTCTATAAATATTTAATGGATGCGATTATCTGTAAATTAATATTTGTTTAATTGATTTAATATTATTTGGATAATTATTTGTTAAATAAATAATTGACAAATTAAGGAAATAATTATTATATTGATATTTCAATTAAATGATTAATTATCTGTATTGTGTTATGTGACTAAGGGATTTATTTAATTAATTGTGATTTGAATTAATTTAAAATAAATATGAAAGTTTGATTAAATATAGTATGACAAATAACTATATTATAAGGAGTTATTAAAATAAATTAAAGTAATTTAATTTAGTGTTTACCAAACAAGGCTTAATATATTAATTCTTTAATATTTTAAATGATTTTCCAAACAAGCCTTATGGCTTTTGAGATTTCTAGATAAATAATATAAATAAAAAAAATAAATTAATAAATATAATATATTTATATTATATACGTTTCTGTTATAACCGTTAATTAAGATCATTAGTATGCGTATTAAGGTGTCAGTTTCATTTACGTATTATGTATATTGTCTAAGCCTAAACCTAAGAAAAACTACAAAGAAAAATTACAGAGAATTATAGAGAGTTTGAGAGTGAAACCTAAGAATTTTTCTGCAATTGCAAGATTGTGCAAGCTAACTTGAAGGTATGTTCACAACTTTGATATTATATATGCATATATGGGTTTCACGGCAAAAATTGCATGTTCTGTGAAAATCAAAATTTGTGAATTGTTGCTATATAGTTGGTAATTATGATTATACATGTTTATAATGCTAGAGTTTATGTTCAAACAAGAAATCGCATGCTAAATTCGTTTGACAGTGGAAGAAAAAGTTTTGACAGTGTATGTTTATATATATATTTTCATGTGTTCATGAAAAGTACCATTTTAGATGGTCAATTCTCATATTAAACTGTAAATTGAGGCTTGTATTTGTTAGTTCAATGAGATATGGGTACACTACAACAAAAAGGGTTATTTCCGAAGGAATATTCCGTCGGTAATAAGCATATTCCGTCGGTAATAAGCATATTCCGTCGAGGGTATATTATTTCCAACGGAATGTTCGGTCGAAAATTCGGTCGTATATAAGCAGGTTGAAATTAAGTCCGTCGATCTTTCAGTCGGGGATACTCAAGCTCGACGGACTTATCATCGACTGAATATTCGGTCGAAGGTACTGTATGTCTGACTGAAAATATTCGGTCGATAGTATTCGGTTAGTGATAATCATGACACGTGTCAGATTGCCAAAAATAGGGAAGTTCTTATTTTCGACGAAATTCCATCGATAATAGTACTATTCTGTCGAGAATAATGACTATTTTTTTAATATTTAATTTGTTTTTGCAATATCCAGGGATTTAACCCACATCTTGTACCTGTACCTGTATTCCAACAGCACATATCTATACACAAGCTAACAATATAACCTCCAACAGCACATACACATACACAAGCTAACAATATAACCAATAACACGAATTACAATTACCAAGGCCGAAAATATGTAAAAAACCAATTAAATGATAAGTAAAAAGGTCAAAAACATCCCATTAATCTAAACTAATGTATATCAAACATCTAATTAAGCTAAATTAAACTAAATGCCAAGGTTTAAACTACATTAATACATCAAAAATAATGTAAACTACAAATTAAACGAATGTAAACTAAGTAAAACTAGTAGAGCCCCCGGTATGAGGAGGATCATCGGGCGGGCGTCGACGCTTCTCAGGAGTATGAAAATCGCCACCATCGTCATCCCGCCGTCAATCGATCAAAACACACCCTTGTTGATAAAATATAATGCAACTCATTAGTCCATATATATGATTCAGTTAAAGATAACTAAATGAAAATTAAATTACATGCAGAATATATATTTGAATTTAAAACGAATAGTATACTGAAGAAATGAGGGTCGACTCAACATCGCCCCCAAACGCGTCCTCGACTAAGGTAACCACCATCCGAACAATCTCGTCGCGTATCGCGACCCATTGCTCCAGAGGGATACCCGTACTCTCGACGGTGGCATCAGCTGCAACGTCCTGCACAAGCTGATAGAGACGAGAACGGATGGGAAGGTCCTGACGATGGAACAGTGGATCGGTCTCAAACCTCTCCAACACTGTAGCCATAACACGCTGAAACAAAGCATCGTCTAAGCCAGCACCCGTATGTGATGGTTCCATAGGGGCTCTGGGATGCAGACGCTGGCTAGAGCCTACAAAAATAAATATAACATGAATAATATGGCAAATTTTCTTTATTCATAAACAAGAAATAAACTAAAAATATTATACCTCCTGGCAGTGTATAGGCTGGTATCCTCGGTAACCCCAGCACTCGATACCGCCCGCTAGTACTAGTGGGAGTATCCCGAGACGCGATCCAGAGAGCCGTCTCCTCTTCCTGAGATAAACTAATCTCGGGCGGAGGGACGGTGGAATCTAACGTCTCAAAGATCGCTTCTAGCGATCTGCAACTCCGCTTATCTTACCGGGTCATGGATCTTCTCAAACCGCTCCTGTAATTTGATATATGTACATGTGAGTTATCTTGGTATCATCATATAAATTACATAATATTATCATAAATAATATTTATTATAGTAAATGTATTACCCGTATAACTAGTGTTCTTTGGAGACATAAATCGACCTCAAGTAGAACCCTTGGTATAGACTCTATCCCAGAACTCCATCATAGTAGTGAAAGTAGTATGCACACAAGCCAATCATGTTTGATGATAAAGCATATACTTTGTAACAATTTTATTCATTTATTAATAAAAAGTATTAATTTATTAAAGGTTTTTAATTATCTACATGATGCTATTTTATAATATGTGATAAACCCGTAGTTTTAAGCAATGCTTTTAGAATAATGATGATGATCATTCTAATGAGATCTAAATTCTTTGAAAGCTTAAAACTAAAATAGTTCCCAATCGTTGGATTACTAAATTGAGGATTAGTGAATCTGGATAGATTGGTACATACGTTGCTTGCTCATTGGATGAGGATGATTGATCTCATGATCATTTGTGTGGAGACACTAAAGCAAGTATGTAAGTGCTTATTAGAGAATAAGTTCACTGAACGTGGCTCGCTAAGGAATACGTAATGGAGTTTTACTTGCCTGTCAATAGGAATTCCTGTAGTGATAGTAGTACAAGTGATCCTTGGACTTGAGGTCATCATAGTATCTTGTGTATGATGAGTTATACTTTGACTTATTCCTTAAGATCCTTAGGGTATATCAAAGGGTATGATTGGGTATAATAAGTTGTACATGGAGATAATGTATGATCAATAAAGAATCTACCACTTCTAATAAAAGAAGAGAAATGTCCTATGTGATTCGATAAATGACAACCTAGTAGTCCTTGGCCAAGGCAGAATAAAATTAGAAATGAGTTTCTAATTTGCATTATTTAGAGTTGTGCATTTAAGGATCGAAATACATATAATTAAATAAAATAAGACTTGATAGTAATTCCATGTCTTATATTTAATTGGGACATTGTATGGTGGAAGGATTGAATTGTACGATAACTATTTACTCAAAGGTTCTTTTATGATTAATGTTGAAATCTATATTATCTGGAAAGTCGTTGATCGCTAGGGAGGCTTATCCCTATTGTAGAATAAATATTATTTATTTAAATAAATTAATATTTTAATTAATTTATTTAAATAAGATTAGAATTGTTCTAATTGATTTATTCACAACCGGTTTAATATGGAGAACCTAAAGGGTCACACCATAAAAGGAAGAATAATTATTTAAGAAGTTAATGGCATAATCGTAATAATATGTTAAGTATATTTAATTTAATCTATGGTGATAGAATAAATTAAATAGCTTAATATTTATTATTTAATATTTTAGAAATATTAAATATAAATTAATAAGAGAGTCTTATTAATATTATTACAATTATTATTATTTTAATTTCTAAAAGAGTTTAGAAATTAATTTAATATAAGTACTCTCATTTATTCTTAATAGGATTAGGAGGGAAAATTAGTTAAAGGAGTTTAATTAATTATCCCTAATAAGATTAGGGAGCCCATTTAATTAAAAGAGTTTAATTAAATAATACCTTATTTTATTAAATAGGGTTACCTGATATCTTTATAAGAGGAGTCTTATATCAGATATCAAAACATAAGCAATTCCAAAAGTTGGAGAGTACGTTCTTTTCTATAGAGATAGAAAACTAGAGTTTTGCCAAATACCCATCTTCTTGAATTCTTCTTCTTCCTTGGTGGATCACCTCTAGAGGCCAAACACTTGGGTGGCTAACGTTGATCAAAGGAAGGAACCAAACCCGGTGGATTCAAGTTGAACGCGAAAAGGATTGGAGGTGAACTTGTACAGGAAGCTTCGGATCTTCAAGGGTATGATTCTTGTTTTTCTTTTTTCGTTTAATTAATAATTGTGCATAAAGGGTGATCCGGGTATATGGTTTGTAAAATTTTTAAAACTATAATTTTCCACGTTTCCGCTTATTTTGTGCAATTTGATTGCGTTCATAAATATTACAAACCTAACAGTGGTATTAGAGCGAAACCTTTATGCGAATTATTAATTATTTTAATTTGATATATATATTGATATGTGTTTAGAATAAATTTTTTGGGCATAATTTGTTGTATAAAATTTATTATTATATATTATATATATAAAAAAAATTCGTTAAACTGCTTTCTTGATTCGCGTGATAAGGTGCATATTCGCCAGGATCAAGTTTTTTGAAATTTTATTACTAATAATATATTTAATATACTTATAAGTAATCATATTTGATTCACATGAATTTCGTTATTCAGTACCTACTCTTGTTAAGTAATATATGATTACTTTAGTTAACAGGTGAATAACGGTTTTCCTGGCACATGCATATGTAAGTGGGATCTCATGTTAACTTTTATATATATAATAGTTAGTATATATATTAGTTAACAGGATATCAACGGTTAATAATATTATTTTAACTAAAGACGGTTATTTATATATATATATATATATATATATATTACCGATTATTTTATAATTAAAATAAAATATTTATTTTAATCTTAAAATAAAAGTTTATTTTAATTTTAAAATAAAAAGGGTTTATTTTAATTTTAAAATTGAATTTCATGCTAACTAATTTGAGTTGGAATTGGATTCCATGATAATTAATTAGAGTTGAAATTGGATTACATGTTTCCTTAAATAAAGGAGTTTATTTAGATATGAAATAAGATTTCATATTATTCAAAATAAAAGAGTTTATTTGTGAATAGAAAGAGAATTCTAATTTCCTTAAATAAAGGAGTTTATTTAGATATGGAATAAGATTTCATATTATTCAAAATAAAGGAGTTTATTTGTGAATAGGAAAGAGAATCTGCGTTTCCTTTAATAAAGGAGTTTTTTTTTTTAACTTGGAATTTGATTCCATAATTAATTAAAATAAATGAGTTTATTTTGATTAAATAATTTGATTAAAATAAAATAGTTTATTTTATTCAAAATTGGATAAATTAAAATAAAAGGGTTTTATTTTGATTTAAATTTGGATTAAAATAAAGAAGTTTATTTTAATTCAAAATTAGATTTTATACTAACTAAATTTGTCCATTAAATGATATCAATATATATATTGAATGTTATTATTCATGAGATGAATGTTATTTATTGATGCATATATGATGATGTGTATGATAATAAATGAGATTGATTATGGACTATTGACCAATGTGATTGGATTTTATTTTAGTTGGATGCATGAATGTATGGGTTTTATTAAATGGGGTCTGCGTGCACTCGCCTTCTCTAATTTTTCTTAATGTAAATTCTATCTCCTCCTATGTACTTCCCTCGATCACGATCAAGGTTTCTATTTATTTTAAAATAGTTTTGTAATAGGAATAGTTAGAATTAATTTTGTAAAATTGGAGATCAAGGAGCAAGGAGGCGCTTGAAGACCCGTTTGTAATGGAGCCCGGGTTTAAATGTAATAGTTATATTTAAATATTAATTCTTGCACCCTAGGTTTGACCTTTTGGTTCACTTGGTGGCTCTAGTGAACCAAACTAGAATAAAGTCCATAATCAATCAAGGGTAGAATATAGTATTCTATATGTGCATGCTTTATATATATATATATATATATATATATATATATATATATTATATTATGCAAACATGCTTCGCATGTTAATTAATATGACGCGTATTTTATATATATATATATATATGCATGCGCGCTAAACAAGATGAGACAAATTAATAACAAACCCCTCAAATATTTTATATTAAGTTGTAACGTTCAAAGATATTTGGAATATCGAACGTCGCCTTCTAGCGTGATAGAAACAATAGAGTATTGAATATTTAATATGAGTTTGTTGTGCACACACAAGGCGAGTATTAAATATTTAAGATGTTGTTTTTATTACATATGATGTTTATAAGGAATTGAATATTACTGCTTTGTTGTGCACACACAAGGGCTGTAGTTTTCTCTTCACTTATATGGAAATGCTGGGTCTGACTTAACTTAAATCATTTTAGTTCGGATGTGCACACACTTGACCATTATGATTTAAGAGGCAAAATACAAGGAGTTACATAGTTGATGTAATTGACAAGAGTTGTCTACCTATTTATTTATATATAGTTTGTTGTGCACACACAAGGCTATATACATTTGAAATGGGATCCTTATTCTCACTAGCATATCTTTAATTAGATATTGCCGAACTATATATATTGAGGGTAATATAGTTTGAAGAAAATAGTGGGAGATACCAATTTAAAACAAGACCTAATTTATTTTGGTAATTAATAAAAGAATGTATGCTAAAATGTTGTTAATTATAAATTCATTTACAGAATTTTACAATGTCTAAATTACTATCACTGTGAAGCATATTAGATGCTATTTAACTGAACTGTATTAGATGGATTAGTTAAGAAACTTGAGAAAAGTTCTCGTGGCTGAAAAGCTATCTTATGTCCTTAATATGCCTATCCCTAAAATGGTTGCGGATAATGCCTCTGAGGAAGAGATTGCTACTTTTAGAAAGTGGCAAGATGATGCACAGTTGGCTCAATGCATCATGCTTGCATTTATGAGTAACGAGCTTCAGCGTCAGCATGAAACTATGGATGCTCATACTATATTCCTGCACATCAAGTAGTTGATGGTGAAGAAAGTTGGACCGATAGATATAAGATATCTAAGGAGCTCTTTCGATCTAGAATGACCAATGGCACTATAGTACAGACAAAAGTCCTTTATATAATCAATTTTATAGATCAATTAGGACAATGAGTTTTGTCATGGATGGAGAGTTGAGCCAAGATTTGATCTTTCACTCACTCCCGGACTCCTTTCACAATTGTTGTGAATTTTTCATATGAACAAGCTAGATATCAGCCTCGCTGATTTGCTTAACATGTTGAAAATGTTGAGAGTCACTTTCCAACCAAGAAAGACCATGTCTTACTGGTAGGGGCCAAAGGATCTTTTAAAAAGAAGAACGATTCAAAGAAGGTAAAAAGAAAGGCAAAAACAAAGGATACTAAGAATAAAACTGATACGGATAGCAAAGGAGTTTGCTTCCATTGCAATAAGCCTCGACACTGGAAAGAAACTACAAGAAGCATCTTGCAGAGGCTAACTAGAAGAAGCTTAGTGAAGTTTCGGTTACAAATATAATTTTGTTCATGATTTAAAATATATTTTTCTTTAAGTTAAGCTTCTACTTGGGTATTGGATACCGACTTTGGTTATCTGAAATATAGATTTATGAAGAGACCAAGCAGAAGTAGAAAGCTAAACAAATATAAGTAATCCTATGTTTGGTAAATAAAGCAAAGGTTGCTGCATTAGCCATAGGAACTTATAGTTTAGCAATGCCTACGGGCAAATCTATTAAGTCAATAAGTTGTTATTGTATTCCAGTTCTTGTTAGAAATATTATTTCCATTTTATTGTTAGACAATGAAATCTTTGGTATTATATTTAAGAACAATTGTTGTTCTATTTATAATAATAATGTTTCATATAGAACTGAAATATTACTTAATGGATTTTGTGTACTTGACTTACGTGTAAATATATTTTGCAAATTGAACAAACTAGTATAAGAAAAAGAGATGATCATTCAAAGAGTTGAATATGTGTATTTATTGAAATACATGTATGAATTATTTGAAAGGTTCAAAGAATTCATAAGTGAAACAAATTGGCAAAGTATTAAGATTATTTGATTAGATCAAGGAATAAATACTTGTGCAATAAGTTTCTAGATCATCTCAAATGGTTTTCTTGTAATGGACACCTCTTGATATGTAATAATTGATTGATGTATATGAAAGGAAAAATCGTACCTTGTTGGACATGGTACGTTCCATAATTATTTTACCGACATTCCAGTATCCTTCTAGGGTCATGTCCTAGAAATGGTTGTATATCTACGAAAAAGGTAACCTCAAAATCCAGTCCCAAGACTCCATAAAAGTTATGGACATGGAGGATTCCTAATCTTAAGTATGTTAAGATAAAGGGTTGTCCAACTTATGTAAAAAGGTTTCAAAGGATAAGCTTGTGATAAAATTTGACAAGTACATATTTGTGGGACATCCTAAAGTAAGTTTAGGGTATATGTTCTATAATCCTACTTAGCAAAAGGTGTTTGTTGCGAAACACGCTACCTTCTAAGATAAAGATGTTTATCATTAAAGAGGCTAATGGGAGGATAATAGAATCTTGAAGAGTTCAAGAACCAAAAACATCGTAAGTCAAATAAGAGGAACTTGTAGATAATTCTATTGTACCTACAACCAATCATAAACCGGAATAGTCTTGAAGATACCAGGAGGTATGGATTCATCATGGATGATGATGATGAGGTACGCATCATAGAAGATGATGATCCAGTTACATACGATGAGGGAAGAGTTGTAAACAACTCAGAGAAATGGATTGAAGCAAGTTTTTCAAAAATGGAACATTCATTTTGATGAGACAATCAAAAGAGTTTGATTTTATCAAAAACAAGAATGAACCTAGTGTGTACAAAAGGGTCAGTGGGAGCGTCGTGGCATTCCTAGTATTATATGTTGATATACTATGTATAAGGAATGACATACTAATGCTACAATCAGTAAAGATAAAGTTGTCTAAACATTCCTCCATGAATGATTTGGGAAGAGTATCTTAATTGGGGATAAAAATCTATATAGATAGATTTAAGAGAATGCTCGACTTAACCCAAGGAACATATATTCATTTGATGCTAAAGTCGTTTAGCATGGCAAACTCCAAGAGATGTCTCATGTTGATGAGCCATGGAGTGAATCTCTCTTAATAGTCCCCAAAGACTCCTGAAAAGAGAGATCGCATGAGTGAAAATCATATATATAATGAAATATACGAGATTTGATGATGATCAGTCATATTCTGGAGAAGTTTACTGTGAGTTAGTGAAAACATCTTAAAGTATTTAACCGATACTAAGGATGTGATCATATTCATGGTGGGTCAAAATTAAAACTAGAGGGCTTAATAGACTCAAGTTTTTTAGACAAACCAAGACGACATAAAATCCACTTTAAGGTAAAGTGTTACCTTGAACGATGGTGCAGTGAATCGAAAAGGTTCCAAATAGCAAAGAGTTCCTGGTTTAGTGATAAAGACAAAGTATATAGCTATAAATGAAGCTGCAAGTTGATTGTTTGGATTAAAAGTTCATTACAGAACTAGGAATAGTTCTTAAGTCTCATATTGGATCTAAACATGTGTTGTGACACTTTCATTTGATTATAGGAATCATTGAAAAATGGAAAATCACTATAGAGATAGTGAACTCTCAAGAAAAACATTACATATCCATTAACTAAAGCTTATCCAACAGCAGGATAATCGTCACTTAGAGAAGACGGGTATGAGATACCATGACGATTGGCTTTAGTGCAAGTGGGAGATTGAAAGTAGTATGCACACAAGCCAATCATGTTTGATGATAAAGCATATACTTTGTAACAATATTATTCATTTATTAATAAAAATTATTAATTTATTAAAGGCTTTTAATTATCTACATGATGCTATTTTATAATATGTGATAAACACATAGTTTTAAGCAATGCTTTTAGAATAATGATGATGATCATTCTAATGAGATCTAAATTCTTTGAAAGCTTAAAACTAAAATAGTTCCCAATCGTTGAATTACTAAATTGAGGATTAGTGAATCTGGATAGATTGGTACATACGTTGCTTGCTCATTGGATGAGGATGATTGATCTCATGATCATTTGTGTGGAGACACTAAAGCAAGTATGTAGGTGCTTATTAGAGAATATGTTCACTGAACGTGGCTCGCTAAGGAATACCTAATGGAGTTTTACTTGCCTGTCAATAGGAATTCCTGTAGTGATAGTAGTACAAGTGATCCTTGGACTTGAGGTCATCATAGTATCTTGTGTATGATGAGTTATACTTTGACTTATTCCTTAAGATCCTTAGGGTATATCAAAGGGTATGATTGGGTATAATAAGTTGTACATGGAGATAATGTATGATCAATAAAGAATCTACCACTTCTAATAAAAGAAGAGAAATGTCCTATGTGATTCGATAAATGACAACCTAGTAGTCCTTGGTTAAGGCGTAATGAAATTAGAAAGGAGTTTCTAATTTGCATTATTTGGAGTTGTGCATTTAAGGATCGAAATACATATAATTAAATAAAATAAGACTTGAAAGTAATTCCATGTCTTATATTTAATTGGGACATTGTATGGTGGAAGGATTGAATTGACAAGAACTATTTACTCAAAGGTTTTTTTATGATTAATGTTGAAATCTATATTATCTCGAAAAAGTCGTTGATCGCTAGGAGGCTTATCCTATTGTAGAATAAATATTATTTATTTAAATAAATTAATATTTTAATTAATTTATTTAAATAAGATTTGAATTATTCTAATTGATTTATTCACAATAGGTTTAATATGGAGAACCTAAAGGGTCACACCATAAAAGGAAGAATAATTATTTAAGAAGCTAATGGCATAATCGTAATAATATAGTTAAGTATATTTAATTTAATCTATGGTGATAGAATAAATTAAATAGCTTAATATTTATTATTTAATATTTTAGAAATATTAAATATAAATTAATAAGAGGAGTCTTATTAATATTATTACAATTATAATTATTTTAATTTCTAAAAGAGTTTAGAAATTAATTTAATATAAGTACTCTCATTTATTCCTAATAGGATTAGGAGGGAAAATTAGTTAAAGGAGTTTAATTAATTATCCCTAATAAGATTAGGGAGCCCATTTAATTAAAAGAATTTATTTAATTAAATAATACCTTATTTTATTAAATATGGTTACGATATCTTTATAAGAGGAGTCTTATATCAGATATCAAAACATAAGCAATTCCAAAAGTTGGAGAGTACGTTCTTTTCTATAGAGATAGAAAACTAGGGTTTTGCCAAATACTCATTTTCCAGAATTCTTCTTCTTCCTTGGTGGATCACCTCTAGAGGCCAAACACTTGGGTGGCTAACGTTGATCAAAGGAAGGAACCAAACCCGGTGGATTCAAGTTAAACGCGAAAAGGATTGGAGGTGAACTTGTACCTGAGGAAGCTCGGATCTTCAAGGGTATGATTCTTGTTCTTTCTTTTTCGTTTAATTAATAATTGTGCATAAAGGGTGATCCGGGTATATGGTTTGTAAAATTTTTAAAACTCTGATTTTCCACGTTTCTGCTTATTTTGTGCAATTTGATTGAGTTCATGAATATTACAAACCTAACAAGTAGGAGGTCGGCCCAAGCTACTCTGCATGGCCTAAATCATATACATTAAATAATATCAACTTAAATTACGTAATGTTGCAGTTTAATATTAAACTAAACTAAAGATAAATACATACCGCTTTAACCTCATGAAACGACTGCGAGCCAGAAGTATGTACAACTCGCAGCTTACCTCGATTCTTCTTCATCTGCTTTGACTTTGTCTTGAATGCAACATCATCCCAGTACGCACACATCGTAGCCCATGCTGGATCTGATACTGCCTGCGGCTGATGATCTCGCAAAGTAGTCCCGGGCGATTCTTCTATCGTTCGGACTGCCCTCTGTCGCATCTCGTACAGCCAGCCGACATAATTCTTCGAGATGTGGGCAATGATAACGGCGTCACCATTTGCCTCAGTGATGCCGGTCTCGTATCTATAGTATCTCTATCAAACAGGCATAACATACATCTTATTAATTATTTGAACAATATGTAAATAACATGAACCTTGATTTAATATATGTAATTCGACTTACGTGAAACTCCCGCAACACTGTCACCATGAAGCCGGCATCGTAAGTGCGAAAATTGGCTAAATCGCATACTGACTAGTAGGGAGATGCGCCAGCAGAGATAAGCGCGGTATTACGCTTTTTAGTGACATGCTCCATAATACTAGAATACAAAATTTATTAAGAACATTTTAATTGATATCATCGCGATTGAACATATATAAGTTATAGTTGAAACCTACACAGACGAGCCGACATCAACTAGAACGACGTCAGTAATCGCCACGAATGAGCGACCTAATCGATCGAGGTTAGGCCCCTGGCCGACGCCGACGCTCAGCATCTGTATGTTTAATATAGTTATGACATTGTCAATGAATGTATAATATAGTTATGAAAAACACGTTACTAATATGCTAATTAGAAATCAACTCACTAGCATCGAAGAGGACATACAGGGAGAGTCGGTAGATCGATCCCGAAACGGCCGCCACCACGACCACCTCCACTGCTATGTCGAGGCATAACTGTACTACTGAAATAACAGACATAGATACGATGACATTAATTAAATTTTATTGCAATTATTATATCTAATTTCGTTGTATAATATTTACAAAACACTAATTAGTGAAGTAGTACATCGTCAAACCAGTTAGAATCAAAATCATTTTCATTTCCATCTTCTAATTCTGTCACTTCCTCTTCTGTATCAATTTCTTCCTCAGTATCATCTTCTACCACCATATACGGACTGACAACCACATCTTCCTCCACTTCGTCAACATCGAGTACGTTAACGACATCATCAACCACCACGTCGTCATCATCTAGCATAATTTACCATGGGTCGACCAACCACTGACCATCCCAAGTGCCGGAAAGTCAGTGATAGTCCACAACAAGGCTGCCTTCATCAACAAATTCTGTCCGATAGATTTATCAAAAGTCTGAACCCCTGTTTCCCACAACATCTTAAGTTCATCGACTAACAGTCTAAGGTACACGTTGATGTCTTTTGTAGGACTCATATCCCCCGGTATTAGTAAAGTCAAGAAAAGATACGGATCCCTCATGCACATTGACGGTGGAAGATTTTAAGCTACAATAATAACTGGCCAAATAGAATATGGCTGAATAAAATTATTAAACGGACAAAATCCATCGGTAGCCATGCCAAGCCTGACATTCCTAACATCGTCGACAAATTGTGGAAAATTAGCATCAAAATTCTTCCACTCATCTCCATCTGCTGGGTGAGTAAGCTGACTAGGGACGATGTCCCTTGTCCTATGCCAACGCATACTGGGTGCAGTATGCGAAGACATGAATAGACGCTGCAACCTCGGCGCAAGAGGAAAGTACCGTAATATCTTCTTTGGAACATGTTTCTCCTTCCCCCCACGTTTTATGATTTTGTACCGAGGCAAATTGCATATATCACACTGCACCTTATCTTTGTCCTCCCCATAGTATAACATACAGTCCTGCTCACAAGCATCGATCTTCTCATACCCAAGATTCAACCCCTTAACCATCTTCTTAACTTCATAGTAACTCGCGGGCAAGGTATTATCCTTAGGTAAGAACTCCCTGAAAATAGCAAGCAAATCATTGAATCCTCTCTCACTGCAGTCATGCTCATTCTTGTAGTGTAAAAGCTCTGTCACTGCAGAAAGCCTGGTGTGCTTGTCATGTTAAGGATACAATGGGGTCCGTGATTCAGATAGCATCTTGTAGAAGGTAGTTGCTGAATCATTTGGCTTTTGTTTATCAGCACTGCTTGACGCAGGCTCATTTTCAGCCCATTCAATATTATTAGGGCCATACGCATCTACCAACATCTCCATGATGTCATAGTTATCCGACCGGGTCTACTGATCTTGTCGTGACAGTTCTCTAAACTCAACTGATTCCCCGTGATGAATCCATACCGAATACCCATCCACAAACCCACGTGAATACACGCCAAATTTCACTTCATCGGACGGCCTTCCATATCATGTTCTTACACTTGAGACACGGGCATCTCATCTTTTCGCTTCGATCATCGAGATGTTCTATTGCTTTGTTCATAAAATTAGACACCCCGAATCACAAGACGCATCAACTAATCCTCCCATCAATCTTTATCCTACGGTACATCCAACTCGACGGCAAGATCCATCTTTAATTGAAGAAAATACCCAATTAGATCAAGAATAATCATGAATGTGGTCCAAGCATGAAATTCAGTTTACCTAGTTTATATCTCCACTCCACAGGGGTTAGGCTTCTATCCCGTTCCTGGATGCGTCTCCTCACTAGTGCCAATCTTAAGCACGTTCCTACTATTTTCAGAAATTTTCAGAAGACTCTCCCCATGGTCTCCAAGTACACGAAATAGACCAAGAAAACTTAGTCTAAGTATGCATTCGGAGAACATGTAGAGACACCAGCTGAAAGTTCCTCAAAACTAATAAAAATGCACCCTGTGCATTGGCACCGACCTAAGTGAGAGACATAACATCCAGTAACAGTCCCAAACTGGGGACTATTCGACATTTACTCCTAATGAGAGAATGTCGAACGGGCTTCTAAGTTGCAAAGTATCGTGTTTTATCGTTAAGTGTATTGAAGATTAAATGGAGAGTATTATTGAGTTTATTGAAAATTGTGGCAAACTAAGCAAATGCTAATTAGTTTATTTTGTCAATGATAAACTAAGTAAGTGGTACTTAGTTTTTGTATTATTTTATTTTATTTTATTTTATTTTGTATAATATTATATTAAATAATAAAGTAAATTTATTTTATTATATTAAATTAAATTAAATTAATTTTATTTTTAATTTATTTTTAATTATATTATATTAAATAATAAAGTAAATTTATTTTATTTTATTAAATTTATTTTATGTTATTAAACTTATTTTATTTTAAAGTTTATTATATTATATTATATAATTTATTAAAGTTATTTAAATCTCCTATTATTTTTTTTGTATTATTTTATTAATTTATTCTCGACGGAATTCCATCGAGGTTCTATCGGTCGACCATAAGCTAATGTCGACATATTATTTAGTCGAGGATACCACATATTCTGTCGACTTTATATTCGCGCTCGCGGGAAACCTTCGCGCCAAGGAGGAGGACTAAAATCCGACTGATGTCCGTCGAGGATTACTTAACACCGACTGACTTAATGTCCACCGAATATTCAGTCGGTCTTATAATAAAGTCGACTGAATAAATTCCGTCGACCTGAATTCCGTCGGAATTAAAGCTTTTTCTTGTAGTGGTATAACGTAATTGGAATGAGGTAAATTGGACAAGAATTGAAATCATAGTATTCAATTTTGTGAAGGAACTCGAAAATGGAGTTTTTGTTTGAAAACATGAGTTTTGAGAAATTAAAATAGTTGTAGTTAGTGTTAAATTGTGCTAGTTGGTTGTAAATATGAGCAAACATGTTTATCATATTGTTATATTTATTATACGTGTTAATATTACTGTCTATTGGGTGAAATTTGTGTTTGTTGGGCTAAAAGTCTGCCATCGCTCATAGCCGACTGCTGCGTCTGTTCGAACACCCCAGTATTGCTACCGGTGCCAAGAAAAAAAAAAAAATAAATAAGGCCAAATATAGATTCTTGTGGTCCCAAACTTTTTGTATGTAAAGCATAATCTTGCCCATACCCTGGTTTGAGATTCTAACTTCTGCTATTTCAGCAGACTTGGGAAAGTGTCACAACATAGTATGAAATTGTGTTAGCATGTTAAATGTGTAATGTTAAGGTTAACATAACATAGTGAGTTGTGGTTAGTTCGACCAAAGTTGCAAAAGTGATTATTAAATCGAAAATGCGTTATGTGATAACATAGTTTATACAAAGAACGATAGTTAAGTGTTATGATGATTAACACTTGGGAATTCTGAAATGTAAAGCGTAGCACAAGACTTGTGTTAAAATAACAAGTTTAGCTAGTAATGTGTTTTATATTGAAACGTGAATATTAGTATGTCTAATGGATGTTATGGTTTTAATAATGTGTTTAGGTGAACATGAGTTTAATATTTTAGCTTATGCTCGAGGCAAGTTTTCTAACTCCATACTTTCATTGAGTTAGTTTGTTATGTTGATGCAAGTTTTCTAACTCTACACTTTCGTTGAGTTAGTTCATTTATTATTACTTTATGCTTTTGATTGAGCAAGCTTTTTATATTAAATGTTATTGTTTCCAAAATTCATTTGAGCAAACTCTAACTCTAGTATTATTGAAAATTCTCAATTGATTGATTCATTCTAACTTGTTTACAGTTAAGCAAGTTTCTTAAAGTTCAGGAATTCATTTCTAAATATTATAAAACTTGAACCTAGCTTATTTTACTGTTCAAGCAAAGGTTAACCATTTTATTCATTCTATTGAATACTTATGCCCTATAGTTATTTCAAGCATGAGTGAGATGTATAGAATCAGTTCATTTATGATTCTCAAATGTTCTAAGTTATGTTGTTATTAAACAACTGTTGTATTATCAAACATAGTGGATTCAACTAGTTCCCTAGTTGATGATCATTAAACTTCAATTACCCTTGAAAGCTTATCCAAACTAAACTTTCTTTGGTGTGGACTTGTACTCTAAATACTGAGATGAACAACCCTTTGTTTAGGGGTTTATGTGACGCCCCCAAAATTAGGTTTACGTCACCCATCTTGGGTCGCCACTTACATGGTACATAAATTCAAATACAAACTTAATTATACATCTATCGTGTAACATACGACAATACATAAACTGAGAGTTCTAATAGGAATATTGTCATTTAGACAATATCCATACTCAAGGAGTCCTCATTATATTTATTGTCACACTATTTAACAGAATAGTGAGGACTACTAATGCTATCTTTGGGACCATCACTGCGCTTTTTCCGACTCGTCCAGCCTATATTCTCATTTCTTCAAGAGAACGGTGAAAGAAAGGGTGAGCTCAACTAGCCCAAAGAAGAAATATTATGACTAAGATAATGCGAATAAATTATCATTAGCCTTCAACAAGTGTCAAAGTGATAAAATACAATAGACAACCAGTTTAACTGCAGCGGAATATGCAATCCATTAAAAGAGTCAAGTAGAAAATAAAATCTACTATCTTTTAGGTTTTAAAAGGTTTTCATCAATTTTTATCGCTGAGACTCAGCTTAATAAATAAACCACAATATCTAATCATCCCTGTACCACGGTCAAGGATTTTCATCAAATTATCAATGGTCATGACTATACCGAATCACCCCTGGTCATAATCATACCAAAAACTATCCATCACTACATTACAGGCCACTGAGGACTTTTATCACATCATTTATAACAAGCCATGATTATACCGAATGATCCCTGGTCATAATCATACTAAGTTCATCTATGCACGTAAGCCAAAGATAACATAATATAACATGAGGATGATGACAATGACATAATATTTCAATAAAACAAGTTCAAGAATTAATTTATCCAAGAACCAATAACGTCCAAGTTGTCAACATGATACTTTTTTGTAGAGTAAAATTCAAGAATGCTGGAAGAATATTTCCATGAAAGATATTTGGATGAAACGCAAATATCAAGGATATTTTACCGATTTCATGGAGTATAGAAGTCAAAGTTTTAACCAACTGGGTATAATAAAGAATGGAATAACAAAAGAAATCACCATGCATGCGATTTCAGATGCAGATAAAGTTATTCCAATGTAATAATAATAACGGAACGTGTCGTGTGAAATTCACACGCAACTGGATGATCCAATGTAATAATAAATATGGAACAGATCAAATTGTAAAACACATGATAGGATATTCCAATGTAATGATAAAGGCGGAACCAGTCCCAGGTGTAAAAAACACATGCATGTGATGTTCCAATGTAATAATAATAAAGATTTGAACCAGTGTAGGTGTAAAACACATGCATGAGGATGTTCCAAATGTAATAATAGAAGAATGTCACCAAGTATAGGGTATGCCACATATCAGATTATGTATAGGTATGTCACAGATACAAAAGTTATTCAACAATGTAATAATAAAGAATGAAATAATGAGAGGATTTCACCAAGTATAGGGTATGCCACAGATACAAAGTTATTCCAATGTAATAATAAAGAATGGAATAACAGAAGTTCTCTTCATGAATAAGAAAGAATAACACCCCTTACGGGTACAACAAATAATACCCCTTACGTAGAAGAACTGAATATTAGAAAAGTGAAGTAGCAGAATAGTTTTCTTCTTTCTCTCTATAGTTTCTCTCTCTAGAGTTTCAATGAATTCGTAAGAAAATAATGAAGGAATGAGCTTCTATTTATAGGAAAATAGAATGCATAGTAATTAATCCATGAACGGTCCAGATTGATTCACTTTAATCTGACGGTCCATATTTAAAGCAAAATCTTTTAAATAAAATATAATATATTCTATTTATATAAAAACATTTTACTATGCAAACACTATGCAACACTATGCAAAACACTATGCAACACTATGCATAATAAAATATAATATATTTTATTTATAGAATAACTTTAATAAAGTATTCATTTTTTATAAAAAGATATTTTCATTTTTATTACGTTAATAATAATGAATAAAACAAAAGCGTCATTATCGCTATAATAATTCATATTATTAATAAACAATAATGGAATCAAACCGAGTGACTTCTCACATAAGCATCAATAATCAATACCGCAGTGCTACTATGCAACCACACGACGTATCGTATTTTTACTACGAGAGTAGTTCAACAAAGATCAACCAGTAAAACTTCCGTCGTTATTTCAATAAAATATTTTTATCGTTTTCTCAATCCGACAATAATTACATTGCTAGGGTCCACCAATGATTGAGTCGTTGTATTTAATATTCCTCGCTAAACCTAATATTCCCCCACCAATCGAATATAATATAACCACTTGCATACTTTGCAAAATTTATAAATACTACCCACAACTATAATATTATTTCAAATTCACACCATAATATTAAAAATTATTTTCGACAAAATTTAAATCTTTATCGATAAAACTGGGTCTCACAATCTCCCTCCTTATGGAATTTTGCCCTCAAAATTAGGGTACGACGGTATGATAAATAGGTGAGGATACCTTGAATATCTTTATCGTTGAAAATATTAAATTCATCTTTGCAATCCCGCCAAAGATATTCATTAACAATTCATCTTTTGCACTGCAGCCAAAGATATACAATCAGTAAAACCAATAATGTTGAGACTCGACTTAATAGTATCACCGACCACGAATTATCCATGCACCATCGCCAAGGATATTCGTGTTTTCAATTGATGGCCATGATTATACCGAATAATCCTTGGTCATAATCATACCAAGTCTATCAATGCACTACTACTAAAGATGACTTTTTTACCACATCCATGAATTAATATTTCATTGCTTAGACTCATTTCAATAATTAATCCATATCATCGAATCATCCCCGCACTACTGTGCCAAGGATATTCATTAGTATCACGACCATGAATTATCCATGCACTACTACCAAAGATAATCGTGTATTCATTAAGATCACGACCACAAATTATCCATGCACTACTACCAAAGATAATCGTGTATTCATTAGTATCACGACCAATAAATTAATCCATGCACTACTACCAAAGATAATCGTGTATTCATTAGTATCACGACCACAAATTATCCATGCACTACTACCAAAGATAATCGTGTATTCATTAGTAATACGACCACAAATTATCCATGCACTACTACCAAAGATAATCGTGTATTTATTAGTATCACGACCACAAATTATCCATGCACCACGTACAAAGATAATCGTGTATTCATTAGTATCACGACCACGAATTATCCATGCACCACGTACAAAGATAATCGTGTATTCATTAGTATCACGACCACAATTATCCATGCACTACGTGCCAAAGATAATCGTGTATTCATTAGTATCACGACCACGAATTATCCATGCACCACGTACAAAGATAATCGTGTTTTCAATTACGGTTATGATTATACCGAACAATCCTCGGTCATAATCATACCAAGTCCATCTACGCACTACAAAGCACGTAGATGACTTTCAACATAATATAAGCATGAGGATCATGTCAATGATATAAAGAATCAATCAAATGAGATAAAGGATAAATATAAAATATTTATAATATAATTTATCTAGGATTCAAGAATATCCCCATGTTATCAATCACTTAATATTCTCATAATCTAATATCATTAATATTATAACAATATTTTAATCACTTCTTAAATTTATAAACAATTTATTTCAATTGTTTACGCTTTACCATATAATGCATTTAATCATTCAAAATGCCATACTCATAAGATATCATCACCAATGATCAAATCCCTCATCAAAAAATATGCATATACTTTATATAGGATTCTCTAGCCATAAAATCCTATTTTCAACTTTGTTACTTCACATAACATATTTAACTCATATGTTCCTAACTAAACTATTTTCATGAAAAATACCAAATCAGTCCCAAAAATATTTCTTTTCTGGGATTTAGCATAATATAGTCCCATAATGAAAATATATTTTTCTCGGAATTTTTAAAATTCATTTACTATTTTTCAAAAATCAATTTCTAATTAATTCCTTAAGAAATTAGCTACGTCAAGTTTAACTCCAAAAATTCCCAAATCTTGGCAAGACCTTACACATGTTAACGTGAACTTCCAGTTTAAATTTCATGGTCATCGGAGTTATAGAACTCGGTTATATAGTTTTTTCATTTAAAACCCTAAATATTGAAATAGTCATAACTTGCTCATTTTAAGTCAGAATGACCTCATTTTTGGACAGGAGGTACTTTATACCATATACCTTCATGTCCCAAAAGGCCAGAATTTTTCTCATAATTTAAGTGGCCGAAACAGCCCCTCTAAAATCATGGCAGCAACTTTTTCGGTTTTTTGCAGCTTTGCACTCCTTTGCTAAAATCAGTCCACACAAAAATCTACAACAACTTTTCCAGTAATTCCACTTGGATTAGTTAGGTAACTCATAGATCTAACTCTAGGACTTGACCACACTCAAAAATTCAAAATATAATAGGAGATATGGTCAATTGAATTTTATGTTACGTTTTTCACCAAAATCTGATTTTCAACTCTTTGTGATTTCTAAGAAACTTTCATGTTTTCACATAATAACCAACATAACTCATCATAACACTTACTAATACTTCATATACCCATGATTTTCATTAGTCCAATGCTTTTATTATGACTTTCATCATAATCCTTGTAAACAGATCCTTTTAGTTGAAGAAATATTTGAGGGTTTAAGAAATGAGTTTTTGTACTGGGGTCAATACAAAATTCGATTTCACGTTCTAGGGTAGGCTAGGAAGTCTTCAAGAATACGCCAAAGAAATTTATTAATGATAGAAATATCATTCAAAATCGTTACTCTCATCCAAGACTTGGATAAGACGTCACATTAATACCAATCGTGACTTCTATCCCTTAACCGGATAGCACCTCACAATGATACCTATCAACTTGCCATCTTCAAATCATTTACATCGCCACAGAAAGTCCGCTTTGGTGCATTCCACACAAGGAAGTCAACAACGAAAGGTTGGGGCTCTTTACTTATGGCTTGATATGACAATAATTGACTTTAGTAGTTTGGTTACTTGAATTCGCACAACAAGTTGTTGGTTATGAATATAAAAGCTAACAACCTTACGTAAAAGCATGATGAGTAGTTAACCAATTGATTCTTAAAATCACATCAAAGGCAAGTATTTTCAAAAGATAAGATCTATGTGTAACGTGAAAGTGTTTATTTGAATCAAACAAGATTTAAAAATAGTAATAGAACGAAGGCTCCTACTTAACGAAGTTTCAACCAATAAGTCAAAGTCTAACTTCTCCTGAGTCAAATTTAAACGTTGAACGCAAGCAAGAGATATAAAATAATGGGTAGAACCCAGATCTTATAAGGTATAGACTTCGCAATTTATAATTAACTAACCTGTGCTAACTTCGTTCGGTTTACTCGCTTTCGAGAAGTCATGTGAAAAATGAACTTCCTAAAACCAACGACTTTGTTTTGTCCATATCCACCTTTGGTGCCACCGTCCCAGCTAGACTTGACTTTGGTGCATAACAAAATTGGGCTAAATGACCTTCTCTTCTTGCAATTTCCACTTCTATTATCTTTGCCATGATTACCACCGAAGTGGTTACCATTCTTGGCATGATAAATTCCCCCATGATGGTTATCATTATTCTGATAGCCGTTGCCACCAGTATGATTATTATCGTGTTGTTCGTCGTTACCTTTTGTTTGAGCTGAATCAACACTCTCATGTGCTTCATTGCTTATCTCAGCATTTTCAGATGCCATTCTCAAACACTGTCACAAAACAAGGGTTAATTGACATGTAACAAATTATCCCTATATTCTAACCGACCAATAAAATAGCACATAAACTTAGGTAGGTCATTCTAGCGAAGGTATTCCCCGTCTCTCCCCTCCTAGTACTATTCTCACCTCTTAGCCAGGGATCATATCCCTAAGCTCTGATACCAACTGTGGACGCCCCAAAATTAGGTATACGTCACCCATCTTGGGTCGCCACTTACATGGTACATAAATTCAAATACAAACTTAATTATACATCTGTCGTGTAACATACGACAATACATAAACTGAGAGTTCTAATAGGAATATTGTCATTTAGACAATATCCATACTCAAGGAGTCCTCATTATATTTATTGTCACACTATTTAATGTAATAGTGAGGACTACTAATGCTATCTTGGGACCATCACTGCGTTTCCCGACTCGTCCCAAATTTATATTCTCATTTCAAGAGAATAACGGTGAAAGAAAGGGTGAGCTCAACTAGCCTAAAGAAGAAATATTATGACTAAGATAATGCGTAATAAGTTATCATTAGCCTCAACAACAAAGTTGTTAAACCGATAAAATACAATAGACAACCGGTTTAAGCTGCAAGAAATGAATATGCAATCCATTAAAAGAGTCAAATAGAAAATAAAATCTACTATCTTTTAGGTTTTAAAAGGTTTTCATCAATTTTATCACGAGACTCAAATTTTAATAAATAAACCACAATATCTAATCATCCTCGCATTACCACGGCCAAGGATTTTCATCAAATTATCAATGGTCATGACTATACCGAATCACCCCCGGTCATAATCATACCAAAAACTATCCATCATCGCATTACAAAGCCATCGAGGACTTTTATCACATCATTTATAACAAGCCATGATTATACCGAATGATCCTCGGTCATAATCATACTAAGTTCATCTATGCACGTAAGCCAAAGATAACATAATATAACATGAGGATGATGACAATGACATAATAATTCAATAAAACAAGTTCAAGAATTAATTTATCCAAGAACCAATAACGCCCAAGTTGTCAACATGATACTTCTTTGTAGAGTAAAATTCAAGAATGCTCGTAAGAATATTTCCATGAAAAGATATGGATGAAACGCAAATATCAAGGATATTTTACCGATTTCATGGAGTATAGAAGTCAAAGTTTTAACCATTTGGGTATAATAAAGAATGGAATAACAAAAGAAATCACCATGCATGCGGTATTGCAGATAGACAAAGTTATTCCAACAGAATAATAATAACGGAACCAGTCGGGTGAAATTCACATCGACAGGATGATCCAATGTAATAATAAATATGGAACCGGATCCGATGTAAAACACACGAGATAGGATATTCCAATGTATCGATAAAGATTTAAAGCGGTCCGAGTCAGGTGTAAAACACATGCATGTGATGTTCCAATGTAATAATAATAAAGGCGGAACGGTCAGTCCTGTAAAAAACACATGCATGACGGATGTTCCAATGTAATAATGAAGAATGTCACCAAGTATAGGGTATGCCACGTATACATGATTATGTATAGGGTATGTCACAGATACATCTGATTATTCCAATGTAATAATAAAGAATGGAATAACAGAGGATTTCACCAAGTATAGGGTATGCCACAGATACAAAGTTATTCCAATGAATAATAAAGAATGGAATAATGTAAGTTCTCTTCATGAATAAGAAAGAATAACACTTTTACAGGTACAACAAATAATATCCCTTACGTAGAAGAATTGAATATTGGAAAAGTGAAGTAGCAGAATACTTTTCTTCTTTCTCTCTATAGTTTCTCTCTAAAGTTTCAATGAATTCGTAAGAAAATAATGAAGGAATGAGCTTCTATTTATAGGAAAATAGAATGCATAG
The DNA here is from genome assembly GCA_020205615.1 of Panax quinquefolius. Taxonomy (NCBI): domain Eukaryota; kingdom Viridiplantae; phylum Streptophyta; class Magnoliopsida; order Apiales; family Araliaceae; genus Panax; species Panax quinquefolius. Next base: position 67,690,347 of record CM035172.1, read on the forward strand.
TAATTAATCCATGAACGGTCCAGATTGATTCACTTTAATCGATTTCCGGTCCATATTTAAAGCAAAATCTTTTAAATAAAATATAATATATTCTATTTATATAAAAAAATATTTTACTATGCAAACACTATGCAACACTATGCAAAACACTATGCAACACTATGCATAATAAAATATAATATATTTTATTTATGAATAACTTTAATAAAGTATTCTTTTTATATAAAAGATGTTTTCGTTTTATTACGTTAATAATACGAATAAAACAAAACGTCATTATCGCTTATAATAATTCATATTATTAATCGACAATAATGAAATCAAACTGAGTGACTTCTCACATAAGCATCAATAATCAATACCGCAGTGCTACTATGCAACCACACGACATCGTACTTTTACTACCGAAAGTAGTTCAACAAGATTATCACCAGTAAAACTTCCGTCGTTATTTCAATAAAATATTTTGTCGTTTTCTCAATCCACAATAATTTCATTGTATGGGTCCACCAATGATTGAGTCGTTGTATTTAATATTCCCCGCTAAACCGAATATTCCCCGACCAATCGAATATAATATAACCACTTGCATACTTTGCAAAATTTATAAATACTACCCACAACTATAATATTATCTCAAATTCACACCATAATATTAAAAATTATTTCGACAAAATTTAAATCTTTATTGATAAAACTGGGTCTCACAGTTTACGCTTAGCGTTGAAATGGTTGTGCACAATACATTGATGAAGGATTGATCCCCGAGTAACGTGGAGTCCTTATAGTCATATATGATCATTTTAAGTTAAAGTTGAAAGATTACTTATAATTGTGGATATGGTTCATGGTCAATTGATTATCATCGAGTTTATTTAAGAATGTTAATAGAACAAATTATTGATTCTATTGAGCTATGAGTTGGAAAATGTTGAAAAGTTAATAGAACATATCATTCAGTTCTACTGAGCCTATTATTTGGCAAATGTTGTATAGTTAATAGAACACATCATTCAGTTCTATTGAGCTTATTATTTGGCAAATGTTGTAAAGTTAATAGAACATATCATTCAGTTCTATTGAGCCTATTATTTGGCAAATGTTGTAAGGATATTTATTCTTATCTCAAGTGAGCTTTGTTTGCTCACTCTTGCATATTTATACATTTATTGCAGCTATGAATGAGAAGGTAGATAAACCTACAACTAGCAAAGGAAAGGGAAAAATGTACAAGTGATGAAGACTTGTAATTTTGTTTTATCATTGATGATAGGCTTTTAATAATGATGTGATGTAATAATTTTATTTCCGCACTTGAATGATTGTATTAAAGGTTAGAGTACCTGGGAGATAATGTTTTTATTTAAGTAATCCTGTATAGGCAGGTTTTTATTATTTAATTTATTATAATTGGGTAGTTAAATATGAATGTTTTGATTACGTGAACACCAAATCTTGAGGTAATGAAGTACATAGATTTGGGGGTGTCACAAGTTGGTATCAAAGGTTTAGGTTATGAACCTTAGGTGGGGAAAAGCCTTAAGAAGTAACCTTTGAAAAGATAGTGGTGATTAACTCTTATCGAGTTTTAAGAAAGAAATAATAAAACACTTATGTGATTATGTTTTTATACTTATGTGCTTGTGAGTGTCGAGTAGTAATGATTAATGATTAAAACTTAAAATTTTATTGTCAGGATGACTAATGTCGGAGAATCCAGTCAGGCTAGGGAGGATAGACCTCAGATGCCTATAGAGGAGGAGCCTCGAGACATTCATGTTAGTTGGGAACAACTACTGCCACGGCAGTCAGCCCCGTTGGTCACAGTGGTTGAAGATGAGGATGATGATGTGGAGACGGATGAGGAGGATCCCGTTGAGTTACCACAGGAGGATGAGGATGATGAGGACGAGGAGGAGGAGACTCCACTAACCTCGATAGCTACTCGAATGTACTATGAAGTCTACTACCATAATGTGAAACTTCAGGATACAGTCGAGGAATTGAAAGAGATAGTAGCTGAACAACAGACTGCAACGACACAGAAAGACGATGAGATCCAAGATCGTGAGGAACGACTGACTAATGTCGAGGAAAAGATAGAACAGACTGAAGGAGAGAAAGACCAACTGATCGAGGAGGTCGCTGAACTGAAGAATAAGCTAAGGGAAGAAGCTACGAAGAGGACAAAAGCCGAGGACGCATATGAGGTAATATTTCAATGAGCCGGAATAGCAGTAAAAGACGCACAGGCAAATAGAATGAAGATGGAAGAGATGAATAGAGTATTCAACACCATGGTTAATCGAGCTCATGATCGGGTTAGGGGATATCCTATTCAGTTCGAGACGCTGCCATCGTACGTATTAGTTCGCAGAATAATGTTCCGAGTTATGGAGTAAGAACGTAGTAAGGCTAAGAAGTATCTTAGTAGAACATCGTAGTTGTTGTACGATGAATAAAATGTTAAATAAATTATAAATCCCAAGTGTTATGAAACCTATGAGATATGAGGATGATGTTGTCATGAAACTTTTGTAGTTCAGGAAAGTAATGTAAATAGCAGTAATGCTATTGTTTTTATGTTTTCAAAGAGGTTGTGAATAAATAAAAGTTGTTATTTTATTCAAAGTGTTATGTGATTTATGGTTATTTCTTTTGTAGAAGCAAGTTAAGTAGAAATTACTTAAAAGAGTTGAGTAATAATCTAATGGGTGTATTTTTAAACAGAAAATGCCTCCCAGACGTCAACCACCACGACAGAGAACCAACGAAGGAACCAACAATAATGACAATGTTGATGCTAACCCAGTTCAACAATTAGTGACGTTACTGACAGGAGCGTTGCAGAATCAACCACAGAACCAAGAAACAACGTTTAAGGAGTTCAAGGCGGTTGGACCACCTAAATTTCGAGGGTCGATTGAATCGAATGAGGTACGACTTGGATTATGAAAATAGAGAAGGTGTTCGATGTTGCTAGGGTAGGAGATGATCAGAAGATCGCTTCGCAACATTCATGTTGAAAGTAGAAGCTAGTTATTGGTGGCAGGCCAATAAAACTCGAGAAGGACCAGGGATGATGACCTGGGATAGGTTTAAGGAGATATTCTTTAAGACCTATTTTCCCGAGAGTTCGAAGGATCAGCTGGAAGTACAATTTCTGGAACTGAGGCAGGGAACGATGATGGTATCTGAGTATGCAGCTAAATTCAATGAGTTGACGAGGTTTGCGCCTTATCAAGTCAGCACGAACGAACGCAAGGTGACGAGGTTTGAACAGGGACTGAAGCCCTGGTTGAACAGTAGGGTTTCCCTATTTCAATTGAAGGATCCAAGGATCACTTTGCTCATGAATGCCCTAAGAAGAAGGATGTAGTGACAACCAGAAGCAATGGAGGTAACAATGGAGGTACAGCATCAAACAAACCCACATCTAGAACCTTCAACATGACTGTGCAAGATGTTGTGCAATTAAAGGATGTCGTGTCAGGTATTATCCCAATCAATGATATTGATGCTTATGTATTATTTGATTCGGGTGTTACTTGCTCGTTTATCTCTGATGAATTTGCTAATAGGTTAGAATTGCCTAGAGAAGAACTGAATTTTCCTTTGAACATAGAGATTGCGAATAAAGAGATAATCCCTGTTAGATTCATATACAAGAACTATAGGGTGAATATTAAGGAGAATATCCTAATGGTAGATTTGATTCCGATTAGATTGGGAGAGTTTGATGTTATTTTGGGAATGGATTGGCTGTTCAAATATGGAGCGGTAATTGATTGCCAAAAGAAATGTGTAAACCTTATGACTCCGTTAAAGGTAGTATTCTATGGTAGCAAATCGCCCAGACAAATGAAATGTTTGACGATTATGCAGGCCAAGAAATTGTTGAGTCAAGGCTATGTGGGCTATTTAGCTTACATAGTCGATACTCAGAAAAAGAATGTGAAACTGGAAGAGATACTAGTGGTGAGGGAATTTAAAGATGAGTTTCCAGAGGATTTGCCAGGACTTCCGCCTGACAGAGAAATTAAGTTCGTGATCGACTTAGTGCCAGGGAAAGCACCGATATCGAAGGGCCCGTATAAAATGGCTCCAGTAGAAATGAAGGAACTGATGGTACAGTTGCAAGAATTGTTAGACAAAAAGTATATTCAACCAAGTGTATCACCGTGGGGAGCGCCAATGTTATTCGTGAAGAAGAAGGATGGGTTAATGCGTCTTTGCATTGATTATAGAGAATTAAACAAAGTCACTATTAAAAACAAATATCCATTACCAAGAATAGATGACTTGTTTGACCAGTTGAAGGGTGCTAAATACTTTTCGAAAATAGATTTGAGAAGTGAGTATCACTAATTGAAAGTGAGGAAGGAGGATATACCACGAACGACATTCAGAACTCGGTATGGACATTACGAGTTTCTGGTGATGTCTTTTGGTTTAACCAATGCACCTGCTGCATTTATGGATTTGATGAATAGGGTATTTAAACCATTCTTAGACAAGTTTGTAGTGGTATTCATCGACGACATTCTAGTGTATTCCAAAACTCAAGAAGAACACGTGGAACACTTACGTTTGACATTGGAAACATTAAGAAAAGAAAAGTTGTATGCAAAATTCTCTAAGTGCGAATTTTGGCTAGATCGTGTGCAATTTCTTGAACACGTGATTGACAAAGATGGGATTTCCGTGGATCCATCAAAAGACAACCAAGAACACCTTTAGAAATGAGGAGTTTCTTGGGACTGGCCGGTTATTACAGACGATTTATTCAAGATTTTTCTAAGATAGCTACTCCATTAAAAAATTTGACCAGGAAAGCTGTGAAATTTGTTTGGATGGATAAATGTGAAGAAATTTTCAGGATTTGAAGAAGAAATTAAGCATGGCACCTGTGTTGTCATTACCAGATAGTACAGGTAACTTTGTGGTGTATAGTGATGCCTCACATAAAGGGTTGGGATGTGTTCTTATGTAAAATGGCAAAGTAATTGCGTATGCATCAAGATAACTGAAGGATTATGAGAAAGGGTATTCGACTCATGATTTGGAATTGGCTGCAGTAGTGTTTGCTCTCAAGATATGGAGACACTATCTCTATGGAGAGAAATGTGAAATCTACACAGACCATAAAAGTCTGAAGTATATTTTCACACAGAAAGACCTGAATATACGACAAAGGAGATGGATGGAATTGATAAAGGATTACGGTTGTGAGATCTTTTATCATCTGGGTAAAGCAAATGTGGTTGCAGATGCTTTTGAGCAGGAAAGGTCGGGAGAAGTTGATGCTGATAACTACGCAGGAAGAGCTTATTTCAGCAATGGGAAAGCTAATGTTGGAAATCAAATTTCCAAAGGAATCCGATGAACGACTATTCCAGATAAATACCAGTCCAACTTTGGTGGACAAAGTGAAGAGTGCTCAACTACAAGATAAAGAATGCAAAACGATCAAAGAGAAAGTGGTTGAGGGTAGCGATGTAAAATACAAGATCGACACCGAAGGACTACTACGATTCGAGGAAAGAATTTGGGTTCCAGCAGTACCAGAGCTTAAAGAAGAAATCTTGACTGAAGCACACAACACAAGATATTCGATTCATCTAGGAAGTACAAAGATGTATCAAGATTTGCGGTGATATTTTTGGTGGCCAAATATGAAAAGAGACGTTGCAGAATGCGTTGCAAAATGTTTGACGTGCCAAAAAGTGAAAACTGAACATCAACGACCAAGCGAGTTACTTCATCCGTTGGAAATACCGGAATGGAAGTGGGAGCATATCACAATGGTTTTTGTGGTAGGACTTCCAACGACTCAGAAAGGATACGATGCGATATGGGTGATAGTGGACAGATTAACAAAATCTGCCAATAAAGATTAGATTTAATCTTGATTAGCTAGCCAAATTGTATGTTAAAGAGATCGTGTCAAGACATGGAGTTCCAGTGTCAATTATGTCAGATAGAGATCCAAGGTTCACATCAAACTTCTGGAAGAGACTACAAGAATGTATGTGAACACAGTTGCGAATGAGTACATCATATCACCCGCAAACTGACGGGCAAAGTTAACGAACAATCCAAACGTTGGAAGATATGCTGAGAGCATGCATCATGGATTTCAAAGGAAGCTGGGATGAACATTTACCGTTGGTAGAATTTTCCTACAACAACAGCTATTACGCTGAAAGAGCATCGGATGCCACCTTACGAGGCATCAGACGGTAGAAAGTGCGTAACTCCCATTGTCTTTGGGATGAAGTCGGTGAACGCCAACTGTTAGGACCAGAACTGGTACAACAAACTGCTAGAAAATTCAAACTCATCAGGACAAGATTGGTAGCAGCCTAAGACCGACAGAAAAAGTATGTCGATCAACACAAGTAGAATCACGAATTTGAAGTAGGATATTTCATTTTCTTAAAAGTTTCTCCTTGGAAGGGGAAGATTCATTTTGGCAAGAAAGGAAAGCTTCAACCAAGTTTGCCATCGTTCATAGCCGACATCTGCGTCTATCTCAACACTTGGCGCAGCAATTTCGGTACAAGGCAAAAAATGGCGCAACATTTTTCTTGTAGTGGTATAACGTATTTGGAATGAGGTAAATTAGACAAGAATTGAAATCACAGTATTCAATTTTGTGAAGGAACTCGAAAATGGACTTTTTGTTTGAAAACACGAGTTTTGAGAAATTAAAATAGTTGTAGTTAGTGTTAAATTGTGCTAGTTGGTTGTAAATATGAGCAAACATGTTTATCATATTGTTATATTTATTATACGTGTTAATATTACTGTCTATTGGGTGAAATTTGTGTTTGTTGGGCTAAAGTTTGCTCATGTTCATAGCCGAGCTACTGTCGTCTGTCAACACTGCCGTGGCAGGCAAATGATACAAGAAAAAAAAAAAAGCGATTCTTGGCCTTGATTCTAGCATTAGCCATGCCGATTCTAAGTTTCAGATATGGCGCAAATTGCGCTTATACCACGGTTCGAGATTCTAACCTCGCTATTTCAAAGCAGACTTGGGAAAGTGTCACAACATAGTATGAAATTGTGTTAGCATGTTAAATGTGTAATGTTAAGGTTAACATAACATAGTGAGTTGTGGTTAGTACGACCAAAGTTGCAAAAGTGATTATTAAATCGAAAATGCGTTATGTGATAACATAGTTTATACAAAGAATGATAGTTAAGTGTTATGATGATTAACACTTGGGAATTCTGAAATGTAAAGCGTAGCACAAGACTTGTGTTAAAATAACAAGTTTAGCTAGTAATGCATTTTATATTGAAACGTGAATATTAGTATGTCTAATGGATGTTATGGTTTTAATACTGTGTTTAGGTGAACGTGAGTTTAATATTTTAGCTTACGTTGGAGGCAAGTTTTCTAACTCCATACTTTCATTGAGTTAGTTTATTATGTTGATGCAAGTTTTCTAACTCTACACTTTCGTTGAGTTAGTTCATTTATTATTACTTCATGCTTTTGATTGAGCAAGCTTTTTATATCAAATGTTATTGTTTCCAAAATTCATTTGAGCAAACTCTAACTCTAGTAGTATTGGAAATTCTCAATTGATTGATTCATTCTAACTTGTTTACAGTTAAACAAGTTTCTTAAAGTTCAAGAATTCATTTCTAAATATTATAAAACTTGAACCTAGCTTATTTTACTGTTCAAGCAAAGTTTAACCATTTTATTCATTCTATTGAATACTTATGCCCTATAGTTATTTCAAGCATGAGTTAGATGTATATAATAAGTTCATTTATGATTCTCAAATGTTCTAAGTTATGTTGTTATTAAACAACTATTGTATTATCAAACATAGTGGATTCAACTAGTTCCCTAGTTGATGATCATTAAACTTCAATTACCCTTGAAAGCTTATCTAAACCAAACTTTCTTTGGTGCGGACTTGCACTCTAAATACTGAGATGAACAACCCTTTGTTTAGGGGTTTACGCTTAGCGTTGAAATGGTTGTGCACAATATATTGTACGAAGGATTGACCCCCCTGAGTACGTGGAGTTCTTATAGTCATATGACTGTTAAAGTTAAAGTTGAAAGATTACTTATAACTGTGGACATGGTTCATGGTCAATTGACCCTCAGTAGTTTATTTAAGAATGTTAATATAACAAATTATTTAGTTCTATTGAACCTATGAGTTGGCAAATGTTGAAAAGTTAATAGAACATATCATTCAGTTCTATTGAGCCTATTATTTGGCAAATGTTGTAAAGTTAATAGAACACATCATTCAGTTCTATTGAGCCTATTATTTGGCAAATATTATAAAGTTAATAGAACATATCATTAAGTTCTATTGAGCATATTATTTGGCAAATGTTGTAAGGATATTTATTCTTATCTCAAGTGAGCTTTGTTTGCTCACTCTTTCATATTTATTCATTTATTACAGCTATGAATGAGAAGGTAGATAAACCTATAACTAGCAAAGGAAAGGAAAAAATGTACAAGTGATGAAGACTTGTAATTTTGTTTTATCATTGATGATAGACTTTTTTTAATAATGATGTGATGTAATAATTTTATTTTAAGACTTGAATGATTGTATTAAAGGTTTGTAACATCGATCTTTTGAAAGTTTAGATTTTTAAATGTTGTTGGTTGAATATTGTAGTCCGACATGTAATACATATAAATATTAGATTATATTTATATAAATATTTATTGGATGTGTTTTATTGGATGAAAATATTACATGATCTCCTAGAATTAGTTGTTGTTATGATGAATTGTTTAACATTATTTGACATATATATTGATTTAGATTTTAGTTATTATTATTTATTGATTTAAATAATTAATGTGTTATTATTGGATAAATAATTGATTTATGTGATTAAGTTAATTATTTATTTAATAAATTGTTATTATTGAATAAAGTGAATTGACAAATTATTATGTTATAAAAAGTTATTAAAAGTAAATTAAAGTAAATTAAAGTAATTTTAATTTAGTTTTGCCAAAAAAAAAGGTGTAAATATATTAATCCTTTATTTTAAATGGTTTGCCAAACAAAAGCCTTATGGCTTTTGGTTTTCTTTTGAATTTAAATTATTAAGTAAATAAATATATATATATATATATATATATATATATATATATATATATATATATATATATATATATTATTATATATTATTAGGGTAATAAGTGTGGTGTCGGTTTTGTACGTTTTAAGCTAATACGTTATTTTATTTTAGTTACGTATATGCTATTTTGGCTTAAGCCTAATCAAAATTTGAAGTTGTCTGAGATACTTGAGAGAGAGACAGAGAGAGGAAAGCTATGAGATTGTCAAGATTTTCATCAGTGATTTTCAAGTTTTCTAAAGCAACAAAAAGGTAGGTTCCTAAAACCTTAACGTATGTACGTAGATATGTTTTAAGCCATTTTCCTATGAACTTGGTAGTCTCTGTTTTCTAGTATATCACTATGTATAAGAGTTTTACCAAAATTTCTGTAAAAGCTATGCTGGTATAATTGGTTAGGGAATTACGTGTTTTGTTGTTATAATTGTTATACTAGCATATATATATTTATATATAATTGTATGTTTAATATATAAATATGATGGTATGCTAAATTACATATTCAAGAAATTGGTTTTCACAGTGAAAACGTGTGAGTACGAACTTGAGTGTAGAATATATCAAAGGTTATATATATAATTGTATGCTAACTGAGAAATTGAACTATACATGTTAATTGGGCTATATATTGGTATGCTTGTATTTCAAAGGTATTAATTTGGTTATAAGCATGGAATTACAGTCATTGTATCAAGATATATCATCAATGGAGTTTTGAGTTTTAAAATCTTGGTTTTTAAGATAAATAGTGTTTCTAAAATCGTTGTTCAATTGTTAATAATTAGCTTATGGATGATTGTTAGTATTTATGTGTAATTACGTGAAGTTATACATGTTAGTTGGGGTTAATTTTTGTTAGAAATTACTACAATAGCTTTGGCTCTGTTCTTAATTTTTTTACGTGAGTTTTATTTTTGACGTACAAAATCCACGCCCCATTTCAAGTTTCGCCTTAGCGCCTAAAAAAGTCCTTGACGGACTTACACATGCCAAGTCAATTTTGAGGCCGGACTGAGGACGAAATAGCACGGCAACGAGGACTTATATAAATCTCGCATGAAAGCCCCTATATAAATCTCATGACATGGCCACAGCGATTCAAGCGTATGGCATGACGCCATACTTAATGAATGTTCTAAAATGACTTACATCTTGCATGTAAGTCTAAAATTTTTAATAGTAATACTATAAGACTAAATAATTCTGTTATTATAGTATTGTAATGTGTTGAACGAACATGGTGTTAATACCTAACGAGTTTATTATCGTTTAGGAATATAATTTGATTTCATGGTTAGACATTTAAACCATACGTGATGTAGCGTTGATTATGACTAATCATGTCATGTTAATATATGTATATAGGATATTGTGATTTGGATATTAACGGTTTAATCTACATTGAGGCAAGTTTTCTAACTCCATACTCTCGTTGAGTTAGTTTGTTGTGTTTATGCAAGTTCTTTAACTCTACTTTGTTAATAGTTAAGCAAGTTTTTTTTAATTCTAAATCGTCGTTATGAAAATTTCATATTTCTATACTTTATTGAGTAAAGTATTTTCATTAAACAACTTGATTGTATCTAGTTATTCATGATGATACAAGCTTCCCATCTCCATACTTTCATCAAGATAGTTATTATGATTATGCAAGTTTTTCCTAACTCTAAACTTGTTATATTAGCATGCAAGTACCTTTATTCTGTTGAATCAGTTTATCATTCAAATTATTATTTGTTATGCATGCTTGATATTAAATTCTAAGATGTAACCTTAGCTTAATGTTATTCAAAGCAAGGTATGATGTGTTATTCAATGGTTATGCTATTAGATTATCCCTAAAGCATGAACTTAGAACGAAATGTTTATTCAGTTATGATTATTCAATAACATAGTGTTATTATCTTTTATTCAACTAATCCTTAGTTGATGTCCGTTGAATTCCAAATTACCTTGAAGTGTATCCAAACCAAACTATCTTTGGGGCGGACTTGTACTCAAAATACTGAGATGAACAACCCTATTTATAGGGGTTACGCTTAGTTTTGTACTTTATATTTGAAATGTTTGTATACAATACATGTGTACGAAGGGTTGATCCCCTAAGTACCTGAAGTCATTATAGTCGTATGACTGTAAAAGTTAAAGTTGAAAGATTACTTATAACTGTGGACAAGGTTCGTGGTCATTAGACCCTCAGTTGAATGTTTAAGATGTTAATAGAATTTATTGTTCAATTCTATTGAGCCCCTGAATGGGCAAGGAATGTTTCAGTTCTTTTAAGCCTCTGAATAGGCAAGGAACGTATAAGAAGTTAATAGAACTTATTGTTCAGTTCTATTGAGCCCCTGAATGGGCAAAGAATGTAAAAGTTTTATTCATTGATATTTCAAGTGAGCCTTGTTTGCTCACTCTTGCCTATAAAATCCTTACAGCTAAAGATGGAAAGGGTGACGTACCTAGCACCAGTAAAGGAAAGGGAAAGATGAACAAGTACTGAAGACTTGTAATAGTTTGATAGTTTTATTATCAGACCTTGATTTAAAGATTGTAATGAAGTTTATTTTATTTTCCGCATGAATGATTGTTTGTAAAGGTTAGATAAACCGGGAGATTTTATTTTATATAATTTCTGTATGTAAGGTGTTTATTATTCAATTTTATTTATGATTGGGTAGTTATAAATGAATGTTTTGATTACGTGAACACCAAATCTTGAGGTAATGAAGTACCGGGATTTGGGGGTGTCACAAGTTGGTATCAAAGCTTTAGGTTATGAACCTTAGGTGGGGGAAAAGCCTTAGGAAGTAACCTTTGAAAAGATAGTGGAGATAACTCTTATCGAGTTTTAAGGAAGAAGTAATAACACACTTATGTGCTTATGTGTTTATAAATTATGTGCTCGTGAGTGTCGAGTAGAATTATTAATAATTAAAACTTTAAAACTTTGTTGTCGGGATGACTAATGTCGGAGAATCAAGTCAGGCTAGAGAGGAAGGACCTCAGATGCCTATAGAGGAGGAGCCTCACGACATTCAGGTTGTTTGGGAACAACTACTGCCACGGGAGTCAGCCCCGTTGGTCACAGTGGTTGAAGATGAGGATGATGATGTGGAGACGGATGAGGAGGATCCCGTGGAGTTGCTATAGGAGGATGAGGATAACGAGGACGAGGAGGAAGAGACTCCACTAACCTCGATGGCCGCTCGTATGTATGATGAAGTCTACTACCGTAACGTGGAACTTCAGGACACAGTTGAGGAGTTGTAGGAGATAGTAGCTGAACAACAGACTGCAATGACACAGAAGGACGACGATATCCAAGATCGAGATGAACGTCTAACTAATGTTGAAGAGAAGCTGATGCAGACTGAAGGAGAGAAGGAACAACTGATCGAGATGGTCGTGGAACTGAAGAACAAGCTGAAGGAAGAAGCTACCAAGAGGGCGAGAGCTGAAGACGCATACGAGGAAGCTTATCAACGAACCTGGAAGAAGCGATAAGGGATGCACAAGCAAAGAGGATGAAGATGGAAGAGATGGATAAATTATTCAATACCGTGATCAATCGAGCTCAAGATCGGGTCATGGGTTATCCAATTTAGTTCGAGACTCTGCCATCATATGTGTTAGATTGCCGAACAATGTTCCGAGTTATGGAAGAAGAGCGTCGAAAGGCTACGGAGTATCTTAATAGATCATTATAGGAAATGTGCCTGTTATGCACGTAATAAGTGTTAAATAATGTGTAAATCCCTAGTGCTAAGTAACCATGGGATATGAGAATGATGATGTTGTCCTGTAACTTTTATAGTTCAGGGAAGGAATGTAAATAACAGTGATGCTATTATTTTTATGTTTTTGAAGTAATGATGAATAAATAAAAGTTATTATTTTATTCAAAGTGTTATGTGTTATGTGGTTATTTCTTTTATGGAGGCAAGTTAATTAGAAAATACTTAAAGAAGTTGAGTAATAGTCTAATAGATGTTTTGTTTTAACAGAAAATGCCTCCCAGACGTGAACCACCCCGACAGAGAACCAATGAGAGAACTAACAATAACGATGTTGAAGATAATCCCGTCCAACAACTAGTGACATTACTAACAGGAGCATTACAGAATCAACCTCAAAACCAAGGCACAACGTTTAAGGAATTTAAGGCGGTTGGACCACCTGAATTCCGTGGATCCATGAATCCGGTCGAGGCACATACATGGATTATGGAAATAGAGAAAGTATTTGAAGTCGCTAGGGTAGGGGATGAATAAAAGACTGCTTTTGCAACATTCATGTTGAAAGCAGAAGCTAGTTATTGGTGGCAGGCCAATAAAACCCGGGAAGGACCAGGAGTGATGACCTGGGATAGGTTCAAGGAGTTATTCTTCGAGACCTATTTCATAGAGAGTTCGAAGAGTCAGTTAGAGGTTCAGTTTTTGGAACTGAAGTAGGGAACGATGACGGTATCTGAGTATGCCGTGAAGTTCAACGAATTGGCGAGGTTTGCGCCATATCAAAGTCAAAGATGAGACGGCGTAAGGCAAAGAGGTTCAAACAGGGATTGAAGCCACTGGCATCATGATAGGGTTCCTATTCGATTGAAGACGTTTTGCGATGATGGATGAAGAAGGTATACTCACGAAGGTGGAGGCGAGGCAGTGACAAAATTCAATCAAGAGCAGAAGAAGAAGAAGAATGAGGTGGAAGTGAAGAATGGTAGCGGAGGCAATGGAAATGGCAATAACAACAACAACAACTTTAAGAGGAAGTGGAATGGAAATGGGACTACTGGAAACCAGTAGGGTAACCAACAGTTTAGGAAGTTTGAAGCATGTGCTACATGCGGGAGGTTTCATAAGGGTGTGTGCTTGATGGGGAAACATGCATGTTTCAACTGTGGTTAGGAGGGTCACATCACCTCAAATTGCACCCAAACTAAGAAGAATGTATGTTTCACGTGCGGATCCAAGGATCACTTTGCTCGTGAATGCCCTCAAAGGAAGGTGGAAGAAACAACAAGAAGTAAGGGAGGCAGCAGTGGAGGTACTTGGGCCATTGCTGGACCTACAGCATCAAACAAACCCACAGCCAAAACTTTCAACATGACTGTGCAAGATGTTGTGCAATCAAAAGATGTGGTGTCAGGTATTATCCCAATCAACGATATTAATGCTTATGTATTATTTGATTAGGGTGCTACTTGCTCGTTTATATCAGATGAATTTGCTAAGAGGTTAGAATTGCCTAGAGAAAAGCTGAATTTCCTTTGAACATAGAAATTGCGAATAGGAGGTGATTCTGTTAGGTTCAGATACAAGAGCTGTAGGTGAAGATAAAAGGGAATATAATGATGGTAGATTTAATTCCGATTAGACTCGGGGAATTTGATGTAATTTTGGGAATGGATTGGCTATTTAAATATGGAGCAGTAATTGATTGCCACAAGAAGTGTGTAAACCTTATGACTCCGTCAAAGGTAGTTTTCTATGGTAGTAAGTCGCCTAGACAAATGAAATGTCTAACAATTATGCAGGCCAAAAGTTGTTGAGTCAAGGCTGTGTGGGTTATTTAGCTTACATAGCCGATACTCAGAAGAAGGGTGAGAAACTGGAGGAGATACTAGTGGTTAGGGAATTCGTAGATGTATTTCCGGAAGATTTTCCAGGACTTCCACCTGACAGAGAGATTGAGTTCGTAATCGACTTAGTGCTAGGAACTGCACCAATATCGAAAGGCCCCGCATGAGAATGGCTCGTAGAAAATGAAGAAACTGATGGTACAACTGCAAGAGCTACTAGACAAGAAGTATATTCAACCAAGCGTATCACCGTGGGGAGCACCAGTTTTATTCGTTAAGAAGAAGGATGGATCAATGCGTCTTTGCATTGATTATAGAGAGTTAAACAAAGTCACTATTAAGAATAGGTATCCGTTGCCTAGAATAGATGACTTGTTTGACCAGTTGAAGGGTGCTAAGTACTTCTCGAAAATAGATTTGAGAAGTGGGTATCACCAATTGAAGGTAAGAAAGGAGGATATACCTAGAACGACATTCGTAACTCAATATGGACATTACGAAGTTTACGGTGATGTCTTTGGTTTAACAAATGCCCCGCTTTGCGTTCATGGATTTGATGAACATGGTATTTAAACCATTCTTAGACAAGTTAAGTAGTGGTATTTATCGCGACATTCGGTGTATTCCAAAACTCAAGAAGAACACGTGGAACATTTATGTTTGACATTGGAGACACTAAGAAAGGAAAAGATGTACGCAAAATTCTCTAAGTACGAATTTTGGCTCGATTGTGTACAATTTTTGGGTCATATGATTGACAAAGATGGGATTTCAGTGGATCCATCGAAAATGGAAGCTGTAATAATTTGGGAATAACCAAGGACACCTTCGGAGGTGAGGAGTTTCTTGGGATTGGCTGGTTATTATAGAAGATTCATTCAAGATTTTTCCAAGATAGCCACTCCGTTAACAAATTTGACACGGAAAGCTGTTAAATTCGTTTGGACGGAGAAATGTGAAGAGAGCTTCCAAGATTTGAAGAAAAAGCTAAGTGTGGCACCTGTGTTAACCCTGCCGGATAATATAGGAAATTTTATGGTGTATAGTGATGCCTCACACAAAGGATTGGGTTGTGTTCTTATGCAAAAAGGTAAAGTTATTGCCTATGCATTAAGACAACTGAAGGATTATGAGAAAGGTTATCCGACTCATGATTTGGAATTGGCTGCAGTAGTATTTGCTCTCAAGATATAGAGACACTATCTATATAGAGAGAAATGTGAGATCTACTTAGACCACAAAAGTCTGAAGTATATTTTCACTCAGAAGGATCTGAACATGCGTTAGAGAAGGTGGATGGAATTGATAAAATATAATGATTGTGAGATCTTTTATCATCCAGGGAAAGCGAATGTGGTTGCAGATGCTTTCAGCAAGAAAGGTCGGGAGAAGTTGATGCTGATAACAACTCAGGAGGAGCTCATTTCAGCAATGACAAAGTTAGAGCTGGAAATCAAATTTCCACAAGAATCCGACGAACGACTATTTCAGTTAGAAGCAGGTCCAACTTTACTGGACAAGGTGAAGAACGCTCAGTTACAAGATGAAGAATGTGGGAAGATAAAAGAGAATATGGTTGATGGTAGCGATACGAAATACAAGGTCGATAATCTAGAAGGATTACTACAAGATGCGAGGAAGAATCTGGGTTCCAAAGAACACGAGAGAAGCTTAAAGGCGAAATCTTGACCGAATCTTATAGCTCAAGATATTCGATTTATCTAGGAAGTACGAAGATGTATCAAGATCTACGCTGACATTTTTGGTGGCCAAATATGAAAAGGGACGTTGCAGAATGTGTGGCGAAATGTTTGACATGTCAAAGAGTAAAAGTCGAACATCAAAGACCCAGCGTGTTACTTCAACCGTTGGAAATACCAGAATGGAAGTGGGAGCATATCACGATGGATTTTGTGGTGGGTCTTCCAACTACTCAGAGAGGATGCGATGCGATTTGGGTGATAGTGGATGATGATCGACGAAATCAACAAGACTTTTACCAATAAAGATTAGGTTCAATCTTGATCGGTTAGCAAGATTGTACATCAAAGAAATCGTTCGAGACATGGAGTGCCGATTATCAATTGTGTCCGATAGAGACCCATGATTCACTTCAAATTTTTGGAAGAGACTACAAGAATGCACAGGAACTCAATTGCGAATGAGTACGGCTTATCATCCACAAACAGATGGCTAAAGCGAACGAACGATCCAGACATTGGAAGATATGCTGAGAGCATGCGTCATGGATTTCAAAGGAATGTTGGAAGAACAATTACCGTTTGTGGAATTTGCCTACAATAATAGTTATCACGTGAGCATCGGCATGCCGCCTTACGAAGCGTTATACGGCAGAAAGTGCAGAACTCCACTGTGCTGGGATGAAGTTGGTGAACGTCAACTACTAGGACCAAAACTAGTGCAACAAAGCTGGCGAGATTATCAAAATCATCAGAAAAGATTGGTAGCAGCTCAAAGACCCGAAGACGAAAAAGTATCTTTGCCGATCAACACAGGCAAGATCGTGCATTTGACGTAGGAAGCTACGTATTCCTAAAAGTTTCTCCTTGGATGGGGAAAATTCGTTTCGGTAAGAAGGGAAATCTCAGACCGAGGTTTATTGGACCCTTTGAAGTGTTACGAAGAGTTGGAGAGGTAGCTTACGAGGTAGCTCTACCTCCAGAATTGGAAAATATTCACAATGTTTTTCATATTTCGGTGTTACGACCATATAAACCCGATTATAATCACGTGATCGAGTACGAACCATTGTAGTTCGAGAAAGATTTGTCTTATGAAGAGATTCCTATCCGGATAGTCGACGAGAAAGAACAAGTGCTCAGAATAAAGTGATACCTTACGTGAAGCTGATATGGATGGAGGAACCACAATGCTGAAGAAGCTACGTGGGAACTCGAAGAGAAAATGATGAAAGAGTACCCTGAGTTATTTGTTTAATCTGTGTCTTCGATTGTAGGGACATAATCTTTGTAAGTAGGGAAGAATATAACGAATGCGTTGTTTGAGTTGTGATTCTGGGGACAGAATCCTTATAAGAGGGGAGTGATGTAACATTCCAGATTTTTAAGTGTAAATTATAAATATTTATTGATTTATATAAATATTTATTGGATGTGTTTATTATTGGATAAATAATTGTTCAATTTGATTGAGTTGATTTAGTTAATTATTTATTTATTAAATAATTAATGTGTTATGTGGATTGACTTATGTGATTAAGTGAATTATTTAATAAATTGTTATTAAATAAAGTATGACAAATAGTTATGTTATAAAAAGTTATTAAAATAAATTAAAGTAATTTTAATTTAGTTTTGCCAAACAAGGTGTAAGTATATTAATCCTTTATTTTTAAATGGTTTGCCAAACAAAGCCTTATGGCTTTTGGTTTTCTTTTGAATTTAAATTATTAATTAAGTAAATATATATATATATATATATATATATATATATATATATATATGGTAACCGATATATTATTAGGGTAATAAGTGTGGCGTCGGTTTTGTACGTTTTAAGCTAATACGTTGTTTTATTTTAGTTACGTATATGCTATTTTGGCTTAAGCCTAATCAAAATTTGAAGTTGTCTAAGATAGTTGAGAGAGAGACAGAGAGAGGAAAGCTCTGAGATTGTCAAGATTTTCATCAGTGATTTACAAGTTTTCTAAAGCAACAAAAAGGTAGGTTCCTAAAACCTTAACGTATGTACGTAGATATGTTTTAAGCCATTTTCCTATGAACTTGGTAGTCTCATTTTACGGTATATCATCACTGTGTATAAGAGTTTTACCAAAATTTTCGTAAAAGCTATGTTGGTATAATTGGTTAGGGAATAACGTGTTTTGTTGTTATAATTGTTATATACTATATATATATATATTTATATATAATTGTATGTTTAATATATAAATATGATGGTATGCTAAATTACATATTCAAGAAATTGGTTTTCACGGTGAAAAGCGTGTGAGTATGAATTGAGTGTAGAATATATCAAAGGTTATATATATAATTGTATGCTAACCGAGAAATTGAACTATACATGTTAATTGGGCTATATATTTAGTATGCTTGTATTTCAAAGGTATTAATTTGGTTATAAGCATGGAATTACGATCATTATATCAAGATATATCATCAATGGAGTTTTGAGTTTTAAAATCTTGGTTTTTAAGATAAACAGTGTTTCTAAAATCGTTGTTCAATTGTTAATAATTAGCTTATGGATGATTGTTAGTATTTATGTGTAATTACGTGAAGTTATACATGTTAGTTGTGGTTAATTGTTGTTTGAAATTAAGATAGTAGCTTTGGCTCTGTTCTTCATTTTTTTCATGAGTTTTTAGTACCAAATACCAAAATCCACGCCCACTCAAGTTTTAGCGCCTTAGCGCCTAAAAAGTCGCCTTGACCTGATTTTCGAGTCGCTTACAGTAAAGTCAAGACTTGGAGCGGCCAGTATTGTGCCAGCAACACCGAGTCCCTATATAAATCTCGCGCCGGAGCACCACATCACCGCCTCTGCAGCAAGGTCCACGATTCAACTCAAACTTAGTATGCAGTGCCACTTAGCGAGAATATTTTGAAATGACTTACATCTTGCATGTAAGTCCGAAATTTTAATAGTAATACTATAAGACCAAATAATTCTGTTATTATAGTATTGTAATGTGTTGAACGAACATGGTGTTAATACCTAACGAGTTTATTATCATTTAGGAATATAATTTGATTTCATGGTTAGAAATTTAAACCATACGTGATGTAGCGTTGATTATGACTAATCATGTCATGTTAACATATGTATATAGGATATTGTGATTTGGATATTAATGGTTTAATCTACACGCAAGGCAAGTTTTCTAACTCCATACTCTCGTTGAGTTAGTTTGTTGTGTTTATGTAAGTTCTTTAACTCTACTTTGTTAATAGTTGAGCAAGTTTTTTCTAATTCTAAATCGTCGTTATGCAAATTTCATATTTCTATACTTTATTGAGTAAAGTATTTTCATTAAACAACTTGATTGTATCTAGTTATTCATGATGATACAAGCTTCCCATCTCCCACTTTTCATTGAGATAGTTATTATGATTATGCAAGTTTTTCCTAACTCTAAACTTGTTATATTAGCATGCAAGTACCTTTATTACATTGAATCGGTTTATCATTCAAATTATTGTTGTTATGCATGCTTTATATTAAATTCTAAGATGTAACCTTAGCTTAATGTTGTTCAAAGCAAGGTATGATAGATTATTCAATTGTTATGCTATTAGATTATTCCTAAAGCATGAACTTAGAACGAAATGTTTATTCAGTTATGATCATTCAATAACATAGTGTTATTATCTTTTATTCAACTAATCCTTTGCTGATGTCCGTTGAACTCCAAATTACCTTGAAGTGTATCCAAACCAAACTATCTTTGGGGCGGTTTTGTACTAAAAATACTGAGATGAACAACCCTATTTATAGGGGTTACGCTTAGTTTTGTACTTTGCGCTAAAATGTTTGTATACAATACATGTACGAAGGGTTGATCCCCCTAAGTACCCTGAAGTTATTATAGTCGTATGACTGTAAAAGTTAAAGTCGAAAGATTACTTATAACTGTGGACAAGGTTCGTGGTCATTAGACCCTCAGTTGAATGTTTAAGATGTTAATGGAATTTATTGTTCAATTTTATTGAGCACCTGAATGGGCAAGGAATTTTTCAGTTCTTTTAAGCCTCTGAATAGGCAAGGAACGTATAAGAAGTTAATAGAACTTATTGTTCAGTTCTATTGAGCCCCTGAATGGGCAAATAATATAAAAGTTTTATTCATTGATATTTCAAGTGAGCCTTGTTTGCTCACTCTTGCCTGTAAAATCCTTACATCTAAAGATGGAAAGGGTGACGTACCTAGCACTAGTAAAGGAAAGGGAAAGATGAACAAGTACTGAAGACTTGTAATAGTTTAATAGTTTTATTATCGGGATAAATAACGTTTTGGTCATTGTACTAGGGTCCGATTTTCATTGTGGTTACTGAAATAACGTTTATTATCGGGATAAATAACGTTTTGCTTGTATTTTCTGTTCTCCACGTAAGCAAAAAAGTCAAGTCAACTTGCACAGTCAGCATTCCTAACGTTTTTTGGACAGAAAATCGGACGGAATGACCATTTTGTAAATTTTTAAAAGTACAGTTATTCGATTGTAACAAAAAAAGTTTCGGTAACCACAATGAAAATCAGACCCCAATACAATGACCAAAACGTTATTTATCCCTTTTATTATCAGACTTTGATTTAAAGATTGTAATGAAGTTTATTTTATTTTCTGCATGAATGATTGTTTGTAAAGGTTAGATAACCTGGGAGATTTTATTTTATGTAATTCCTGTATGGGCAGATTTATTATTCAATTTTATTTATGATTGGGTAGTTATAAATGAATGTTTTGATTACGTGAACACCAAATCTTGAGGTAATGAAGTCACACGGATTTGGGGGTGTCGCTAAGATTCAAGGGCTCAAAATAGGTACCTCGACGATTCTTCAATTCTGGAAAACCCAAAAATTGAAGAACAGTGTCTGACAAGATTTGGTGGGGCTTAGATCTCTCTGATATGATGTTGTATGGCCATGAACTTGGTATGTAGTTGTAGTATTACATAAGTACAACAACTTTAGCATGAAATCTAGCCCAGAAAGCATCAAGAACACGGTTCTAATTTAGGTCAAAGTAGGCACCCTTCAAATCGGGTTTGAAGTTCTGAGTTTGGTGAAGAACACCTATATCGACGGTTCTGTCGTTATAGGCCCCTTTAATGATATTTTAATTTCAGAAATGAATTATTTTAATTAATAAATAGATAAAAATGGTTTTTAATTATTAAAAATACTAAATAAATTTCTAATTTTTTTAAAGCCTGAAAATTAGTTTTTTATTATTCTGACTATATTTCATAAATATTTAATGTTTTTGGAATAATAATGGTATTTAATTTATTTAATTATAATATTAAATAAATTATTTAAAAATGATTTTAATACATAAAAAAATCATGAAAAATTATATTATGGTATAAGAAAATATTTTAAGTTATTTTAATGACTTTTAATATTTTGTGATGAATTTCATTAACTAATTAATATTAATAATAATTAATTTATTTAATAAATATATTAAATAAATTATGGAAAAATAGAAATAATGATTTAAAATCATATAAAAATGATTTAAGTGTTATAAAAATATTTTAAATTATAAAATATAAGTTTTGATATTTTGTCATGAAAATATTAATATTTTATTATTAATAGCAATTATCGGATAATAGATTATAGGTTTAAAAATCATATAAATATGATTTTAAGGTATTAAAAATACTTTGATATATTACAAATATATTATAATATTATGTTATGATTTTCATTAATATTTAGTATTAAATAAATATTAATGATAAAAGAATTAAGTGGTATTTAATTCATTTAAATACGATATTAATGATTGAAAAATTATGATAAATAGTAATAATTATTTAAAGATTATTACAAGCTTATGAAAAAAATATATTTACTGATAATTTAATTATCTAAGGTAATTGTTAAGTGTTAGGCAGAGTTTAATTAAACTTAAACTCAATATTTTTCTGACTAGACCGTCGGGATGTCAGAATTGTGCCGAACTCGACTCAGACTGTCAAAGTTTGACTTGAGGATATGTTTTATATAAGACCCCAACTTTTTATAAATAAAATCGAATTTCCTTTAATTATTATTGTGAATAATAAGGTGTTAATTTGATATAATACTTTGGTTATGGGTGAAATGTGCAAATTTTGCAAAACAAGCAAGTGGTTATAAAATATTCATTTTGTCGGGAAATATTCGTTTGGTCGTGGAATATTCCTGTTGTCGGAGAATATTTGTACGATGGCGTAGCCATTTGTGGGCCCCATAACGGATAGCTGTTGGATGAAGAAAATGACAAGTTTGAGTTTTTATAAATAACAACATAATTGTTACCGTTAACAATGTTGGATTACCTAGTGGTTAAAATACGATGAATACGCGCGTGGTCAGCACAAGCGATATTATTTACAGTATTGCATGATATTTTGAATTATTGATTCTTACATACGAAGGCACTACTCAATAATTGTTACAGTAATTACTGTTCAATATTTTATTTTATTGGTTCAAGAATTGCTGCATTGATATTTTATATTATTATTATTTCAATAATTGTCACTGCATAATATTTTCCATTATTAGATCAATAATCCATATTATTTGAATAATATTATTAGATAACATTATTGGCAATGTCTAGAAACTTCTGTCAAGGAGAGGTTTGGTCACCTAATTGCGCGCCGGTAAGGAGAAATCTTTATCGGAATGCCCCCTCTTTCCTGGGAACGACTTGGTTGTCATAATAGTGATTCTGTAATATTATTTATGAATAATTAATTATTGATTTATATGATAAGAAAATATTTATTTTATGTGGATATAAATGATGGATATATTTATTGTGGTTATAAATGATGGAATTAATGTTGAGGTATTTTATTAGTATTTTGTTGAAGGTGTTGAAAATCGTCTGTGTATGTGATTTTGATCATTTTTCGTTTGGAATTTGGAAAAACTTAAACTTACAAAGTTTTAGAGAATTTAATTTCTATGGAATAGACATGAGATTCAAATTTTTCTGATAAAAGGGCAATAAATTATGAATTATTGAAGTTTCGAAAATAAATATTTTTATTAAAAATATGGTGGGCCCCACTTTTGGTTGGTGAGAAATAAAATGTGCTGGATTTTAATTTCAAAAGTGGTGGTCGTGAATAGTAGCAGGTAAAGCCATCAGGTAGCAGGTTAGTCTGCTATGGCGTTTTAAGCATTTTCCTATAAATAGGGTGCTTAGTTAGAATTGAAAATCACACCATAAACACGTTTTCTCTCTTTCTCTCTCTATATTATCGAGCGTATTTTGTGAGTATTTAGATACTTTGTGAGTTGCTATTCATCAGTGCAAGTTTCCTTCAGCCTTATACCTGATATTTCAGCCGGAAGTACTATTCTTTTGAGGTAAGGGATGTTATTTTCTTCCTAATGATGTTATTCTTTCTATATCATTATACTTAAATATTGGTATATATTTTATTGTTGAATTTCTACCTTTTTGTGTCGGGGTTACTTGTGACGCCCCCAAAATAAGTATACATCACCCATTCTGAGTTATCAATACATGGTACAGAAACAACTACAACTTTATTATTACAACATATAAACTGTGAGTTTAAATACAGATATTCCCATCTAGACAATATCCACACGCAAATAAATCCCCATCATAATTATTGATACATTATTTTACAAAAATGGTGAGGACTACTAAACAACTCTCTCTAGAACCTTCATTCCATACCTCGACTAGTACTCGCTACATTCTCGCCTCCTGAGAAGAAAAATGGAACAACAAGGAAAAGGGTGAGCCCAACTAGCCCAGTAAAGAATATTATGACTAAGATAATATACAAAAAATTATCGTTAGTCTTCAACAGGGAAAAATCTAATAGAATACAATAGACAACAAATTTTAAATCAATATTCGCAGTGGAAATAATAATTCATTAGAAGAGTTAAGTAGAGAATGCAAACTACTATCTTCTATGTATGAATTTAAAAGTTCATAAATCTATCTTTTATCCCCGTAACATCAATCAATATATATCTAGAATCAAATATTCATCTTTGCACTACAGCCAAAGATATTCATCGATTGGTCATGTTCATCTAAACACTGCTCATCTTTGCACTACGGGCCAAAGATATTCATCGAAATCATTCATCTTTGCACTACAGCCAAAGATATTCAATAATATCATCATTTAAGATCGAGGATGATGAAAAATATTTTAAAGAAACGAATCCGGTGAAACAAAATGACAAGGATTAAGGATTAAGGATTTGTACTTTGTTTTATCCACGTCCAAAAATACCTCAAAAATAATCATAGTGGTGTAAAATTCAAGAATGATCAAAACATGGATACAATCAAAGCTAGTATCCGAATAGATATTTTAGACGAAAAGGAAAATTTTCATTTTTGATGAATAGTCTTAGTAGTGAATAGTCAGTATATGTGAATAGTACCGTATATGTGAATAGTAACTCCGACACCAAAAGTTCTAAATTTGATAAAATACTTTAGATCAATATTTCAACATAATGATATTGAAGAAATAATATCATTATGAAAAAAAATAATATCCCTTACCTCGAAAGACAGCACTTCTAGTTGAAACACCGGATATAGGTTACGACTTGAACTTGCACCATATAGCAATACTCAAAGTATACTCAAAATACTCACAAGAATACGCTCGATAATATAGAGAGAGAAATCTTGATTTACGGTGTGATTTTCAATTCTAACCTAAGCACCCTATTTATAGGAAATCGCTTAGAACACTCAAAGCGTAAAATTTAATATAATATTAATATATATAAAATTTTTCCTATGCATACTCTTATAAACTGAAATCAGCTCATTTCAACAACCAACCAAGCCCACCAAACATATCAAAAAGGTTTTTCTTAATTAAATTATTTTAAACTTCCAAAAATTAATTATTTCGGAGCTTCAGAACTTCAATAATTCATAATAAATAGGCCTTTTATCAGAAAATTCGAATCTCGCGACTTTTTATAGGAAATTCAATTCTCTACAACTTTGCAGAAGAAAGTTTTTACAAATTCCAAACAGAAATTGACCGAAATTCACAAACGGGCGATTTTACAGGCTATAATCAAATTTCGGTCAATAATTGGGGTCCACCGACATGTTTAACATATTTTAAATATTTATTGCAACAAAAATACTCTTCCTCCTCGTATACTCATATATCCCACATTCGTTGTAAAAATATCACCATTATTATATTACTAAAATATAATAATATATTTAAATGAATTATTTTATCAGAAAAAGATAAAATTTCAATTTTCAACAATTGTCACATTAAAATTTTTCTCCATCTATATCCACATAAAATCAATATTTTTCTCATCATATGAATCAATAATTAATTATTCACAAATAATATTACGTAATCACAATATTGACAACGGCATAGTTCCCAAGAAAGAGGGGCTTTCCAATAAGAATTTCTCCTTCTTGGCTGCGCCGCAATTAGGTGACCAAACCTCTCCTTAGAGCGTAACTTTCTAGACATTTCCAATAATGTTATCTAATAATATTATTCAGATAATATGAATTATTGCATCGATAATAGAAAATCTCGTGTAATGACAATTTATGAAACAACAAGTAATATAAAATATCAACGCAAAGAATTATTGAATCAATAAAATAAAATCTTTGAAGCAATAATTATCGTGAACCATTATTGAGTAGTGCCTTCACGTAAGAATCAATAATTGGTGCAATCTGGTGCTTCTTGTGTTTTAACCAACCGAGTATTTTAACAAGATTAATCTAACAGAATAACTACGTTGTTATTTTTAAACAACTTATATTTGTCGTTTTCTTCATCCAATCGCTTTCAAGTTATGGGACCCACAAAATATCGCTACCGTCGCATTTAATATTCTCCGACAAAGAAGAATATTTTATAACCACTTGCTTATTTTGAAATATTTATGTATTTTACCCCTAACTATCCACATTAATCAAATCAACCCTTACTATTTCAAAATAATAAATAGAGAAAATTAAATTTCATTAATAATAAGTTGGGGTCTTACATCCTCCCCTCCTTATGAAATTTCGTCCTCGAAAATCGACGTCGCATTACTGGTGTGTTTCAAAAGGTGAGGATACCTCGCTTTCATTTCCGTTTCAATTCCTGTGTCATTTCCTCTATAGCATGATTCCTCCACGTAACTTTAACTTGTGGTATGACCTTTCTTGGCGTAGGGACATGCTCCTTCCTATCCAAGATCTTGACAGTACCTCCTCACACGTTAAGTCTTGGCTATCTCGTCCGGTTCTAACTCTATAACGTGGTTCAAGTCTTTCACATATTTACTTAAGTACGATATGTGAAAACCATTATGAACACTAGACATACTTTGAGGTAACGCGAGTCTATAGGCTACATTTCCTACTCGGTCAAGAATTTGAAATGGACCAATAAATCATGGATTGAGCTTTCCTCTCTTCCCAAATCTTGTAACTCCCTTCCATGGAGCAACTTCAATAATACATGATCCCCTATACTAAATTCCACGTCCTTTCGATGAAGATCCGCATAACTCTTTTGTTGATCTTGTCTTGGTTTGTATACGTTGTCGAATCATTTGGATCTTTTTCGGTAGTCATACGCATTTTAACTCGGGTCCCAACAATGTTGCTTCACCCACCTCATCCCAACATCTTTGGAGAGCGACACTTTTGTCCATATAATGCTTCAAATGGAGCCACACCTATACTTACACGATAATCTGTTGTTGTAGGAGAATTCCACCAATGGTAAATACTTATCCCAACCGCCCTTGAAGTCTAGGACACGTAGTCTTAATAGATCTTCAAGAGTTTGAATAGTCCTCTCTAATTGTCCGTCCGTTTGGGGATGGTATGTCGAACTAAATCGCAAATCCCGTGCCCATAGCTTTTTACAAGCTAACCCAAAATCTTGAAGTGAATCTTGGGTCACGATCCCGAAACTATGGATAATCGGCATGCCATGCAACCTCACAATCTCATTCACGCATATACTAGCAAGACGTTCAAGGAATAAGTCTCCGTGATCGGAAAAAAATGAGCGGAGACTTGGTTAATCTATCAACAATAACCCAAATAACATTGATGCCTTGAGAAACCGTAGGAAGACCCAGAACGAAATCCATGGTAATGTGTTCCCACTTCCATTTCGGGATCTCAAGTGGTTGCAACGGACCCTTAGGTACTAGATGCTCCGCCTTTACACGTTGACAAGTTAAACACATCGAGATAAACTTTGCAATCTCTCTCTTCATATTGTTCCACCAAAATGTATGTCAAGATCACGATACATTTTGGTACTTCCCTTGATGGATTGCAAATGGTGTATTGTGTGCCTCCATCATAATCTTGTACTTCAAATCGAGTCGTTAGGGACACAAAGTCAGAGTGGACTCAAGTATTCCTTCTTCATCAATTCTCGCTTCAGGAATAGCTCCTTCTTATACTTTCTTCTTCATATGCATCAGCTCTGGGTCGGCGGCTTGAGCAACCTTAACTTTTTCTATTAAAGTTGGCTCTACGTCGTATACTTAACATCATCGCACTCGTTCTCGTGATATGATCTTCTACTCAACGCTATCACTACCACGTTCGCTTTACCGGGATGGTATTGAATAGTGTGGTCGTAGTCTTTCAATAGCTCGAGCCAACGTCACGCCATGATGTTGATTCTTTTGAGTGAAGAAATATTTAAGGCTTTTATGGTCTGAATATATCTCCACTTTCTCCCCATATAGATAGTGCCTCCATATCTTTAGCGCGAAAACGATTGCTACCAACTCTAGATCACGAGTAGGATAAGTCCTCTCATACTCTTTAAGTTGTCGCGAGGCATATGCTATGACTTTCCCACTTTGCATGAGAACACATCCTAACCCTTTGCCTGAAGCATCGCTGTAGATAACAAATCCATCCGAACCAGATGGTATTGTTAGAACAGGTGCCGAAATGAGTCTCCTCTTGAGCTCTTGGAAACTCTTCTCGCATTCTTCGCTCCAAACGAATTTTGTATCCTTCCGAGTTAGCTGGGTTAATGGAGTAGCGATTCGAGAAAACCCTTCCACGAATCTCCGATAATAACCAGCTAAGCCCAAAAAACTACGTACTTCAGTCACCGACTTTGGTTTCTCCCAACTTTGTATTGCTTCAATCTTCGCCGGATCCACGGATACTCCATGTTTTGACACCACATGCCCAAGAAATACTACTTCCTCAAGCCAGAACTCACATTTCTTCAATTTGGCATATAGTTTGTTTTCACGAAGCCTTTGGAGTACCAGCTTCAAATGGTGCTCATGATCTTCACGACTTTTGGAATATATGAGGATGTCATCAATAAAGACAACAACAAACCGATCCAAATATTCCTTGAATACTCGGTTCATTATATCCATGAAAGTCATAGGAGCATTAGTCATCCGAAAGACATGACTAAGAATTCATAATGCCCGCATCAAGTTTTAAAGGCGTCTTTGGAATATCCTCGGTTCTAATCTTGGTGATGATATCCGAATCGAAGATCGATTTTTGAAAAGAATTGTGCCCTCTTGCAATCTGGTCAAACAAGTCATCAATACGAGGTAGAGGATACCTATTCTTGATGGTGACATGGTTCAATTCCCGATAGTCAATACAAAGTCGCATACTCCCGTCTTTCTTCTTTACGAATAAAACAGGAGCACCCCAAGGAGATGTACTAGGACGAATGAAACCGATGTCCAACAATTCCAGTTGTTGGACCTTTAACTCCTGAAGTTCAATAGGAGCCATTCGATATGGGGTTTTAGAAATGGGTTTTGTACTAGGTTCAAGATCAATAAAGAATTCAACTTCATGTTCTGGGGGTAGACCGGGAAGTTCTTTAGGAAATACGTTAGGAAAGTCAATAACAACAGGAATATTATTCAAATTCGACGTGTCTTTATTCAAATCCATAACATGGGCTAAGAAAGCTTGACATCCGTTTTTCAATAAACGAATAGCTTTATGATTAGATATGATAGTGATTGATTTTAATAGTTTAGTTACTTGAATTTGTACAACAGGTTGGTTAGGAATATGAAAACTAACAACCTTACGAAAACAATCAATTTTGGCATGATGAGTAGTTAACCAATCAATCCCTAAAATCACATCAAAAGCAAGTATCTTTAAAGAGATAAGGTCAACAGGTAAGGTGATGGTGCCAAGTTGAATCAAACAAGATTTATAAACAAAGTGGATGTGATGAAAGTTTCTCTAACGGAGTTTCCACAGATAGGTCAAAGTCTAATTTCTCCCGAGTCAAGTTTAAACGTTGAGCACAAGCTGGGAGAGATAAATGAATGGGTAGCTTTGGTATCAAGTAAGGTATAAACTTCGCAAGAATTTATAAATAGCTTACCCGTGATCACCTCGTTTGGGTTCTCGCATTTTGACCGGTCATAACAAACGCTTCTTCCAGAACCGTTGACTTTGACTTTTTCGGGACGATCTTTTGAGTCACCAAATCCTCATTGAACTAGGTTTCGCTACCATACAATCTCGAGCGATATGTCCTTCCTTTCCACAATTATAGTATACCTTGAACTGTTGTGGACCAGTTTGACTGATATGTCCCTCTTTCCCAAGATTTATAGCATATGGATGGGGTGGTCGTTCTCCTCCCTTAGAACCGATTCACGCAAGACCGCCGTCTTCACATGGTCGTTGTTAAATCTCCTCTTTTAAAATCTCCTCCGACTCGCTTCTTCTATTTTCATGGCCATGATTACCACGAGTGGTTACCATTTTGTCCGTCTTTTTTCTTTCTCCATTTGGTTATCGTTGTTTTGTTGACTACCATCTCCGGTATGATCCTGGTTGTGGTCCCTCGGTTGGTAGTACTCTTATCTCGCTCTAATAATTGAGCCCTATTTACAACATCCGAATAGAGAGAAAATTTATGAGAAATGAGATATCGACGCGTATGCCGGGTTTCAAACCTCTAAGAAACATCCGCGTCATCGTTCCTCATTCTCCACCAAATGAGGTGCAAACACGGATAACTCTCGCAAACTTTGCCTCATCTTTGAGACACCGTCATGTTGTTCTCGCTCGATCTAATAAACTCCACTTCCTTCATATGACGAACACTTTCGTGAAAGTATTTGTCATTAAATAGTTTCAAATGTCTCCCAAGACATGCCGAGTCTTAATTTGGATGGGTACGCTTCACAGACTCCCACCGAAGAATCGCCGCCACCACGGAACATAAAGGTGGCGAATGGAACCTTCGTTCCTCCGTGCATCCCAAGACATCGAATATCTTGGTAATTTGCTTGACCCATGTTTCCGCCATGATCGGATCTGGCTTTCCCTTAATTTCGTGGTCCCAACTCTTTGAACTGTTTGGTTGTGACAACCCGTGAATTGCTATCATTTCTCCTCAGTATTTTGAACACGAGTCTCCCTAAATCGATTTTGTATGAACTCGCAAAAAGCTTCTAAACATCCCCTCGTTCATCATCCGCTTTCGGTGGTGTTATTCACGGGAGGTACATTGCCACTGACTGCACGTTCTCCTCGTTGGTAAAGTCTGAGCATCTCCATGGTCTCATTTACTCCATTGTTAATATTCTCAAATTCGACATTCTCAAATACTATCATAAAACAAGGGTTAATTAAGGAAATAAATATATCACATAATATCCTTATATCTTGACCAACTAACAAATAAGCTTAGATAGGACACACTAGCGAAGGATTTACTCGTCTCTCCCTCCTAGTTCTATTCCCCGATCTCCGCCAGAGAGATCATATCCCTAAGCTCGATACCAACCGTGACACACCCCAAAATAGGTATAGATCACCCATTCGAAAGTTATCAATACATGGTATGTAAACAACTACAACTTTATTATTACAACATATAAAGCTGTGAGTTTAAATACGAGATATTGCCATCTAGACAATATCCACACGCAAATAAATCCCCATCATAATTATTGATACATTATTTTACAAAATGGTGAGGACTACTAAACAACTCTCTAGAACCTTCATTCCATACCCCGACTAGTACTCATTACATTCTCGCCTCCGAGAAGAAAAAATGGAACAACAAGGAAAAGGGTGAGCTCAACTAGCCCAAAAGAATATTATAACTAAGATAATATACAACAAATTATCGTTAGTCTTCAACAGGAAAAATCTAATAGAATACAATAGACAACAAATTTTAAATCAATATTCGCAGTGGAAATAATAATTCATTAGAAGAGTTAAGTAGAGAATGCAAACTACTATCTTCTATGTATGAATTTAAAAGTTCATCGTCTATCTTTTATCCTTGTAACATAATTCAATATATATCTGGAATCAAATATTCATCTTTGCACTACAGGCCAAAGATATTCATCAGTTGGTCACGTTCATCTAAACACCTGTTCATCTTTGCACTACGGGCCAAAGATATTCATAAAAAATCATTCATCTTTGCACTACAGGCCAAAGATATTCAATAATATCATCATTTAAGACTGAGGATGATGAAAAATATTTTTAATGAAACGAATCCAGTGAAACAAAATGACAAGGATTAAGGATTAAGGATGTGTACTTTGTTTTATCCACGTCCAAAAATACCTCAAAAATAATCATAGTGGTGTAAAATTCAAGAATGATCAAAACATGGATACAATCAAAGCTAGTATCTAGAATAGATATTATGGACGAAAAGGAAAATTTTCATTTTATGATGAATAGTGCCGTATTCGTGAATAAGATCAGATATCGTGAATAAAGTCCAGTATCGTGAATAGTAACTCGACACCAAAAGTTCTAAATTTGATAAAAACTTCAGATCAATATTTCAACATAATGATATTGAAGAAATAATATCATTACTGAAAAAAATAATATCCTTTACCTCGAAAAGACAAGATTTTAGTAAAAACAGGATATAAGTTACGACTTGAACTTGCCAAGATATAGCAATACTCAAAGTATACTCAAAATACTCACAAGAATACGCTCGATAATATAGAGAGAGAAAACTTCAGTTTCTGGTGTGATTTTCAATTCTAACCTAAGCACCCTATTTATAGGAAATTGTTTAGAACACCAAAGCAGAAAATTTAATATAATATTAATATATATAAAATTTTTCCTACGCACACTCTTATAAACTGAAATCAGCTCATTTCAACAACCAACCAAGCCCACCAAACATATCAAAAATGTTTTTCTTATTTTAATTATTTTAAACTTCCAAAAATTAATTATTTCGAAGCTTTAGAACTTCAATAATTCATAATAAATAGCCATTTTATTAGAAAATTTGAATCTCGCTTCTTTTTATAGGAAATTCAATTCTCTACAACTTTGCGTAAGAAAGTTTTTCCAAATTCCAAATGTAAATTGAAAGAAATCCACAAACCAAGCGATTTTACTGTGCTATAATCAAATTTCGATCAATAATTGGGGTCCAATTGACATGTTTAACATGTTTTAAACATTTATTGCAACAAAAATACTCTCCTTCCTCAGATACTCATATATCCCACATTCGTTGTAAAAATATCACCATTATTATATTACTAAAATATAATAATATATTTAAATGAATTATTTTATTAGAAAAGATAAAATTTCAATTTTCAACAATTGTCACATTAAAATTTTTCTCCATCTATATCCACATAAAATTAATATTTTCCTCATCATATGAATCAATAATTAATTATTCACAAATAATATTACGTAATCACAATATTGACAACTGTGCGGTCCTCAGGAAGAGGGGCTTTCCAATAAGAATTTCTCCTTCATTGGCGCGCAATTAGGTGACCAAACCTCTCCTTAGACGTAACTTTCTAGACATTGCCAATAATGTTATCTAATAATATTATTCAAAAATATGAATTATTGCATCGATAATAGAAAATATTGTGTAATGACAATTTATCAAAACAACGGTAATATAAAATATCAATGCAAAGCAATTATTGAATCAATAAAATAAAAAATCGAATAAAGAATTATCGTAACCATTATTGAGTAAAGTGCCTTCACGTAAGAATTAATAATTGGTGCAATACCGAGTAGCTATCGTGTTTTAACCACCGAGTATTTTAACAATATTAATTCAGAATAACTCTGTTTGTTATTTTTAAACAACTTATATTTGTCATTTTCTTCATCCAATCGCTTTCCATTATGGGGCCCACAAAATATCGCTATGTAAGCATTTAATATTCCCCCGACAAAGAAGAATATTTTATAACCACTTGCTTATTTTAAAATATTTATGATTTTACCCCTAACTATCCACATTAATCAAATCAACCCTTACTATTTCAAAATAATAAATAGAGAAAATTAAATTTCATTAATAATAAGTTGGGGTCTTACATTACTATTCACGTATACGTCACTATTCACGTATACGACACTATTCACCGAAAAATGAAATTTTCTCCTTTTTGTCCAAGATGTATATTATGGTTACTATCTTTGATTATATCCATGTTTTGATCTTTATTTTGAATTCTGCTTCACAATTGGTTATTATGGAGTATTATTGAACTTGGATAAACTGTAATACGAATACCTAATACTTGTCCTTTTGTCTCACTAGATTCATTTTATTTAAGATATTTTCATCATCCTTAGTCCTAAATGATGATATTACTGAATATCTTTGGCCTGTAGTGCAAAGATGAATGATTACCTAATGAATATCTTTGGCCTGTAATGCAAAGATGAATGATTACCTAATGAATATCTTTGGCCCGTAGTGCAAAGATGAACAAGTGTTGAGATGAACATGACCAACTGGTGATACAAATGAATATCTTTGGCATGTAGTGCAAAGATGAATATTTGATTCAAGGTGTATATTGATTGATGTTACAGGGATAAAATATTGATGATGGACTTTTAAATCTTAGAAAATAGTAGAATTCGTTCTCTACTTGACTCTTCTAATGGATTGCTGTTTTCACTGCAATTGTTGATCTAAAACTTGTTGTCAATTATATTCTATCAGATTTTTCCCTGTTGAAGACTAGTGATAATTTGTTGTATATTATCTTAGTCATAATAATCTTTACTGGGCTAGTTGAGCTCACCCTTTTTCCTCTTTGTTCCATTTTTCTTCTTAGGAGGTGAGAACATAACAGGAACTAGCCGGGGTATGGAGTAATGGTTCAGGATAGTTGTTTTAGTAGTCCTCACTATTTTGTAAAATAGTGTATCAATAATTGTAATGAGGACTCATTTTGAGTTTGTATACTGTCTATTAGACAATATCTGTATTCAAACTCACAGTATATGTGTTATCATATTTTGCACGACAATTGTATTACTGAAGTTGTATTTGTTTTTGTACCATGTATTTGGCGACTTATAATAGGTGATGTATACCTATTTTGGGGGCGTCACATTTTATCTGTGTTATAGACTGATAGGGTTATGTGATAATGTGTTTAGGTTAATTTAAATACTGTGATGATATTATTCTAATTTATATATCGATATTATTTATATATTAGGTTCAGACAAAGCTTAATAAATGTGTAGCGGTAATCACCGGTTCAGACAAGTTTTTCTTAACTCGACCTCGAGCTGTATTATTCAAATATACTTGTGGTTAATCATTTCTGATTGTCATATCTAAGAATTATTAAATCGCACTCTGTGCATACTGCCTGTATTCTTCAGGTATGAAAGGCTGATCACCTTCATTACCATTCGGTCGAGATATATATATATATATATATATATATATATATATATATATATATATATATATATATATGTTTATGTTCAATGTTCGTTCAGCTATGTAAAATTTGTTCATGCTAGTTCACAATTATATTGTAAAATCAGTAGCCGACTTTTTGTTTAATTCTTTTCATCATGATATATCTTTAATTTATTGAACTTAAACTTCTTTGGGCAAACTTATTGCTCACCCTTGCTATATCATGATCAACATTGCAGATTAAGATTTAATATGTTTGGGATGTGAAATGATGAAAGCCAAGTTCAAACTTGGGGTTATAAAAGTTGACTTAAATCTAATAGTATAGTATGATAATAATGTTATATATTAGATAGTTTATGAATTGTGTATAAGTTAAGGTTACCCGACCTTGGGGAATAGTGTGTAAAGTTTATTGTATAAACAATTTATGTTTATATCTTCCGCAATAGTTATAGAAATAGAATGATTGTACCAGATCCGTGGTGATTTAGGACCCGGATTTGGGGCTCTCACAGTTGGTATCAAAGCTGTAGGTTATGAACCTTAGGTAGAGTTACTTGAGACTAATAACCGCAGTGAATAGGATAAGTACTAACCCACATAGAGTTAGTGTGTTGGTAAGATTCAAAGACGAATCTCGGTGGATTATAAATGATACAGAGTTCCTTAACTCTGATAATAAAGGTAAACAGTAGTAATGAATAGATAAAGTCTAAAATACTAAAAGTGCATGGATAGGAGATCGTAAAATAAAATGATCAAGACATAGAAATGAATCATAATATATACGATGAGATCACCCCGTGATCTGATAAGGGTATAGTATGGAGAAGAATCAAGCTAATGATTGAAAAGTTTATGACAAGAATGTTGTGTGTCAGTTGTATTATGAAATAGTACAAATTCAGGAAAGGATTATGAATACAGATTAAATGAAATTCGTATTGAGAAGGAAGTTAAGACTTGGTGGGGATTTAAATTGAGGACTCATGTCAACAGCTGAGTTATATGATTCCTTGTTATGGGCGGGGAGTTGTACTTGGTGTAAAAACCACTTAGTTTCTGGCACTGATAATCATTGAAATGTCTGTGTTGCGCTATTTGCTATATGCGTGTTGGGAAGGTGATTTTTTTCTTAGGTGTATAACAGATAGATAGGTTATAAGTAGAGAATATAAGGTTAAGTACGAGTTCTTAAAACTCATACTTATGGTACGTTCGTGACTCATAATTATATGAAATGTTTATGAACCACTCAGCGAATGGACGCCAAAGGTTTCTCTAGGACAAGTTCTCAAACTCATATGGTTGTGGCAAGTTCCTGAACTCATAAGTGTGATAAATTGGTGAACTGGGTAGAACTAAGTCTGAATGGAGTATTGAGGATTATAGGAACAGATAGATTGATTAGGTAATGGATTATTAGAGGAGACATAGGTT
This sequence comes from Panax quinquefolius, assembly GCA_020205615.1. Lineage (NCBI taxonomy): Eukaryota > Viridiplantae > Streptophyta > Magnoliopsida > Apiales > Araliaceae > Panax > Panax quinquefolius. The sequence continues at coordinate 67,727,004 of CM035172.1, forward strand.
TTCCAAATCTCCTAGCTATGCTAGACTCAAAATTTTTGACATCAAGCTAAAAACGCACTCTGTGCTTTTTGAAATGAATTTTTATTCTCAACTCCGGGTGACCATTGTGTATGTATGGACTTCGGGCCACCGACACATCGTTACCTGTCGAGGTAATAAAATATATTTTCAATGATTTTGAACGGTTTAAAGTATAGTCTATGCTAACTATTTTGGCTAGACGATAATGATTTGAAATATCAAAATATATTTTTATTTATCACTTATGTACCATGTAACCTGGTGCAGAGATGATAAAAAGTTGATAGAGTTGTAAATGCAGGAATACTTAGTGTTGAATTTGATCTAAAATCATTATTCCACTATGGTATGATATGTTATGACAAAGTCACTAGATGATGGCATCCTCAAACGAGCTGTTAATACAATACGACATCATGACGTCATTTTTAAACAATTTTCAAAATTTTAATTTGCCAACGGCGTTTGGTTACACACATTCGGAATTCGATTGAAGTTGATTATTGATATGAGTCTAAGATATTTGATTCGGCTAGACCAACGTTTATGAAAATTCTAAGCGTTCTATGAAGTTTTTCCCGAATCAAATTATTTTGGTGCGGAATCCAATAAGACTGAGGTAAAATTTTTGTGCCTATGGCAGAGACGAGAAACAGATCAGACCTGCAGTACTTTATAAGTATATGGCATATCGGGCTAATTACCCACTATGTCCGTAAGTTATGACGGTTTGCAGATGAATTTCCATATAACCTTTGCGAAAATGATAGACAATAGTCTATATATCTCCTCAGCACAATTTCAAAATTTTAACTCTTGTGAGAAATGTATTGGGTAGCATGTGATGATGAGAAGGAATGGTGAATGGTGTATGATGTATAAGGTAAATTTCAGGGATGAAATTTTTAGAAGAAAGGGTGAATGTGACAACCCGAGAATTTAGATATTTATAAAATCTTAAAATATTGAATTAAGGTTAAAAAATATACCTAGACAGAAAATAAGTGAATGGATTCGACATTTTCTGGAAGGAATTTTATGGATTTATAAATTTTTGTGGTGAATTATTCAGGATTAAAGGTATACGAGAATTTGTTCTGTGTATATGATATTTTATGTGTACAGTATGTGGTTAAGGGTCAAGGGATGACTGTAAGACCCCAACATTTTATAAATAAAATCGAATTTCCTTTAATTATTATTGTGAATAATAAGGTATTAATTTGATATAATACTTTGGTTGTGGGTGAAATGTGCAAATTTTGCAAAACAAGCAAGTGGTTATAAAATATTCATTTTGTCGGGGAATATTTGTTTGGTCGTGGAATATTCCTGTTGTCGGGGAATATTCATATGATGGCGCAACCATTTGTGGGCCTCATAACGGATAACTGTCGGATGAAGATAACGACAAGTTTGAGTTTTTATAAATAACGACATAATTGTTACCGTTAACACTGTTGGATTACCAAGTGGTTAAAATACAGTAATACGCATGGTTGCACAGTAGCACACGGTATTGCACAATATTTTTGAATTATTGATTCTTACGTATGAATGCACTACTCAATAATTGTTACAGTAATTACTGTTCAATATTTTATTTTATTGGTTCAATAATTGCTGCGTTGATATTTTATATTATTATTGTTTTAATAATTATCACTGCACAATATTTCCCATTATCAGATCAATAATTCATATTATTTTAATAATATTATTAGATAACATTATTGGCAATGTCTAGAAAGTTTTGTCAAGGAGAGGTTTGGTCACCTAATTACGCGCCAGTAAGGAGAAATCTTTATCGGAAAGCCTCCTCTTTCTTGGGAACGACCTGGTTGTCATAATTGTGATTCTGTAATATTATTTGTGAATAATTAATTATTGATTTATATGATAAGGAAATATTTATTTTATGTGGATATAAATGATGGATATATTTATTGTGGTTATAAATGATGGAATTAATGTTGAGGTATTTTATCAGTATTTTGTCGGAATGAAGGTGTTGAAAATCGTTCGTATGTGGATTTCGGTCATTTTTCGTTTAGAATTTGGAAAAACGTAAACTTAAAAAGTTGTAGGGAATTTAATTTCCTATGGAATAGACAGAGATTCGAATTTTTCTTATAAAAGGGCTATTTATTATGAATTATTGAAGTTTCGGAAATAAATATTTTTATTAAAAATATGGTGGGCCCCACTATTAACGTATATGACACTATTCCCCGAAAATTGAAATTTTCTCCTTTTTGTCCAAGATGTATATTATGGTTACTATCTTTGATTGTATCCATGTTTTGATCTTTATTTTGAATTCTGCTTCACAATTTGTTATTATGGAGTATTATTGAACTTGGATAAAATGTAATACGAATCCCTAATATTTGTTCTTTTTATCTCACTTGATTCATTTTCTTTAAGATATTTTTCATCATCCTTAGTCCTAAATGATGATACAAATGAATATCTTTGGCCTTTAGTGCAAAGATGAAGGATTAACTGATGAATATCTTTGGCAATAGTGCAAAGATGAATGATTACCTAATGAATATCTTTGGCCTGTAGTGCAAAGATGAATGATTACCTAATGAATATCTTTGGCCCGTAGTGCAAAGATGAACATGACCAACTGGTGATACGAATGAATATCTTTGGCCTGTAGTGTAAAGATGAATATTTGATTCAAGATGTATATTGATTGATGTTACAGGGATAAAATATTGATGATTGACTTTTAAATCTTAGAAGATTGTAGAATTCATTCTCTACTTGACTCTTCTAATGGATTGGTGTTTCCACTGCAATTGTTGATCTAAAACTTGTTGTCTATTATATTGTATCAGATTTTTTCCTGTTGAAGACTAGTGATAATTTTTTGTATATTATCTTAGTCATAATAATCTTTACTGGGCTAGTTGAGCTCACCCTTTTCCTCTTTGTTCCATTTTTCTTCTTAGGAGGTGAGAACATAACAGGAACTAGCTGGGGTATGGAGTAATGGTTCAGGATAGTTGTTTTAGTAGTCCTCACTATTTTGTAAAATAGTGTATCAATAATTGTAATGAGGACTCATTTTGAGTTTATATACTGTCTATTAGACAATATCTGTATTCAAACTCACAGTATATGTGTTGTCGTATTTTGCACGACAATTGTATTACTGAAGTTGTATTTGTTTTAGTACCATACATTTGGCGACTTAGAATAGGTGATGTATACCTATTTTGGGGGCGTCACAATTGGTATCAAAGCTTAGGGATATGATCCCTGGCTGAGATGTGAGACAAGAACTAGGAGGATAGAGACGGGGAGTTCCTTCGCTAGTATGACCTGACTAAGTTTATTTGGTATTTATTTGGTCGGTCAGAGTATAGGGATAATATGTGACATGTCAATTAACCATTTTTTTTGTGGTAGTATTAGAGAATGGCAATTGGAAATATTAACAATGGAGTGAATGAGACCGTGGAGACACCTTTAATCACCACCCAGGGGAATGTGCAACAGGAGGGCAATATTCCTCCTATAAACAACACTACCGAACAAATGATGATGATGGGATGTTTAGAAGCTTTTTGCAGTTCATGCAAAATCAGACGAGGGAGACTCGTGTACAAAATACGGGTAGAAATGATAGCAATGCGTGGCTTGTCACAACCAAGCAGTTCAAAGAGTTGGGACCACCACAATTTGCAGGAAAGCCGGATCCGATCAAGGCAGAAACGTGGGTCAAGAAAATTACCAAGATATTCGATGTCTTGGGATGCACGAAAGAACAAAAGGTTCCATTCGCCACCTTTATGTTCCGTGGTGAGGCAGATTACTGGTGGGAATCTGTGAAGCGTACCCAGCCAGCCTCACCCAATATGTCTTGGGAAACGTTTCAAAAACTATTTAACGACAAGTACTTTCCTGAAAGTATTCATCATATGAAGGAGGTTGAGTTTATTAGACTGGAACAAAACGATATGAACGTGTCGCAGTACGAAGCTAAGTTTGTCGAGTTGTCCCGATTTGCATCCCATTTGGTTGATAATGAGGAGAGAATGACACGAATGTTTCTGCGAGTTTTGAAACCCGAAATATGTCAATACCTCATTTCTCACAAACTTTGTTTATATTCAGATGTTGTGAATAGGGCTCGATTATTGGAACACGATAATGAGTCAGCTCAACCGAAGAATAATGACCAACAACTCGATGATAATCGTACCGGTGACAATGGTCATCGGAACAATGATAACCATCGTGGAGGAAATTATCAAGCCAGAAATGGTAACCACTTCGGTGGTAATCATGGCCAAGATAATAGAAGAAATAATTCAAGTGGAAATTTCAAGAAGAGAAGATTTAACGATGGCGGAAGACGCGTCAAGCAAAGCAAAGACCAAAGACCAAAGAACAAATTCTAAGGGAGGAGAATGACCGCCAGTTAAATACTACAGATGCAGAGAGGAGGGACATATAAGTCCAAACTCTTCACAGCCTTACAAGGTATGTTTTAGTTGTGGAAAAGATGGTCACATAGCTCGATTTTGTCCTGTAGAGAAATCAAGTCCAGCTGGGACGGTGGCACTAAAGGTGAATACGGAAAAAACAAAGTCGACGATTTCTGGAATAACATTTTTCGTGACTGCCCAAAACGCGAGGAACCCGAACGAAGGTATCACGGGTTAGTTAATTATAAATTCTTATGAAGTCTATACCTTATTAGATACCGGTTCTACCCATTCTTTTTATTTCTCCTGCTTGTGCTCAACGTTTGAACTTGACTCCGGAGAAATTAGACCTTGACTTATCTGTTGAGACTCCGTTAGGAGAAACTTTCATTACATCTACTATTTATAAATCTTGTTTGATTCAAGTTGGTACCATCACATTACTTGCCGATCTTATTTCGTTGAAAATACTTGAATTTGATGTGATTTTAGGGATTGATTGGTTAACCACTAATTATGCCAAAATTGATTATTTTCGTAAGGTTGTTAGTTTTCATATTCCTAACCAACCTGTTGTACGAATTCAAGCAACCAAACCATTAAAGTCAATCACTGTTATATCAAGCCATAAAGCCATTCGTTTATTAAAAAATGGATGTCAAGCTTTTTAGCCCATTTCACGGACTTGAACAAAAAAACCCGTCAGATTTGAATAATATTTCTGTTGTTAGTGAATTTCTTGACGTATTCCCTGAAGAACTTCCTGGTCTACCCTCAGAGTGTGATATTGAATTTTGTATTGACTTTGAACCCGATAGAAAACCCATTTTCAAAAATCCATTTCAAATGGCTCCTATTGAACTTCAGGAGTTAAAAACCCAACTATAAAAGTTGGTACCCGAGCCTCTATCTGGTGACTTCCTTTGTGGGATGCACCGAAGCTCGACTCTCCGTAGGGTACGTCATATTCGTGCGGTGGTAAACTGATAGGCGCCATTGTGACGTGCTATCCAAGATTGGGATATGAGTCAAAGTTGAGAGCAACCTAAGTCAGTAATCGAAATATCTAGCTTTCTAGGCTTAGCTGGTTACTATCGGAGATTCGTGGAAGGATTTTCTCGAATCGCTACTCCATTAACTCAGCTGACTCGAAAAGATACAAAATTTGATTGGAGCGAGGAATGTGAGAAGAGCTTCCAAGAACTCAAGAGGAGACTTATTTCGGCACCTATTTTGACTATACCATCTTGGAAAAGTGAACGTGGTAGCTGACGCATTGAGTAGAAGATCATATGCGAGTATGAGTGTGATATTGTCGAACACAAAGACCTATTTTGTATAATTTACAAACGATAAAGATAGAGATAAAGACTCTAGGGATCCACATGATGAAGTCAAATATACGAGTAGAATCGACTTTAATTGAAAAAGTTAAAACCGCTCAAGCTACACACCGGAGCTGATGAATATAAAGAAGGTGCAAGAAGGCGTTATTCTAGAAGTAAGAGTTGATGAAGAGAAGAAAGCTCAAACCTTCAATTTATTTGAAAGCCTCGATCGAGTAGGAACTATGGCCTATAGACTCGCCTTAACACTAAGTATGTCGCGTGTTCATAACGTTTTTTACGTATCGAAGTTACGTAAATATGTTGACGACCCAAACCACATTATTGCGTTAGAACCAGACGAGATAGCCGAAGATTTAATGTACGAGAAGGTACCTGTCAAGATCTTGAATAGGAAAGAGCATGTCCTACGCACGAAGGTTATACCACAAGTTAAGGTTTTGTGGAGAAACTATGCTATTGAAGAAATGACCTAGGAGTTGGAATTAGAAACGAAAGCGAGGTATCCTCACCTTTTCGAAACACCAGGTACGTACGTCAATTTCGAGGACGAAATTTCATAAGGAGGGAGGTTGTAAGACCCCAACTTTTTATATATTAAAATGAATTTCCTTTAATTATTATTGTGAATAATAAGATGTTAATTTGATGTAACACTTTGGTTATGGGTGAAATGTGCAAATTTTGCAAAACAAGCAAGTGGTTATAAAATATTCATTTTGTCGGGGAATATTCGTTTGGTTGTGGAATATTCCTATTGTCGGGGAATATTCGTACGATGGAGAAGCCATTTGTGGGTCCCATAACGGATAACTGTCGGATGAAGAAAACGACAAGTTTGAGTTTTTATAAATAACGGTGTAATTGTTAGCGTTAACACTGTTGGATTACTGTGACAACCCGAGAATTTTGAATAATTTTAAAATTTTTATTAATTGATTTAAAGTTCAAAATTAGAACCTAGACAGAAAATTAGTGTATGCGTTTGATATTTTTAAGATAGAATTTTGAGGATTTCAAAATTCTGTGAAGGATTTAAGTGAATTATTCAGGATTAAGGAAAACATGATTATGTTCTGTGTATATGTGTACAAGATGTGGTTATGGTCAAGAGGTTGACCGGATAAACGATATCTCGTAACAAACCCTAAGTATATATTAAAGCGTCCGTCAAATTGAAAAACCCTATTGAATTATAAGAAACCCTAGAAACCGATTCTAGAAACCCTAATTTCAGTTCCGGGAATCCGAAACCCTAATTCGGTGCATGAAACCCTAAATCGGGAACTAAATGGCGTAAGTGTAAATAATTATAAGATTAATTAGGGTTAATCTTAACAAATTGGTTACAAAACCCTAATTCCAAATTTGAAACCCTAATTACGGATTTAAAACCCTAATTTTATAATTAGGGAAACCTAAGTGTTAATTTAGTAATTTAATGTTAATTAGGAAATATTAATCCTAATTTTAAAGTTAAGTAATAAGAAAACCCTAATCTAATTACAAAATTTAATTTCTATTTTAGAAAAATTATTTTTCTATTAGAAACCCTAATTTTGGGTTATAAACCATAATCCGTGATTTTGACCTTAATTGCTAAATTAACGATTTTAATTAGGAAATACAAATCCTAATTAGCGAGATTTAAGTAATGATTAAGAAATTTTAGTATAATTAGAAAATTCTAATTATAATTTAGAAATATTAATTTTCTATTTTTGGAAACCTAAATTGAAAATTTTAGGAAATTAAATTACAAACCCTAAAATTTTTCAAACCCTAAACCCTAAAAATGTCCAAACCCTAAACCCTAATCAAACCCTAAACCCTAAGGGTTTGGCCAAAGTCCAAAATGCCATTAAAATAAAATGGAAAATGACTATTTTACCCTTTGTTGTATAATTAAAGATTACTTGTAAGAATTGCCCTAGTATGAGTTGTTGACCAACTAAGGCTATTACATGTGCCTATTATCCAGCAATATTAGCCATCTAGCCATCCACATATATTGCATAATTACATAATATAAATAGATTAAGAAAGAGAAAAAGTCTCACTTTATTTTCATTTTGTCCAAGCCACTCTCTCTCTATATTTCGGGTTTTTGAGTGAGAAGGGGATGATAAACAAAGTTAGAATCATTTTATAGGAGCCAAGAACAGATCCTTAGAGATCAGAAATCAGAATCAAAGCTCCAAGAAGGTATAAACCCCTAATTTTCGAAATCCTTAGATCTGATGTAATATGTTGTAATTTGTTGGGTAGATATGTGTTAGAGGGTGTAATTTGATGATCTGGGTTGTCCAAACTCAAATCCATATCATTTTGATGCTCGAAATTTGAGTTTTCATAAAACCGAAATCGGAAAATTAACGCTTTGATGACTAATGTCAGGACCTTTAGATCCGTGTTTGTTAAGTCTTTTGTGTAGTTTATGTTATAGATCTGTAGTATGCCATGTTTTCTTTAATCTGGAATTGAAATCGTAGCTATTGGATGTATAGATTTCATTTTATTCGTTGTCAAACACGGTTGACCGAAGCTTGATAGAAGCTTGATTCTCAGGTTACCTGTAATGCCTTGTCTAAGTGTCTCGACAAACATTTTTGGCCTTGAGATCTGCATCATTATAAATGTGATTTGTTGATGTTATGTTATTCAATGTGTAGCCTGTTGTTTGGACTGTAGACACATACCTTAAGATCCTTTAGAACATCAACCGATCGAGTGTTACAAGTTGTCAAAATAGGCCAAACGAACACGGATGACATTTCGGAAATTTCCGAAATCATAAAACAGGATGTCTCGACAAGGTTTGACCGTGTCATAATCTATGGATCTATTGTTTCGGGGTGAGATATTATTATCTCGTTGTTGTTTGTCATGTCATGTGAGCTACGATTATAAACCAAGAAACAACCAAAATAGTTAATGTAACACTTAGATAAATGAGATTAAAAGTGGCATTTCGAGTTTCGGGTTTCGAGGAAACCCAGTTTAGTCTGTCAGGGACTTTGAGAGTCCGAGATCATTTTGATGTATTATTGTTTGATCAAGTTGTTGGTTGTGTATTGTAGTGTTACATAAACACTATACGATCACATTTTAAACTATCCGCAACATGATCGATTTGATTTTATTAACTAGTTAAAGTTGACCCCTTGAAGTTCTTAAATTTGCCGGTGTTCTTGAGCTCAAGAACGTTAAATAATGACGCTTCTCGTAGTTATAGACATTTAGCGATTACAGTTAATTTAATTTTTGAATTTTCGATTTTCGGAAAATACTTAAAATAGATAAAATTGTTTTTAATTATTAAAAATATATATTAAATTATGAAAAATTATTTTAAAGCTTGAAAAAAGTTTTAATTATTTTAAGTATATTTCATAAATATTTAATATTTTTGGAATATAAATGGTATTTAATTTATTTAATTATAATATTAAATAAATGATTTAAAAATGATTTTTAATTCATGAAAAATAATGAAAAATAATATTATGGTATAATAAAATATTTTTAGTTATTTTAGTGACTTTTAATATTTTGGGATGAATTTCATTAATTAATCAATATTAATGATAATTAGTTTATTTAATAAATATATTAAATAATTTATGGAAAAATAGAATAAATGGTTTATAAATTATATAAAAATGATTTAAGGGTTAGAAAAATATTTTAAGTTATAAAATATAACTTTTGATATTTTGTCATAAAAATATTAGTATTTTAATATTAATAGTAATTATCGGATAATGAATTTAACGGTTTAAAAATCATATAAATATGATTTTAAAGTATTAAAAATACTTTGATATATTATAAATATATTATAATATTATGACATGTATTTCATTAATATTTGATATTAAATAAATATTAATGATAAAAGAATTATGTGGTATTTAATTAAGTTAAATACGTTATTAATGATTGAAAATACGTGATAAATAGTAATAATTATTTAAAACTTATTACGAGCTTACGAAAAATATTTCGACTGATATGAAAATTATTTAAGTTATTTGTTAAGTGTTTAGTCAGAGTTTAATTGAACTTAGACTCGATAAAAGTCCGACTAGACCGTCGGGACGTTAGAATTTTGTCGGGTTCAACTCAGACTGTAATAGTTTGACTTGATACTGAGTCTTATGTGTGTTGTAGACTGATAGGATTATGTGTTATGTGTTTAGGTTATTCTATGTATATATATATATAATAGTATTATATTGTGATGATATTATTCTAATATTGGAGATCTATATTACTAATATTAGGTCTTCGAATAAGGCGATATAAATTGTGTTGCGGTAATCAACGGTTCTGGCAAGTTTGTATTTACTTAACTCTACTAAGAGTTGTTTTATTCGGATAAGCTTATGGTTAATCATTGCTGATTGCCATATATAATTGTACTCTGTACATATTGCATGTATAAGTCAGGTATGAAAGGCTGATCACCTTCATTACCCTTCGGTTCAGATATAATTGGTCATGTAAAATACTTGTTCAGTCAAAATTTTGTTCCTACTAGTTCACAATTATATTGTTGAATTATAGCCAGCCAATTATTCAAATCATTTCAATCATGATATATCGTTATATTGTTGAACTTAAACTTGCTGGGCAACTTTTATGCTCACCCTTGCTATATCATGATAAACATTGCGATTAAGATTTAACGCGTCCAAATCTGAGGAAAATATTAAAGAAAGTTCCAGCATTAGTTTATGTATGCGATTAGAAATGTAATAGTGTAGTTTGATAATAAAGTTATGTGTTAGATAGTTATGAATTGTGTATTAAGTTAAGGTTACTCGACCTTGGGGAATATTGTGTAATGTAATGTATAAACAATTTATGTTTATATCTTGCGCAAATAGTAATAGTTGTATAAAATGATCGAACCGGATCCGAGGTGATTTAAGACCTGGATTCGGGGCCGTCACAATTACCTAGTGGTTAAAATATAGTAATACGCGTGGTTACAAAGTAGCACACGGTATTGCACAATATTTTTAAATTATTGATTCTTACGTATGAAGGCACTACTCAATAATTGTTATAGTAATTACTATTCAATATTTTATTTTATTGATTCAATAATTGATGCGATGATGTTTTATATTATTGTTATTTCAATAATTGTCACTGCATAGTATTTCCCATTATCAGATCAATAATTCATATTATTTGAATAATATTATTAGATAACATTATTGGTAATGTCTAGAAAGTTCTGTCAAGGAGAGGTTTGGTCACCTAATTGCGCCAAGAAGGAGAAATCAGATCGAAAGCCCCTCTTTCCACAAGAGCGACATTGGTTGTCATAATTGTGATTCTGTAATATTATTTGTGAATAATTAATTATTAATTTATATTATAAGAAAATATTTATTTTATATGGATATAAATGTTGGATATATTTATTGTGGTTATAAATGATGGAATTAATATTGAGGTATTTTATCAGTATTTTATAGGAATGAAGGTGTTGAAAATCGTTCGTATGTGGATTTTGGTCATTTTTTGTTTGGAATTTTGAAAAACTTAAACTTACAAAGTTGTAGAGAATTTAATTTCCTATGGAATAGACATGAGATTCGAATTTATCTGATAAAAGGGCTATAAATTATGAATTATTGAAGTTTTAGAAATAAATATTTTTATTAAAAATATGGTGGGCCCCACTTTTGGTTTTGTGAGAAATAAAATATGCTGGAATTTATTTTCAAACGTGGTGGGCGTGAATAGTAGTAGGTAAAGCCATCAGGTAGCAGGTTAGTTTGCTATGTCGTTCTAAGCATTTTCCTATAAATAGGGTGGGTTCTTAGTTAGAATTAAAAATCAGACGAGAAACAAGTTTTCTCTCTTTCTCTCTATATTATCGAGCGTATTTTTTTGAATATTTAGATACTTTGTGAGTTGATATTCATCAGTGCAAATTTCCTTCAGCCTTATACCTGATATTTCAGCCGGAAGTATTGTTCTTTTGAGGTAAGGGATGTCATTTTCTTCTTAATGATGTTATTCTTTCAATATCATTATACCTAAATATTGGTATGGATTTTATTGTGGAATTTCTACCTTTTTTGTGTCGGGGTTACTATTCACGTATACGACACTATTCATCAAAAAAAAATGAAATTTTCTCCTTTTTGTCCAAGATGTCTATTATGGTTATTATCTTTGATTGTATCCATGTTTTGATCTTTATTTTGAATTATGCTTCACAATTGGTTATTATGGAGTGTTATTGAACTTGGATAAACTGTAATATGAATCCCTAATATTTGTCCTTTTGTCTCACTGAATTCGTTTTCTTTAAGATATTTTCATCATCTTTAGTCCTAAATGATGATATTACTTAATATCTTTGGCCTGTACTGCAAAGATGAATGATTACCTAATTAATATCTTTGGCCTGTAGTGCAAAGATGAATGATTACCTAATGAATATCTTTGGCCTGTAGTGCAAAGATGAATGATTAAGTAATGAATATCTTTGGCCCGTAGTGCAAAGATGAACATGAGTTGAGATGAACATGACCAACTGGTGATACAAATGAATATCTTTGGCCTGTAGTGCAAAGATGAATATTTGATTTAAGATGTATATTGATTGATGTTACAGGGATAAAATATTGATGATGAACTTTTAAATCTTAGAAGATAGTAGAATTCATTCTCTACTTGACTCTTCAAATGGATTGTTGTTTCCGATGCAGTTGTTGATCTAAAACTTGTTGTTTTCCCTGTTGAAAACTAATGATAATTTGTTGTATATTATCTTAGTCATAATATTCTTTATTGGGCTAGTTGAGCTCACCCTTTTCCTTTTTGTTCCATTTTTCTTCTTAGGAGGTGAGAACATAGCAGGAACTAGCCGGGGTATAGAGTGATGTTTCAGGATAGTTGTTTTAGTAGTCCTCACTATTTTGTAAAATAGTGTATCAATAATTATAATGAGGACTCCTTTTGAGTTTGTATACTGTCTATTAGACAATATTTATATTCAAACTCACAGTATATGTGTTGTCATATTTTGCACGATAATTGTATTACTGAAGTTGTATTTGTTTCTCTACCATGTATTTGGCGACTTAGAATAGGTGATGTATACCTATTTTGGGGGCGTCACATTGACCAGATAAATTATATCAGTGACATACCCTAATATTATATTAATAACATCAACGTTCAGTTGAAAATCCAAACGATTGATTAGAAACCCTAAAACCGGTTTTGGAAACCCTAATTTCAGTCCTGGGAATTTGAAACCCTAATTCGGAATATGAAAACCCTAATTTAGGGGCTTAAAGGCTTAAGTGTATTAATTACAAACCTAATTAGGGATAACCCTAATTTGTTAGTTAGAAAACCTAATTTTTGAATTAGAAACCCTAATTAATAAATAGGGAAAACCTAATTGTTAATTTAATAATTTTAATGTTAATTAGAAAACATTGATCCAAGTTAACAAACCTTAATATGATTAGGGAAGTTTTAATATAATTAGAAAACCCTAATTATAATTTAGAAATATTAATTTTCTAATTTTTAAAAAAATTAATTTTTAAAACCTTAGGGTTAAACCCTAAGGAACAAACCCTAAGGGTTATACCCTAAGGGTTTGCACAAGTTACTAAAATGCCCTTAAATGTATGGAAAAGTCTAAAATGCTCTTTGTGCATTATTGAAGGTAGCTTGCAATTATTGCCCTATTTGTAATTGGTGACTAGCTAAGATACACCCATGTGCTTAATAATCTCGGCAATCTCAGCCTTTACATCATTTAGATACATTGTATCAAAATATATATAATTCAAGAAAGAGAAAAGTCATTATCTAGCTTCATTTTGTGACAAACTCTCAACCCACACTTTATCTCTTTAGACCCACGATAATATGAAGTATATCAGTTCCTAGAATGATCACAAGCAAGCTAAGAACATACCATGATGATCAGATTCAAGATCATAGCATAAAAGTGGTAAAACCCTAAATCTTAAAAATTTTATGATCTGATGTTTGATGTTGTTATTTGTTGGTTAGAAATGTGTTAGAGGGTGTCTTTGAGTGATCTGGGTTGTTAGATCATAGATCTATAACATCTAGAGGCACGAAAATCAAGTTTTTAGAAACTGACTTTGAACCCTTAAATGTTGTGTGACAGCCATATGTCAGGGCTAGTAGATCAGTGTGTGTTAGGTGTTGTGTGTGTTTTATGTTATGGATCTGTTCTATGCCATGTGGTGTTTGTTCTGAAACTTGAATCATGGTTAGATCATGCCTAGAAATCAAGTTATGAGTGGTCAAAGTGAGTTGATCGATCAAAAATTTTGAGTTTCTGGGCAACCCAGAAACCCAGAATTTCTGATCAGCCACTTTTGACGGTTTAGATCTCACTGAGTTTAAGTGTTTTTGTCATGTTGTTGGTTGAATATTGTAGTCTGACATGTAATTTACATACTCAAATCATTAGATCACTCAGATCTTGCTCAGAATCAATATTATTTATGGTCAAACAAGGGTTGACAGACTGCCCGGATGAAGATTCTGGAAAACCCAGAATCTTCAAGAACGTGTTTTCTATCAGAGTTTGACCGGCCACGATCTTTTAGAATTAGTTGTTGTTATAATGATCTGTTGTTATAACATTGTACACTGACATATATACTACATACTTGAACCTTCATATCACACAAACCGAGCCCAGAAAGCTAAGATTCAAGGGCTCTAAATAGGTACCTCGACGGTTCTTCAATTCTAGAAAACCCAAAAATTGAAGAACAGTGCCTGACATGATTTGACGGGGGCATAGATCTCTCTGATATGATGTTGTATGGCCATGAAGTTGGTATGTAGTTGTAGTATTACATAAGTATTACAACTTTAGCAAGAAATCCAACCCAGAAAACATCAAGAACACGGATCTAATTTAGGTCAAAGTAGGCACCCTGCAAACCGGGTTTGAAGTTCTGGGTTTGGTGAAGACCACCTATAGCGACGGTTCTATCGCTATAGGGCCCTTTAATGATATTTTAATTTCAGAAATGAATTATTTTAATTAATAAATAGATAAAAATTGTTTTAATTATTAAAAATACTAAATAAATTTCTAATATTTTTAAAGCCTGAAAATTAGTTTTTTTATTATTCTGACTATATTTCATAAATATTTAATATTTTTGGAATAATAATGGTATTTAATTATAATATTAAATATATTATTTAAAAATGATTTTAATACATAAAAAAAATCATAAAAATTATATTATGGTATAAGAAAATATTTTAAGTTATTTTAATGACTTTTAATATTTTGTGATGAATTTCATTAACTAATTAATATTAATAATAATTAATTAATTTAATAAATATATTAAATAAATTATGGAAAAATAGAATTAATAATTTAAAATTCAAATAAAAATGATTTAAGTGTTATAAAAATATTTTAAGTTATAAAATATAACTTTTGATATTTTGGCATGAAAATATTAATATTTTATTATTAATAGCAATTATCGGATAATAGATTATAGGTTAAAATTCATATAAATATGATTTTAAGGTATTAAAAATACTTTTGATATATTATAAATATATTATAATATTATATTATGATTTTCATTAATATTTAGTATTAAATAAATATTAATGATAAAGGAATTAAGTGGTATTTAATTCATTTAAATACGATATTAATGATTGAGAAATTATGATAAATAGTAATAATTATTTAAAGATTATTACAAGCTTATGAAAAAAATATATTACAGATAATTTAATTATCTAAGGTAACTGTTAAGTGTTAGGCAGAGTTTAATTAAACTTAAACTCGATTCAGACTGTCAGGAAGTCAGAATTGTGCCAAGCTTGACTCAGGCTGTCAAAGTTTGAATTGAGGATATGTTTTATATAAGACCCCAAATTTTTATAAATAAAATCGAATTTCTTTTAATTATTATTGTGAATAATAAGGTGTTAATTTGATATAATACTTTGGTTATGGGTGAAATGTGCAAATTTTGCAAAACAAGCAAGTGGTTTTAAAATATTCATTTTGTCGGGGAATATTCGTTTGGTCTTGGAATATTCTTGTTGTCGGGGAATATTCGTACGATGATGCAGCTATTTATGGGCCCCATAACGGATAACTATCGGATGAAGAAAATGATAAGTTTGAGTTTTTATAAATAACGACATAATTGTTACCGTTAACACTGTTGGATTACCTAGTGGTTAAAATACGATAATATGCATTGGTTCTTGACAAAGATCACACAAGATTGCAGATAAAGATATTTTTGAATTATTGATTTTTACGTATGAAGGCACTACTCAATAATTATTACAGTAATTACTGTTCAATATTTTATTTTATTGGTTCAAGAATTGATGCGTTGATATTTTATATTATTGTTGTTTCAATAATTGTCACTGCACAGTATTTTCCATTATCAGATCAATAATTCATATTATTTGAATAATATTATTAGATAACATTATTGGCAATGTCCAGAAACTTCTGTCAAGGAGAGGTTTGGTCACCTAATTGCGCGCCGGTAAGGAGAAAACTTTATCGGAATGCCCCCTCTTTCCTGGGAACGACTTGGTTGTCATAATAGTGATTCTGTAATATTATTTATGAATAATTAATTATTGATTTATATGATAAGGAAATATTTATTTTATGTGGATATAAATGATGGATATATTTATTGTGGTTATAAATGATGGAATTAATGTTGAGGTATTTTATTAGTATTTTGTTGAAGGTGTTGAAAATCGTCCGTATGTGGATTTCGGTCATTTTTCGTTTGGAATTTGGAAAAACTTAAACTTACAAAGTTTTAGAGAATTTAATTTCTATGGAATAGACATGAGATTCAAATTTTTCTGATAAAAGGGCAATAAATTATGAATTATTGAAGTTTCGGAAATAAATATTTTTATTAAAAATATGGTGGGCCCCACTTTTGGTTGGTGAGAAATAAAATGTGCTGGAATTTATTTTCAAAAGTGGTGGGAGTGAATAGTAGCAGGTAAAGCCATCAGGTAGCAGGTTAGTCTGCTGTGGCGTTCTATGCATTTTTCTATAAATAGGGTGCTTAGTTAGAATTGAAAATCACACCAGAAACACGTTTTCTCTCATTCTCTCTCTATATTATCGAGCATATTTTGTGAGTACTTAGATACTTTATGAGTTGCTATTCATCAGTGCAAGTTTTATTTAGCCTTATACCTGATATTTCAGCCGGAAGTACTGTTCATTTTGAGGCAAGGGATGTTATTTTCTTCCTAATGATGTTATTCTTTCAATATCATTATACCTAAATATTGGTATAGATTTTATTGTGGAATTTCTACCTTTTTGTGTCGGGGTTACTATTCACGTATACGACACTATTCACGTCTAAGGCACTATTCACCGAAAAATGAAATTTTCTCCTTTTTGTCCAAGATGTATATTATGGTTATTATCTTTGATTGTATCCATGTTTTGATCTTTATTTTGAATTCTGCTTCACAATTGGTTATTATGGAGTATTATTGAACTTGGATAAACTGTAATACGAATCCCTAATATTTATTCTTTTGTCTCACTTGATTCGTTTTCTTTAAAATATTTTTCATCATCCTCAGTCCTAAATGATGATATTACTGAATATCTTTGGCCTGTAGTGCAAAGATGAATGATTACCTAATGAATATCTTTGGCCCGTAGTACAAAGATGAACAGGTGTTAAGATGAACATGACCAACTGGTGATACAAATGAATATCTTTGGCCTGTAGTGCAAAGATGAATATTTGATTCAAGATGTATATTAATTGATGTTACAGGGATAAAATATTGATGATGGACTTTTAAATGTTAGAAGATAGTAGAATTCATTCTCTACTTGACTCTTCTAATGGATTGCTGTTTCTGTTGCAGTTATTGATCTAAAACTTGTTGTCTATTATATTCTATCAGATTTTTTCCTTGTTAAAGACTAATGATAATTTGTTGTATATTATCTTACTCATAATATTCTTTACTAGGCTAGTTGAGCTCACCCTTTTCCTTTTTGTTCCATTTTCCTTCTTAGGAGGTGAGAACATAGCAGGAACTAGCCGGGGTATGGAGTGATGGTTCATGATAGTTGTTTTAGTAGTCCTCACTATTTTGTAAAATAGTGTATCAATAATTGTAATGAGGACTCATTTTGAGTTTATATACTGTCTATTAGATAATATCTGTATTCAAACTCACAGTATATGTGTTATCGTATTTTGCACGACAATTGTATTACTGAAGTTGTATTTATTTCTGTACCATGTATTTGGCGACTTATAATAGGTGATGTATACCTATTTTGGGGGCGTCATATTTTATATGTGTTATAGACTGATAGGGTTATGTGATAATATGTTTAGGTTATTTTAAATACCGTGATGATATTATTCTAATTTATATATCAATATTATTTATATATTAGGTTCAGACAAAGTTTAATAAATACGTAGCGGTAATCAACGGTTCAAACAAGTTTTTCTTAACTCGAGCTCGAGTTGTATTATTCAAATATACTTGTGGTTAATCATTTCTGATTGCCATGTCTAAGAATTATTAAATCGCACTATGTGCATACTGCATGTATTCTTCAGGTATGAAAGGCTGATCACCTTCATTACCATTCAGTCCAGATATATATATGTTCATGTTCAATGTTCGTTCAACTATGTAAAATTTGTTCATGCTAGTTCGCAATTATATTGTAGAACTGTAGCCAGCTTTTGTTTAATTCTTTTCTGTCATGATATATCTTTAATTTATTGAACTTAAACTTGCTGGGCAAACTTATTGCTCACCCTAGCTATATCATGATGAACATTGTAGATTAAGACGAATACGTCGGATACAGGAAAGGACAAAGCCAAGTTCAGCTTGGGATTATGTGTGTAGCTAAAATGTAATAGTATAGTATGATAATAATGTTATATGTTAGATAGTTTATGAATTGTGTATAAGTTAAGGTTACTTGACCAAGAGGAATAGTGTGTAAAGTTTATTGTTTAAACAAATTATGTTTATATCTTCCGCAATAGTTATAGAAATAGAATAATTGTACCAGATCCGTAGTGATTTAGGACCCGAATTTGGGGCTCTCACAGTTGGTATCAAAGCTGTAGGTTATGAACCTTAGGTAGAGTTACCTGATACTAATAACCACAGTGAATAGGATAAGTACTAACTCAAATAGAGTTAGTGTGTTGGTAAGATTCAAAGACGAATCTCGGCGGGTTATAAATGATACAGAGTTCCCTAACTCTGATAATAAAGGTAAACAGTAGTAATGAATAGATAAAGTCTAAAAGACTAAAAGTGCATGGATAGGTGATCGTAAAATAAAACGATCAAGACATAGAAATGAATCATAATATATACGATGAGATCACCCCGTGATCTGATAAGGTTATAGTATAGAGAAGAATCAAGCTAATGATTGAAAAGTTTATGACAAGAATGTTGTGTGTCAGTTGTATTATGAATTAGTACGAATTCAGGAAAAGATTATGAATACGAATTAAATGAAATTTGAATTGAGAAGGGAGTTAAGACTAGGTGGGGATTTCAATTGAGGACTCATGTCAACAGCTGAGTTGTATGATTCCTTGTTATGGGCATTGAATTGTACTTGGTGTAAAAACCACTTAGTTTCTGGCATTGATAATCATTGAAATGTCTGTGTCGCGCTATTTGCTATATGCGTGTTGAGAAGGTGATTTTTTTCTCAGGTGTATAATAGATAGATAGGTTATAAGTAGAGAATATAAGGTAAAGTATGACTTCATAAAACTCATACTTATAGTACGTTCGTGACTCATAATTATATGAAATGTTTATGAACCCCTCAGCGAATGGACGCCAAAGGTCTGTCTAGGACAAGTTCTCAAACTCATATGATTGTGGCAAGTTCCTGAACTCATATGTGTGGTAAGTTGATGAACTGGGTAGAACTAAGTGTGAATGGAGTATTGAGAATTATAGGAACAGATAGATTGATTAGGTAATGGATTATTAGAGGAGACATATGTTTTCCAAATCTCCTAGCTATGCTAGACTCAAATTTTTTGACATCAAGCTAAAAATGCACTATGTGTTTTTTGAAAGGAATTTTTATTCTCAACTCCGGGTGACCATTGTGTATGAACGGACTTCGGGCCACAGACACATCGTTACCTGTTGTGGTAATAAAATAGATTTTTAATGATTTTGAACAGTTTAAAGTATAGTTTCTGCTACCTATTTCGGATAGACGATACTTATTTGAAATATCAAAATATATTTTTATTTATCACTTATGTACCATGTAACCTAGTGCAGAGATGATAAAAAGTTGTTGGAGTTGTAAATGCAGGAATACTTAGTGTTGAATTTGATCTAAAATCGTTATTCCACTATGGTATGATGTGTTATGACAAAGTCACTAGATGACGGCATCCTCAAATGGGTTGTTAATACAGTACGACATTATGACGTCATTTTCAAAATATTAATTTTCCTACGGCGTTTGGCTACTCACATTCGTAATTCGATTGAAGTTGATTATTGATATGAGTCTAAGATATTTGATTCGGCTAGACCAACATTTATGAAAATTCTAAGCGTTCTTTGAAGTTTTTTCCGAACCAAATTATTTTGGTGCGAAATCCAATAAGACTGAGGTAAAATTTTTGTGCCTATGGCAGAGACGAGAAACAGATCAGACCAGCAGTACTTTATAAGTATAGGGCATACCGGGATAATTACCCATTATGTTCGTAAGTTATGACGGTTTGCGGATGAATTTCTATATAACCTTTGCGAAAATGACAGATAATAGTCTATATATCTCCTCAGCACAATTTCAAAATTTTAACACTTGTGAGAAATGTATTGGGTAGCATGTGATTATGAGAAGGAATGGTGAATGGTGTATGATGTAAGGTAAATTTCGGGGACGAAATTTTTAGAAGAAGGGGTGAATGTGACAACCCGAGAATTTGGATATTTATAAAATCTTAAAATATTGAATTAAGGTTAAATAATAAACCTAGACAGAAAATAAGTGAATAGATTCGACATTTTCAGGAAGGAATTTTATGGATTTATAAATTTTTATGGTGAATTATTCAAGATTAAAGGTATAGGAGAATATGTTCTGTGTATATGATATTTTATGTGTATAGTATGTGGTTAAGGGTTGACTGTAAGACCCCAACTTTTTATAAATAAAATCGAATTTCCTTTAATTATTATTGTGAATAATAAGATGTTAATTTGATACAATACTTTGGTTATGGGTGAAATATGCAAATTTTGCAAAACAAGCAAGTGGTTATAAAATATTTATTTTGTCGGGGAATATTCGTTTGGACGTGGAATATTCCTGTTGCCGGGGAATATTCATACGATGGCGCATCCATTTTTGGGCCCCATAACGGATAACTGTCGGATTAAGAAAACGACAAGTTTGAGTGTTTATAAATAACGGCGTAATTATTACCGTTAACACTGTTGGATTACCAAGTGGTTAAAATACAGTAATACGTGTGATTGCACAGTATTTTTGAATTATTGATTCTTACGTATAAAGGCAGTACTCAATAATTGTTACAGTAATTACTGTTCAATATTTTATTTTATTGGTTTAATAATTGCTGCGTTAATATTTTATATTATTATTGTTTCAATAATTGTCACTGCATAGTATTTTCCATTATATGATCAATAATTCATATTATTTGAATAATATTATTAGATAATATTATTGGAAATGTCTACAAAGTTCTGTCAAGGAGTGGTTTGGTCACCTAATTATGCGCCAGTAAGGAGAAATCTTTATCGAAAAGCCCCCTCTTTCCTGGAAACGACCTGGTTGTCATAATTGTGATTTTGTAATATTATTTATGAATAATTAATTATTGATTTATATGATAAGGAAATATTTATTTTATGTGGATATAAATGATGGATATATTTATTGTGGTTATAAATGATGGAATTAATGTTGAGGTATTTTATTAGTATTTTGTCGGAATGAAGGTGTTGAAAATAGTCCGTATGTGGATTTCGGTCATTTTTCGTTTGGAATTTGGAAAAACTTAAACTTACAAAGTTGTAGAGAATTTAATTTCCTATGGAATAGACACGAGATTCAAATTTTTCTGATAAAAGGGCTATTTATTATGAATTATTGAAGTTTTGGAAAGAAATATTTTTATTAAAAATATGGTGGGCCCCACTTTTAGTTGGTGAGAAATAAAATGTGCTGGAATTTATTTTCAAAAGTGGTGGGCGTGAATAGTAGCAGGTAAAGCCATCAGGTAGCAAGTTAGTCAAATATTAAATATTTATTGATTTATATAAGTATTTAATGGATTATGTTTATTGTTGAATAAATAATTGTTCAATTTGAGTTGATGTGATTTAGTTAATTATTTGTTGAATAAATAATTAAATATTAAATATTAAATATTTATTTACAATATTAAATATTTATTGAATTATATAAGTATTTAATGACAAGTTGAGTTGATGTGATTTAGTTAATTATTTGTTGAATAAATAATTAAGGAGGTAAGAAAATTAATTGTTATGAGTTTATATACCTATTTAATTTAATAAGTAAGCTAGAGAGCTTATAGTGATTTAAATAAATTATAATATTTTAAATGGGAAATGGTAATTTAAAATATTAGTTGGTCGAATAAAATTATAATTATAAAGAAATTATAGTTTTGTGATAATGATTTATGTGTTAAAGTAATTTAATAGATTAAAATTTTAATTGATTATTTAATTAAATAGAAGTGTGACAAATAACCTTGCTATAAAGGAGTTACTAAAAATAAATTAAAAGAATTTAATTTAGTTTTGCCAAACATGTCTTATTGTATATTAAGTCTTTAATCTAATGATGTGTTAGCAAACAAGGTATAAGGATTAATCCATTTGTTTTAATTAAGTTTACCAAACAAGGTATAAGGGTTAATAAATTATTTTATTAAGCCTAGCCAAACAAGCCTTATGGCTTTTGATTTTCAAAATTCTATAACCGATGTCGGTTAAAATCCTATACTTAATATCTATATTATTATTATTATACGTTATATGATAATACGTAAACTAGAGTTGGGAGAAGAGAGAAGAAGAAGAAGAACACAGAGAAAAATTTGAGAAAACTCTAGAGAGAATGAGTGATTCTAACAGGTTTTTGAGAAAGGAATTGGAGAAAAGAATAGCCATCATCTTCCTAATCAAAGGTAGGAGCTTAATCTCTTCTTTAAAAGTTTAGACTTCTTCTTCCAAAAAGTTCTCTGTGAAATTTTTATAAAGGATAAATTGTTGTTATGTATATAGTTTTGTATGATTATTGATTATAAGGTTATTCCATGAGTTTATATATGATTATAGATAAAGTAATTCATATATATATATATATATATGTGTGTGTGTTTTGTGGAAGAAAGTATATTACAGCGTTTACATGAAAATATATATATGAACATGGCTTAGTTTAAAATAGAAATTTAAGGTTTAATTATTTGTTAAATTGATAAATTGATTATGAAATTTGATAGAGTATGTATAATCATAACTATGATGTTTTGAAATTTCTGGTTTGATTGAAAAACAAAATCACAGTGTTGATTTTCATAAAAAAATGTCAACAATGGAGGTTTTGCCAAAAACATTGAAATTGGGTGTTGTAACTTTGATGTTTATGTTATTTTATGAGTAGAAACATGTTAGAAGTCTTCACAATATGTTTATATGAAGTCTATATGTGTATTACATGTTAATCAGTCTATTAGATTCGAGCTTTTAGGCCATTTGGCTTTTGTTCATCTTATTGCCGCCGAGCTTGGGTCGCCAGATTCTGAGTCTGAAAGCAGCAATCCTGCCCAAGAATCTAAATCTCGTGTCGCAAATACCAACCAATGGCTCGTGACTCGAGTCATGATGTTAACTTCAACGCCAAGAACGCTAACCATGATGTAAATCGTGGGCCTTGCAGCCATGAAAGTTAAAGCGAAGGTTCTGACGGTTTTGTTTAAGTATACAAATTTTGAAAATAAATGTTATGTGTTAATAATATGAATATTAAATGATGATTTCAGTAGTATTAAACCATGAATGAGCATGTTATCAAGGGTTAATTAGTATTAACGTAGTTGATTATGTGAATTGGTAATTTAACCTACATGATGTATACATTTTGTTTATATAGATATAAAATGTTGGTAATGACTAATTATGTCATCATGACATATGTATATGGTATTGATTCAAGTTGTAAGATTTAGCTTGTGCTAAAGGCAAGTTTTCTAATCCTTCATCTTATTGAACTAATTATTGTTTTCAATTGGATTACCTTATAATGATGCAAGTTGTCTAAACTTTGGTTTGATATTGAACAATTTATTCTTGTATTTCACTTGTTATTTAGCATGCATAACTAAATTGCTATGTATATTTAATATTCAATTCTAATTAACCTTGGCTTAGTATTGTTCAAGCAAGGTATGCTATAGTTATTCAAATTGTATGCTATTAGATTATTCCTAATGCATGACTTTAGTTTACTATGATTGATTCAATCACTATTATTCTATAGTATAGTTTTATTGGTCTTATTCAACTACTCCTTAGTTGATGTTCGTTAAATTCTAAATTTCCTTGAAAGCTTATCCAAACAAAACTTACTTTGGTGCGGACTTGTATTCTAAATACTGAGATGAACAACTCTTTTAATAGAGGTTTACGCTTAGCATTGAAATGGTTGTGCACAATACATTGTACGAAGGGTCGATCCCCTTAAGTACGTGGAGTCCTTATAGTCTTATGACTGTTAAAGTTAAAGTTGAAAGATTATTTATAACTGTGGACATGATTCGTGGTCATTAGACCCTCAGTGAATGTTAAAATTTTCAGAAAGTTAATAGAATATATTGTTCAGTTCTATTGAGCCTAATATTGGCAATTGATGTAAAAGTTTAAAGATTTATTTATTGTTATTTCAAGTGGGCCTTGTTTGCTCACTCTTGCCTGTAAAATTTCTTATAGCTAAAGTTGAAACTGGTGACGTAGCTAGCACCAGTAAGGGAAAAGGAAAGATGAACAAATACTGAAGACTTGTAATAGATTCGATAGTTTTATTATAAGACTTTGGTTTAATGATTGTAATGAAGTTTATTTAAATTCCGCATTTGAATGATTGTTGTTAAAGGTTAGATAACCTAGGAGATTTTTATTTAAATTTATTCTTGTATGGGCAGGTTTTATTATTCAATTTTATTATAATTGGGTAGTTATAAATGAATATTTTGATTAAGTGAACACCAAATCTTGAGGAAATGAAGTACCAGGATTTGGGGGTGTCACAGGTTGGTATCAAAGCTTTAGGTTATGAACCTTAGGTGGGGGGGAAAAGCCTTAGGAAGTAACCTTTGAAAGTATAGTGGAGATAACTCTTATCGAGTTTTAAGAAAGAAGTAATAAAACACTTATGTGCTTATGTGTTTATAGTTTATGTACTTGTGAGTGTCGAGTAGTAATGATTAATAATTAAAACTTTAAAACTTTGTTGTCAGGATGACTAATGTCAGAAAATCCAGTCAGGCTAGGGAAGAGGGACCTCAAATGCCTATAGAGGAGGAGCCTCGCGACATTCAGGTAGTTTGGGAACAACTACTGCCACGGGAGTTAGCCCCGTTGGTCACAGTAGTTGAGGATGAGGATGATGATGTGGAAACAGATGAGGAGGATCCCATTGAGTTACCACAAGAGGATGAGGATGATGAGGACGAGGAGGAAAGGATTACACTTAACTCGATAGCTGGCCGTATATACGATGAGTTGCATGACCGTAACGTGGAACTTCAAGATACATTTGAGGAGTTACAGGAGATAGTAGCTGAACAACAGACTGCAATGACACAAAAAGACGGCGAGATCCAGGATCGTGAAGAACGACTGACAAATGTCGAGGAGAAACTAGTATAGACTGAAGGGGAGAAAGAACAATTGATCGAGATGGTTGTTGAACTAAAGAACAAGTTGAGAGAAGAAGCTGCTAAGAGGGCAAGAGCTGAAGATGCATACGAGGAAGCTTATCAACGAACTGGAAGAGCAGTAAGGAACTCATAGGCGAAAAGGATGAAGATGGAAGAGATGGATAAAGTATTTGACACCGCAATTAATCGAGCTCAAGATCGGGTCATGGGATATCCGATTCAGTTCGAGACGCTGCCATCATATGTATTAGATCGCAGGACAATGTTTCGAGTCATGGAGGAAGAACGTGATAGGGCTAAGAAGTATCTTAATAGATCATCGTAGAAAATGTGCCTGTAATGCACGTAATAAGTATTAAATAATGTGTAAATCCCTAGTGTTAATTAACCATGGGATATGATAATAATGATGTTGTTCTGTAACTTTTGTAGTTCAGGAAAGGAATGTAAATAGCAGTGATGCTATTGTTTTTATGATTTTCGAAGTAATGATGAATAAATAAAAGATATTATTTTATTCAAAGTGTTATGTGTTATGTGGTTATTTCTTTTATGGAGGCAAGTTAATTAGAAAATACTTAAAGAAGCTGAGTAATAGTCTAATAAATGCTTTGTTTTAACAGAAAATGCCTCCCAGACGTGAACCACCCCGACAGAGAAACAATGAGAGAACTACCAAATAACGATAATGTTGACGGTAACCCCGTTCAACAACTAGTGACACTATTGACAGGAGCGTTGTAGAATCAACCACAAAACCATGGTACAACGTTTAAGGATTTCAAGGCGGTTGGACCACCTGAATTTCGTGGGTCTATGAATCTAGTCGAAGCACAAACCTGGATTATGGAGATAGAAAAAGTATTCGATGTCGCTAGGGTAGGGGATGATCAAGATCGCTTTACTGCAGCGTTCATGTTGAAAGCGAAGCTAGTTATTGGTGGTGGCCAATAAAACTCGTGAAGGGCCGTGGAGTGATGACACAGGATAGGTTCAAGGAGTTGTTCTTGAGACCTATTTTCCGGAGAGTTCAAGAGTCATTAAGTGCGATTTCGGAACTAAAACAAGGGGCGATGACGGTATCCGAGTATGCCGCTAAATTCAATGAATTGGCAAGGTTTGTGCCATATCAAGTCAGCACAGAAGAGCTTAAGGCGAAGAGATTTGAACAGGACCAAGCCCTGGTCGCACAAGATAGGGTATCCTGTTCCGATTGAAGACATTTTGCGTGGTGATGGAGAAAGCGAAGACTACTGAAGGTGGAGGCGAGGCAGTGACAAAGTTCAATCAGGAACAAAAGAAGAAGAAGAATGAGAATGAGATTAAGAATGGAGGTGGTAGCGGTGGAAACAACAACAACAATAACAACAACAACTTGAAGAGGAAGTGGAATGGGAACATGGGTGCTGGAAACCATCAGGGTAACCAGTAAAACAAAAAGTTTGAATCATGTGCGACATGTGGGAAATTTCACAAGGGTGCGTGCTTAATTGGGAAACGAGTATGCTTCAATTGTGGCCAGGAGGGTGACATCGCTCAAAGTTGCACTCAACCGAAGAAGAATGTATGCTTCACGTGCGGATCCAAGGATCACTTTGCTCGTGAATGTCCTAAGAAGAAGGACGAAGTGACAACCAGAAGCAATGGAGGTAACAATGGAGGTACATGGGCCATTGCAGGACTTGCAGCATCAAACAAATCCACTGCCAGAACCTTCAACATGACTGTGCAAGATGTTGTGCAATCAAAAGATGTAGTGTCAGGTATTATCCCAATCAATGATATAAATGCTTATATATTATTCGATTCGGGTGCTACTTGTTCGTTTATATCCGATGAATTTGCTAAGAGGTTAGAATTGCCTAGAGAAGAACTAAATTTTCCTTTGAACATAAAAATTGCAAATAAGGAAGTAATCCCTGTTAGATTCGTATACAAGAACTGTAGGGTGAACATTAAGGAAAATATTTTGTTGGTAGATTTGATTCCGATTAGACTCGGGGAATTTGATGTAATTTTGGGGATGGATTGGCTGTTCAAATATGGAGCAGTAATCGATTGTCACAAGAAGTGTGTAAACCTTATGACTCCATCAAAGGTAGTATTTTATGGTAGCAAGTCGCCTAGATAAATGAAATGTCTGACGACTATGAAGGCCAAGAAATTGTTGAGTCAAGGTTGTGTGGGCTATTTAGCTTACATAGTCGATACTCAGAAGAAGGGTGTGAAATTAGAAGAAATACCGGTAGTGAGAGAATTCGAAGACGTGTTTCCAGAAGATTTGCCAGGACTTCCGCCTGACAGAGAAATTGAGTTCGTGATCGACTTAGCGCCGGGAACAGCACCGATATCGAAGGCCTCGTACAGAATGGTTCTGGTAGAAATGAAGGAACTGATGGTACAGTTGCAAGAGTTGCTGGACAAGAAATATATTCAACCAAGTGGATCACCGTGGGGAGCGCCAATTTTATTCGTTAAGAAGAAGGATGGATCAATGCGTCTTTGCATTGATTATAGAGAGTTAAATAAAGTCACTATTAAGAATAGGTATCCGTTGCCTAGAATAGATGACTTGTTTGATCAGCTAAAGGGTGCTAAATATTTCTCAAAAATTGATTTGAGAAGTGGGTATCACCAATTGAAGGTAAGAAAGGAGGATATACCTAGAACGACATTCAGAACTCGGTACGGACATTACAAGTTTCTGGTGATGTCTTTTGGTTTAACTAATGCCCCTGCTACATTCATGGATTTGATGAACAGGGATTTTAAACCATTCTTAGACAAGTTTGTAGTGGTATTTATTGATGACATTCTGGTGTATTCCAAAACTCAAGAAGAACACGTGGAACATTTACGTTTGACATTGGAAACACTAAGGAAAGAAAAGCTTTACGCGAAATTTTCTAAGTGCGAATTTTGGCTCGATCGTGTACAATTTTTGGGTCATGTGATTGACAAAAATGGGATTTCAGTGGATCCATCAAAAGTGGAAGCTATAATCAATTGGGAACAACCAAGAACACCGTCAGAAGTGAGGAGTTTCTTGGGACTGGCTGGTTATTATAGAAGATTTATTCAAGATTTTTCTAAGATAGCCACTCCGCTAACAAATTTGACATGGAAAGTGGTAAAATTAGTTTGGACGGAGAAATATGAAGAGAGTTTCCAAGATTTGAAGACGAAGCTAAGTGCAGCACCTGTGTTGACATTACCAGATAATACAGGAAATTTTGTGGTGTATAGTGATACCTCACACAAAGGGTTGGGTTGTGTTCTTATGCAGAACGAAAAAGTTATTGCGTATGCATCAAGACAACTAAAGGATTATGAGAAAGGGTATCCGACTCATGATTTGGATTTGGCTGCAGTTGTATTTGCTCTGAAGATATGGAGACACTATCTTTATGGAGAGAAATGTGAGATCTACACAGACCACAAAAGTCTGAAGTATATTTTCACTCAGAAGGATTTGAACATGCGTCAGAGAAGGTGGATGGAATTGATAAAAGATTACGATTGTGAGATCTTTTATCATCCGCAAAGCGAATGTGGTTGCAGATGCTTTAAGTAGGAAAGGTCGAGAAAAGTTGATGCTGATAACAACTCAGGAGGAGCTCATTTTAGCAATGACAAAACTGGAGTTGCAAATCAAATTTCCAAAAGAATCTGACGAACAACTATTCTAGATAGAAACTAGTCCAACTTTAGTGGACAAAGTGAAGAATGCTCAACTACAAGATGAAGAGTGTGGGAAAATCAAAGAGAATCTAGTTGAAGGCGGTGATGTAAAATACAAGGTCGATACCGAAGGATTACTACGGTTAGAGGGAAGAATTTGGGTTCCAGCAGTGCTAGAACTGAAAGAAGAAATTTTGACTGAAGCTCATAGCTCAAAATATTCAATTCATCCAGGAAGCACGAAAATGTATCAAGATTTGCGCCGACATTTTTGGTGGCCGAATATGAAAAGGGACATTGCAGAATGCATAGCGAAATGCTTGACATGTCAAAGAGTAAAAGTCGAACATCAAAGACCCAGCGTATTCCGTCAACCATTGGAAATACCGGAATGGAAGTGGGAACACATCATGATGGATTTTGTGGTGGGTCTTCCAACTACTCAGAGAGGATGCGATGCAATTTGGGTAATAGTGGACAGACTGACGAAGTCAGCGCACTTTTTACCAATAAAGATTAGATTCAATCTTGATCAGTTGGCAAGATTGTACATTAAAGAGATCATTTTGAGGCATGGAGTGCCAGTATCAATTGTGTCTGATAGAGATCCGCGATTCATGTCAAATTTCTGGAAGAGACTACAAGAATGCATGGGGACACACAGTTGTGAATGAGTACGGCATATCATCCACAAACAGATGGCCAAAGCGAACGAATAATTCAGACATTGGAAGATATGCTGAGAGCATGCGTCATGGACTTTAAAGAAAGCTGGGAAGAATAATTACCGTTGGTGGAATTTGCTTACCATAACAGTTATCACGCGAGCATCGGCATGCCACCTTACGAGGCATTGTACGATAGAAAGTGCGTAACTCCATCTTTGGGATGAAGTCGGTGAACGCCAAATCGTTAGGACCGTAATCGGTGCAACAAAGCTGGCGACGTTGTCAAACTCATTAGGACAAGATTAGTAGCAGCCCAAGACAGACAGAAAAAGTATTCTGATCAACATAGACAAGATCGTGCATTCGACTTAGGAACTTTTGTATTCCTAAAAGTTTCTCCCTGGAAGGGGAAAATTCGTTTTGGTAAAAAGGGAAAGCTAAGCCCGAGGTTTATTGGACCCTTTGAAGTGCTGAGAAGAGTGGGAGAAATGGATTACGAGGTAGCTCTACCTCCAGAGTTTGAAAACATTCATAATGTTTTTCACATTTCGATGTTACAACCATATAAACCCGACTATAAACATGTGATTGAGTACGAACCGTTGCAGTTCGAGAAAGATTTTTCTTATGAAGAGATTCCTATCCAGATAGTCGACAGGAAAGAACAAGTGCTCAGGAATAAAGTGATACCTTCTGTGAAGGTGATATGGAGGAACCACAATGCTGAAGAAGCTACGTGGGAACTCGAAGAGAAAATATTGAAAGAGTACCCTGAGTTATTTGTTTAATCTATGTCTTCGATTCTAGGGACAGAATCTTTGTAAGTAGGGAAGAATGTAAAAATGATTTGTTTGAGTTGTGATTCTGAGGACAGAATCCTTGTAAGGAGGGAATGATGTAACATTCTAGAATTTTAAAGTGTAATATTAAATATTTATTGATTTATATAAGTATTTAATGGATTATGTTAATTGTTGAATAAATAGTTGTTCAATTCGAGTTGATGTGATTTAGTTAATTATTTATTGAATAAATAATTAAATATTAAATATTTATTTGCAATATTAAATATTTATTGAATTATATAAGTATTTAATGACAATTTGAGTTGATGTGATTTAGTTAATTATTTGTTGAATAAATAATTAAGGAGCTAAGAAAATTAATTGTTATGAGTTTATATACCAATTTAATTTAATAAGTAAGCTAGAGAGCTTATAGTGATTTAAATAAATTATAATATTTTAAATGGAAATGATAATTTAAAATATTAGTTGGTCGAATAAAATTATAATTATAAAGAAATTATATTTTGTGATAATGATTTATGTGTTAAAGTAATTTAATAGATTAATATTTTAATTGATTATTTAATTAAATAGAAGTGTGACAAATAACCTTGCTATAAAGGAGTTACTAAAAATAAATTAAAAGAGTTTAATTTAGTTTTGCCAAACATGTCTTATTGCATATTAAGTCTTTAATCTAATGATGTGTTAGCAAAAAAGGTATAAGAATTAATCCATTTGTTTTAATTAAGTTTACCAAACAAGGTGTAAGGGTTAATGGGTTATTTTATTAAGCCTAGCCAAACAAGCCTTATGTCTTTTGATTTTCAAAATTACAGAATCGATGTCGGTTAAAATCCTATACTTAATATCTATATTATTATTATTATACGTTATATGATAATACGTAAACTAGAGTTGGGAGAAGAGAAGAAGAAGAAGAAACACGAGAGAAAATTTGAGAAAACTCTAGAGAGAATGAGTGATTCTAAATGTGTTTTGAGAAAGGAATTGAGAAAAGAATAGCCATCATCTTCCTAATCAAATGTAGGAGCTTAATCTCTTCTTTAAAAGTTTAGACTTCTTCTTCCAAAAGTTCTCTGTGAAATTTTTATAAAGGATAAATTGTTGTTATGTATATAGTTTTGTATGATTATTGATTATAAGGTTATTCCATGAGTTTATATATGATTATAGATAAAGTAATTCATATATATATATATATATATATGTGTGTGTTTTGTGGAAGAAAGTATATTACAAACGTTTACATTAAAATATATATATGAACATGGCTTAGTTTAAAATAGAAATTTAAGGTTTAATTATTTGTTAAATTGATAAATTGATTATGAAATTTGATAGAGTATGTATAATCATAACTATGATGTTTTGAAATTTTTGTTTTGATTGAAAAACAAAATCACAGTGTTGATTTTCATAAAAAATGTCAACAATGGAGTTTTTGCCAAAAACATTGAAATTGGGTGTTGTAACTTTGATGTTTATATTATTTTATGAGTAGAAACATGTTAGAAGTCTTCACAATATGTTTATATGAAGTTTATATGTATATTACATGTTAATCAGTATCTATTAGATTCGAGCTTTTAGGCCAATTTGGCTTTTGTTCATACTGTTGTCGAGCTTGGTCGCCAGATTTGAGTCTGCAGCGCAGCCACTACCAAAGAAGATAAATCTCTTGCAGCCATACAAGCGCCACGCCAAGCGCCAACCAATGGCCTGTGACTCGAGCAAAGGCCTTAACTCAAGATCATGAAGGCGAACCATGATATAAACTGTGGTGCTTGCTTGTGTGAGTTAGCGAAGGTTTCGGCAGCTTTGTTTAAGTATACAAATTTTGAAAATAAATGTTATGTGTTAATAATATGAATGTTAAATAATGATTTCAGTAGTATTAAACCATGAATGAGCATGTTATAAAGAGTTAATTAGTATTAACGTAGTTGATTATGTGAATTGGTAATTTAACCTCATGATGTATACATTTTGTTTATATAGATATAAAATGTTGGTAATGACTAATTATGTCATGATGATATATGTATAGGGTATTGATTCAAGTTGTAAGGTTTATCTTGTGCTAAAGGAAAGTTTTCTAATCCTTCATCTTATTGAACTAAATTATTGTTTTCAATTCGATTATCTTATAATGATGCAAGTTGTCTAAACTTTAGTTTGATATTGAACAAGTTATTCTTGTATTTCACTTGTTGTTTAGCATGCATTACTAAATTGCTATGTATGCTTAATATTCAATTCTAATTAACCCTGGCTTAGTATTGTTCAAGCAAGGTATGCTATAGTTATTCAAATTGTATGCTATTAGATTATTCCTAATGCTTGACTTTAGTTTACTATGATTAATTCAATAACTATTATTCTATAGTATAGTGTTATTGGTCTTATTCAACTACTCCTTAGTTGATGTTTGTTAAATTCCAAATTTCCTTGAAAGCTTATCCAAACCAAACTTACTTTGGTGTGGACTTGTATTCTAAATAGTGAGATGAACAACTCTTTTAATAGAGGTTTACGCTTAGCATTGAAATGGTTGTCCATAATACATTGTACGAAGGGTTGATCCCCCTAAGTACGTGGAGTCCTTATAGTTTTATGACTGTTAAAGTTAAAGTTGAAAGATTACTTATAACAGTGGACATGATTCGTGGTCATTAGACCCTCAGTGAATGTTAAAATTTTCAGAAAGTTAATAGAATATATTGTTCAGTTCTATTGAGCCTAATATTGGCAATTGATGTAAAAGTTTAAAGATTTATTCATTGTTATTTCAAGTGGGCCTTGTTTGCTCACTCTTGCTTAAAAAATTTCTTACACCTAAAGTTGAAACTGGTGACGTACCTAGCACCAGTAAGGGAAAAGGAAAGATGAACAAGTATTGAAGACTTGTAATAGATTCGATAGTTTTATTATCAGACTTTGGTTTAATGATTGTAATGAAGTTTATTTAAATTCCGCATTTGAATGATTGTTGTTAAAGGTTAGATAACCTGGGAGATTTTTATTTAAATTTATTTCTGTATGGGCAGGTTTTATTATTTAATTTTATTATAATTGGGTAGTTATAAATGAATATTTTGATTAAGTGAACACCAAATCTTGAGGAAACAAAGTTCCAGGATTTGGGGGTGTCACAGATAGGAGATCGTAAAATAAAACGATCAAGACATAGAAATGAATCATAATATATACGATGAGATCACCCCGTGATCTGATAAGGTTATAGTATGGAGAAGAATCAAGCTAATGATTGAAAAGTTTATGACAGGAATGTTGTGTGTCAGTTGTATTATGAATTAGTACGAATTCAGGAAAGGATTATGAATACGGATTAAATGAAATTCGTATTGAGAAGGGAGTTAAGATAGGTGGGGATTTCAATTGAGGACTCATGTCAACAGCTGAGTTGTATGATTCCTTGTTATGGGCAGGAAATTGTACTTGGTGTAAAAACCACTTAGTTTTTGGCACTGATAATCATTGAAATGTCTGTGTCGCGCTATTTGCTATATGCGTGTTGAGAAGGTGATTCTTTTCTCAGGTGTATAACAGATAGATAGGTTATAAGTAGAGAATATAAGGTAAAGTACAACTTCTTAAAACTTATACTTATAGTACGTTCGTGACTCATAATTATATGAAATGTTTATGAACCCCTCAGCGAATGGACGCCAAAGGTCTGTCTAGGACAAGTTCTCAAAATCATATGATTGTGGCAAGTTCCTGAACTCATATGTGTGGTAAGTTGATGAACTGGGTAGAACTAAGTGTGAATGGAGTATTGAGGATTATAGGAACAGATAGATTCTTTAGGTAATGGATTATTAGAGGAGACATAGGTTTTCCAAATCTCCTAGCTATGCTAGACTCAAAATTTTTGACATCAAGCTAAAAACGCACTATGTGTTTTTTGAAAGGAATTTTTATTCTCAACTCCAGGTGACCATTGTGTATGAATGGACTTCGGGCCACCGACACATCGTTACCTGTTGAGGTAATAAAATAGATTTTTAATGATTTTGAATGGTTTAAAGTATAATCTCTGCTACCTATTTCGGATAGACGATAATTATTTAAAATATCAAAA
This sequence comes from Panax quinquefolius, assembly GCA_020205615.1. Taxonomy (NCBI): domain Eukaryota; kingdom Viridiplantae; phylum Streptophyta; class Magnoliopsida; order Apiales; family Araliaceae; genus Panax; species Panax quinquefolius. The sequence goes on from CM035172.1 coordinate 67,762,145, forward strand.
TATATTTTTATTTGTCACTTATGTACCATATAACCTGGTGCAGAGATGATAAAAAGTTGATGGAGTTGTAAATGCAGGAATACTTAGTGTTGAATTTGATCTAAAATCGTTATTCCACTATGGTATGATGTGTTATGACAAAGTCACTAGATGACGGCATCCTCAAACGGGCTGTTAATACAGTACGACATTATGACGTCATTTTCAAACAATTTTCAAAATTTTAATTTGCCAACGGCATTTGGCTACACACATTGGTAATTTGATTGAAGTTGATTATTGATATGAGTCTAAGATATTTGATTCGGCTAGACCAACATTTATGAAAATTCTAAGCGTTCTTTGAAGTTTTTCCCGAACCAAATTATTTTGGTGCGAAATCCAATAAGACTGAGGTAAAATTTTTGTGCCTATGGCAGAGACGAGAAACAGATCAGACCAGCAGTACTTTATAAGTATAGGGCATACCGGGCTAATTACCCATTATGTTCGTAAGTTATGACGGTTTGCGGATGAATTTCTATATAACCTTTGTGAAAATGACAGATAATAGTTTATATATCTCCTCAGCACAATTTCAAAATTTTAACTCTTGTGAGAAATGTATTGGGTAGCATGTGATTATGAGAAGGAATGGTGAATGGTGTATTATATAAGGTAAATTTCGGGGACGGAATTTTTAGAAAAAGGGGTGAATGTGACAACCCGAGAATTTGGATATTTATAAAATCTTAAAATATTGAATTAAGTTTAAATAATAAACCTAGACAGAAAATAAGTGAATAGATTCGACATTTTCAGGAAGGAATTTTATGGATTTATAAATTTTTGTGGTGAATTATTCAGGATTAAAGGTATAGGAGAATATGTTCTGTGTATATGATATTTTATGTGTATAGTATGTGGTTAAGGGTTGACTGTAAGAGCCCAACTTTTTATAAATAAAATCGAATTTTCTTTAATTATTATTGTGAATAATGAGATGTTAATTTGATATAATACTTTGGTTATGGGTGAAATGTCAAATTTTGCCAAAATAAGCAAGTGGTTATAAAATATTTATTTTGTCGGGGAATATTCGTTTGGTCGTGGAATATTCCTGTTGTTGGGGAATATTCGTACGATGGCGCATCCATTTGTGGGCCTCATAACGGATAACTGTCGGATGAAGAAAACGACAAGTTTGAGTTTTTATAAATAACGGACGTAATTGTTACCGTTAACACTGTTGGATTACCAAGTGGTTAAAATACTGATGTCTGGGTCATTTAAAAAGATATTACCGGTATTGCACAATATTTTTGAATTATTGATTCTTACATATGAAGGCAGTACTCAATAATTGTTATAGTAATTACTATTCAATATTTTATTTTATTGGTTCAATAATTGCTGCGTTGATATTTTATATTATTGGTGTTTCAATAATTGTCACTGCACAGTATTTCCCATTATATGATCAATAATTCATATTATTTGAATAATATTATTAGATAATATTATTGGCAATGTCTACAAAGTTCTGTCAAGGAGTGGTTTGGTCACCTAATTACGCGCCAGTAAAGAAAAATCTTTATCGGAAAGCCCCCCCTTTCACAGGAAAGCGACTGGTCATTATAATTGTGATTTTGTAATATTATTTATGAATAATTAATTATTGATTTATATGATAAGGAAATATTTATTTTATATGGATATAAATGATGGATATATTTATTGTGGTTATAAACGATGGAATTAATTTTGAGGTATTTTAATAGTATTTTGTCGGAATGAAGTGTTGAAAATCGTCCGTTTGTGGATTTCGGTCATTTTTCGTTTGGAATTTGGGAAAACGTAAACTTACAAAGTTGTAGAGAATTTAATTTCCTATGGAGTAGACATGAGATTTGAATTTTTCTAATAAAAGGGCTATTTATTATGAATTATTGAAGTTTCAGAAATAAATATTTTTATTAAAATTATGGTGGGCCCCACTTTTAGTTGGTGAGAAATAAAATGTGCTGAAATTTATTTTCAAAAGTGGTGGGCGTGAATAGTAGCAGGTAAAACCATCAGGTAGCAGGTTAGTCTGCTATGGTGTTCTAAGCATTTTTTTATAAATAAGGTGCTTAGTTAGAATTGAAAATCACACCAGAAACAAGTTTTCTCTTTTTCTCTCTTTATATTATCGAGCATATTTTGTGAGTATTTAGATACTTTGTGAGTTGCTATTCATCAGTTGATAATTTTTTGTATATTATCTTAGTTATAATATTCTTTACTGGGCTAGTTAAGCTCACCCTTTTCCTCTTTGTTCCATTTTTCTTCTTAAGAGGTGAGAACATAGCAGGAACTAGCCGGGGTATGGAGTTATGGTTCAGGATAGTTGTTTTAGTAGTCCTCACTATTTTGTAAAATAGTGTATCAATAATTGTAATGAGAACTCCTTTTGAGTTTGTATACTGTCTATTAGACAATATTTATATTCAAACTCACAGTATATGTGTTGTCATATTTTGCACGACAATTGTATTACTCAAGTTGTTTTTGTGTTTTGTACCATGTATTTGGCGACTTAGAATACGTGATGTATACCTATTTTGGGGGTATCACAATTGGTATCAAAGCATAGGGATATGATCCCTGGCTGAGATGTGAGACAAGAACTAGGAGGGGAGAGACGGGAAATTCCTTCGCTAGTATGAACCTGACTAAGTTTATTTGGTATTTATTGGGTCGGTCAAAGTATAGGGATAATATGTGACATGTCAATTAACCCTTTTTTGTGGCAGTATTTGAAATGGCAACTAGAAATATTAACAATGGAGTGAATGAGACCGTGGAGACACCTTTAATCACCACCTAGGGGAACATGCAACAGGAAGGCAATATTCCTCCTGTAAACAATACTACCGAACAAATGATGAATGATGAGATGTTTAGAAGCTTTTTGCAGTTCATGCAAAATCAGACGAGGGAGACTCGTGTACAAAATACAGGTGGAAATGATTGCAATGCGCGACTTGTCACAGCCAAGCAGTTCAAAGAGTTGGGACCACCAGAATTTGTGGGAAAGCCGGATCCGATCAAGGCGGAAACGTGGGTCAAGCAAATTACCAAGATATTCGATGTCTTGGGATGCATAGAAGAACAAAAGGTTCTATTCGCCACCTTTATGTTTCGTGGTGAGGCAGATTACTGGTGGGAATCTGTGAAGCGTACCCAGCCAGCCGCACTCAACATGTCTTGGGAAACGTTTCAAAAACTATTTAACGACAATTACTTTCCTGAAAGTATTCATCATATGAAGGAGGTAGAGTTTATTAGACTGGAACAAAATAATATGAACGTGTCGCAGTACGAAGCTATGTTTGCCGAGTTGTCCCGATTTGCATCCCATTTGGTTGATAATGAGGAGAGAATGACGCGAATGTTTTTGCGAGGTTTGAAACCCGAAATACGTCAATACCTCATTTCTCACAAACGTTTTTTATATTCGTATGTTGTGAATAGAGCTCAGTTATTGGAGCGCGATAATGAGTCAACTCAGCCGAAGAATAACGACCAACAACTCGATGATAATCGTACCGGTGGCAATGGTCATTGGAAAAATGATAACCATCGTGGAGGAAATTATCATGCTAGAAATGGTAACCACTTCGGTGGTAATCATGGCCAAGATAATAGAAGAAATAATTCAAGTGGAATTTCAAGAAGAGAAGATTTAACGATGACGGGAAGACGTCAGCAGTAGCACCAGCACCAGCACCAGCACCATCAACAAATTCTAGGGGAGGAGAACGACCACCAGTTAGATGCTACAGATTCGGAGAGGAGGGACATATAAGTCCAAACTGTTTACAGCCTTCCAAGGTATGTTTTAGTTGTGGAAAAGACGGTCACATAGCTCAATTTTATCCTATAGCGAAATCAAGTCCAGTTGGGATGGTGGCACCAAATGCGGATACATACAAAACAAAGTCGCCGGTTTCTAGAAGAGCGTTTGTCGTGACTGCCCAAAACGCGAGGAACCCGAACGAAGGTATCACTAGTTAGTTAATTATAAATTCTTGCGAAGTCTATACCTTATTAGATACCAGTTCTACCCATTCTTTTTATTTCTCCTGCTTGTGCTCAACGTTTGAATTTGACTCCAGAGAAATTAGACCTTGACTTATCTGTTGAGACTCCGTTAGGAGAATCTTTCATTACATCTACTATTTATAAATCTTGCTTGATTCAAGTTGGTACCATCCTGATCTTATTTCGTTGAAAATACTTGCATTTGATGTGATTTTAGGGATTGATTGGTTAACCACTCATCATGCCAAAATTGATTGTTTTTGTAAGGTTGTTAGTTTTCATATTCCTAACCAGCCTTTTGTACGAATTCAAGCAACCAAACCATTAAAGTCAATCACTATCATATCAAGCCATAAAGACATTCGTTTATTGAAAAATGGATGTCAAACTTTCTTAGCCCATTTCACGGACTTGAACAAAAAAGACAACAGATTTGAATAATATTTCTGTTGTTAGTGAATTTCTTGACGTATTCCCTGAAGAACTTTCTGGTCTACCCGCAGAGTGAGATATTGAATTTTGTATCGACTTTGAACCCAGTACAAAACCCATTTTCAAAAATCCATATCAAATGGCTCCTATTGAACTTCAGGAGTTAAAAACCCAACTATAGAAGTTGGTACCCGAGCCTCTATCTGGTGACTTCCTTTGTGGGATGCACCGAAGCCAGACTCTCCGTAGGGGATGTCATATTCGTGCGGTGGTAAACTGATAGGCGCCATTGTGACGAGCTATCCAAGATTGAATATGAGTTAAAGTTGAGAGCAACCTAATTCAGTAATCGAAATATCTAGCTTTCTAGGCTTAGCTGGTTACTATCGGAGATTCGTGGAAGGATTTTCTCGAATCGCTACTCCATTAACTCAGCTGACTCAAAAAGATACAAAATTTGAATGAAGCGAGGAATGTGAGAAGAGCTTCCAAGAACTCAAGAGGAGACTCATTTCGACACCTGTTTTGACCATACCATCCTGGAAAAGTGAACGTGGTAGCTGACGCATTGAGTAGAAGATCATATGTGAGTACGAGTGCGATATTGTCGAACACAAAGACATATTTTGTATAATTTATAAACGATAAAGATAAAGTTAAAGACTCTAGGGACCCACATGATGATGTTAAATATATGAGTAGACTCGACTTTAACTGATAAAGTTAAATTCGCTCAAGCTACACACCGAAGCTGATGAATATAAAGAAGAAGGTGCAAGAAGGCATTATTCTAGAAGTAAGAGTTGATGAAGAGAAGAAAGCTCAAACCTTTGATTTATTTGAAATCCTCGATCGAGTAGGAACTGTGGCCTATAGACTCGCCTTAACGCTAAGTATGTCGCGTGTACATAATGTTTTTTATGTATCGATGTTACGTAAATATGTGGACGACCCAAACCACATTATTGCGTTAGAACCAGACGAGATAGCCGAAGATTTAACGTACGAGGAGGTACCTGTCAAGATCTTGGATAAGAAAGAGCATGTCCTACGCACGAAGGTTATACCACAAGTTAAGGTTTTGTGGAGAAACCATGCTATTGAAGAAATGACCTGGGAGTTGGAATCAGAAATGAAAGCGAGGTGTCCTCACCTTTTCGAAACAACAGGTACGTACGTCAATTTCGAGGACGAAATTTTATAAGGAGGGGAGGTTGTAAGACCCCAACTTTTTATAAATAAAATCAATTTTTTTTTTATTATTATTGTGAATAATAAGGTGTTAATTTGATATAATACTTTGGTTATGGGTGAAATGTGCAAATTTTGCAAAACAAGTAAGTTGTTATAAAATATTCATTTTGTCGGGGAATATTCGTTTGGTCGTGGAATATTCCTGTTGTCGGGGAATATTCGTACGATGGAGCTGCAATTTGTGTGCCCCATAACGGATAATTATCGAATGAAGAAAACAACAAGTTTGAGTTTTTATAAATAACGGCGTAATTGTTACCGTTAACACTGTTGGATTACCTAGTGGTTAAAATAATAAGTAATACGTCGTTTGGTTAAGAAATATTACCAGTATTACACGAGATTTTGAATTATTGATTCTTACGTATGAAAGCAATACTCAATAATTGTTACACTAATTATTGTTCAATATTTTATTTTATTGGTTCAATAATTGCTGCGTTGATATTTTATATTATTTTTGTTTCAATAATTATCACTGCCCAATATTTCCCATTATCAGATCAATAATTCATATTATTTGAATAATATTATTAGATAACATTATTGGAAATGTCTAGAAAGTTCTGTCAATGAGATGTTTGGTCACCTAATTGCGCGCCAGTAAGGAGAAATCTTTATCGGAAAGCCCCCTCTTTCTTGGAAACGACCTGGTTGTCATAATTGTGATTCTGTAATATTATTTGTGAATAATTAATTATTAATTTATATGATAAGAAAATATTTAGTTTATGTGGATATAAATGATGGATATATTTATTGTGGTTATAAATGATGGAATTAATGTTGAGGTATTTTATCAGTATTTTGTCGGAATGAAGGTGTTGAAAATCGTTCGTATGTGGATTTCGGTCATTTTTCGTTTGGAATTTGGAAAAACTTAAACTTATAAAGTTGTAGAGAATTTAATTTCCTATGGAATAGACATGAGATTCAAATTTTTCCGATAAAAGGCTATTTATTATGAATTATTGAAGTTTCAAAAATAAATATTTTTATTAAAAATATGGTGGGCCCCACTTTTGGTTGGTGAAAAATAAAATGTGTTGGAATTTATTTTCAAAAGTGGTGGGCGTGAACAGTAGCAGGTAAAACCATTAGGTAGCAGGTTAGTCTGCTATGGCATTCTAAGCATTTTCCTATAAATAGGGTACTTAGTTATAATTGAACACGAGAAACAAGTTTTCTCTCTTTCTCTCTATATTATCGAGCTTATTTTGTGAGTATTTAGATACTTTGTGAGTTGTTATTCATCAGTGCAAATTTCCTTCAGCCTTATACCTGATATTTCAACTGGAAGTACTGTTCTTTTGAGGTAAGGGATGTTATTTTCTTCTTAATGATGTTATTCTTTCAATATCATTATACCTAAATATTGTTATGGATTTTATTGTGGAATTTCTACCTTTTTGTGTCGGGGTTATTATTCAAATATATGGCACTATTCACGTATACGACACTATTCACCAAAAAATGAAATTTTCTCCTTTTTTGTCCAAGATGTCTATTATGGTTACTATCTTTGATTGTATCCATATTTTGATCTTTATTTTGAATTCTGCTTCACAATTGGTTATTATGGAGTATTATTGAACTTGGATAAATTGTAATATGAATCCCTAATATTTGTCCTTTTGTCTCACTGGATTCGTTTTCTTTAAGATATTTTCATCATCCCTAGTCCTAAATGATGATATTACTGAATATCTTTGGCCTGTAGTTCAAAGATGAATGATTACCTAATGAATATCTTTGGCCTGTAGTGCAAAGATGAATGATTAACTAATGAATATCTTTGGCCCATAGTGCAAAGATGAACAGGTGTTGAGATGAACATGACCAACTGGTGTTACAAATGAATATCTTTGTCCTGTAATGCAAAGATGAATATTTGATTCAAGATGTATATTGATTGATGTTACAGGGATAAAATATTGATGATGAACTTTTAAATCTTAGAAGATAGTAGAATTCATTCTCTACTTGACTCTTCTAATGGATTGCTATTTCCGTTGCAGTTGTTGATCTAAAACTTGTTGTCTATTATATTCTATCATATTTTTCCCTGTTGAAGACTAATGATAATTTGTTGTATATTATCGTAGTCATAATATTCTTTACTGGGCTAGTTGAGCTCACCCTTTTCCTTTTTGTTCCATTTTTCCTCTTAGGAGGTGAGAACATAGCAATAACTAGCCGGGGTATGGAGTGATGGTTTAGGATAGTTGTTTTAGTAGTCCTTACTATTTTGTAAAATAATGTATCAATAATTGTAATGAGGACTCCTTTTGAGTTTGTATACTGTCTATTAGACAATATTTGTATTTAAACTCACAGTATATATGGTGTCTTATTTTGCACGACAATTGTATTACTGAAGTTGTATTTATTTCTGTACCATGTATTTGGCGACTTAGAATAGGTGATGAATACCTATTTTGGGGGCGTCACATTGACCAAATAACTTATATTAGTGACAAACCCTAATATTATATTAAGAACATCAACGTTCAGTTTGAAAATCCAAACGATTGATTAGAAACCCTAAAACTGGTTCTAGAAACCCTAATTTCAGTCTCGGGAATTTGAAACCCTAATTCGGAATATGAAAACCCTAATTTAGGGGCTTAAAGGCTTAAGTGTATTAATTACAAACCTAATTAGGGATAACCCTAATTGATTAGTTAGAAAACCTAATTTCTGGATTAGAAACCCTAATCAATAATTAGGGAAAACCTAATTATTAATTTAATAATTTTAATGTTAATTAGAAAACATTGATCCGAGTTAACAAGCCCTAATGTGATTAGAGAATCCTTAATATAATTAGAAAACCATAATTATAATTTAGAAATCTTAATTTTCTAATTTAAAAAAAAATTAATTTTTAAACCCTAAGGGTCAAACCCTAAGGGTTTGCACAAGTTACTAAAATGCCCTTAAATGTATGGAAAAGTCTAAAATGCCCTTTGTGCATTATTGAAGGTAGCTTGCAATTATTACCCTATTTGTAATTGGTGACTAGCTAAGATGCACCCATGTGCTTAATAATCTTAGCAATCTCAACCCTTACATCATATAGATACATTGTATCAAAATATAAATAATTCAAGAGAGAAAATTCATTATTTAGCTTCATTTTGTGACAAACTCTCAACCCACACTTTCTCTCACTAGACCCACAAAAATATGAAGTATATCAGTTCCTAGAATGATCACAAGCAAGCTAAGAACAGATCATGATGATCAGATTCAAGATCATAGCATCAAAGTGGTAAAAACCCTAAATCTTAAAAAATTTATGATATGATGTTTGATGTTGTTATTTGTTGGTTAGAAATGTGTTAGAGGGTGTCTTTGAGTGATCTGGGTTGTTAGATCATAGATCTATAATATCTAGAGGCACGAAAATCAAGTTTTTAGAAACTGACTTTGAACCCTTAAATGTTGTCTGACAGTCATATGTTAGGGCTAGTAGATCAGTGTGTTAGGTGTTATGTGTGTTTTATGTTATGGATCTATTCTATGCCATGTGGTGTTTGTTCTGAAACTTGAATCATGGTCAAATCATGTCTAGAACTCAAGTTATGAGTGGTCAAAGTGAGTTGACCAATCAGAAATTTTGAGTTTCTGGGCAACCCAGAAACCCAGAATTTCTGATAACCACTTTTAACGGTTAAGATCTTGCTGAGTTTAAGTGTTTTTGTTATGTTGTTGGTTGAATATTGTAGTCTGACATGTAATCTACATACTCAAATCATTATATCACTCAGATCTTGCTCAGAATCAAAATTATTTATGGTCAAACAAGGGTTGACCGACTGCCCAGATGAAGATTCTGGAAAGCCCAGAATCTTCAAGAACGTGTTTTCTGTCAGAGTTTGACCGGGTATTATCTCTTAGAATTAGTTGTTGTTATGATGATCTGTTGTTATAACATTGTACACTGACATATATACTACATACTTGAACCTTCATATCACACAAACTGAGACCAGAAAGTTAAGATTCAGGGGCTCAAAATAGGTACCTCGAATGTTCTTCAATTCTGGAAAACCGAAAAATTGAAGAACAGTGTCTGACATGATTTGGTGGGGCATAGATTTCTCTGATATGATGTTGTATGGCCATGAACTTGGTATGTAGTTGTAGTATTACATAAGTACTACAACTTTAGCATGAAATCCAGCCTAGAAAACATCAAGAACACGGATCTACTTTAGGTCAAAGTAGGCACCCTGCAAATCGGGTTTTAAGTTCTGGGTTTGGTGAAGAACACCTATAGCGACGGTTTCTGTCGTAGCTATAGGGCCCTTTAATGATATTTTAATTTCAAAAATGAATTATTTTAATTAATAAATAGATAAAAATGGTTTTTAATTATTATAAATACTAAATAAATTTTTAAAAATTATTTTAAAGCCTGAGAATTAGTTTTTTTTATTATTCTGACTATATTTCATAAATATTTTATATTTTTGGAATAATAATGGTATTTAATTTATTTAATTATAATATTAAATAAATTATTTAAAATAATTTTAATACATAAAAAAAAATAATGAAAAATTATATTATGGTATAAGAAAATATTTTAAGTTATTTTTAACGACTTTTAATATTTTGTGATGAATTTAATTAATTAATTAATATTAATGATAATTAATTTATTTAATAAATATATTAAATAAATTATGGAAAAATAGAATTAATGATTTAAAAATCATATAAAAATGATTTAAGTGTTATAAAAATATTTTAAGTTATAAAATATAACTTTTGATATTTTGGCATGAAAATATTAATATTTTATTATTAATAGCAATTATCGAATAATAGATTTAAAATACTTTGATATATTAAAATATATATAATATTATGTTATGATTTTCATTAATATTTAGTATTAAATAAATATTAATGATAAAGGAATTAAGTGGTATTTAATTCATTTAAATACGATATAAATGATTAAAAATTATGATAAATAGTAATAATTATTTAAAGATTATGAAAAAATATATATTGACTGATAATTTAATTATCTAAGGTAATTGTTAAGTGTTAGGCAGAGTTTAATTAAACTTAAACTCGATGTTTTTCTGACTAGACCGTCGGGATGTCAGAATTGTGCCGAACTCGACTCAGACTGTCAAAATTTGATTTGAGGATATGTTTTATGTGTGTTATAGACTGATAGGGTTATGTGATAATGTGTTTAGGTTATTTTAAATACTGTGATGATATTATTTTAATTTATATATCGAAATTATTTATATATTAGGTTCAGACAAAGCTTAATAAATGCGTAGTGGTAATCAACGGTTCAGACAAGTTTTTCTTAACTCGACCTCAAGTTGTATTATTCAAATATACTTGTGGTTAATCATTTCTGATTGCCATGTCTAAGAATTATTTAATCGCACTCTATGCATACTGCATGTATTCTTCAGGTATGAAAGGCCGATCACCTCCATTACCATTCGGTCCAGATATATATATGTTCATGTTCAATGTTCGTTCAGCTATGTAAAATTTGTTCATGCTAGTTCGCAATTATATTGTAGAATTGTAGCCAGCTTTTGTTTAATTCTTTTATGTCATGATATATCTTTAATTTTTTGAACTTAAACTTGTTGGGCAAACTTATTGATCACCCTTGCTAGATCACGATTAACATTACAGATTAAGACGAATACGTCGGATACAAGAAAGGGCAAAGCCAAGTTCAGTTTGGGATTATGTGTGCCAGCTAAAATGTAATAGTATAGTATGATAATAATGTTATATGTTAGATAGTTTATGAATTGTGTATAAGTTAAGATTACTCGACCTTGAGGAATAATGTGTAAAGTTTATTGTATAAATAATTTATGTTTATATCTTCCGCAATAGTTATAGAAATAGAATGATTGTACCAGATTCGTGGTGATTTAGGACCCAGATTTAGGGCTCTCATAGTAACCCCACCCCGACGGGGGTTTTCTTCACAAAAAGCACGCCCAAATTTGGATATGCTATTGTTTTCATAACTTGTACCCGCTTCCTACGGGGTAATAGGCTTAAAGAGCCGCCCGTGGGTCCTTCTGGAATTTTTTTTTGTCAGAATGTCCTTTCAGAAACGACCATAACGTTTGATCCAGGAGGAGTTACGAGGCCTGTCACCTATCAAATCTAAGATATCGATGAGATCTACAACTTTTATTCCTTGAGAATTGACAGATTCAGATTGTATAAGGGTGGAAATCTGGCTTGAAGTAGATGTTATGTAAATGGCAAGCATGACAATTCTTAGCTTTGATCTTTGTTGATAAAAGGCCATAACTCTCGCATCCGAACTCTGATTGGGACGGTTTAAGATGTTCCGGAAAGCTAAGAAGTAGATTTACAATAAAATCCAAGTTCCAAGCTAAGAACATGCATCCAACTTAGTGTTAAAAGTCCTTCAATCTTCCTTTCTTGTATTTGCTTGCGTATTTTAGTCCAAAAGATGTCAGAATTGCTTTCCCTTGCTTCTTCATGCTAATAGTCGCCTTTTTCTTGCGTTTTTAGACCAATAGTCACTAACACATCTCCCAAGCTTATACTATACAAAATGAACACAAAATGCATGAAAAGTAACTAAGAAACATGAGTTTGAGCAACTAATTTAAGTAACAGATACCGGATAAGTAGATATAAAACCTACTTATCAAATACCCCCAAACTTAAACATTTGCTTGTCTTAAAAAAACACAAATTAGACAGATTCATTCTTTAGAAATGATCCACTTAAACAATGAATCAATATGAATTTGAACAATGGCCTCAAAGGTTACCTCAAATAATAACCCGCATAAAATTTCAAAACAATGTCATGTCTAAAATTTCAACAACTTTCATTAGCTTCACATCTACTCTTGATCCTTTAAGTGCGTGTGTGCATCCATATGTTCAAACCAGTCATGATTTAGAATAGATCAACCAAGACTCATAAAATATTTTTAGAAATGACTTTCAAAACTTCTTATCACATCAATCACCGATAATACAGACATATCACAAATTTTTCTTGAGGATCAACCGGATATTTAAACATTTAAGCACATATGAACCCTTCCCAAGTATTTCAAACATACATATTTTCTTTTCTCTATTTAGTGAGTATGTTTTACGCTCCATCTCACTTTCCACTTTTCATTAAACGAGTGCCTTTTACTTTGAGTGCCTAATTTTTTTTTCATAAATACCCCAAGATTTCCCCCAAACTTATGTGAGTGCCTAATTTTCACTTTGAATGATGCTCAAATAATATTTCTCAAGTTACAATGGTATCTTTCATAAGCATTTAGCCAAAAAATTTCAATCCCAACTGGCTAAACAAATGGATATGTGTAAAAATTTTCAAAATTTTTGCAAGTAATGTGAAAACCAACTAATGAGATAAAATATAGACTAAGCATGCTCATCAATTCTCCAAGAGTTAACAATATCAACCACCCACTTATCATTGGCCAAAATCAAATTCTATCAAAACATTGCCCAAGTAAATACTAAACATGATAAATACCCCCAAACTTAAAACAAACATTGTCCTCACTGGCTAAGATACAAAAAATTAAAAGAGAGGACTTGCCTGACATATAGCAATTTATCTCCTTGTCTGCGAAGTTTGAAGAATAGGTTAGGCGCATTGGAGTGAATCGAGCACCACACTTGAGTTGGATTTAACTAACCTGTGAATATGATAGAAGCAAGCTTGTTAGATCCTATAAAAAAATGAAAAAAATCTATCAACTAATATGAAACCTAAAAAAATAAAAAAATAAAAAAATTAAACTTGGGTTGCCTCCCAATAAGCGCTTGATTTATAGTCCTTCAGTCAGACTTTGTCTGGTCAACGCTATCCAATTCATCTTCAGAAGTCGAGGAACCCTCCATCCATCAGTAACAAATTATCCTTTTGGAGGTTCCCACAGGCGATGACCAATGCATTTAAATCACCTAGCATGATCTTTTTAGATAGGATCCCTATTAAGTACGACAAACCACTAGGTGTTTTCCCCATTATATCTATGATCAAATTATGGCATGAAAGCTTGTCAAACACAACATGTTCTTCTTCTATCTTCCATTTCTCATCCCACCATGGCTCTAAAGTTGTCCTAGCTCTCATATCACATATAGCCTTGCCTATGCCATGACTACCAATTGGACACGGTCTTGAAAAACTGCCCGGATCCTTGAACTTTGGTGGAGAAGGTACATGGGACACTATCAAAATTGACTCATCTTTGTTGGTACTCAAAGTTAGATCTTCACTGATCTCCTTTTCTTGGTCCCCAAGTCTCTCCTCTCTTTCAACATCTATATCATTTGGCACATCCGGTTACAGATTTGGTTTGGGCTCACCATCAGTCTCAAAATATATGTCATAGGGCCAAGTGTATTGAGGACAAATGTTCGAGGCATTGATTAGTTGTTCCATTTGGTTAGCAAAATTTTGACTCGATATCTCTTGATTAATCCTCATCTCCTCACTTGAAGCTATGAACTTGGACATAATTTCCTCAAAATTTGAAAGTTCTTCCTGTTGTAGTGGAGGTGGACACGAGAAATCTGGTGGGTATGTTTGACTTGGAGCATAAAATTGATCTTGATGAGTATGGCTCCATGAAAAATCTGGGTGATACCCCCAATCCTGATAATAGTTGTTGGGATAGACATAATTGTTGGGGTAATCACCACCATACGGTACCGGCTCGAAACTAGTGGTGCATTGATGACTCAGATGATTTCTAGCACAATAATCACATATAACCGCCACACTTTGACGACGTTGTGCTGCAAAAGCGTCTAACCTCCTCGAAAATGTCTCACTCTGTGCTGACAATGCAGAAAGTGTAACGACCCCAAAATTCATACAATTTAATTCTCGACTTCGATCGTTAATAATACATTCAACCTTTAATTTTAGATCATTAAAAGATAATACAACCATTGAAATTTGTGGAATAATTAAAATTTTCTATTACAAACTATCCTCGTTCCCAAAACCTTCAACCTGTACATCTAAATATCTCAGAATCATTTTTATACTACAATAGTTTACATTCGCAAAACAATATTACAATTACAACATTAATACATTTATCGAAACATTAGACATGGTTTACAAGAATAACAATTTAGCTAGGATATTAAATCTTTATATATCACTTTTGATCCATAACAATCAAGTAGCACATAGCGTTACCTTCAATTCTTGAATCTGCAAAAATGGTTATTTGCAAGAATGAGCTCGACAAATTTCAAAGAAAATCTAATAATTTTCATGCATCACATAGCACATAATAACATGCTCAACATATAAGAATAATCATAAACAAACATAGCATACATGTTGTAGTTCACATAACAACTATAAAGATTGAGTTCCTTACTCAATCAACATTCATAGTTCAATAATCATAGTCATAGATTGACTTTCACATTTCATACTTTTGACATATATAATACATCATACACTAAAATTTTAAAGCAGATCATCATCAAGTTCACATAGAAAAAAGGAACTCGAAAGACTTGCTTTTTACCTAAGCATTTTACCAACACGCTAATACTTGGCGTCCTTGCAAACCTAATCTGTATGTGAGATTGATAATAAATAAAATCAATACTCAATCTCATGGTCAAATTTATTCTAAGACCTTACTTTATCTTATTATCCTTTATAATGTCTTAATAGACATCTAACTATTTTATATGCAACTTGGTTTTATTTTCATTTTCATTTTCATCACCACACATGCTAGACTATTGCACTTGTAGTTTAATGTGCGTATATCACACCATTTTATTATACCACTTTGGTTTCAAAAATGCATATTCAACACATTGTTTACATGTTTAATTTTCTTTCATAAATCAAAAATTACCCTTTTCGATTTCTTTCCATTATTATTCTTGTATTATCATCTTTTCATACTTAGATATCCAATATTAGCCATTAGTTAGACACTTTGCATACCAAAGTTTAGAAAACACTATTACTCTTAGGCATTTTATCGAGCACGTTATGTGCACACATTAACTTATCTCAACTCTTGATCTTAAATGGTTAATTATGCATAGAATATGATAACACATATCTATACTCATTACATATGTCAAAACATATTTTTAATCATCAAAATATATCATCACCCAAAATCTTAATTCAAATGTAATTATAAAACTCATCTTCACAATTTCTTTAACAAAACGTTGTTTTCGCTTTTTAACGTAACTCATTCGTTACATGTTCGCTTTTTGTTCCTTCTTATATAGAATTAACCCTTACTCAAAGGTACTACAACCTCATCTAGGCCTTAAAAGTCAGATTCCTTATCCATCTAAACCAGATTATGTAATTCATCAACTAGTCTAGAAAATTTCATTTTTCGGACATCCTTACTAAACAATTTATTTTGGACATGATCCGGTCCATAAAATGGCTCAATCTCGCTAGTCTAGCTAGTAAAAGTAAACTACAACTTTGCAGCTTTTAAGTTTCTTTAGATTCAAAACACATTTAATTTATATGAATTTTTCAAAGTCGTAAACCGTAATAGCTTTTGATTTTCTAGATAGATTATTTTTCCTTCGCATCCAGCTTTACTAAAAATGTATATTGCAAGAAATCTACAAAGAATTTTCATGTGATTCCACTTTCGTAATATATCTTACTTCCATATCTTCGATTTGATATAAGGCTCACTTTCTAACTCATTATACCCAAAGAGGTATGAATTTCACAAGATATGTCCACAGTGACTAAAAACCTACGAATTTTGTTCTTCAAATTTTCTTTCCATTTCATTTTCTTTCTTGAATCCTCTTGTTCGATTGTTGATAATCCAAGATTAAACCAATACAAACAGATTAAGCATGATCTACTACCCTAGAACATAAATCTACCCCAAAAAAATCAAGGATTAAATAAGAGTTTAGAAGTTACCTTCTTCTAGCTTTTTCTTCTTCTTCTTCTTCTTCTTCTTCTTCTTCTTCTTCTTCTTCTAGCTCATCTCAATTCCTCTATTTCTCTCTATCTCTCTCAATTTCTCAATACAACCTCTACATAACAATTATCTACATTATGAAGAACATAAAAATATAATTAAAACAAGGAATTTAGATTATAACTTTATTAGTATGAATTTAAGAGAGAGATGGAGATGATGATGATGATGGAGCTTGTTTTGTCTTCTCAAAGCTTTCCATTCTTCTTCTTTTTCTTCCTCTTCTTCTTCTCCTACAACTCTCTCTAACTCTCTTTTTCTTTCTTTGGTTTGTTTTCTAAAACTAACATACTAACTTGTAATATATACATATAATATACAATACTAGAAATATATAATATATGTAACTCCTAGTAATTATTAGATATACTAATTACTAGTTAATACATAGGTTACACCAATTTGAACTTGAAAAGCCTACGACCATGTTTGGCAAATACTCATTATTTTAATTAATCAATAGCTTAACATCAATCAATCTCATCAAATTGTCATATAATTATATTTACTTGTAAATTATAATTTTGTGTAACAATCATCACATAACTCATCTAATTTAATTATCTCAATTAAATTAGAACTATAACATAAAATTATTATATTAATAAATTAAATACTAAATATTCATTTAATTAATCTGCTACACTTATTTACATTACTCTATAATCAAAACAAAATTTATTTATTTAACTCAATAAATAATTCAATTAAATATTTATATATATTAAAATTAATATATAATATTTTCTTCACATCAATTCACATATTCTACAATATATTTATATACACATACTCACACCCAACATATCTCATAAATAATACTTTTATTTATAAAATTCTCATTTAAAATTTCTAAAATGGGATGTCACATCCTTCCCTCCTTATAAGGATTCCATCCTCTAATCAATTTCAAACCCTACCTTACTCAAAGTTTTCCTCAAATCTATTCATTGAATAACTTCAACACATTACCTTAATATAGGTTTTATATTTTCTACTCTCACCATTC
Source organism: Panax quinquefolius (assembly GCA_020205615.1). Classification (NCBI taxonomy): domain Eukaryota; kingdom Viridiplantae; phylum Streptophyta; class Magnoliopsida; order Apiales; family Araliaceae; genus Panax; species Panax quinquefolius. The sequence continues at coordinate 67,779,944 of CM035172.1, forward strand.
TTGATAATAAATTTTATAAGTTTTATTTCATAATATTTACTTAGACTCAATTATATTTGAGTATTACATATCTTTCAATTCGCTCATTATCTTTCTAAGGATCATTATCATATATTATATGATCAAACTCTCGTGACATTACATTCACCCCTTCTTCTAAGAATTTCGTCCCTCAAATTATTTATTTATTTATTTATTAATCTTTATTCATTCAATCTATCAAAGTAGATTTTTACGTCACTACTTTATTCATTCATTGGTTTCTATAACCACTTTCTTTCCACAAACATCATTATACAATTATTAAACTTTTCTATTAAAAGTTTCACATTATTCTTTGATAACTCACATCCTTCTCACTTCAAAATTTCTTTTCTCACTTATTCAGCATATTCATCATTCAGTGTCACATTTTATGACTTACTTCTTTCTAAGGAATACTTTCCTTTTTCACTTCCATCTTGCAGAATAACAAGAATCCTCCACAATTGTTCAATAATTGGGAAGTAGTATGAATAACTCATGAATTTAAAAGATTCCAAATCATGCTGAGGGTCACAAGACCATGAACTCTATTCTCTAGGTTTAATAGTGCTTCACCCCCGGTTCTTCACACTTTAACCCTCTTTCGCGTAATGTTTATCAATCACAAAGACTGAAAACACCCTCCGCAAGTACTCTAGGTGATCAACCTATTGTACATATATTGTATACAAACATTTCAGCGCAAAGTATAAAACTAAGCGCAACCCCTAATAATTGGGTTGTTCATCTCAACTTTCAACATCTGAATTCGCACCAAAATAATTTTGTTCGGCATAACTTCTCAAGAAACTCTTGAATTTCATGAACATCTTTCAATATTTGTCTAGCTGAATCAAATAGCATAGATCTCTACAACAATTGGACATCAACCAAAAATATATATATATACATACATATGTATTCTCATATCTCAAAGAAATCTCAAAAATCTTTTTACGACGCTACGATACCGCAAGATCAGTATTTACAAATTCATTGAGGATTCCATTATTTGGTGATTTTATCATACTACATCATACCATAGTGGGTCGACGATCCTTAGATCACATCCAACACTACAGTAATATCGCATTGATGACTCCATCGTTTTTATCATCTTTGCACCAAAGTTACATGATGCATTAATGATATAAAATACATTTTGATATATTGCAAATCATTTTTGTCTAGTCAAAACAATTAGCATAGACATACTAATAATAAAGATTGTTGTTAAAACTCATTGGTTCCATCATTTGATCCAATATTTTTCAAGAAAATAGAAGTATAAACATCAAGAGACGAAGTCAATAAATTTCAAAAGTCTAGCATAGCTAGTAGATTTAGAATACCTATGCTTCCACCATCAACTCAACTTTCTGTAATGATCCATTGCTTAAAAGATCTATCTATTCCTATCATCCTCAATAATCCATTCATAACTTAATTATACCCCAGTTCATCAAACTTATCGCACATGGAAGTTCAGACTTGCCACAATAATATGAGTTTAAGAACTTATTCTAGTCGTAACATAAAGCGCCCATTCACGAGAGGGTTCAAAACATAACATATTATTATGAGTCATTTAACTTACCATATGCATTAGTTTTAAGAACCGCGCCTAATCCTAATAATATCTCGCCTAATCTTAATAGTTTCTAACTATCAAACATACACATGAGAAAAGAATCACCTTTTCGCCACATATACATAGATAATAGCGACACCAACATTCCAATGATTATCAATATGATAAACCGAGTGCAAGCACAAAACCTCGCCCATACAAAGATTTGTACAACTCCAACCCATCACATGAGTCCTCAATTGAAATCCCACCTAACTCTATCTTACTCTTAACTTTCTTTTCGCTTCGATACTTAATTCCTCAGATCACATTATCTATAACTCCTCATGAAGTTATCTCATTACTTTTTCATAAGACACCATCTTTCATAGCATTAAGCTTATAATTATTCAAACATTATAGACCATCTTTCTTTTATAACTTAAATGCACTCACGCCGTGATCTTATTCTATAATCATCTCCCTTAAAATTCTTTTTATTAACTCGTGATCATTTTGTTTTACGATCCTCTTTCTTTTCTTTTTCATCATTTACTTACATTATTCGTTATCTTGGCTTTTAGAGTTAGGAAACTCCCATTTCTTATCTTTATATCTCTTCAAGATTCTTCTTTGAATCTTCTTGTTTATATAACAATTCTTTCTTTAAGAATTTCTAACTTCATTTACATTGCTCAACATTTCATTCAAGTTCTACACTTTCATCATACGTATCCACTTTCTATACTTGGTACACATTGAGTCTCTACCAGTTTCAATATGGTACGCTGAGTGATTTCCCATAAACAACCAACAAACTAGGTTTTGAGTTGCTAGTTCGTATATATTTCCGCTCTATGAAGGAATCGTTTAGCCCAAATACCATACATCAACTACGAAAGAGTACAATTGCACCACTTATATATAACTCTCTATTCTTAACTTCTTTATCATTCTCTTTTTTATAGACATTGTCTATTTATTATCACCTTACATCCTTATTATTGGAGTTGGGTAACCCCACATTCATATTCCTTATAACTCTGCGAGATTCTTCTTTGAATCCTTTCACGCAAGTTTTAATCCCTTATTGTTCAAACTCTATTTGAGCTTATTCGTTCTTTATTTTCACCTCTCTTCTCTAAGGTTATAGCCTAAGGTACTCTTACCTAAGATTTCTAACCTATCAGCTTTGATACCAACTGTAACGCCCCCAAAATCGGGACTATTTAATTCTCGACTTCGGTCGTTAATAATACATTCAACCTTTAATTTTAAATCATTAAACGATAATACAAGCATTGAAATTTGCGGAATAATTAAAATTTTCTATTACAAACTATCCTCGTTCCCAAAACCTTCAACCTTTACATCTAAATATCTCATAATCATTTTTATACTACAATAGTTTACATTCGCAAAACAATATTACAATTACAACATTAATACATTTACCAAAACATTAGACATAGTTTACAAGAGTAACAACTTAGCTAGGATATTAAATCTTCATATATCACTTTTGATCCATAACAATCGAGTAGCACATTGCGTTACCTTCAATTGTTGAATCTGCAAAAATGGTTATTTGCAAGAATGAGCTCGACAGCTCAGCAAAATCTAATAATTTTCATACATCACGTAGCACATAATAACATGCTCAACATACAAGAATAATGATAAACAAACATATCATACATGTCGTAGTTCACATAAAAGCTATAAAGATTGAGTTCCTTACTCAATCAACATTCATAGTTCAATCATCATAGTCATAGATTGACTTTCACATTTCATACTTTTGACATATATAATACATCATACACTAAAATTTTAAAGCAGATTATCATCAAGTTCACATAGCAAAAAAGAACTGAAAGACTTGCCTTTACCGGCATTTTACCAACACGCTAATACTTCGCGCCCTTGCACAACCTATTAATCAGTATGTGAGATTGATAATAAATAAAATCAATACTCAATCTCATGGTCAAATTTATTCTAAGACCTTACTTTATCTTATTATCCTTTATAATGTCTTTATAGACATCTAACTATTTTATATGCAACTCAGTTTTATTTTCATTTTCATTTTCATCACCACACATGCTAGACTATTGCACTTGTAGTTTAATGTGCGTATATCACACCATTTTATTATACCACTTTGGTTTCAAAAATGCATATTCAACACATTGTTTACATGTTTAATTTTCCTTCATAAATCAAAAATTACCCTTTTCGATTTCTTTCCATTATTATTCTTGTATTATCATCTTTTCATACTTAGATATCCAATATTAGCCATTAGTTAGACACTTTGTATACCAAAGTTTAGAAAACACTATTACTCTTAGGCATTTTATCAAGCACGTTATGTGCACACATTAACTTATCTCAACTCTTGATCTTAAATGGTTAATTATGCATAGAATATGATAACACATATCTATACACATTACATATCTCAAAACATATTTTTAATCATCAAAATATATCATCACCCAAAATCTTAATTCAAACAGAATTATAAAACTCATCTTCACAATTTCTTTAACAAAACGTTGTTTTCGTTTTTAACGTAACTCGCTCGTTACATGTCCGCTTTTTGTTCTTTCTTATATAGAATTAACCCTTACTCAAAGGTACTACAACCTCATCTAGGCCTTAAAGTTTAACCCTTATCCATCTAAACCAGATTATGTAATTCATCAACTAGTCTAGAAAATTTCATTTTCGGACATCCTTACTAAACAATTTATTTTTGACATGATCCCGTCCATAAAATGGCTCAATCTCGCGATTCTAGCTAGTAAACTACTTTGCGCTTTTAAGTTTCTTCTTGATTCAAAACACACGAATTTATATGAATTTTTCAAAGTCGTAAACCGTAATAGCTTTTGATTTTCTCGATGATTATTTTCCTTGGACCAGCCTTATTTAAAATGTACATTGCAAGAAATCTACAAAGAGTTTTCATGTGATTCCACTTTCAGAATATAGCTTACTTCCATATCTTCGATTTGATATAAGGCTCACTTTCTAACTCATTATACCCAAAGAGGTATGAATTTCACAAGATATGTCCACAATTACTAAAAACCTACGAATTTTGTTCTTCAAATTTTCTTTCCATTTCATTTTTTTCTTGAATCCTCTTGTTTGATTCTTGATAATCCAAGATTAAACCAATACAAACAGATTAAGCATGATCTACTACCCTAGAACATAAATCTACAAAAAAAAAAAATCAAGGATTAAATAGAGTTTAGAAGTTACCTTCTTCTAGCTTTTTTTTTTTTCTTCTTCTTCTTCTTCTTCTAGCTCATCTCAATTCCTCTATTTCTCTCTATCTCTCTCAATTTCTCAATACAACTTCTACATAACAATTATCTACATTATGAAGAACATAAAAATATAATTAAAACAAGGAATTTAGATTATAACTTTATTAGTATGAATTTAAGAGAGAGATGGAGATGATGATGATGGGGCTTGTTTTGTTTTCTCAAAGCTTTCCTTCTTCTTCTTTTTTCTTCCTCTTCTTCTTCTCCTACAACTCTCTCTAACTCTCTTCTTCTTTCTTTGGTTTGTTTTCTAAAACTAACATACTAACTTGTAGTATATACATATAATATACAATACTAGTAATATATAATATATGTAACTCCTAGTAATTATTAGATATACTAATTACTAGTTAATACATAGGTTACACCAATTTGAACTTGAAAAGCCTAAGACCATGTTTGGCAAATACTCATTATTTTAATTAATCAATAGCTTAACATCAATCAATCTCATCAAATTGTCACATAATTATATTTACTTGTTAATTATAATTTTTGTAACAATCATCACATAACTCATCTAATTTAATTATATCAATTAAATTAGAACTATAACATAAAATTATTATATTAATTAAATTAAATACTAAATATTCATTTAATTAATCTGCTACACTTAATTACATTACTCTATAATCAAAACAAAAATTTATTTATTTAACTCAATAAATAATTCAATTAAATATTTATATATATTAAAATTAATATATAACATTCTCTTCACATCAATTCACATATTCTACAATATATGACATACACATACTCACACCCAACATATCTCATAAATAATACTTTTATTTATAAAATTCTCATTTAAAATTTCTAAAAATCTGGGATGTCACAGAAAGTGTTGCGAGTCCATCAATCTCTACTCCCCTTGGCTGAGTCATTCTCGTATACGGCCATTGATAATTAAATTCCACCATGGTACCTGAAAAGAAAGAAAAATAATAGAATTAGAATTAAATAAGACAAGAATAAATAAAAAAAATGTTTAAATTAAAACTAATTTGATAAAAATTAATATTGGCAAATATTATTAAATTAATTCCCCGAATGGTGCCCAAAAACATGTTGGGTAAAATCTAGTTTCGCCAACAACACGAAGTATACGCGGTCAACAAGTAATAAAGTGAAAGTAGAGTATCGTTCCCACGAGGAATTGTTTAATAAAAATCACCAAGTACTAACCCGTAACCAACTCAATCTTATTTAAACGAATGAATTTCAAATTATATAATTAAACTACTATTAAATTCCACTAGTTAAATTAAGATTAAGGAGATTTAAAATCACAACTTCACTTATTACTTTATTTAAGTTAACACACTTCTCATCAATTATTCTCTATCCTGAATTGTTAATCAAGAACACTAAAGCAGATAAAACCACCTCTCGATGCATAATACCCATACTAACTTAAATCCACAGATGATAGAATTAAGCAAGATATCCTAATTAACTAATCCACTACATCTCTATGTGAATTATAATTAAAAAGGATTTAAAGCACAAGTTCTTTATAAGATTACATATGGCGTAAAGGCATATCTCTATCCTAAACACGAATAATGAATTCCATTTATGCATAAATCACAAACATATGTTATCATGACCAGATCTAAATCTATACTTCATCTTTTGAGTTCATATAGATTATCACGGTAATTGATGGCCAATCAATTAAACAATTAAGTCCAAATCATAATAGACAATCATCACAATAGAATATAATAATTGATAGCGAAGCATATTAAAATAAACTACACAATAAGATCCATTGTAATCTCTAACAAAAATTAGTTCATTGAATTAAAACTAAGAATCCACACTTGAATACACATTAAAAGATAAGAATAAGATTAGAGTGAAGAATAAATATGTTGTAAGCAAATCCCCATCTTCCTCAAGCTCATGCTCTTGATCTTCAATGGTCTCCAAGTTGCTTCAATCTCCAAAACTAATAAGAACTAGGGTTTTGATCTAGTCTACTCTAATTTAATCTAATAGAATCCTCTCCCTCTAATCTAATCTATATATCATCTCTTTTATGCCTCTCATCATGTATTTATAGGTTCCAAGTCTAATTTTTTGCTTAGGAGTAAACCCAATCCAATTTGGAGTCAAACAGGTATTAAAATTTGACTCAAAGCGCGTCAAATACTTGTTCTGGCCCGTAACCCCGCCCCGGTGGGAGTTTTCTTCATAAAAAGCCCGCCCCGGCTGGATATGCTACTATTTTGCAGTTTGTACCCCCACTCCAGCAGGGGGTAATAGGCTTAAAAAGCCCGCCCCGACGGGGGTCCTTCTTGGAAATTTTCTACTGCAATGTCCTCTGATAAAATAGCCATAACCTTTGATCTAGGAGGAGTTACGAGGTCTGCCACTTATCAAATCGAAGATATCGACGAGATCTACAACTTTTAATCTTTGAGAATTGAAAGATTTGGATTGGATCAAGGTGGAAATCTGTCTTGAAGTAGATACTATGTAAATGGCAAGCATGACAACTCTTAGATTTGATATTTGTTGATAGAAAGGCCATAACTCTCGCATCCGAACTTCGATTGGGATGGTTCAAGATGTTCCAGAAAGCTAAGAAGTAGATCTATAATAAAATTCAAGTTCCAAGCCAAGAACATGCACCCAACTTAGTGTTAAAAGTCCTTCAATCTTCCCTTCTTGCATTTGCTTGCGTATTTTATTCCAAAAGATGTCCGAATTGCTTTCCCTTGCTTCTTCATGCCAATAGTCGCTTTTTTCTTGCGTTTCCATACCAATAGTCACTCACACAGCTCCCAATCATATAATCTATAAAATGAACACAAAATACATGAAAAGTAATTAAGAAACATGAGTTTACGCAACTAATTCAAGTAACAGATACCGGAGAAGTAGATATAAAACCTAATTATAAAATATACACATTAATAACTTGATACAACATCCTATTAAATGTTCAACTAGCTTTCATTCTCTTTAAATTAGGTTATAATAACACACAAAGGACTGCACTTGCATTCATGCATCCCGACGCCTCTGATTGCCTCCTAGTGCACAACAGTCCTAAAGATGGCCATTTTTACCCCTAATAACGACATAAAATTGAACAACTTAAAGAATAAAAGTTATATGTCTAATCGTCCTCATTCCGGATCATCGTGACTCACAATAATCAGAGTTCGTATGAAAACGTTATGCTCATTTTAGTAAAACATGTCCGGTCAGATTTTCTCAACATTTGTGAGACAGAATATCCCCCCCCTGCCGAGACGGTGGGTTTTTACACTATGATAGCTCGTCGGGGCGGGGGTACCTTCTGTAATTTTGCAAATGAACACCACGAACACTACAGAAAGCCAAATTAGGCCTAAAAACTCCTTTCTAACAACCATTCCAACCTACCCAAGGTGTAATATGTTTACAGAAACATAAACTAATGTTTCTAACACGTTTCTAACCACATAAACATCAAAAGTACAATCTTTAATTTCACTATTTCTTCTTCTTTTGATATTCATAGCAAAATTCCTCAATGTGAATTCGTTTTACAACCAAAGAAGTTAGTTTCAATTACTTTGTTTTCGTTTCTTCATATATTTTCACAATCAATAAACAATTTACACTTATACTATGAATTGAGTACCAATTTTAATTCTAAATTTAAGCCATATTCAACATATGTCAATGTAAACTTCTTTGTAATATGATTTTCTCCATAATAAAATATATTATATGGATTAATTTACTCCAAATCATCTATAAACCACATGAAAACAATTTATATCAACAATTATCATATAAAATCACATAATAAACAATTAATCCTTCACACCAATTTTACAGAGAACTTTTCATGTATATAAAAAATATAACTTTTAGAAAGTATGATTATACCTTTGATTGCCCGTTCAAACTTTGATAGATGATAAAATGATATTTTAATTCTCTTCTTCCTTCTCTTCACTCTCTCAAAACACAGAGAATTTTTTCTCTTCTTTTCTCCCTCAAACTCTCTATTGCTCTCTATTTTCTTTCTTTTTCTAACTTAACGTAGAAATAAAAGACTAACTAATATACGTAAACGTATATAACTAACAAAAATATAATTCCCCTCCTTTATTATATTTCAGTTATGTTTTATTTATATTTATTATCATTATATATATATATATATATATATATATATATATATATATATAATTCAAATTCCATAGGGCCTTGTTTGGTAAAACCAATTAAAATAATGACTTAATCATTTCTTAAGCCTTGTTTGGCAAAACAAGATTAAAACAAGAATTTCAAAAGCTATAAGGCTTTGTTTGGTAAAACCAAATTTAAAACTCTTTTAATTTATGTTAATACCTCACTTATCATATAGTTTATTGTCACAATTTATTTAAACAAATTCTAATATTCAGTTTAATTAAATATAATAACAATTTATTAAATCAATTACCACATAAACCAATACAACAAAATTATAATTGTAACGACCGAAAAATTCGGATTTATTGTAAAATAATTTTATTTAATTAAAAAATGAATAAAATTATATTATATGTTATTATTATGTGTTAATAAGATGAAGGTTGTTCTATAACCAAACAATGTTGGAATGTCGTAGTATTTTGACTACGTGAAGGAATTTAAATGTGTTTGAATTTTCAAGACGAAAATAAAAGTTTTTTGAGAAATTTTATGAAAATACTATTCACTGATTTCTGCTCGGGAATTATTTTTAAACTTCCGAGAAATATGTAACGATAGAATATTAAGGGAAGATGGATTATGTAATAATAATTCGAGTATGGAAAACGTAGTTTTTCGCCTGCGGACTTAAGTCAAGAACGTTAGGAAAAAATAAAGCATTAACTAGTTAAATCAATGATCGTATGAAACGTAGGTATTGTACGAGGTAATGAATACGAGTATGATATGAAGTATTATACAAGTATGTATGAATGATGGTATGTCGTATATTATGAATGTGTATACGAGTTGGAATACGAGATTAATATGTAGACAATACGTTCTAAGGCTTTAAGCCAAAGGAAATGGACTTGTAGGATTGTGTAATGTGCAAGCCCAAGTGTAAGTAATGGTAAAGCCCAAGGGTTGTTAATGAACAAGCCAATGTTTGTTTAATGCAAGCCCAATGTATAAGTTAGGTTAATTAAACCTAAAACCCAAAGTAAGAATTCAATGGGTAAGGATGATCCACAGGGGAACCCATGATCATATGGGTGATCTTTGTGGCCAAGCAAGGGATAAGATTTGTGGTGAGCAAGTAAACTTGATCACCAAGAGAGGAATAGTAAGGAGGTGGAATTAAGGAGGTGAGATTGGTTTATTGACTAAACTACCCTAACCTTTGCTTTCCTATAAATAGAGAGCTAGATGGTTTATTTGTTAATTGTTAACTTTCATCCAACAACTTATAACTTATTGGTTAGAGAGAAAAAGCTAGAAAGCTAGAAAAACTAGTCTTTCATAAACCAAGTAGAAAAGCAAGAAGAAGAATCAAGTTGATCATCAAGGGTAAGAACCTTTAATCCATTATTGATCTTCCTCTCTTCAATATTAGTTTGTTAGAGAAGTGTGGATTGGTGGATGTATGCTAAGGAGTATGAGAATGATTATTAAAAGACTTAAACCTTAATAAGTCATGAACAAGTAATTCAAACTTATTTAAGTTATGAACTTATGAAGAACATGTAAGAACTTGTCATATGTTTACCTTAATAAAGTTGTATGATAAGGAGAAGCAAGGATGGTTGTTAGAAGATTAAAACTATGATAAACCATCTAAAGTGAAATCATAAGTATATAAGTTGTGAGCTTATGAAAAACTAATAAGAACTTATCATGTATATAAGTTAATAAGATATGTATGTTAAGATATTAGTATGGTGGAAAGAATACTTTTGAAATGATAAACAAATCATAAGTAATGAAGTGTTGCCAGAATTCACACGATTAGACGATAATCGTCGAATTCGTGAAATTCTCGGAATGGAAGTTGAATTTTGTCATTGAACTCGAAAACGTTAGTTTTCGATGGGAACCAGTCTTATTTGGCATTATAGATTTGTGGACTCAAAAATGACCGAATTCAGACTTAGAACGAAGAAACGAGCGTGAAACGTTCACGAACGTTTATCATTTTTGTTAAAAATGAACTCAAAGGTGAATCTCGAGTTAACGAAGTTGAAAATGTAAAATTCTTGCATGAACACTTGGAGTATGTGATTTGTGAGCTAATGGTTTTTAAACGAGCCAATTCAGACTTAAAATGATCAAATTTGGAGTCCGGAAAGTTCATAAAACTATCAAGTATCTCGGTGCATGAGAGTCGGCATCATGCGGCACAAATTCCAAAATGTATGTATGTAATGGCAGTCACCGTTTGAAGTGCCCTGACCTACTGAACTTTCACGTCGCGGTGGGACCTAGAGATCTAAGAATGGTGCCAAGAGTAGCTGTGGAATTGGTCGATACTTTCAAATGAAGTTTCAACATAGCAGCTTTGAGAGAGTAAGTTGGCGCCGCAACGCCAACACAATATCAAGGATAGTAATGAATGCTTATAAGTAGAGAAAGAAGGTAAAGTAATTAAGTTAAATTAACTTACCTTAATTAACTTAACGTAACACCAATTAAGATGTTAAAGACCTTAAGTGTTACACTAAAGGTCGAATGTAAGTCAATTGCATGTGAACGTAAGAATGATGTAAAACATAACAGAAAGCCGGTACCAATCATAACAAATCTAATATATGATTAGATTGAGAAAAAGGGTAATATTCATTAGGAACCATGTATGTTTATTCATGACCTAAATTTGTTATGTTGTGTGATCATAGATTATAGAGACTCTAAAGACTTAAAGGGAAAGTATAATAATCATAGCAGACGCTGAAGGCAAGTGTTCTAACCCTTGTCTATGTTCAATCTAGACAAGCTTTGTGATTCATGTATTCTTACACATGAATTGATGTATGGTGAAGTTGAAGCCAATTCTTTCCGGCTAAACTTAAGATGCCTTGGATTTCTTATAATATATCAAAGTATTGTCAATGTTTTACCAAACTATGTTGGTGTGGTTTTCAAATGAAGACTAAGTATGCTAAAATATTTTATCGTCAAAACGACAGGCACGTGAGGTTGCCAAAACTTAAACGTACATACTTTTAAAGAATTTAGTGTTGATCAAGATAGAGTACTATAGGCTGATCACCTAGACGTGCTCGTAAGTAATTTCGGACTTACGAACTTGGTGTCGGGTTGTCCTTTTCAAAGAAAGTATGAAATGCTCAAGGTCTTGGACCGAAATTGACGTTTTACTGAATATTATTCATTGTGAAATGTTTTAAAGAAAAGTGAAGTGTTATTTTGAATTATCGATAGTAATTCATAACTATTGTTCAGTTATTGAAGATATACGATTCCTATGTTTCAAGTATTTTGTTTAAATTGAATTGTCATACTTGCTGAGCTAGTTATGCTCACTCTTGCTTGAACCATATGAATGTAGCTAAGACTGAACGAACTGAAGGACCTAGTAAGGATAAAGGGAAGGCTAAGGCAGACCGTTGAACTGTCTATGTAATAGTATAAGTTTAACGTTGTAATGTATTTGATATTATGACAAAGAACAAATGTAATGGTTATAAAGAACCTGGGGAATGGTAATATTGTTTAGAATATATATAAGACATATTCGTTCTCTTGAGGCTTTTCAATTGAATGTATGTGTGAACTGTAGCACCGTGTAGCACTATATGTCGGGTTGGAAGATACCCGAATTTGGGAGCATCACAGGTTGGTATCAAAGCAATAGGTTATAAAACTTAAGGGGGGATTAGAACCTTAAGTCATAACCTTAAGAAGAGTCAAAGAAGTAAAAGATAGAAATTAACCCTATAAAAATGCATTATATATGTTATGTGTTTTTATTATTCTACTGACGTGTACTAATTAAACTAAATTATTTTGTTGTAGATGTTAGGATAAAACGAAATGTATAGGGATATACATATAGTCAGTGAAGAATCAGTGAACCAAATAGAGGTCTTACCGAACCCTATAATAGCAGAGCTTGAAGTGATAGTTATTGAGTCTGGAGACTCGGAGAACTTAGACCTCATGTCTTTGTTTGATTGCATGTCAGAGGAGGAGGTGGATGTGGTGTCATTTAATCCCATAGCACCTGAGGAAGAGACGACTCCGGGGGAGTCAATGGGAGCACTATTTATGGCAGTATTGGATAGAAACATCCAGTATTGTAAGGAGGTAAAGGAGTTGAAAGAGGAGCTTCATGCTGTCTTAGAGGATAAGACAAGTATGGAGTCGATGTGGGAGGAGGAACATGACGAAAAAGTTTTGGCGAAGGACAAGGTCCACGAGCTGAAACACGAGGTCTTTGAGCTCAAGAAGGAGCTAAAGACCAAGAAGTAGAAGATTGAGAGGATGTCCTATATGCATAGGAGTTCTCATGCGGATTTTTAGCAGCAAGTAGCTTGATATCTGATAGAAGAAGGGCATACTCGGCATACTATCAGCCGATATATTATTGTCGGTCTTGCCAAAAAAGATTTTGAGAATGCCATAAGGAATATATAGACTAGTTGATAACTAGAGTAGAGTTAGACATGTAAATATGATGTATCTAGTAGTGACATAAAACTCTCTTTTGAATATCAAAGGGTAGTCTTTTGTAAATCCCAATTTTTGGAAAACAATTACGGGATAGTAATGTAATTAGCTTAGGCTGTGTAAGGTAAACGATGTAGTATTATATTACAAGAAATGAATCAATATAAGCCTTTTTATGGAACATATTGCGTAATGAGTTGAAGTTATTGATTAATCATGAATAATAACTAATCAACGAGAAGCGAATAATAACGAAATGTGTTGTTGATCTTAACAGCAAAATGCCACCAAGAAAGAGACAACGAAACCAAGAGGCTAATGCAAATCAACCGAAGGGAGGTCCGGTTAACCCGATGCATGAGTTTGTTAACTTGTTAATGGCCGCTTTTAATAGGAATAGGGCGAATATTCCCGTAAATCCTCCAGTAGTACGAGCTACTACTTTTAAGGATTTTAAAAGTGTCGGTCTACTGGAGTTCAAAGGAACTACGGACCTAATAGAAGCCCAAACTTGGGCGAAAGAAATTGAAAAGGCATTTGTTGTGATAACCCAGGAGATTTGAATAATCAAAATTTTACGAATAATTTTTTTTAATTAATATTAATATTGATTATCAATTTTGTGATAAGTATCTGTGATACGAGTCTCGAGAAGGTCAATTTATGTATTGACTAATAAATTTTGAGTAGAGTTGTGCTTAACAACTTTAGAAACCCTAACCCTAATTTTTAGAAAGGGATTAGATAGAAAATATAATTAAAATAATTATATTAATGAGTACGTGTTTGTACTGTATAGATTTATTGATCAATGATTGATCGGATAAGGTTTAAAATTATAAACCCTAATAAGGGATTAGAAACCCTAATCTCAGGTTTAAAAACCCTAACGTATAGTTAGTAACCCTAAACGAATGTCGGGAAACCCTAATTTAAAATTCGGGAATCCTAAACCCTAATTAGGAAATCCTAATCCTAATTAGTAAGCTTAATGTGTTTATTAAACTTAAATATGATTAAAAAACCCTAATTATATTTTAGTTATCTTAATTTCTATTTTACAAACCCTAATTGTAATTTAGAAATTTTATTTTTTAATTAAAACCCTAATTAGGAAACCCTAATCCTAATTAGCAAGCCTAAAGTGATTATTATGTGTTAATATAATTAGGAAACCCTAATTATGCTTTAGAAATATTAATTTCTATTTAAAATCCTAATTACATTTTCAAAATTCTTAATTTTCTATTTTTAAACCCTAATTAGAAAATTCTAGAATTAGAGTTTATAAAACCTAAGGGTTAGAATCTTAGGGTTAAACCCTAAGGGTTTGTGCATTTGTCTAGCATGCGATTAAAATCAATTTGCTAATGACTAAAATGCCCTTTTCATTTTCTTTAATTTGTAACTTGTAGAAAATCACAAAACCTTTAGTTGGTGACCAACTAGGTTGACATGGTGACTCTACAATCTCAGCAATCAGCCTCATTTTGACACATATGCCAGCCATTTATTGTATCTAAGTAATATAAAAAGATTAAAGAGAGAGAATGTCTAGTATTTTGCTCATTTTTCTCTCTAACTCTTAACCACTTATTCTCTCTCAACACCTCCGAATTATACAAGTTTCTCAGTCACAAAACACCTCTCTTAAACATCTAGATCAGTTAAGGAGAGTAAAAATCAAAGATTTGGCAAGAAAAGGTATAAACCCTAACTTGAATTTGATCTCTCATGCTAAAAAAAATTATGTGTTTATGTGTTCAAAACAGTGTTAGATGATGTTTTATGGTGATGTATTATGATCTATCATAGATCAATATCATCTAAGTGCTTTAAAAATGAAGTTTTCAAAACTGTTCTTGAGCATTTTTTGTGGTCTGACAAGAAATGTCAATGGCCACACATTATTGCTCGTTTAAGATTTTTGTTGTTTTAAAGTTGTTACATATAGCTTGTTATGTTGTCTTTAAGCTGCAAGTGGAATGAGTACCATTTGATGTCTAGATTGGAAAATATAATCGGTCAAAACCCGTTGACCGGGCATGACCGGGCCGAATCTGGGTAACCCAGAAGGCCATGACCAGCGTCTGATAACGATTTCAAGCTTCCAGATCTGTCCGTTTATTTTGAGTTATGATGTTGATGTTGTATCATAAATGTAGCTGGTTATGTGGACAATAGATCTAAGCTTTAATATTGCTTATATCATAAACATATGGAAGGTAATTAATGGTCAAACCTGACCATCCGATCACGCTTTGCATTTCTGGGATTTTCTAGAAACTTTAAGAGCATTGATTCTGACAGACTTTGACCAAGTGATAAATTATGGATATGTTGTTTTTGGACTGAGATCTTGACATTTCGTAGTTCATTGTCATGAATACTACATATATGAATCATAAAACCACCAAACCAATGATCAGAACCTAGATTAATTTGTACTAGAAAGTGATCAGTCGAAGTTCTAGGTTTCTGGGGAAACCCAGGTATGGTCTGACAAGAGTTTTGATTGCCCAAATCTCATTGTGTGTTTGTTGTTTGACCTAGATATTGATTTCTAGTTGTAGGGTTGTTGTAACGCCCAAATCCAGTCTATCTTCACACCCGGATTCCGTACGTCACGAGTACATCATTCATCCAACATACATCATTATATACTGAAATATAATAACATACATTCTGAATTCCCAGGTTCTAAAACCTTATAACCTTTCTCATTACGAATAATGATAATTACATTATTCCTTTCATCTTACAAGAGTGACTTTTATCCGCCACCAAGGATACATAATAGTTCATTAAACTAATCTATAATTTAATTTTCATCTTTCTACATCACAAGTCTTCACTTGATCTTCTCGCTCATTCACATTCTGAATGACACTTCATCTGGATACCGTCAGCTTGATCCTTTCGGGATCCTTAAGTTCTTCTAACATCGTTCGCTAAAAATGTTTTTCATTTAAAGCAAGTTTGAGCATTCAATTGCCCAACAAGTCATAACAGTTGAACATACAACTTCAAGAGTTTAACATTCCTTTGGAACTTCGATAACCGAACAAAGGTTATGAAGCAGCTTGAACAATAGGAATAATCTCGATTCCTATCATTTTAAAACATTAGTCACATTTACTTTGAAATACTTTAATTCTCTACTCTTTTTCATACACATTCTGTCTGGCTAGAATCAATAGCATAGACTTAACAATAACGGTTCATGTATAAACAGAACATTCTTTTATTGAACAGTTCAATCATAGAATAGTTCATCTCACAGAAACACCGAAGTGTTCACATTATGGTACAAGGCCTCATACATTCTACTACCTTGTACAAATATCGCACATTCGCACATAGACAAAACTTCTCAAGTTCAACATCTGAGAAGTTTAAGAAACTAGCATTCATTTAAAATATGAACGAAGTTAGGAAACTTGCTGTGACGCCCGCAAAATTAGGTATACGTCATCCATCTTGGGTCGCCACTTACATGGTACATAAATTCAAATACAAACTTAATTATACATCTTTCGTGTAACATACGACAATACATAAACTGAGAGTTCTAATAGGAATATTGTCATTTAGACAATATCCATACTCAAGGAGTCCTCATTACAATTATTATCACACTATTTCACAGAATAGTGAGGACTACTAATGCTATCTTCAGACCATCACTCTTTTCCCGACTCGTCCCCGGCTATATTCTCATTTCACGAAGAGAACGGTGAAAGAAAGGGTGAGCTCAACTAGCCCGAAGAAGAAATATTATGACTAAGATAATGCAGAATAAATTATCATTAGCCTTCAACAAATGTTAAACCGATAAAATACAATAGACAACCCGGTTTAATCACACGGAATGTGCAATCCATTAAAAGAGTCAAGTAGAAAATAAAGTCTACTATCTTTTAGGTTTTAAAAGGTTTTCATCAATTTTTATCACTAAGACTCAGTTTAATGAATAAACCACAATATCTAATCATCCATGTACCACGGCCAAGGATTTTCATCAAATTATCAATGGTCATGACTATACCGAATCACCCCTCGGTCATAATCATACTCAAAACTATCCATCACTGCATTACAGGCCACTGAGGACTTTTGTCACATCATTTATATCAAGCCATGATTATACCGAATGAACCCTAGTCATAATCATACTAAGTTCATCTATACACGTAAGCCATAATATAATATGAGGATGATGACAATGACATAATAATTCAATAAAACAAGTTCAAGAATTATTTTATCCGAGGAATTAGTAACGCCCAAATTGTCAACAAGATACTGTTTTGTAGAGTAAAATTCAAGAATGATCAAAAGAATATTTCCATGAAAAGATCTTTGGATGAAACGCAAATATCAAGAATATTCTACTAATTTCATGGAGTATAGAAGTCAAAGTTTTAACGAATCGGGTATAATAAAGAATGGAATAACAAAGGAAATCACCATGCATGCGCAGTATCAGATGAGGCGAGTTATTCCAATGTAATAATAATAATGGAACCAGTCGTGAAATTCACAACCGATGTGATGATCCAATGTAATAATAAATGCTTTGAATAATAATAAACAATGGAACTGTGTCGGTGTAAAACACATGCATGTGATATTCCAAATGTAATAATAAATGCGGAATAATAAACAATGGAACTGTGTGTAAAACACATGCATGTGATATTCCAACATGTAATAATAAAGAATGGAATAATGTAAGAAGATCACCAAGTATAGGGGATTCGCAGATACAAAGTTATTCCAATGTAATAAATAAGAATGGAATAATATAAGGATTTCACCAAGTATAGGGTATGATATATACAAAAGGTTATGTATAGGGTATGCCACTTTTACAAAAGTTATTCCAAAAGAATAATAATGAATGGAATAATGTAAGTTCTCTTCATGAATAAGAAAGAATAACACCTTTACTGGGTACAACAAATAATATTCCCTACCTTAGAAGAACCTGAATATTGGCAAAGTGAAGTAAAGAGAATACTTTTCTTCTTTCTCTCTATAGTTTCTCTTTCTAGAGTTTAATTGAATTAGTAAGAAAATAATGAAGGAATGAACTTCTATTTATAGGAAAATAGAATGCATAGTAATTAATCCATGACGGTCAGTGCATTGATTTACTTTAATGACGACGGTCCATATTTAAAGAAAAATCTTTTAAATAAAATATCATATATTCTATTTATATAAAAACATTTTACTATGCAAACACTATGCAACACTATGCAAAACACTATGCAAAACTATGCATAATAAAATATAATATATTCTATTTATGAATAACTTTAATAAAGTATTCATTTTATATAAAAGATGTTTCGCTTTTATTACGTTAATAATCTGAATAAAACAAAACGTCGTTATCATTATAATAATTCATATTATTAATCGACAATAATGGAATCAAACCGAGTGACTTCTCACATAAGCATCAATAATCAATACCGTGTGTTACTATGCAACCCACACGACATCGCTTTTACTTTTACTACCGAGTAGTTCAACAAGATCAAGCAGTAAAACTTTCGCCGTTATTTCAATTAAATATTTTTGTCGTTTTCTCAATCCGACAATAATTACATTATGGGGTCCACCAATGATTGAGTAGTTGCACGAATATTCCCCGCTAAACCAGAATATTCACGACCAATCGAATATAATATAACCACTTGCATACTTTGGAAAATTTATAAATACTACCCACAACTATAATATTATCTTAAATTCACACCATAATATTAAAAAATTATTTCGACAAAATTTAAATCTTTATTGATAAAATCTGGGGTCTCACACTTGCCTTACGCACAGCTACAGCTTATGCTGAACTGCTCATTCCAATCCCTATAACACAAAGAAATAACAAATACACCAATTAGTCATATACTTGACTTACGCATTGGTTTACTTAACTTTACTTCTTAAGGTTCGCGTTCTTACAATATAATTTTACGCGACTAACTTTCATTATCGGTTTACGGTTTCATGACATACGGAGATGTCTTACTCAAAATGTTCTTCATCCTTGATGATTAACATTCTTATCTTCTTTTTACAACTTCTTTATGACTCAGCACACATCGCTACTCTGCTGGTAGTCCATATGGTACTCTGAGTGGTTTCCTAAAAACAACCAATAAACAAGTTTTCATCTCATCTACACTGCCCACACAGTGAGTTAGATCGGTTGCCAGTTTTGTATATACCTTCGCTCTCTAAAGGAATTGTTTAGCCTAGCTCCTATATGTCAACCATAAAAGGTTACGATTGTACCACAACCTAACTTTCTCTTAACTTATACGAACTATTAAATTATAATGTTCGTTAAGTTAATTTCTTATTCCTTATGGCTTTCTAGCAAGTAATTGCCATACCTCAGAACTCATTCTTATCCAATTCCCATTCGACTTTCATTAATGTTATTACCATTCGATACGGCTTTCTTGATACCATTCGTATCTTACTTACTACTTTCATCAACGTCTAAGTCATACAACCAGGGTATACTTAGAACGTTCGTCAAACGCGAATACGATTTACGAAGATCGTTTACGTATTCAACGTTCACGTTGTTCATCTCTTAACCTCTCATTCAACATTTATTCAAGGTTTTAATCACTTTCAATCATTATCCATCCCATGAACCCCATGTTCATTATTCTTTCTTAATGTCGAAGCCATACAGATCATTATATACTAAAACCGGTCGTTCATCGCAACAACGTTGCTTTCACAGCGTCTAAACGCTTTACATTCATCTCGCATTACCATGACATAACATCTAAATGTTATCCATTAACCTCGTTCCCCAACGTCTAAGGAATCACAATCATAACAATCCCTCACGTTCGTTTATCGCGACTACGGTCCCCGGACATCGGTTCCGTAACCCGCATCTACATTCTTTGTCTTTTAATCTTTCCGTTCAACCTTCACTAAAGGTTTAACTTGCTTGCTTAAGTGTTACGTTACGTGAACTACATGTTCATATTTCTTTCTTGCACATCCCCCAGTAATTGAGAAATAAAAATCTCACTTCTGGGCATTGCCTCAAGACCGGCGTGCCATGCACACAGGCCTTCTTCCTCTCTCTCGTCATGGCAGTCCACCTCGTCCTCTTCTTCCTTGGTCTCAGTGCATGCTGCGCCAAACTCTTTCTTATCTCTCGCGTTGCGGCGCCAATTAATAGAACACGAGGTCCGAGCTCTGGCGCACACTTCTTAAAGTTTCATTGGTAATATACGAGCTTAAACCTAGAAATTTTTCCAAGTGTTAACTTCATTTTGAGATGCTTACTTTCCGATCTCATAACTTCTTCATTATAACTCAGAACGAGGTCGTTCCAAAGCCATTTTCTTCCTTATCTTACATACTTCAATTACTCATAGACAGAAATTCATTCTAAATCCATTAACATGCCATTCAATTGGCTTAATCTTCGCTCTTCGTTCATTTTAATGTTTTTAACGTTCTTCGTTCGTTCGTTCGTAATTCGGTCATCCAAACTCAGAATTTGTTCATTCTTGAGTCCACGACTCATGTTTTATACGTTCTCTTACATTCTTATGAAACCCTACACGTTCGGGTTCATTTACTAACTTTCAAATTTTCGTTCTTCTTTTATAAATTTTTTGCCATAACTTCGTTATAGCTTAGTTTTAATCCATTCTTCAGGAACGTTTCTACCGTTCCTAACCAAGCAATAAGCAACTAACTTATACGCGATGGTTTTAAACTTGTCCATCAACAACAATTACACTACGATGGTTTTAAATTTGTCCATCAACAACGTTCTTCGTGTTCTTCGTTCGTTCTTCATTTTAATCGATATTTTGGATTACGATTTCACTTTTTTTTGGAATTTAATGTTATAGAACACCATTCCTTACTTATTTGACCTACTCATTCGGATCGCTTAAAATCCTTACAAATCTTATACTTCCTTAAGAAATTTATAAACTAAATTTCTTATTTTTTTTTTCTTATGATTTCATCCATATGAAATCATTTCTAACTTAATCTACTTCTTATATTCATTAAGTTATGTTTTTGAACATAAAAAGTTAAAGAAAATTTATAGAAGACTAGGTTTTGAATCACTTTTCTCCTTTGATCTCCTTCCGTCGGACAAAGTGTGCACTCGGGCTAGCTTTTCCTAATTCTTCTCATTCTCTTCCCCCATCTGAGCTCTCTCTCTTCCTCTCTCAAGTGTTGGTTGAAATTTTCAATCAAACAAGTGAGCTTAAGCTTGTTTATATAGAAAACCAAGGCTAGGGGCATTTTAGTCATTTTGCCACCCTAGCCTCCACCTCCTTATCTAGCTTCCCTTGGAAGCTTCGTACTTTCGTATTTCGGAATTCGTCTGACAGTTCAAAAACTGCGATTCTCGGAATCCAAATAT
The DNA here is from genome assembly GCA_020205615.1 of Panax quinquefolius. Lineage (NCBI taxonomy): Eukaryota > Viridiplantae > Streptophyta > Magnoliopsida > Apiales > Araliaceae > Panax > Panax quinquefolius. Next base: position 67,801,986 of record CM035172.1, read on the forward strand.
TTTTGGATAGTTCGTCTTTCCTTTACCGATTAAATTTTACGTAATCTTCGGATCTCCGAAAAACTTAAAAACACTTTTCCACGTTAAGCGTTTTCCTTCACATTTTCCCCTAACGTAGCTAAACGAATGAAAAGTACACACCAGTACTTTTCATCGTTTTTATTTTGTCCGATTTCTGCACGTTTTTCGAGAAAAACTTTTATCGGCTTACTTAACTTTTCACGATATATTATCGTCAAATCTTTTAACAGAATGTCATTTTGACATACCGAACTCTTAGAAAGGCTTAGGTTATTCAAACCCTAACCCTTAGGTTTCGTCGGGTGAATAGTGCCTATTTCGTCCTTTTCCCCGAAAACATTTTTATCTCCGAAAAAATTTTATTTTCATCTTGAAAATTCTTACTCGCTTATTCTAGCTCGTAGCCAGAATCCTCCCGATTAATAATCATTCTAGGTTATAGAACGATTAATAAACTCATAGCACAGAATAGTATTAATAAAAATTCATTTTATTAATAACTAATTCTTTAAACTTAAATTCTGGACAATCCGGATTTCCGAGTTGTCACATCCTTCCCCCCTTATAAAAATTTCATCCTTGGAATTTCTTGAAACCATACCCATACCCGGGTCATCACATTCACCCCTTCTTCACAGAATTTCATCCTCAAAATTTTAGCCTACCTTTCTTCACAACTTCTCTTCAAAGAAGTTCTTATCTTTCAAACATTCTCTCACCTTCACAACTTATCAAGAATTATGAATTAGAATGAACAACGAGGAATATAAGAATTCCATTAAAACATTTCATACTTTTGCTGAGGGGTCAAACTGACCATGAACTCTTACTAGGTTTACCAGCATGACGTCGTAACCTTTCTTTCCACGGTCAGTTTACAATCACAAAGAAGGTAAACTACCTCTTCCATACGTAGGTGATCAACCCATCGTATAACCCCATTTCAGAGTATGTTCACCTCAGAATTACTCATTAGATTAAACAATTTGGTTTGACATAGCTCTTCAAAGAAAGCTCGATTTTCTTTTAATCATGACATACCATTTGTCTTAGCCAAATCAAGTAGCTTAGACCATACCAATAAATTGGACATCAGCTTGAAACATTCGTCTAGTCAACTCAATTGACATCGACTACTTCTTTAAATTCTTTTGCAATACATCAAAACGTTTTATGACGTCATGATACCGCACTCTTCACAGTACGTTGAGGACTTCGTCAGTTTATGACTTCGTCATTATACATCATACCATAGCAGGTTGTTGATCCTAAGATCAAATCCAACACCAGGATTAATTGCATTAATAACTCCATCCTTTTACCATCTTTGCATCAAATGCACTGATGATATAAAATTCATTTTGATATTTTAAACCAATTTCTGTCTAGCTGAAACAATTAGCATAGACATACCAAGAATAGTTCTTTTAAAATCCATTAGTTCCAAAACTCGAACCAATTCTTTCATTTTTAAAATGTGCACATTAGCACGATTTCATGAAATTTTGAAATCTAGCATAGCTAGATGACTTGGAATATCCTATTCTCCATCTTCCTTCATTATCTTACTTGAGACAACACTTAATCTTCTTTAGCACCTTCAATGCTAAGTCTACTGAAAATACTTACTTTCAGCCTAAACATTCCTATACCTTAGTATAGTTCATCAACTTACCACACTTTATGTGTTTAGGAACTTTCCACAACCATATGTGTTTAAGAACTTATCTTCGCAATATGTAATCCAAGAATAAATCAAGGACTATCCATATGCTTAGGGCTCAGAAACATAGCATATAACTATGAGTCACAAACTTTTCATAAGTATGAGTTTCAAGAACCGGCACCTATCTTATCATTTTCTACCTATCAAGTATATACATGAGAAAAGATTCACCTTCTAGTCATATACGTCTTGATAGTGCGACCAATTTCAATGATTATCACTGTAATAAACTGAGTGGTTGTTACACCAAGCACAAACCTCTGCCCATACAAAGATTCATACAACTCAGCCATCACATGAGTCCTCAATTGAAATCTTACAACTTCTAACTTTCTTCTTACTTAATACGAATTTTCTTTAATTCGTATACTATCCTTTACAACTCAATTTGAGTTCTTCTTCCCGTACTACTTCGTAGTATCATTCATTCATAGCATTGGCTATAAATCATTCATCGTTTAATGTACATTTCATACACATTACGATTTACTATGATCACGTGGTGATCTTCTTATCCTTCTCTTTACGATTATAGTCTTAGGTACTCATACCTAAGGTTTATAACCTATCACTTTCGATACCAACTTGTAACGCCCCAAAATCCGATCTATCTTCACACATTTAATTTCAGACGTCATGAGTACATCATTCATCCAACATACATCATTATATACTGAAATATAATAACATACATTCTGAATTTCCAGGTTCTAAAACCTTATAACCTTTCTCATTACGAATAATGATAATTACATTATTCATTTCATCTTACAAGAGTGACTTTTATCCGCCACCAAGGATACATAATAGTTCATTAAACTAATCTATTGTTTAATTTTCATCTTTCTACATCACAAGTCATCACTTGATCTTCTCGCTCATTCACATTCTGAATGGCACTTCATCTGGATACCGTCAGCTTGATCCTTACGGGATCCTTAAGTTCTTCTAACATCGTTCACTGAAAATGTTTTTCATTTAAAGAAAGTGTGAGCATTCAATTACCCAACAAGTCATAACAGTTGAACATACAACTTCAAGAGTTTAATATTCCTTTGGAACTTCGATAACCGAACAAAGGTTATGAAGCAGCTTGAACAATAGGAATAATCTCAATTCCTATCATTTTAAAACATTAGTCACATTCACTTTGAAATACTTTAATTCTCTACTCTTTTTCATATACATTCAGTCTGGCTAGAATCAATAGCACAGACTTAACAATAACGGTTCATATATAAACAGAACATTCTTTTATTGAACAGTTCAATCATAGAACAGTTCATCTCACAGAAACACCGAAGTGTTCACATTGTGGCACAAGGCCTCATACATTCTACCACCTTGTACAAATATCGCACATTCAAGACATGAAGACGAACTTCTCAAGTTCAACATCCGAGAAGTTTAAGAAACTAGCATTCATTTAAAATATGAATGAAGTTAGGAAACTTGCGCTTTACGCATACATGACTACTGACTTCTATTTGAATCGCTTCATTCTAATCCCTATAACACAAAGAAATAACAAATACACCAATTCGTCATATACTTGACTTACGCATTGGTTTACTTAACTTTACTTCTTAAGGTTCGCGTTCTTACAATATAATTTTATGCGATTAACTTTCATTACCGGTTTACGGTTTTATGACATACGGAGATGTCTTACTCAAAACGTTCTTCATCCTTGATGATTAACATTCTTATCTTCTTTTTCTAACTTCTTTAGGACTCAGCACACATCGCTACTCTGCTGGTAGTCCATATGGTACTCTGAGTGGTTTCCCACAAACAACCAACAAACAAGTTTTCGTCTCATCTACACTGCCCACACAATGAGTTAGATCGGTTGCCAATTTTGTATATACCTTCGCTCTCTAAAGGAATTTTTTAGCCCAGCTCATATATGTCAACCATCAAAGGTTACGATTGTACCACAACCTAACTTTCTCTTAACTTATACGAACTATTAAATTATAATGTTCGTTAAGATAATTTCTTATTTCTTATGGCTTTCTGGCAAGTAATTGCCATACCTCATAACTCGTTCTTATCCAACTCCCATTCTGCTTTCATTAATCTTATTACCATTCGATACGGCTTTTTTGATACCATTCGTATCTTACTTACTACTTTCATCAACGTCTAAGTCATACAACCAGGGTATACTTAGAACGTTCGTCAAACGCGAATACGATTTACGAAGATCGTTTACGTATTCAACGTTCACGTTGTTCATCTCTTAACCTCTCATTCAACCTTTATTCAAGGTTTTAATCACATTCAATCGTTATCCATCCCATGAACCCCATGCTCATTATTCTTTCTTAATGTCCAAGCCATACAGATCATTATATGTTAAGACCGGTCGTTCATCGCAACAACGTTGCGTTCACAGCGTCTAAACGCTTTACATTCATCTCGCATTACCATGACATAACATCTAAATGTTATCCATTAACCTCGTTCCCCAACATCTAAGGAATCACAATCATAGCAATCCCTCACGTTCGTTTATCGCGACTATGGTCCCCGGACATCGGTTCCGTAACCCGCATCTACATTCTTTGTCTTTTAATCTCGTTTAATCTTTCCGTTCAACCTTCACTAAAGGTTTAACTTGTTTGCTTAAGTGTTACGTTACGTGAACTACATGTTCATATTTCTTTCTTGCACATCCCCCAGTAATTAAGAAATAAAAATCTCACTGGCATTGTCTGCACTTGCCGTGCTGTGCCGCGCCCCTTCCTCTCTCTTCTTGTTGCAGTACGACCCACGTCTCCCCTCTTCCCTTGGTGCGTCCTGCTGCGGGCCAAACTCTTTTTATCTCTCGTACATGCTGGCCAATTAATGTAACCTAAGGTCCGAGCTCGTGATCGCAGCGGCGCTACTTTTCAAAGCTCAAATTGCTGCTGCTTGAAGCTTAAACCTAGAAATTTTTCTAAGTGTTAACTTCATTTTGAGATGCTTACTTTCCGATCTCATAACTTCTTCGTTATAACTCGGAACGAGGTCGTTCCAAAGCCATTTTCTTCCTTATCTTACGTACTTTGATTACCCACAGACAGAAATTCATTCTGAATCCGTTAACATGCCATTCAATTGGCTTAATCTTCGCTCTTCGTTCATTTTAACGTTCTTCGTTCGTTCATTCGTAATTCGGTCATCCGAACTCGAAATTTTTTCGTTCTTGAGTCCACGACACGCGTTTTATATGTTCTCTTACATTCTTATGAAACCCTACATGTTCGGGTTTATTTACTAACTTTTAAATTTTCGTTCTTCTTTTACAAAATTTTTGCCATAACTTTATTATAGCTTAGTTTTAATCCGTTCTTTATGAACGTTTCTACCATTCCTAACCAAGTAATAAGCAACTAACTTATACGCGATGGTTTTAAACTTGTCCATCAACAACAATTACACTACGATGGTTTTAAATTTGTCTATCAACAACGTTCTTCGTGTTCTTCGCGTGTTCTTCATGTTCTTCGTTCGTTCTTCATTTTAATTGATATTTTGGATTACGATTTCACTTTTTCTTGGAATTTGATGTTATAGAACACCATTCCTTACTTATTTTACCTACTCATTCATAAGATTCATTCGGATCGCTCAAAATCCTTACTAATCTTATACTTCCTAAAGAAATTTATAAACAAAATTTCTTATTTCTTATTTCTTCTTTTTCTTACGATTTCAACCATATGAAATCATTTCTAAATTAATCTACTTCTTATCTTCATTAAGTTATGTTTTTGAACATAAAAACTTAAAGAAGATTTATAGAAGACTAGGTTTTGAATCACCTTTTTCCTTTGATCTCCTTCCGTCAGACAAAGCGTGCACTCGGGCTAGCTTTTCCAAATTCTTCTCCTTCTCTTCCCCCATCCGAGCTCTCTCTCTTTCTCTCTCAAGTGTTGGTTGAAATTTTCAATCAAACAAATGAGCTTAAGCTTGTTTATATAGAAAACCAAGGCTAGGGGCATTTTAGTCATTTCGCCACCCTAACCTCCTCCTTATTATTCATAACTTAGCCATTAAGTTTACTTGGTGGCCAAGTGGGTCACTTCACCTCTTTACCTAGCTTCCCGTGGAAGCTTCGTGCTTCCGTATTTCGGAATTCGTCCGACAGTTCGAAAACTGCGATTCTCAGAATCCAAATATTTTTGGATAGTTCGTCTTTCCTTTACCGATTAAATTTTACGTAATCTTCGGATATCCGAAAAACTGAAAAACATTTTTCCACGTTAAGCGTTTTCCTTCACGTTTTCCCCTAGCATAGCTAAACGAATGAAAAGTACACAACGGTACTTTTCGTCGTTTTTATTTCGTCCGATTTCTGCATGTTTTTCGAGAAAAACTTTTATCGGCTTACTTAACTTTTCACGATATATTATCGTCAAATCTTTTAACGGGATGTCATTTCGACATACCGAACTCTCAGAAAGGCTTAGGTTATTCAAACCCTAACCCTTAGGTTTCGTCGGGTGAATAGTGCCTATTTCGTCCTTTTCCCCGAAAACATTTTTGTCTCAGGAAAAATTTTATTTTCGTCTTGAAAATTCTTACTCGCTTAGTCTAGCTCGTAGCCAGAATCCTCCCGATTAATAATCATTCTAGGTTATAGAACGATTAATAAACTAATAGCACAGAATAGTATTAATAAAAATTTATTTTATTAATAACTAATTCTTTAAACTTAAATTCTGGACAATCCGGATTTCCGGGTTGTCACAGTTGTATAATGATTACAAGATTTGAGTTTTTAGTTGGACAGAACATACATGAACCGTGATTAAAGTGTGGTCAAACGTGCACACTTGAGACTGATCTGACAGTGTTCTTGAGGCTCAAGAACACCTAAGACGACAGACAAGTGTCGCTATAGGCCATAGCGACGGTTTTATTTATTTTATTTTCTGAATATTCCAGAAAATACTTAAAATAGAAAATAAATTATAAAAATTACAATAATGGTTTTAAAAATCATTTTAAATTCTGAAAAATAACTTTTAATTATTTGGGACATTTTTCATTAATATTTATAATTATTTGAATATTAATGCTATTTAATTTATTTAATTAGTGTATTAAATAAAATAGAGGAAAATGATTTTAATTATATAAAAATCATTTTAATTAAGAATAATGTATTTAAAAATATTTTGAGTTATAAAATGTAACTTTTAATATTTTTGGAGATTTTTCATTAATAAATTAATATTAATGATATTAGATTTATTTAATTATTAAATTAAATAAATAAGATAAAAACGATTTTATTCATTTAAAAATCATTTTAAATAAGAATAAAGTGTTAGAAAATATTTTGAATTATAAAATATAATTTTCTATATTTTGGAGAATTCTCATTAATAAATTAATAATAATGATATTAGATTTATTTAATTATTATATTAAATAAATGAATTAAAAATGATTTTATTGATTTTAAAATCATTTAAAATGAGAAAAATGTTTTAAGTTATAATTAATGACTTTTAATATTTTGATAATAATTTAATTAATATTTAAATATTAATGGTGATAGTTTAAAATGATTTTAATTAATTTAAAAATCATTTAAGTAGAATAGTAATGATTTAAAAATATTTTAAGTTATTAATAATAACTTTAATATTTTTACAAGTATGCTATTAATATTTTTATATTATTAAATATTAATAATGATAAGATTATTTGATCATTAAATCATTTAAAAATGATTTCGATGTTTGAAAAATTATTATAAATTATAATAATTTTTTATAAATTATTAAAAGCTTCTGAAAAATATTATAAACGATATTTGACTTATCTAAAATAATATTGAAGCTTAGAAACTGTATTTAATTGACAATAATTGTGTTAGTTGTCGGATAAGGTGACCAGAACACCGAAAATAGACTTGAGTTCAACCATACCGAACTAGTTAGACTTGTTAAGTGTGTATATAGGTTATAAACACTAATGCGTCTATGTGGTAATGTGCCTAGGAGAAGTTTGATTGTAGAATAAAGTGTTACTATAAGACCCCAACTTTTTAATGAATAAAATCGAATTTCCTCTATTTATTATTGTGAATAATAAGGTGTTAATTTGATATAATGCTTTGGTTATGGGTGAAATGTGCAAATTTTTCAAAATACGCAAGTGGTTATAAAATATTTATTTTTGTCGGGGAATATTCGTTTGGTCGTGGAATATTTTTTACGTTTGGGAATATTAAATACGACGACGCTAAAACCATTTGTGGGCCTAATAATGTAATAACCGCTTCGAGGATGAAAAACGACAAAATTGAGTTTTTTATAAATAACGGCAGTAATCGTATCAAGTTAACACTGTTGGAATACCCCGTTGGTAAAGTAAAGTAATAAGCGTTGTTAGACAAGAAAGATACCAGTATTGCAGACATAATTTTTTCAATTATTGATTCTTACGTGAGAAGGCACTACTACTCAATAATTGTTACTGATAATTCTTGTTCAATATTTTATTTTATTGATTCAATAATTGTTGCGTTGATATTTTTATATTATTGTTGTTTCAATAATTGTCATTTGACACAATATCTCCATTATCGGATCAATAATTTATATTATTTGAATAATATTATTAGATAGCATTATTGGCAATGTCTAGAAAGTTCATCAAGGAGAGGTTTGGTCACCTAATCAAGGCGGCCAAGAAAGAGAAATCCTTATCTAAAGCCCCACTTTCCAGGGAGCGCCTAGTTGTCATTATTGTGATTACGTAATATTATTTGTGAATAATGAATTATTAATTTATATGATAATGAAATATTTATTTGATGTGGATATAAATGATGGATTTATTTATGTGGTTATAAATGAAAGAATTAATGTTGAGGTATTTCATCAAGATTTTGCCGGATTGGAGGTATTAAAAGATCAAATCGATTGTTTTACTGACTTTATTGTGTGAGTTATAATTTTAAATCGATAGTTGGATCGTTGTGATTTTTGGATATGTTATACATATATAAGTTGAGTATATGTCCACAAATTTTGAACCGTTAAAAATGAACGTATAATTTGTTATGAATTTTAAGAGGTGACTGATTCGGAAATTAGGTTTATAAATGATTTTGGTGGAAAATTCTAGAAATGGGTGGGCCCCACTTTTGGTTGTTGGGGAAGATGGCTGATTTTTGGTGGGTGGAATTATAGCAGGTAAAGCCATCAGGTAGCAGGTCAAGTCTGCTTCGGCGTGCTAACGTTTTCCTATAAATAGAGGGCTAAGTTAGAATTGAAAAATACACCAGAAAACTTTTTATCAAATTTGGAACTTTTTGTGTCGAGGTTACTATTCACGTATATGGCACTATTCACGTATACGACACTATTCACGAATACGGCACTATTCACCGAAAAAAAATAATTCCCTTTTTGTCCAAGATGTTTATTATGGTTACTATCTTTGATTGTATCCATGTTTTGATCTTTATTCTTGAATTTTGCTTCAAAATTGGTTATTATGGAGTATTATTGATCTTGGATAAACTGTTATACGAATCCCTACTATTTGTCCTTCTGTCTCACTGGATTCATTTTCTTTAAAATATTTTTCATCATCCTCAGTCCTAAATGATGATATTACTAAATATCTTTGGCCTGTAGTGCAAAGATAAATGATTAACTGATGAATATCTTTGGCCTGTAGTGCAAAGATGAACAGGTGTTGAGATGAACATGACCAACTGGTGATACAAATGAATATCTTTGGCCTGTAGTGCAAAGATGAATATTTGATTCAAGATGTATATTGATTGATGTTACAGGGATAAAATATTGATGATGTACTTTTAAATATTAGAAGATAGTGGAATTCTTTCTCTACTTGACTCTTCTAATGGATTGCTGTTTCCACTGCAGTTGTTGATCTAAAACTTGTTATCTATTATATTTTATAAGATTTTTCTATGTTGAAGACTAATGATAATTTGTTGTATATTATCTTAGTCATAATATTCTTTACTGGGCTAGTTGAGTTCACCCTTTTCCTTTTTGTTCCATTTTTCTTCTCAGGAGGTGAGAACATAGCAGGATCTAGTCGGGGTATGGAGTGATGGTTCTAGAAAGATGTTTTAGCAGTCCTCACTATTTCTGTAAAATAGTGTTTGAATAATTGTAATGAGGATTTATTTGAGTGTGGATATTGTCTAGAAGATAATATTTGTATTTAAACTCACAGTATGTGTTGTCGTATTTTGCACGACAATTGTATTATTGAAGTTATAGTTTGCTTTCTGTACCATATATTTGGCGACTCAGAATGAGTGTTGTATACCTATTTTGGGGGCGTCAGAGTTACGTGATTATAAATTATTATGCTAATTATGAGACCGATATTATTGGTTATAGGTCTTTCAAACGCAGATAAGTTTATTGTGTAGCTGTAATTAACGCAGAAGAAAAGTTTCCTAACTCAACCTTGAGTTAATATTGTTCAATTATTATAGTGGTTAATTATTGCTGATTATACCACGTCCAATAATTTATTGTTGATTATTCGCAGTTAGTGCATGTTTAATAATTCAAATTGAATTACTGATTCGGAGAATATATAATTGTAGAATAACTGTTGTTGGATATTCATATTCGTAGAAGATAGAATTGACAATACAGATAATTTCTGTTTATTGTCAAATTATGTTGAGAAATGACTTAGCTAATAATTCTGGCTAGATGAACATTTGTTAGAACTTGATAAATTCAAGAAGAGAATTCAATTGTTATTGGTAGATTGATGCCAATTATTTCAGCTAGATCGATAAGTAAATAGAAATTGAAATCATTGAATTCCGTTGTTAAATCAAATCTTGATTCTGAGACTGAGAAGAACAACCTTTTATATAAAGGGAACATTTTTTTAAGTCGTATATTTAACCATTGCGCGCGACCTAAGTATTATGTATAATATAGGGTACAAAGAGTTGGCTGGCTCTAAGTACTTGTAGAGGGGTATGATTTAATCTTTATGGTTATCTGATACACCTGCGTATATGTCAAAGTAAAACTTTAATATATACCCGAGAAGAGAAGTTCAAGATCCAATGGATCACTCAACATAAAACTGGAAAAAATTTCACTTTGTTATTGCATAGAATTGATTCTTCATTATTCAATAAAATATTGTAGAAACTTTGAAAGTGTTGTACTCTTTCATTATCTAATTACTTTGTTGCATAGATTATGAGAAGACTTGTGAGAAAATTGGAGAATTATTCAGCTATTTCAAAGTTCCCCGAACTTTGGTTTCATTCTATCAAAATAAATAGTCTGTTCTTGTTGATTCGTATACATTTATTGTGTGTCTTTACTTGCGGGGAAAATTTGTTGTTCACCCTTGCTATAAATAAAACATTTCAGTTAGGAACGAAGAGGCCAGCGGATCAAAGAAGAACAGAGGTAAAGGCAAAATGCTGGATTAGTTTTTAATAAACATTATTATTATATTGTATTGTGAACCCTTTTTGTATATCTAAAGGGTATGATTGTAATGTTAAGGTTAGAGAACTTGAGACTAATGTATTAACAATATCTGTTAATGACTTATGCATTACTATTTCTATATGAATGGGTAGTTAGATGTTATTATATTATGGATCGTGAGCACCAAACTTGAGGGTCAGGTAACCCGGATTTGGGGGTGTCACATTTGTCATAGCAAATATCGACGAGGGTAAGAAGGTTGCTTTTGCAACCTATATGATGAAGGGTGAGGCCAACTTTTGGTTGGAGGTGAACCAGGCTAGATCTGGTATCGAGAACCTAATGTGGGTAAGGTTTAAGGAGATCTTCTTCGAGAACTAATTTCCCATGAGTATGCAGGGGAGGATGGAGATACGGTTTCTAGAGTTGAAACAAGGGGAGATGACAGTTCCCCAATACGCTGCTGTTGGGTAATTTCTAGTTACGCACAACACGCAAGTATACGTGGTCAACAAGTAATAAATAGTAAGTAAAGTATTGTTCCCATGGAGAATTAACTAATAAAGTTCACCAAGCATTAACCTATAACCATCTCAGTCTTATTTAAACGAATGGCTTTAAGTTTTTATATTTAAACTACAAAGTTAAATAAACCTAACTAATCCTAGAATGAGACTAGATAATGAAGACCTGAGATTACAATTTCATCTATTGACTCATTCAAATCCATACACTTCATGTTAAACCAAACTAATTGTACCTATTTGTTAGTCGAGAACACTAAAGCAAAGCAAAGCCATCTTTCAATGTACTATACCCATATCACATATAATCCATAATTGATAGAATACACGTTAACACCCACATTACCTAAACCACTATATGTCTATGTGATTTACAAATAATTAGGGTTTAATTCCAAGTTCTCAATTGACTACGAGTGGTGCTTCGGTATATGTCTATCCTAAGCACGAATCATATATTCCATCACCATGTAGAACATACAAACACAAGCTATCAAGATCAAATCTAAACCCATACTCCGTCTTTCAAATTCATATGGGTTATCACTGTAATTGATGGCCAATCAACTAAGCAAATAAGCGTGAATCTTAATAGACAATCCCATAGCAATCAATAAGGCTAACAATGAAGTCTATCAGAAATAACTAATCCATAGAATCCATTGCAATCTCAGAATAGAAGTTAATTCATAATTGATTCAATTCTACCACCCACACATTGAATAAACAGCACAAGACACAATTAGGAATCAAAGAGAGAATAAGATTAGAGAATGGTAGTGCAAATTTGTTCTCTTGCTCCAAGGTTGAATCTCCAATGCTTTCCAATCGCTTCAATCCCCAAATCTTTGTTATTCTAGGGTTCTAATCTAATCTAAAGAGAAAGAGAAGAAAGGAAAACAATAGTAGCTCTAGCCCCCAAGGGGTGGAATAATGTTTACATGATGAGAATATGTCTAATATATATGCCCTAATTGAATCCCCCTCTCCGTTACGCTTCAATTGCACTGTTTAATGAAAAGTCAGCTTTGGTCAACACCCGAAGTCACGCGGCCACGCAAGAATTGGCCTAAAGTTGGGCGGTCAAGCACAAGTGAAAATCGCGTCTTTTGCTATCGCAAGTCTCGCACGTGCAAAGAAGTTCGCGCTGCTTCACATGGGTGATTTTCTCTGTCGCAGTGTGCTCTGGTAAAATGGCCATAACCTTTGATCCGAGAAGAGTTACGGTGCCTGCCAACTATCAAATCGAAGATATCGACAAGCTCTACAACTTTCATGCTTTGAGTACTGAGAAATAATGCACGAATAATGGCTGAAATTTAGCTGGAAGGGACTGCTATGAAAATGGCTAACCAAAATAGCGAAGTTTAACGTCCGTTGGTACAACGATCATAACTCTTGCATCCAAACTCCAATTAGAGCGATTCAAGATGTTCCGGAAAGCTACAAAGGCGCTCTACAATGTTGTCCAATTTCCAAGCCAAGAACATGAAGTAACATGAAAGCCCAAATGATGTCTGGATTGCCTATTCTTTGCATTTTCTTTGCTTTTCCTTACCAATAATCGCTCACACCGCTCCCAAACATAATACCTACAAAATGAACACAAAATGCATGAAAAGTAACTAAGACACATGAATATAAGCAACTAATTCAAGTAAAGGATACCGGATAAGTGTATATAAAATCCACTTATCAGCTGCCACGTTCAATGAACTGGCAAGGTTTTCTGCACATCAGGTGTACACTGAAGTGAGAAAGGCTAGAAGGTTTGAGCATGGCTTAAAATCCTGGCTCTATAACCGAATATCTGTGTTCCAAAGTACTTCTTTTGGGACCATATTAGAGAAGGCAATAATTGCCGAAGGTGAGAATGAGGCTCTAAGCCAGTACCGAGGGAGCCAGTGGGAGTGGCGACAGTCACAAAAGGAAATGGTTTAACTCTGAGAATACTGGAGTAAAGCAAAGGGATCCTAAGAGGAGGATAGAGGCATACAAGACCCGTGGGAAGACTCATTTAGGAGTCTGTCTCAAGGGGAAGGCCGTATGCTATAACTGTGGACAGGAGGGGCACATTTCGCCTAACTTTCCAAGTCCGAAGAAGAATCACGGATGCTTTGTATGTGGATCAACTGACCACATAGCAAAGAACTGCCTGAAGAAGGGGACAGACGGGAATAAGGGCACTAATAGCAGTAAGTTAGCTATTGGTGGTCTAGTGCAGCCGGGTAGGCCGATGGCCCGTACCTTTTACATGACAGTCCAAGATGCAGTTGCATCAGGGGACGTAGTTGCAGACGTTTAGGATTACTTCCTGAAAGATTGTCTGTACCTTTGAATATCAAAGTAGCGAACGAAGAGATAATTCTTGTTGAAGATATCAATAGGAGTTGTGGTGTAGAAATACGAGGTTGTAGATTATCGGTAGATTTGATATCGATAAAGTTGGGAGAATTTGATGTAATTCTCGGGATAGTTTGGTTGTTTAACCATTGGGCAATCATAGATTGTCATAAGAAGTGTGTAAATATTAGAACGTTGAGACAACTTCCTATAGTATTTTACGGTAATAAATCGCCAGGACGTTCGTGTTGTCTTACGATGACACAAACTAGGAAGTTGTTAAGGAAGGGTTGTGTAGGTTAATTGTGCCATGTTGTTGATACCCATAGAGTGGGAGCAACGATGGAACAAATACCTATAGTGAAAAAATTCGCGGATGTTTTTCCAAGTGAATTGTCGGGTCTTCCACCGGATAGGGAGATCGAATTCGTGATAGATATTGTTCCAAGAGCGGCACCAGTTTCCAGAGCACCATATCATATGGCGGCAGTGGAGATGAAGGAGTTAATGGTTCAATTACAATAGCTATTGGATAGAAAGTGTAACACCCCCAAATCCGGGTACTTAATTCCAACAAGATTTGGTGTTCGCATGATAAAACAATCATTTCTAACTACCTAAATATAAGAAAATTTAATAATAAACCTTACCATTAAAGGATTACATCAATAAAATCTCCCAGGTCATCTAACCTTTAAATAAAAATATCAAGTGAGGAAAATTAAATAACTACATCATAATAATTGAAATAAAGTCTGACAATATAAAAGTTAACATGTTTACAAGTCTTCAATACTTGTTCATCTTTCCTTTCCCTTTACTGGTGGTAGGTTCATCGACCTTGTCAACTTTAGCTGTAATATTTATATAAGCAAGAATGAGCAAACAATTCTCACTTGAAATGACAATGAATAAAACTTCATAACAACTGCCAAATGAATAGGCTCAATAGAACTACATAAATATGCTCTATCAATGATAATCAGAATCCGAAATATATATCTAAGGGTCATAAGACCACGAACTATGTTTATAGTTATAAGTATTCTTTCAACTTAAACTTTAACAGTCATAAGACTATAGGGACTTCTCGTACTTAGGAGGATCAGCCCTTCGTATAATGTATTGTGCACAAACATCTAAACGCTATGCGTAAATTATCCCCTGTAATAGGGTTGTTCATCTCAGCGTTTAGAATACAAGTCCGCACCAAAATAAGTTTAGTTTGGATACATTTCAAGGTAATTTAGAATTGAACAAACATCAACTAAGGATTAGATGAATAAAATACAATAACAATATGCTATGGAGCAAGTCATAGATGAATACCAAATTTGTAGTTTAGGGTCATGCTTTAGAAATGAACTAAAAGCATAAACATTAAATAACGTAACATACCTTGCTTGGACAATATTAAGCTAATGTCAAAATGTTGTTTAGAATTGAATTATTGAGCATGCATAATAAATAGTAATTTGGAACAATAAGCTTGCATGCTAGTAAACAAGTTAAAGTAAGAAACCTTCTCAAAGTAAGAGTTAGGTTAAATAGCTTTGCACGAATATATTTAAATTGTATAAATAGGATTAGGAATAACTTACTTAATAATAAACAAGGCAGAATAAAGAAACTTGCACAATCGTAACAATAGAGTTAAAGAACTTGCACACTACGAAACAAGTTAAAGATAAGAAAACTTGCTCAATATCCAGAGGTAAGGTTTAGAAACTTGTCTTGAGTGTAAGCTAAACCGTAATGACTCGAATCATAATACACTATATACATTTCATCATGACATAATTAGTTACTACATATACATTGTATACAATTAAGTATCTACTTCATGTATGTATCGGTTTTAATCACATAGTCAAGTCACATTAGTAATGTAATAACAAAACTCGTTAATTGTTAATAATATTTTTATTCTTAGTATTGTAATAAAAAAATCACATCTTAACAGTCATAATATTCAACAATTTCAAACTTTATGTAACTAAAAAACACTGTCTGGCCATTTTGCTAATCGACACTGTATACACAGGTTTACTTGGGAAATGCTTATTTGCATGATTCTGCTTACTTCAAGTGTAGTACAAGGTTATACTTGGCGTTGTGGCGCGGCGCTGGCACTGTGGCGTGAGACTTGTACTATAAGTATGAAGCTGCTTTTTAATTCTGATCTCTGGCGACCAACTTCGCGAAGAACATAAACAAAGCCAATTTGGCCTACAAATTACTTTCTAATAACTAAATTAACACGATATATATATATATATATATATATATATATATATATATATACTTCACAGACACATAACTTAAGGTCTCTTAACATGATTTTACCAATATAAACCATATAAACATTGAATTTAAGACCTCTAATTTCACTGTTCTTGTTCAAACTTTACTTTTTGACATTCTTAGTGAAAATCATCATTTGACTTTGTTTTTCAACCAAAACAATTAATTTAAAATACTTTATTTTTGTTTCTTCATCAAATTTTAAAATTAATAGTCAATTTATCGTTATACAATGTATTAAACATCAATTTTTACTTTAAACTAAGCTATATTCATATATATCCATACAAATTAATTGTAATATGATTTCCTTCATAATTAAATACATTACATGAATCAATTTACTATAACTCATCTATAAACTTATGAAAACAATTTTATATCAACCAACTATCATATAAAAACTATATATAACAAATAATTAAACCCTCACACAAATTTTTACAGAGAACTTTTGAATAGAATAAAACTAAAACTTTGAAAAGTAGAAGGGTAGGATTATACCTTTGCTTTCTTGTTTAGGTTATCTAGAAGATGATAGCCACCCTCTAACTTAATTATAAATTTAAATTAGAATATTATCTAATGATGATCAATTTTCTTAACTCATAAATTATGTATTTAATAAATAAATAATTAAATCAAATCACATTAAACAAACATTTATTCAACTATAAACACATCAATTAAAGTATTTATATAACTCAATAAATACTTAGAATTACAATTTAAAATTCTGGATTGTTACATCCTTCCCTCCTTACTAGGATTCTGTCCCCAAAATCACAACTCAAACAAATCATTCGTCACATTCTTCCCCACTTACAAAGATTCTGTCCCCAGAATCGAAGAAACAGATTAAACAAATAACTCAGGATAATCTTTTATCATTTTATCTTTGAGTTCCCACGTAGCTTTTTCAGCATTGTGGTTCCTCCATATCACCTTCACGGAAGGTATTATTTTATTCCTGAGCACTTGTTCTTTCTTGTCAACTATCTGGATAGGAAATTCCTCATAACAAGTCCTTATCAAACTGCAATGGTTCATACTCAATCACGTGCTTGTAATCGAGTTTATACGGTTGTAACACTAAAACATGAAAAATATTGTGAACGTTTTCCAACTCTGGAGGTAAAGCTACCTCGTAAGCCACTTCTCTTACTCGTCGCAGCACCTCGAAGGGTCCAATAAACCTCGGGCTTAGCTTTTCCTTTATACGAAAATGAATTTTCCCCTTCCAAGGTGAAACTTTTAAGAACACGTAATTTCCTACGTCGAACTCACGATCTTGTCTGTGTTGATCAACATACTTCTTTTGTTTGTCTTGCGCAGCTACCAATCTTGTCCTGATGAGTTTGACAACCTCAACAGTTTACTATACCAGTTCTGGTCCTAATAGTTAACATTCACCAACTTCATCACAACATAGTAGAGTTTTGCACTTTCTATCGTATAATGCTTCATAAGGCGGTATGCTGATGCTTGCGTGGTAACCATTGTTATAGGCGAATTCTGCCAATGGGAAATGTTCATTCCAGATCCCTTTGAAATCCGTGATGCTCGCTCTAAGCATATCTTCCAACGTCTAGATTTTTCGTTCGCTTTGGCCATCTGTTTGCGGATGGTATGCCATACTCATTCTCAACTGTGTTCCCATGCATTCTTGTAGTCTCTTCCAGAAGTTTGATGTGAATCATGGATCTCTATCTAACACAATTGTCACTGGTACTCCATGTCTCAAAACGATCTCTTTAACGTACAACCTTGCCAACTGATCAAGATTGAATCTAATCTTTATTGGCAAAAAGTGTGCTAATTTTGTCAGTCTATCCACTATCACCCAAATAGCATCGCATCCTCTCTGAGTAGTTGGAAGACCCACCACAAAATCCATTATGATGTGTTCCCACTTCAATTTCGGTATTTCCAATGGTTGAAGTAATCCGCTTGGCCTCTAATGCTCAGCCTTGACTCTTTGACATGTCAAGCATTTTGCGATACATTCTATGACATCTCATTTTATATTTGGCCACCAAAAATGTCGTCACAAATCTTGATACATCTTCGTACTTCCCGGATGAATCGAGTATCTTGAGTTATGATCTTTGGTTAAGATTTCTTCCTTAATATTTGGTACCGCTGGAACCCAAATTCTTCCCTCAAATCTTAATAGTCCTTCGATATCGATTTTGTACTTCACATCACTACCCTCAACCACTTTCTCTTTCATTTTCCCACATTCTTCATCTTGTAATTGAGCATTCTTAACCTATTCCACCAAAGTTGGACTAGCTTCTATATGGAATAGTCGTTCATTGGATTCTTTTGGAAATTTTATTTCCAACTCTAGCTTCATCATTTCTGAAATAAGCTCCTCCTTTGTGGTTATCAGCATTAATTTTTCCCGACCTTTCCTGCTCAAATCATCTGCAACCACATTTGCCACCTTTCGGATTGTAAGACCGAAATTTTTTAAATAAAAGGAATTTCCTTTATTTATTATTGGGAATATTAAATGCAGCCTGTACCAGCGACCATATGTGGGCCCCATGAAAAGCGATTGGATGAAGAAAATGACAAATATAAGTTGGTTAAAAATAACTTGGGCGTAGTTATTACAGATTATCTTGTTGGAATACCGGTGGTTAAAATACGATGTCTGGCGTGGTTGCCGCGATGCTTACACGGTATGGTGCAGTATTGTTGAATTATTGATCCTTACGTGAAGGCACTACTCAATAATTTTCACGGTGAATTCTTGTTCAATATTTTATTTTATTGATTCAATAATTCTTTGCGTTGATATTTTATATTATTGTTGTTCAATAATTGTCATCGCACATTATCTCCATTATCGAGATCAATAATTCATATTATTTGAATAATATTATTAGATAACATTATTGGCAATGTCTAGAAAGTTACATCGAGGAGAGGTTTGGTCACCTAATTGCGGCGCTGATGAAGGAGAAATCCTTATCGAAAAGCCCCCTCTTTCTGAACTACTGGTTGTCATAATTGTGATTACGTAATATTATTTGTGAATAATTAATTATTGATTCATATGATAAAGAAATATTTATTTTATGTGGATATAAATGATGGATTTATTTATGTGGTTATAAATGAAGAAATTATGTTGAGGTGTTTTATCAAGTATTTTATCGGATTGAGGTATTAAAAATTAAATCGGGGTTTTGAGATATATTATGGGGTTATAATTTTTAATCCGAACCGATTGGATTGTGGTAATTTTTGGGTATGTTATACATACATAAGTTGAGTATATGTCCACAAATTTTGAACCGTTAAAATTCACGAATGATTTGTTATGAATTTTAAGAGGTGTCTCGATTTAAATTGGGTTTATAATTGATTTTGGTGGAAAATTCTAGAATTGAGTGGGCCCCACTTGTGGTTGGTGAAGAAATGTGCTGAATTTTATTTCAAATGTGGTGGGTGGCAATAGTAGCGAGTAAAGCCATCGGTAGCTTGGTGTCAAATGCGCTTGGTAGGGCTAACATTTTCCTATAAATAGAGGCTAAGTTAGAATTGAAAATCACACGTAAACAAAGTTTTCTTTCTTTCTCTCTATATTATTGAGCGTATTTTGTGAGTATTTAGATACTTTGAGAGTTCTTTATTTCAAGTACAAGTTTCATTCAAAGATCACTTGAGCCTTTCCTTCCAAAATCTTGATTCTTTGAGGTAAGGGATATTATTTTTTCGTAATGATATTATTTCTTCAATATCATTATGCTGAAATGTTGATCTGAAGTTTTTATCAAATTTGGAACTTTTTCATATCGGGGTTACTATTCATGAGTTACTATTCACGAGTTACTATTCACGAGTACTATTCATGAAGGCGTGAAAATGTTTTTTGTGGAATTTCTATCTTTTGGTGTCGAGTTACTATTCACGTATCTGCACTTTATTCACGATATCTGACACTATTCACGTATACGGCACTATTCATCGAAAAATAAAATTTCTTCTTTTCGTCCAAAATATCTATTTTGGATACTAGCTTTGATTGTATCCATGTTTTGATCATTCTTGAATTTTACACCACTTTGTGATTATTTTGAGGTATTGTTGGACATGGATAAAACAAAGTACTGAATCATTAATCCTTAATCCTTGTCATTTTGTTTCTTTGGATTCGTTCTTTAAAAATATTTTTCATCATCCTCGGTCTTAAATGATGATATTATTGAATATCTTTGGCACGTAGTGCAAAGATGAATGATTTCGAAGAATATCTTTGGCCTCAGTAGTGCAAAGATGAGCAGATGTTGAGATGAACATACTTAGACCGATCGATGAATATCTTTGGCTGTAGTGCAAAGATGAATATTTGATTCCGGATGTATATTGATTGTTGTTCTGAGGGGATAAAAGATGAGACGATGAACTTTTAAATTCATACATAGAAGATAGTAGTTTGCATTCTCTACTTAACTCTTCTAATGAATTATTATTTCCATTGCGAATATTGATTGAAAATTTGTTGTCTATTGTATTCTATTAAATTTTTCCTGTTGAAGACTAACGATAATTTGTTGTATATTATCTTAGTCATAATATTCTTCTTGAGCTAGTTGAGCTCACCCTTTTCCTTTTGTTCCATTCTTCTCGGAGGCGAGAATATAACTTAGTAATGCAGTCAAAGGTATGGAATGAAGGTTTTAGAAAGGATTGTTTAGTAGTCCTCACCATTTTTGTAAAATAATGTATCAATAAATGTGATGAGGATTTATATGAGTATAAATATTGTCTAGAAGATAATATTTGTATTTAAACTCACAGTTTTACTGTTGTAATAATAAAGTTGTAGTTGTTTCTGTACCATGTATTGACAACTCAGAATGGGTGATGTATACCTATTTTGGGGGCGTCACGGTTGGTATCGAGCTTAGGATATGATCTCTGGCGGAGATCGGGGAGAATAGAACTAGGAGGAGAGGCGAGTAAATCCTTCGCTAGTGTGTCCTACCTATGCTTATTTGTTAGTTGGTCGAGTATATAGGATATTATGTGATATATTGATTTCCTTAATTAACCCTTGTTTTATGACGGTATTTGAGAATGTCGTGAGAATATTATGATGGAGTAAATGAGACCGTGGAGATGCCTGTACTTACCAACGAGGAGAGCGTTACAACAGTGGCAATGTTCCTCCCATGAACAACACCATTGAAGCGAGATGATGAAGCGAGGGGATGTTTAGAAGCTTTTTGCGATTCATGCAAAATCGAGACGAGGAGACTCGTGTTCAAAATAGGAGGAAATGATAGCAATTCACAGGTTGTCACAACCAAGCGAGTTCAAAGAGTTGGGACCACGAATTTAAGGGAAAGCCGAATCGATCATGGCGGAAACATGGGTCAAACAAATTACCAAGATATTCGATGTCTTGGGATGCACGGAGAGAGCAGAAGGTTCCATTCGCCACCTTTATGTTCCGTGGCGAAGCAGACCATCTGGTGGAGATGCGTGAAGCGCACCCATCCGGCCACTTTTCGGCATGTCTTGGGAGGCGTTTGGAGACTATTTAATGACAAATACTTTCACGAAAGTGTTCGTCGTATGAAGGAAGTGGAGTTCATCAGATTAGAGCAAAATAACGTGGCGGTGTCTCGATGCGAGGCAAAGTTTTGCGAGTTATCCGGTTTGCACCTCATTTGGTGGAGAATGAGGGCGTATGACGCGGATGTTTCTTAGAGGTTTGAAACCGGCATACGTCGGTATCTCATTTCTCATAAACTTTCTCTTTATTGAGATGTTGTAATGAGGGCTCAATTATTAGGCGAGATAACGAGTATGGTCAATCGAGGACCATAACCGAGGATCGATACCAGAGATGGCGGTCAGCAGAATAATGATAAACTGCGGAGAAAAGCATGCGAGGCGAAATGGTAACCACTCTGGTGGTAATCATGGTCGTGAAAAGCGAAGAAGCGAAGTCGAGGAGGAGATTTTAAAAGAGGAGATTTAACAACGACTATGTGAAGGCAGCCAGTCTTAAAAGAACTGGTTCTAGGGAGGAGAACGACCACCGGTCATATACTACAAATCACGGAAAAGAGGGACATATCGGTCAAAGCGCCTAACAGTTCAAGGTATGCTATAGTTGTGGAAAGGAAGGACATATCGCTTTCGAGATTGTGCGATAGCGAAACCTAGTTCAATGGGGACGGTGACTCAAAAACATCCCGAGAAAAGTCAAAGTCAGCGATTAGGGAAGAGCGTTTGTTGTGATCAGTCATAATGCGAGGAACCCAAACGAGGTGATCACGGGTAAGCTATTTATAAATTCTTGAAGTTTATACCTTACTTGATCAAACGGGTGCTACCCATTCATTTATCTCTCCCGCGTGTGCTTTCAGCGTTTAAACTTGACTCAGGAGAAATTAGACTTTGACCTATCTGTGGAAACTCAGTTAGAGAAACTTTCATCACATCCATTTGTTTATAAATCTTGTTTGATTCAAGTTGGCACCATTACCTTACCCATTGACCTTATCTCTTTAAAGATACTTGCTTTTGATGTGATTTTAGGGATTGATTGGTTAACTACTCATTATGCAAAATTGATTGTTTTCGTAAGGTTGTTAGTTTTCATATTCCTAACCAACTTTGTTATGCAATTCAAACAACTAAACCATTAAAATCAATCAACATCATATCTAATCATAAAGCTATTCGTTTATTGAAAAAGCGGATGTCAAGCTTTCTTAGCCTATGTTATGGATTTGAATAAAGACACGTCAAATTTGAATAATATTCTGTTGTTATTGACTTTCCGGCGTATTTCTGAAGAACTTCCGGCCTACCCCCGAGCGTGAAGTTGAATTCTTTATTGATCTTGAACACGGTACAAAGCCCATTTCTAAAACCCCATATCGAATGGCTCCTATTGAACTTGAGAGTTAAAGGTCCAATTCGAGGAATTGTTGGACATTGGTTTCATTCGTCTAGTACATCTCCTTGGGGTGCTCTGTTTTATTTGTAAAAAAAAAAAGACGGGAGTATGCGACTTTGTATTGACTATCGGGGAATTGAACCATGTCACCATCAAGAATAGGTATCCTCTACCTCGTATTGATGACTTGTTTGACCGATTGCAAGGGCACAATTCTTTTCAAAAATCGATCTTCGTTACGGATATCATCAATTTGAAAATTAAAAGCGAGGATATTCAAAGAGCGCGCTTCGAACTTCGGTATGGGCATTATGAATTCTTAGTCATGTCTTTCGGACTAACTAATGCTCCTGCGGCTTTCATGGATATGATGAACAAGAGTATTCAAGGAATATTTGGATCGATTCGTTGTTGTCTTTATTGATGACATCCTTATATATTCCAAAAGTCGTGAAGATCATGAGCACCATTTGAAATTTGGTACTCTCAAAGGCTTCGTGAAAACCAACTATATGCCAAATTGAAGAAATGCGAGTTACGGCGAGGAAGTAGCCTTTCTTGGGCATGTGGTGTCAAAACATGGAGTATCTGTTGATCCGTGAAGATTGAAGCAATACAAAGTTAGAACAAGCGGGTTTCGTTGATCAAGCACGTAGCTTTTTGGCTTAAATTTGGTTATTATCGGAGATTAAGTGGAAGGGTTTTCTCGAATCGCTACTCCATTAACTTCAGCTAACTTTCGAAAGGATCTGAAATTCGTTTAGAGGCGAAGAATGCGAGAAAAGTTTCCAAGAGCTTAAGAGAGACTTATTTGGCGCTTTGTTCTAACAATACCATCTGGTTCGGATGGATTTTTATTACAAATGATGCTTGAGCAAAGGGTTAGGATGTGTTCTCATGCAGCGTGGGAAAGTCATAGCCTATGCCTCATGACAACTTAAAGAGTATGAGAGGAATTATCCTACTCGTGATCTAGAGTTAGCGGCGTGATCGTTCGCTAAAAATATGGAGGCACTATCTATATGGGGAGAAAGTGGAGATATATTCAGACCATAAAAGCCTTAAATATTTCTTCACTCAAAAAGAACTCAACATGCGGCAGCGACGTTGGCTCGAACTATTGAAAGACTACGACCACACTATATTCAATACCATCCCGAAAAGCGAGCGTGGTAGGCGGCGTTGAGTAGAAGATCATATGCGAACGAGCGAGTGCGATGATGTCAAGTATCGCATAGAGCCAACTTTAATAGAAAAGTTAAGGTTGCTCAAACCCGCAGGCCGGAAATGATGCGTATGAAGAAGAAAGTACAAGAAGGAGCTATTAGGAAGCGAGAATTGATGAAGAAGGAATACTTGAGTTCACTCTAGACTTTGTGTTCCTAACGACTACGATTTGAAGTACAAGATTATGATGGAGGCACACAATACACCATTTGCAATCCATCACGGAAGTACTAAAATGTATCGTGATCTTGACATACATTTTGGTGGAACAATATGAAGAGAGAGATTGCAAAGTTTATCTCGATGTGTTTAACTTGTCGGCGTGTAAAGGCGGAGCATCTAGTACCTAAGGGTTAAGTTGCAACCACTTGAGATTAGGAATGGAAGTGGGAACACATTACTATGGATTTCGTTCACGGGTCTTCTCTACGGTTTCTCAAGGCATCAATCTTATTTGGGTTATTGTTGATAGATTAACCAAGTGCTCATTTTTTGCCGTCACGGAGACTTATTCACTTGAACATCTTGCTAGTATATGCGTAAATGAGATTGTGAGGTTGCATGGCATGCTGTATCCATAGTTTGGATCGTGACCCAAGATTCACTTCAAGATTTTGGGTTAGCTTGCAAAAAGCTATGGAGCGCAGTTTGCGATTTAGTTCGGCATACCATCCCCCAAACAGACGGACAATCGAGAGAGGACTATTCAAACTCTTGAAGATTTATTAAGACTACGTGTCCTAGACTTCAAGGGTAGTTGGGATAAGTATTTACCATTGGTGGAATTCTCCTACAACAACGGTTATCGGGCAAGTATAGGTGTGGCTCCATTGAAGCATTATATGGGCCGAAAATGTCGTTCTCGATATATGTTGGGATGAGGTGGGTGAAGCAACATTGTTGGGACCCGAAGTTAAATGCATTATGACTACTGAAAAGATCCAAATAATTCGACAACGTATACAAACGGCTCAAGATCGACAAAAAGAGTTATGCGGATCTTCATCGAAAGGACGTGGAATTTAATGTAGGGGATCGTGTATTGTTGCGAGTTGCTCCGTGGAAGGAGTTACAAGATTTGGGAAGAGGAAAGCTCAATCCACGATTTATTGGTCCATTTCAAATTCTTGACCGAGTAGGAAATGTAGCCTATAGACTTGCGTTACCTCCGAGTATGTCTACGTGTTCATAATGTGTTTCACATATCGTGCTTAAGTAAATATGTGAAAGACCCGAACCACGTTATTGAGTTAGAAACCAGGACGAGATGTAGAAGACTTAACGTATGAGGAGGTACCTATCAAGATCTTGGATAGGAAGGAGCATGTCCTACGGCAAGAAAGGTCATACCACAAGTTAAAGTTTTGTGGAGGAATCATGCTATAGAGGAAATGACACAGGGAATTGGAAGCGGAAATGAAAAGCGAGGTATCCTCACCTTTTCGAAACACCAGTACGTAAGTCGATTTCGAGGACGAAATTTCATAAGGAGGGAGGTTGTAAGACCGAGAAATTTTTAAATAAAAGGAATTTCCTTTATTTATTATTTTGAAATAGTAAGGTTGATTTGATTAATGTGGATAGTTAAGGGTTAAATACATAAATATTTCAAAATAAGCAAGTGGTTATAAAATATTCATTTTTGTCGGGGAATATTAAATGCGACCGAGTAGCGACCATGTGTAGGCCCCATAACTGGAAAGCGATTGGATGAAGAAAACGACAAATATAAGTTGGTTAAAAATAACTGGCGTAGTTATTCTGCAGATTATCTTGTTGGAATACTCCGGTGGTTAAAATACGATGTCTGGCGTGGGTTGCGACAAGCTGCGGTATTGCCACGAAGATTGTTGAATTATTGATCCTTACGTAAGAAGGCACTACTCAATAATTTTCCACATGAGTTCTTGTTCGATATTTTATTTTATTGATTGATAATTCATTGCGTTGATATTTTATATTATTGTTGTTCAATAATTGTCACTTTGCACATTATCTCCATTATCGGATCAATAATTCATATTATTTGAATAATATTATTAGATAACATTATTGGCAATGTCTAGAAAGTTACATCGAGGAGAGGTTTGGTCACCTAATTGCGGCGCTTGATGAGAGAAATCCTTATCGGAAAGCCCCTCTTTCTGAGAGAGCTTTGGTCATCATAATTGTGATTACGTAATATTATTTGTGAATAATTAATTATTGATTCATATGATAAAGAAATATTTATTTTATGTGGATATAAATGATGGATTTATTTATGTGGTTATAAATGAAGAAATTATGTTGAGGTGTTTTATCAAGTATTTTATCGGATTGGAGGTATTAAAAATTAAATCGAGGGGTTTTGAGATATATTGCGGGGTTATAATTTTTAATCCGAATGGTTGGATTGTGGTAATTTTTGGGTATGTTATACATACATAAGTTGAGTATATGTCCACAAATTTTGAACCGTTAAAAATTCACGAATGATTTGTTATGAA